>OY720280.1:15534464-16734464 GCA_963082995.1 Noctua comes | reverse complement strand
GCGTACAAACACACAGATAGACAAAAATTCTAAAAACTGTTGTTTTGGCTTCTGTTGCTCTAATAAAGACCCCCCATATAATTTTCTTTTCAATATCTTCAATGAACATACATCTGCCTGTTACAATTTTATTATATGTATAGATATTACAATTAGCGCGCATAAATCGCGCTAAAATATTTTATGTCATCTATATTGACATTAACTGAAAAGCATTGTTTTAATAACAATATTTAAAAGAGCTTTTACTTTATGACGGGGCATATAGAACCTTCATGCTTCTATAAAAACTTTGCAATTAGTAACCATTACCAACAAAGCTAAGACTTTTGGATTGCCTGTTTGACATCATTATCTTATGGATATGTCATTTGATTTTTAACCTTATAAAACTTACCAGTTCGTCTGTCGATCTCGCACCTCGTGCCGGACAGTCCGTGGAAACAGACGCATCTGTCCGGGGCTATACATCGGCCGCCATGTAAACAGGGCTCCCGACATATCGCTGAAAATTAACATTAAATTAATTAATTTGTTGTTTTGGTCTTAACAAATAAACTAAGATATTCGATATTTTTTATTTATTTATTTTATTTGGCTCTTCAAAAATGAATACAGTACTACATATAATATAATAAAACATTACAAAATTAAGTCTAAGTGCCCCATTACTTAAAGAAGAGCACTACATGCACTATATTATGCGCCTCAATATCTAATTAAACAATGAAAAAAAAAGAAATTATTAATAATACAAATAAAAAAAGAAAACACCAGCAGTATCGATAATATTAGGTAAGTTAAGGTAAGCCTGGGTAAGCCAAACAGAATTAAACGTAATTATTTGTTTTGTTTTTCTTTTTTTTTAACTATTTTTTTATATTCGGTAGGCTCTCTCAATCTCTCTATCTTGAATCTTTACTTATTAATATTATACAAACAACCAAACGACCGTCGGACGGAACGGAACAACAAATACTTGGGAATCAAGAGCGAGCGAAGCAAACTCCAGACTTAGGGCACCCCGACTTTAGGTTAGGTTAGGTTACTTTAAACCCTGCAAACAAAAATAGGAGCCCCGCGCAGCGGGGCTACGTCGACTACGCCTATTACAAAATACTGATATTATTTACCTTGGACTTTAGGTGAATTTCTACACTAAAAACATACGAGACTACCTAAAAATAGCTAAAATGCTTTGTGACTGGTTTAGAATATTTATTATAAAGTGATATTTAGGTGAAACGTGATTTAGCCAAAAGAATCAAAATATGTATTAAACGAAAAATTTACAAATGATTAAAAATCATGTCAAACATTTGTAAAGCGAAGCGTTTGTCAAAGGAATGCTTGTATAGTGATAGTTTATAAAATGAAACATCTGCGGAATACGTTGTTTGTGAAATAAATAGTTTAAGAAACGTTGGTTGTAAACTAAAAATTTGTGAAAGGAGTTTAAGTAAAACATTCGTGAACCCTTTATTTCGTACGTGTTAAGGCTCTTTTAGTAGCTCAAGTGTGAAAAAGCACTATTTCTAAGGTTTTACTTACGTTCAGTACAAAATTCTCCGCTCCAGCCGGGTGCGCAGGAGCAAGTGCCGTTTGAACAAGTACCACCGTTCATACAGATTCGTCGACAGCCACCCGGCGTTCGTACTGCAATGAAATAAAACAGAATATCAATAAACCAATATCCCATTTTTAAATTATGAGTTTTTATTATAAAATATGTAGATAAATCCAGGCGTACATATCATAACATCACGGGTGTCATCCCCGAAGGGTTAGGCAGAGGTGAGCCTATCCAATAGTAGTACACCCACATTTCGCCAGCTATGTTTAAGTCCCATTTACTCACACACAGCTAAAGCTAGCAGCTTTAGCTGTGTGTGTGTGTTTCGCTTCGGCTAAATAAACTCCGTGGCTGTTACTGAGAAATTCGCTCTGGGGAAACCTAATAACATTTGGCCCGACCTAGGAATCGAACCCAGGTCCTAATGCTCAAAAATGAGATATTGTGTGTATGTGATGTACACACAATATCTCATGTGATGTGATGTGTCGTACTACACAGTCCCCAAATAAATTTGGAATACGGGCAATATGATGACATAGACATAGACTTCATACCTGGATAGGGATAAATACCGCCACCGCCGCAAGATGGCGCTTCTACTCCACCCGCACATCGACACATGTTGGGAGCTACGCATGCGCCCGGGGAGCCGCAGTCAGGGCGGCATAAAGCTGAAAATTATAATAAATCATCACGTCTATATTCCTCGAAGGGTTAGGCAGAGGTATGCAACAGTACCCACAATACGTCAGCCCCGTGGAATTGAGCCTGTAGCCTCTAACCGGGCACAACTTCAAACTTTAGGCCACTACTAAGACATCATAAACAGTTTGACGGAAAATCTAACCCAGGTCCAATGCACAGTACTTTATAATCAAGTTTGCGACTAGGAGACCAATATTGACCAGGTTACATTAAAAATAAAAATATAATCCTTCTTTTTAATTCTTAACAAGGCATTACTTAATAGTAATCCCTTTTATACTTCTTGCCTCACGTAAGGTGAAATGAATAAAAGTCGGTGTCAGCAAAACAAGTAGAGAGAAATACTTACGGACTATACAAAGTAAGGAATTCGGACGAGACGTCCACCCGGGGCAGCAATGCGTGCTGTTGCGAGATCGGCATACGTGAGGACTGCAACAAACACAATAGTTTACAACCTCATGTTCACTCAAGAATACAAATTATCCGCAGTGGTAGACGCCCACCGCAGTGGTAGACGCCCACGGCGCCGGACGTCGGCAGACGATCTCCGGCCACCGTAGGCGCGGGCATGCGGGCGGCGAGTAATGGGCGACTCGCTGTCCGACCATGGACCATGCCCGGGTCGACGGCGCGTTGTGTTCCACGCGCGCCTCAAAGAGTGTCAGCATAATGACGGGGCCCCCCTCTAGAGGGCCAAAGCCTGCCGGGGTCGCGGGACTCATAGAATTACCGTGACCCTGGAACATAAAGGGCTACTGAAGGACACCGTGGATTTTAGTCAGTACAAGTCTGACAGTCCCTCCCGCTCTGCCCTGGGTGGGAGGACTCATATGATGATTTTACCAAGTTAAAAAAAAAAAAAAAAAAAAAGAATACAAATTATAACGTTCTTGTAACTATTAGAACCACCAGTTATTTCCTATGAAGTATAGTTTCTCCTCCAGCAATCACTTTGTCAACGACTTTTAGTGACACGTTTTTATCAGGCTTTGTGTGTTAGTTTTCATTAACAAAGGCAAGCTTTTGTTCGTCGACTTTCCTTTCGATGGTTCCCATAGTAATCATGAAGCTAGATAAGTTGACCTATATTTTGGATTCTATACCACCATTTGCGTTTACGAGCTTCTGCGCAAAAACTACAAAATACTATTCTGTAGCACGAAGGCCACCAAGAAGCTCATAAAATGTTACCTTCGGATCAACAATGCAGATTTCAGCTGCTTTTGTATGACAACTAACGAAGCGCTCATTAAAGTCACACAGGTGTTGTTTAAGCCTGATTTATTGTCTAAGTCATCGTAAACACGTTCAAAGCTTCGACATTTTATGGTAATTCACAAGTTTTTCTTATGCTACTGTTTGAATATAATAGTGTTTACAGTTGGTTATTTGTTTCCGAACTTTGTATCTTTAAACAAGCCTTTTCTCTACGCTAGATTATCATATCCTAGACACTCAAGAATTTCCTCTATAATCAATTTTAAGCAACCGGGACTAACCAAGATTAGTTCAAAATAGATACCTACCCGCCAACAACGCCTATCAAACGACTTGCAGAGGTCCTTTTATCCACAACCTGATAATTAAAGCTATAACCAATAATAATCACAACAAAAAATAGAAACAACAATTTAGAAGAAACAGTAGCTCTATTGAATGTCAAACTCATCGTCATCATCAATTTTAACACTTGCCAACAAAAATGTCTTAGTAACAAATTACGCAACACTTGCATGAGGAGCTTATGAGCGATGATCCCAGTAGCCTTGCTCCTACGAGCGTATCTAAGTTGTACCGAATAGATTCTCCTCGCCTGGTTAAACTAGACTAATTTGTTCTAGGGTCAGAGAGTATCGCGAGTCCTTACACTGAAAACCTTGTATCGAAATCGAGATTTAGTGCAGTATTGCACTTAATTATTTATTATCACTGTTTTGCTAAATATTAGCTTATCATTCAAGAGCATTGCGGTCATTTAAACAATTATTTTTATATTTCACCTATATTTTTATCTTATGTAATATTAATAAAGTCTGATAAAATCGTTCCGGATTTAAGTATAATAACAGTTTTTTCTTAAATAAGACGTGTCATAACTACGCTACAGTCATTTCAAACAGGAATAATAATTCCTGATTTGCGTGTTCGCCATAGTAAGTGATAGTTACCTCATCGTTATGTCAGAATATTATTACAGCAATACTAATATGAGCGGTGATATCCATTGATTAGTAATTTATAATCTTAGCACTGATAGTGTTGTTTATCCATTGATCATCTTTAACCGCGTTGTTAACCTCTGCTAATGTCATTAGCTGTTTCTATAACAACATTTCCGTTTGTGCTAAATATGCCCTGTAATACCGTAGTTGGGAACAGGCTAGGCGGTGGACGACTCTGTTATTACTGTAACTATTTTTTTCAATGATTTTAGATTACAACAAACTTAGTTACCCTAGTTGTAACTTTACTTCTATCACTTTGCTTTGCATCTTCTGAAGCTTGCAACCATTGAGCAAATTTGTCTCTATGGCTATCATCCTTGCATTCGTTGATTGCATTCACGACCTTGGAATCTAAACTCGCTTCGTCACAGCCTGCCCCAGTGAACTCGCCGTTTGTTCCGCTATTGTCATCTGCCAGACTCCCAAAATTATAAGCGTGAAAATCACCTACGCGCCGCCGCCCACGGCAGAGTACTACACATCATGTATTATGTTACTGGACTCTACGTAGCAATTTGTGAAAGAAAAAATCTTTTAGTAGTTTTTATTTGCACCATATTTTTATAATTCTAATAAGATTATTGACTTCCGAATATTGAGGAAATGAAATCTTGACTGTAACTTTTTGTGAGAATGTATTGCACTCTTCTGTTTATTTGTAAACTTTGATCGAGGTAGATTTGAGTATACAATCTTCATAAGAGCTTTAGCGATGTTGACTGTAATAAAGTTGAGCATTTAGTGTCGTGGTTAAACTCAAATCTATCAGAAGTGTTATGTAGATAACTAAAATACCATTACTCGAGAGAGAAATCATAGACAGGACCTCACACCTCTCACCTCAGCCAGTAGCCAAGCTTAAAACAACTGACGGTAAAGAATAAATGTATGTAAAACGTGTACCGCTTAAAGATGGGAATAGAGCATACGATTATAAAACTGTACAGTGTGAAGTACCGAGATTTATATCAACACGGCTGCCGTATGCGGTTCACGTACGGTTCCAAGGACCGGACGATGCACCTCCGATTAACTTGCATTTACATCACATTCTTTTACTTTGATGGTTAGCGCGATTGATTTTTCCGTTTACAATATTTTATGGTGATTCAGTTGTTTTAAAAAAATGGGTAGCATGTTGTTACCGAAAATTGGATGAAATGACCAAAATGCTTGATTGAAAATGCTAAATGGTTTGGTTTGAAAATTTGAACTACGAACCTGCGTCTGTTTTTGTCTATGACATCACCATAGTTGTTGACAAAGGTCAGGTAATACATAATTATATCCTTATAGTGATCAGTAGTAATAAGTATTTTGTCTCCGGCTTTACTTGTTTAGACTAATGTTTAATTTCGCGTCTTAGTCGCCAAAGCTTCCACCTCCGCTGGCGACATACTGAGTCGATTTTTCCCAATCGTCACCAGTGATACATCATAGGCTGTCTTGTTGTTGATGTTTCAACTTACCCTACGAACTGGTTCGGCTTACGCTCTGAAAGCGTCCGGGAGGCGCGCGGCCAAAGGCGCGGAGAGCGCGTGGGCAGAGGCGCGCGCGCGTCGCCCGCAGTGACGTGCACGCACGCGCACAGCACGGCCACTGCCGCCACGAGCCGCCACATTGTCATCTTGGAACCATCACCCTGGAACAACGGAAAATAGGATTTTTAAACCTTTGGGACGAAGTACCAATATGATCAGAACTACGTACTGTGCGTTTCCACTGGCGAAAAATTTACGTAAAAACATTTTTTCTGTTGAGATAAAATATTAGAGCTAAGAGAAAAAGAGATTATAGAGAGACATAGGGATTATAATGCTTTCAAGTGAATGTTTCGCCAGCGCGAATGCACAGGTGTTGTTGAATTCTTTGGTGGCGCACTAAGAGACTTTTGTAAACGAGCATACGTTTATCAATATATACATGATTGATGAAGAAATTTATTTTTATTTACAAAAATAGTAGTAAAAATTATGAAGGATCGTGAAATTAAACTTCTGTTATACCACAGAATACATAATATGTAGTACATGTAATTATACAAAGTTTAAAAGAGTTTATGAATGGACATAGTTATCACAATTTAAGTAAGTAGTTAATAATAAAACTAGTGACGGATGACTTTACAAAGTTATTCTACCGCCACGTACTACGGCACAAGTTTAAAAATAAGATAACTCGTAACACTGGATAACATATCTCTGCCAAACATTTGCGATTGCTTATTAACTAAATTTAAAAACTAATTTAATTATATAACGAATTTAATTTTATTGACTAGTGTCAAGCCTTCAATACGGTAACCTTATAAAATGTTAATAAACAAACAGTAAGTGGCACAGATTACGCGGTACATTGTTATCTGTGACTGCATTGATCATTGAGTGTTTACACAATAAAACGCACATTCTGATGTCAGTGCCAAAAACATTTTTAGATACACTTGTTGTGCTGTCTGAAAGATTTGTGATAAAAATGTTTGAATTGAATTTGGTGGATACCTATCACGGAACCTAATGTCGCTTTCTGAATACCTACAAAGCATCAGCCTATAATGCTGGGATTTCCTCCCTGTGAAAGAGAGCAGGCCGTTATCCCCCACGAGGGCCTAGCGCAGTTTGACGGTTGTCACATGTGAACAATTTTGAGGCTCTAGGGCATGCTGGTATACATAAATGGTGCAAAAATAAAAAGATGTTGCTGGCTTCAAATTAAATAATTTATTTTTATTATTTCTTGTTATAGCTTTCTTATAGGTTTTCTTATAATCTATAGGCAAAGAATTATTCTTTAACCGCCTTCTAAAAGGAGGAGGTTCTATGTTCGGCTGTATGTTTTTTTTAATGTATGTTCACAGATTTCTCAGCAAATTGTGAATCGATTTTGAAAATTGTTGTTTTTGTTTGGAAGAGTATACTCCCAAGTTGGTCCCATATAAATATTGTCATGATCTGATCATGGACTTCGGAGATATGGACTGGAACTCTTCAAAAATAAGTAGCATATCTGTCGTGATTGGTGCTATAGCTTCGATGTATATTGTTTACACAACAACATAACATAACATCACGCCTGTATACGCTGAGGGGTACGCAGATGTGTAGAATACACTCTCATTTCGACAGTTAGGTATGTTACTTCCATTATATTGGGGATAAGCATATTACCATGACATATATTGTTAACAATGTAAATTAAATAAATTCGTAGCAAATATTTGAATAGGATATTACAAATAAAAATGAAAAATAAAAAAACTTTCTTGCAAAAAATAAAACCGACTTCAAAAACACTAAAATGACTTAAGCTTCAGAAGTCGGGGACAAAAAAACTAAATAAACAAAAATCACCGACTTCTGAAGCAATTTTTTGTATTTTTTCTCAAAAGGTTGCCGAGATGATTAATTTTCGCCTATTTTTTTAAACAACTTCAAAACTATAAAAAACCTAATCTAACCTGATCTATAATGTTAAAATTATAAAAAATTGAGATGCTCACAATGAGCCCTTTCATTTGATATGTAACACGATATAGTTTGCAAAACTTTTTTTTTTCATTTTCTGATTTACCCCCCAAAAGTGGCCCCCATGTGTAAAATTCATTAATTTACGTTATACGTCCGTCTTTGGGTCACCGACTTACATGTGTGTACCTTTTGACTCAATCGGTCCAGTAGTTTCGGAGTAAATAATAAATAAATAAATTGGCTGTGACAGACGGACAGACAGACACGCGAGTGATCCTATAAGGGTTCTGTTTTTTCCTTTTGAGGTACGGAACCCTAAAAACATTCAAATTATTTTAAAAAATAATTATTAGAATGGTCACGTCAGTGGCTGCTCAATACATAACGTAATAGGTTTTTCCGAATGAGATATAAATTTGATTAATCACTAATATTTTAAAAACAATCTCAATGATGTAGGTTAACTTCGTTATCTAGAAACATGTACTTGAAATTATAAATTATGATACATTTAATTCAGTTTAACGAATTTCAACAAATGTCGGTCATTTAATGTCTGACACATCAATTCACTTACTACGCAAATTTTAGCTATTTCAATCCAATTAAGTAATACTCAAATTAGTTTTACGGTTGAAATAAATAACATTATAGCTATTTATCTGACTGTAGCGTTTTGGACGAAAACGTATCCAAACGGGTAACATAAAATGAAACACACATGAAACTTAATTAGAAACAAATTAAGGACTTAATTTGAAGCCATCAGTACCAAAAAACAGAAAATTCTTAAAACTTTGGGTAACATTGCGTAAGAGTCTAAGATATTAAAAACCAAAACTAGTCCAAAAACAATTTCCAAACTATTGAAACAAGACCAAAAAGATTACAAGTTACAACACTAAACACTTTTTTGGATAGAAAAAGACAACACACGCAACGAAAGAGAAGCAAGTACACCGCACATAGATGGCGGGAGGAGGGGGATATGAGGGACGGGGAGGGATCAAGCAATCTGTGCCGAAATGATAACGAGGGCCGTCGACCGGGCACGCATCACAATCACAATCTGTTGCTATAATTAGTAAAAATTCTTCACCAGCTTTGTTCTACAAATGACGTCATTTGTTAGTAAAAGCAACAACCTTACGTTAGTTGTGGACTAAATTGTAAAGTTGTGCTGGCGATGAATGAATCGGTGGCATGCTACTCAGTGTCTGCATTATCCGATGTTCTACATCTATTGATGCTTACAGAAAAGCCTTTTGTGGACAAAGTGCCGGTTTCAACTACCAACACTGTTTCTTTATTATCATAATTTGCTTTGACAGTTACTAAGGGAAACCATTTTTTTTAAGAAACTGGTCCTTAGGTGAAACAAAACCAGAAAAATTCTAGAAAATTGCTAGACACTCTGTCAGTTTCATCAGTAGCTTCGGTATAGTCTTAAACGGTTGTACACCACGTGCTTAGAGCCTGAATTCTTTACACACCTTATTGGTTCCAAATTAGAAACGATTTGATTTTGAAATAGCTTTTTATTGTCGCTTATCTACCTTGAAAATCAACGTGAGACAGCAAATTTTGTCTGGCATTATTGTTGAAATTAACCTTTTTGATGCGGGATATAATCCATTAAGTTAGTGTATGTTAGTTTTTTACAAATGATTAATTCAATCATTTCTTTCTTCTGTCTGCGCTAAATAAACGTTTTTTTTTCTTTCATAAGTGTTGTTTTGTTATTGTTTATATTTGCCTATGTCATCAGTATAGATCCCAGTTAGATTTTAGGTGGCATTGTACTGAGCGGACAGGAACGAGTCAAAGTTGGGCGCCCATCAATGGCATGAGTCACGCGGTGTGAATGCCGCCGCCCACGGCACCGTCTTCCTTACTTACTACATGGCCAACTCCGGCCACACACTGAACATCATACTAATCAAATGTGACGAATTTTACGCGGCATTCGGATGCTCGGATGCTGTTTATTAAAACAGAATTCAATAGGCACGAGGCAGAAATAGAAAAAGGGGGATTATGCTGAAAGTCCCAAAATGGATCCTTAATTCCCGAGCACTTCAAAATTGGTTCTTCAGAAAAATTATTTCAACATTATGAATTACTATCAGTTACGCAGTTTCAGAAAAAGTATCTAATGTTCCCTTTATTTCCTTAGTTGCCAAGAAAATGCTTCATGAATTTACAAGAATGCCATTTGTAACAAACACAATCAACTAATAAGAACATTATACCCTATCAAGCAATACTTCTATAGCATCTGATTATGTACTATTTCAATTAAGCCCACCGTATCAAATTACTCTCCGATTCGAACGCTCGTGATTTACGGATCCTTGATGAGTACCGTTAGATGCTGACCCACATACACTCCCGTCAAATCAATCGTATCCTAAGCAAACATGACTCTTTTCAACACATCCTGAATGGATACAAATGAACTTTCACATTTCATTGTGATTTAAATAAATAAAACTTCGATAAGTGTGTGGATAGGGAAGATCTAAAACTATTTTCGGGTGATTGGTTCAAACAAATGGTCGATTAAGAGTCTTTAATACAATGTTGGTGGCTTCCAGTGACACATGTGTTAAACTGAATGAAAACTCGGGTGTCATTGATAGTCCAAAAAGAGAAACTTAAAAATTAGTTCAATGTTATCTGAACATCAAAACGGTGTAAGTATTTTTAGTCAGTTCACTTCATTTGAGAGAAATGACAGAGCTGTCAACTAGCAACTTACTAGTCGGTCATATCTATGAGTATTTTATTAGTCAATCAATACGAAAAGATGGAGAAGTTCACACCGATCTCAAAAAGTTTCAGGTTCTTTTGCAAACGGTCTTTATCACAACCATGTGTGTTTGTGAATCTTAACATTCTCAACCCTAGACGAATAACAGGTGTGGTCCTTTCTTCTCCTAGACCACACACAGCTTCTATTGCATAATTTCCAACTTACATGTTGGCACAATTTCTCAGAATTCTATCCGTTACAATATTATTAGGTTCTCTTATTAGTACGGCCGATTTATGCTGATTCTGATCACAATTGGCTGTTAGCACCAATGTATGACAATGCCCAACCGCACCTTGATATGCTAAATGACGTCTAAAGATATAACCATAATTAATATCAATGGAGACCGAACTAATTCTGACCGATGCCCGGGTTAAATACATGTTTTACTACGGCTTAATTTTATGCAGTGCAGACGTTTCTGGCCCTTTTTTTTTTTTTTTTTTTATCGTGGTAAAATCATCAAATGAGTCCTCCCACCCGGGGCAGAGTGGGAGGAACTGTCAGACTTGTACTGACTAAAATCCACGGTGTCCTTCAATAGCCCTTTATGATCCAGGGTCACGGTAATTCTATAAGTCCCGCGACCCCGGCAGGCTTTCGCCCTCTAGAGGGGGGCCCCGTCATAATGCTGACACTCTTTGAGGCGCGCGTGGAACACAACGCGCCGTCGACCCGGGCATGGTCCATGGTCGGACAGCGAGTCGCCCATTACTCGCCGCCCGCAAGCCCGCGCCTACGGTGGCCGGAGATCGTCTGCCGACGTCCGGCGCCGTGGGCGTCTACCACTGCGGCTGGGGTGGAAGGAGGACGCTGTCCTCTCCCTCACGCGGCCCGTCTCCTCCTTCGCGAGCATGACTGCTTCGCAGAAGGAGGCGACCGCTTCCCACTCCGTCTCGCCCCGCAGCATGGCCTCGACCAATGCCGGGCGCGAGAGGTCTCCGCCTATCGCCACCGTGAGGACACGGCGGTGCCCTGCCCAAGCGGGGCAGTCCTGCACCGTATGCTCCACCGTGTCCTCCGGGCGGTCCTCGCAGTGGTGACACCCAGGCGTTTCCTCCTTCCCCATCAGACACAGGTACCTCCCGAAGCTTCCGTGTCCGGTGAGGACCTGCGTCATGCGGTAGGTCAGGACGCCGTGACGCCTATCCAGCCACTCCTCAAAGAGGGGTCTTACCGCCGCGATTGCGGCGTGCCCGACGTTTCTGGCCCTTTGGCAGATTTGAAATTGTACTTAGCCAAATTGTTTTCTGAGCGCGATACCAAAGACCACCTTGTGGATCTCTACTGCAACTTCAACTTCTTCTTCGTGTTGCTGGCACGCCAGTATTTTAATATTGTGTTACATATTTTGTTGGCCTAAAACATGGTCGTCGGTGGCAGCGCAGAAGTCACTGGCCTTTGCATTGAAAGCGGTGAAAGAAAAAGTGATATACATATAAGGCCACAGAACATGATTAAAGTAAATATAATATGTCTGCAACAGCCTCTACTAGTGAAAATAAAAGTAATAACACCAAGACCCATGATTATGAAATTTCCTCATTCTCGCTGCAAGTGTTTACTTAGGCCTTTGATGTGTTAACACAATAGGCATTATACTTTACGAAATAATTAATCGACTTTACCTTTCCCATCTACAACCTTCGCCCTTGACCAGGTTGGAATCAAAGCATCGGCCAATCAGTGTCAAGTGTCACGCAAATAGTGTGTACGGTCAACAAACGCAATGATCAACGATGATGCGACTAACGCTACGGCCGGGAGGAAACGTCGGCACGCGCTTAGATCAATATAGTGGGGAGGGAGGACTAATCTGTGAGTGACAGCGATTCTTATGAAGAGCGGTCTACACCAGTGGATAACTAAGATTTTTTGGATTTTAGATTTTGGGTGAAACATGTCATTGATTTTGATGACAAGAATGGTATAAAACAGAAGGTAAAGAAAATAAAAATAGAGATTTTTTAGAATATTGTAATTCACAAACAAATGTGATGACACCAGATAAAGATTCCAAAATCTTGTGATCCAAATAAAGTCATACTAATTACTGAACATTATAACGTTACCGTATTTTGAATCACAAACAGCAATACTTATGCAAAATTCGCTACCGCCGCTGCCTTCCAGCTGTTCCTTAAAGGCGAGCGAGTGCCCCCAATTGAGGGGTTATTAACGCACGCCACTGACTGCGCCCGCGCCGACTTCTAACGATCCGATGCAACACACAAACTGTACTGACGGCGATGCAGTTAGATTGTTTAAGTAAAGTTGCTTGTATGAGCTTTAAAGTGTTGCTGGAACAGTTATTGATTAGTTGGGAGTTTGTTAAAACATGTCTTTTATTATGGGTAAATTGGAAAAAAAAAACAGAGTGGGACCCAGCACGCTTCCCTGTGGAACACCTAATGTACAATGGTTGGTTACTGCAATATTCTCCTAGCACAAATATTACATAATATATAAAATATAGCCTGTGTATATGCGTGTCTTCTTCCATGCAAACTGCATGTCGCAAGGCATTTACATTAATTATATGGATATACAGTGGTATATTTTTTTGTAGACTGTTGTCAACCGGAATATTAAGTGATTTTTAAGAATATTCTGGGTGACTGAAAGTCTAACAAAGGGGAATCTAGCAAGGAGGTTTAAGCTCTACTAAAGAGTTTTTTCAGATGCAAGCAAATAAAACGCATATACGTAACTTAAGATCACTCGTAGCTAGAGAAATAAAATGCTTGTCTGTTTAATGTATGCAATAAAGCATGAAGGACGCTTTTCTATAAGCCGTTTATGTCCCGTTCTATTGAAGCCTACGGTAATCCATGCGTTCCCTTTTCGAAAATTCGAAGTCATCGATTGAGTTCATTGAAACTAAATAACTATTGTAAACAAACGTCAAGTTCAATAATAATGATGATGATGATAAAGGACCAAATTGAGATTTTTTTACTATTGTTTTTTTCGGTCTCATTATATTTCTACATTTTCTACTAAGAACAAAACATATCACGCACGCCTATAATCATAGCTAATCCTTCTATGTTTAGAGGCATATCCGTAGTACACAAAAGTCAAAAAACGTAAAGTAAAAATCTATTCAACCATATAAAGAAAACTTGCCTTTTTTAACTGTTTGTTATCTTCATTATGTTCATTCTTATTCAAAACTACAATATTATGTAACAGCTTAGTCGTCGGCATTTTTCCGTCAAGAGGGTGGTCCCCAGCCGGCACAGAGCTTGGCTATTCATTAAAATATTTAATTATACTAGCTTCGAGAGAACAATCATTAATTATAACCCGTATATACTATAATGGTAAGTTTAGTTAATTGATTGTACTAAATAATTTATTGGTAGGTTATGGAATGCGGTAATGGTTCTAAGTATCCTTTGTGCTTGATTAGTTATTGATCAAAATTATAATCCATGGATTTTAAACTGTACTTGGAGGCTCGCGCACATTTATTTTGGTCCTACGTTCCCCAAAAGGCGATAATTTTTTTGTTGGTCCTTGTTGACAGTAGTAACGTTTCAACGAGCCATTTGAAAAGCAAAATAGAGCGCACGAAATTCGCCTTCCTTTAAAACTGTTTTAGATACTATAACTGAACGTCACCATGAAATTGACACTAACATTACCAACACTGACGTACCATGTCTAAAACTATCAATAATTCTGAATGTCCACAATAAAACGTGATCGTTAATCTACCAGCTATGTAGTGGGGTCAACGACCTCGCCTGCATGCAGACAGCTAGGCGCCAAAACATTTGACATTGAATCGAATGATTGATCGCTCCATAATCGATGATCAATCGAATCACTCGATGTTACGCACTGCGACTGCGTATGCGCAGTATAGCTTTGAGTAACTGTTTCTGTGCTTAGCTTAAGTAGCTGTGATGTAACGTATTTAGTTTTTAAGCTTATTATTTAAGTACCTACCTACTTAATGCAATTAAACATCAGTGCAGTAATATTTAATTGGATTCAACTAAAAACACCAAGTTTTACATATTTTCTGAAATATTCTAGTCAACCATACATATATACTACTATGATTGATTGTTTGTAAACCAAAAAGTATAAAATATTTCTTGCATAGTTTGGAATCATAGGATGGACGTATCTACGTGCAATATTTCGGAAGTAAATTCAATTAATTTAAAAATAAGCAGGTAAATTATTAACATACATACGACCATATGTTTGTAGACAATAACAGCTAATGCAAACATTAAAAATTATACATTCCGTAATAAATTAATAAAACTATTTACACTACCTACCTGTCTGTCTTGTCTGCCTATAAAATGTAGAGACTTTTACCTAAACTTGTAAAACAAAATGCTGCAGGAGTACCATTTTCCTTTCACGTCTTGGGCACTGTTCAATTGACGTCTAAGAACACTAAAAAATTACCAAAAATTCGAAGGCATGTGACATCAATCAGTGCGCACTGGGCTCAAAACACTAAACTCGGTTTACGAAGACCACTAAAACGATGACGAAAGGTAACACAACAAAGAAAAAATCAGCGTGTCGCAACCAACCTTAAAGAGAACACTTTAACACCAAAACTAACACAAACTTGATAAGATTAACCTCATTATGTTGCAAAATAAAAGTTTAAACCGCGAGAAGTATCAATCACGTTGATTGATTGTCTCACAGCCAGGTAAACAGTGCGAGCGACGGCGGCGGCACAGCACTATTGGAACAAGAATGCGTGACACTAATCTTAATTAGAGCGCGTGGACTAATTAATTTAAGGTGTCTGAATTGTGCTGATGGAGCGGTGCGGTATGCCATGGGCTTTAGTGGCTTTGACCTGGATGATGGCAAATGCAGGTTGAACATAGTTACGTAAAAAGGAAGCTCAAAAACTAGTTACAAACAAACAAAACAAAGCAATAAGTGGTTTTTAACTGAGCATATACTAGATATACAAAAAAAAAAGAACCCATGACATTGTCCCAGGGGAGAATGCAGAAACTAGAAAACTGAACTTAATATTATCATAGAAAAAGAGTACCCTAAATCAAAGTCATTAGGTACAACCAATGAAGTTATTAATTAATGTCTACGTAGGTAATAAATTGTGAATGAATAAGACGAAATCACAACCCTCAATCACGCTCATGATATCTTTTCTTAAAATTCAATCAGAACTTCAACAGAATTGCAGCAATTATCTCGAATTCACTTTTATCACTGACACAGAACGACACTCCGTTATAAAGTCAAAAACAATGCACAAAACGGTATTCTATTTTGGGATAACAAGTGATTTTATACAAAAAAAAAGTTTTTTTCTTCCGACTGATATCTGGGAGGTCCCTCGGGTCATGTTCGGATAAACAAACTATCAGCCCCATGTCCGTACCACGAATATGACGAAACTGACCCAATAGGGCTAGATTCGGCGATAAACAATTGGGTCAAGGCCATTTCTTTTCGTGATTCATTGTAATCTCCAAATTTATTTTATAGTACAAGTAATTTCTAGCAAAAGAAAGGCGACTGGTCGTCGAGGTACACTGTTGGCCGAAGAAGTATCTTAGAGCTACTTGCTGGAATCTCTGAAGCTGGTCAAAACTATAAACAACAAGGCTAATCTAAACAAACCCGGAAATAAATTTCTTAGAAAAAAAATTAAGACGAATATTGGCTCATCGTAGTTATGTTTGTATTTTTATTCCGTAGCTCTGATTAATTTATTTTCCTATTAATTTTTTAAAATCTCTTAGAAGTGTGACTTCTGAAGTTATGAGTCAATATTATTACTGTAATATTAAGTATTTGACTTGAAAAATAATTATTAAAAATAAACGCTTAGAACATGCTAAGGTAATTGAAACACTCCAATACAATTGAGTTTCGATTTGAGTTTCATACAAGCATCAAATAAAAACAACAGAACCTTCTCTTCTCCGAATAATACCCTGTTGCAACAATTGAAGAAATACCAAACAAATGCCAATCGCCGAAACTTTTCGTAAAAAATCGTTGAGATCCATATTCCGATTCATATTTTATACGTTGTTTAGACATGGCATAGTTTCTGATCAAAGTTTTCCTCTTATCAAAAAAAAACAAGACTGTAATATATAAATATTTTGATTTGACCTGAAACCCGACGAAGTGCGTAAATCTGTTTTAATTCACCTGCCACTCCGCGGGTACTAGGGCAGCATATAAACATGGAGTTTAAAACTGGCATTAATTAACAGACATATTTCTCATTTTACAAAAGAAATGAAACGACTTTCAAATCGAAAGTCTCGTATTAGCTTATCAATCAAAATATGTACAATTATCAATAAATGAATAATCAAATTCAATTTCATTTTATTTCATTCAGAAAAAATGGTCCTTCGATCCGGATGAAATTTTCTAAAACATGCATGGAGCATATCTCTAAAACTCTGTATAAAGACTAAGAAAACAATTGTTTGGTATCAGAAATAATAGTATATGGCGTGAAATAGCCTCACTTAAGTTTTGTAGAGATTACTTTGTAGGGATTCACTTGAACGGCGTGTTCAATATCGATCATGCGATTATGTTATGATGCGAACTACTTGTTCCATATTTAGAACTAGAACGAGACCACGGATTAGGATAAACAGACATGCTTTAGGATTATCTCTACTGTTGTGGTAATCTGATTTACACATTTTTGGCATTCTTTGTAGGAGTCAATAACTGACTCCTCGAAATCGTGAGATTAATAGAAATTCCTGAAACTGCAGAAATCATACGAATAAACGAATAGGATGAGATGCTAGAGATTCATCCGTAGATAAGGACAATTAGCAATGATAAAAACCTTTCATAGCACAACTCATAAAGCGTTTAACAATAAAGGTAATGAAATCTATAAACAAACAAAACAAAACACAAACAAATCAAACCATGTCACTATCTAAACACCATCATCACACTGATTCTCTCAGCCATTTAACTTGTAAGCAATGGCTCCAGATTACAAATGAGCCTATTTCGATCATAAGGAGGCCATTCATACGTCGACTAGGAAGCGCAGGCGCCGGTGGAACGGTGTACGTTTCAGGACGATCAAAGGGCCACTTAGGAATGCACTCGCGAAATGGAGATAGCTCTCGAGAGCTTGTTTAGAAATAAATGTGCTGTTGTGTCAATATGGTGGATGAAAAAAACGATGGATGAAGTGTGTGAAAGATGATATGGCTAGAATGAAGTTGACGAGTAATTGAGATCTAAGGGCGGAAAAAGAAGTAGCGCTCCGACTCCAAATAAATTGAAATAAGGTTAGGAGAATAATAAAGAATGGCTAATCGACGATTAGCCAGAGGCCCTAGGCAAAATGACTTCTATCAGTGATGATGCTAAAATCAAAAATATATGGGATTGCATATTAGCTGCCGAAAAATGCAAGTCAATTATGTTGAATCGCTTTAAAAATTGCCACTTGTCTCAGATCTCAAGCCAAAAAAGAAGATTCAGAATCGGTACATTAAAGAAATTTTTGAACATAATGATACTCAAAATACTATTTTAAAAATATCATCCAGCAGTGGATCCGCGTGTTAGATTATGGCCCACACAGTATCACAGATAGTACTCCTGTACCCCAACAATAGGATCGATGGAACGTTAAAGGCTGACTTTGATTTAAGAAAATAAAAGATGACTGCATTATAAATATGAAACTCATCATAAACGCTTATAAAGACATAAGTTTCAGCATATTGACCTGTAACATCGCAAATAGTGCGTGATGTGATGACGGATAGCTGGCCACGCCTGCATACATGCAGATACAGTCTGTAATCTATCGCGCCTTATTGACTCTAAGGACCAAAGCACACTTGAAAAACCACTTGAGGAAACTTTGATCGGGATGATTCGGATTTTCCCATCAACATCCACTTTTTTAAGCTTATTCTATCACGGTTGATTATGGACGAATTGGTTGGTGTTTTGACGTTCCTTAAATTAGTTACCTGTAACATGTGTGAAGTCTTCCTTAATCTTGAGTTTAAGCACAAAATTAATCAACATTAAGTAAGATTACGACAGCAAAATAAAGTTATGTATTAGTGAAGTACCAAACATCCGTAAATAGATCCTTGCAAACTTTCTGTTTTCCAAAACTTTCCGAATCTCGAGTGCACACAGAAATAATTTCATTTCATGGGTCAATTTATGTATTTTTCTCGATGCAGATGGATCAAAAAATCTAGTTGAGATCCTTGAAAATTTGAAACGCTAAGTAGAACGAAAACATAAAAATATTTTTTTTAAAAACGAATAGGAAGGAATAAATAACAATGCATACCGACAATAATGTATTGTGTTTGCAACTTTTCAACAAAGAAAATGTATGCAGTTTCAAAATATGTAAATCTTGCTTTGTTATCCTTGATTTTTAAATGTGGGACATGAATCAAAAACTAAAATAGTCTGTATAAAGCAATGTTCGACGTGCTCGTTGGGGATAAATGAAAGTGGACTGTATAACAAATGAATAGGCTTGGTTTATTGCCGTTTAAACTTTTAACATTATAACTGTCCCGGGCAAAATATAAAATCTATTCAACGTTTGAGAGTGTCGTCCGTTGCGGTGGCCTCCGAGAAAGTACACCCACTTTTAACATTCTGTTTCCAGAATTGTTTTGCAACTTTACTTCAATGATCTAATCTAAAAACCTGAACATAAAGTAGCTCAAATATTTATTACGATCTCTGATAAAAGATAGCTGAAGTGTGCGTAGTTATGGAATGTCTTAAATAAACGAAAAGCCTGGCGTGTTGGACCAAGTATAATCTGAAATAATAAGTCAAGTAAAAAAAAATTAGTCTGCCAAAAAGATTCACTGTAAGAAAAAAGATTTTCAACGTTAGTAATTTGCAATCAACAAGTTTTACGAAGAGAGATGTTATTATTTGAGTGAATAAAATAACTTTGTATTCTAAAAAACAAAAGCAGTAATTTGTAGTCTTTGAAATCCGTTAGATTCCAAATGTGCACGACTTTAAATCAACTTCTCATTTAGTAAAAAAATAAACTTCAGCAAGATGACATCATCCCCATCCATAAAAGTTCACAGCCACATTAATCCACATTAGTAAAATAGCAAATCCGAGTAACATATCACATGTACTTCGAAATCTGACCAACTAATGAACAAATACGCCTTTTTAATGGGAGTATTCAAAAAACAAACAAAATGGACGAAGACATAAGTAAGGCATATGTTAAAACTGTGTCAAAGCAAGTGCAGCTGTGCAGACAGTTCTCATGAAGACACCACTTACTGTGCAAATGTAGGTTACACTTATTGAAAAGGACTAAGACTTCACTTAAATTTTTGACCCGAAGAAAATTAAACTTGAAGTAAGATCGTATGAATGTAGCGTTAAATATCGACCGATTTGGTGTGATGTGGTTTTTGTACAAAAAAACAAGAGTTGCAAAACCACGGTTCCTAAGCTTTTCTTATAAAAACTTTTCCACAGACAGCAGCAACAACATCAAGACATAAATCCAAAATTAACAAATTGATGATGACATAACATAAGTACAGAACTCGTAACGTTTTATCGCTGGCGACAATACCGTTTAAAGTGACAGATAAGTACTAGTTGTAATTCATAACGACGGGTTGTAAAATCGCGAACACAATGGGGAATTAGCTGTTAAATGTAGGGCCAATGCCGACCGGTCCTAGGACCCAAGACTCGACGGAGATGCTATGCAAATGACAATCATTACAGCTAAACACGTCGATCATACTGTATAATGCAGAAATGAGGTGTAAATTTACATTGACATTACAACACGTAAAAGGCGTGAAATCCGACGTCAGACTGTAGGAACGACTAATTTTGCTGGACAAGCATTGTTATCGAGATATGCGAATGTTTGATCCTTCAGGCACTTGTGTTTAAAAGAATCATTTTAAATACATATCAAAGGACCATTTTTTAAAATAAAGGTCTGACGATTAGGTTCAAATTAGTAGTGTTTTATACATTAAATAACTTCCAGTACAGGGATAACAATTAGCTCAACATTCAGACCTGGGAGACGTGTAAAGAACTTACAAACCGTGGTGGCTGAAAGTTTCTTCTACGAATTTATTAGAGAGCTTCCACAAAGTAGCTGGTTTCGCCACAAAACAATGCCGCAATTTTTTAGGGCTTTGTTTAGTCAGAAACCTGACAGAATTTTAAAAAACAGGAGCAAAGTTATCAAAAGCTGTACTTTGAACAAAACAGAAACCATGGCATATAAATATGACAATTAAATGGAGAGCAATATTCCCACACAAGTGAATTTTAGCGTCGGACGTGATATGCTCCCGCCGATTGCGCAAATCGGCTAGCCTTCGGCCGGTTCCTACTCTGATAAGGGACTCATCGCTGACCAACGTTTAACCCTGGCCCTATTAACTGAGGATGTAAGCATCACGCAGATTGTAGTGGCAAAATTATATTGTAACTGCGAAAGTCATCGTAACTTACTTAAAAGTTCAAAAAAAATAATGGAATTGTTCTCGCCGCGCGAAGCGGAGTGAGCTTTTAGATGACTTGGACAAATATTCAAAAGGTTTTGCCGGAAAAATCTGCAAAGTGTAATCTAATTCAAAAAGTTTTCAAAAGTGCTGCGTTTTCATAACTGTTACATGCTTTACAATTTTCATTAGACCAAATAAAAATGAATTAAATATGATCAACGAACATATAAAAAATTTAAATATTTTTTAATACACATTACGTAATACAATACCAATCTCTAGGTCTATTCAAGAGACAATAGGCGGCAAGCACCCAGGATCCGTCCGTAACAAAATTAAATCAACATTATCCTGATGGAATTATTATCACAAATTACCATGCCACTGGATTCCTCTGTGGAGGGCAACCAGAATACTGTTCGATGTTCAAGAGAGGTTCGAGTGTAGATGATGATACGACCGGATGGATGATAAACGCGCACGGGTACCCGCGCCGACCGAAAGGGAGGACCGACTCGATCCACGGCACGCTCCCGACTGACAACTAAAATTGCGAGCTTTATCATCGACCATATAATGCGCGCACGCGTTGCGACGTTTGCTCAACCACTTAGATCTGTGTGCTTCCGTTGCGCTATTAGTATTGTCTTAACAAAATGTTTGATGCTATACTTTGAGCACTAGCACAATTTGTGTACTTAATTAATTTTTACTTCAAGTTGTACTGGAGCTTGCAAGTTCTCCACTTCAAAGCTGTTTTGTAAGTTGTGTGATGCGATTTTTCACTGGCGTATGACTGAGTCATGATAAGGTGAAGAGAGTGATGTACTAAATTAAAACTATGTAGAGCATTGAATAATTATTATTTTATTATGACATCAAATATTATCATCGTAACATTTATAGGTTATACGAGTCACCACAGTCGTAGCTCTTTATTACTAAACCAAATATGTTTTTCTTTTAATATTTTCGCCATCTTTAAGTCAGTTTTGGGTTTGGATGCTGAATTATATCGCCAAAAGACATGCAATTAAATGATTCATTCCTATAAAAGCATGGCAGCCAGTTCACATATCAAAGCTCCATACATTTACCTGAAAATGTACCGAAAGCTTTCAACGCATCAGACTTGCTTACCCCTTTTTAGGCTTGTTATTGCAGTTTTTTTCAATTGAACAACAAACATTTGCGTGGCCAGTGCAAACAAATATAAGAGAAAACTTACTTTAGAGGATACATTTAGAATCTGGTAACCACAAATTCCACTGCAGTCCAAATAAATTAGGTCATTACTCTAACTTATAACCCACAGTTTTGTCCACCGGCGCCAACTAATCGTGCACTGGAGTGCTATGATACCCCACTGTTCATTAAATAGTCTTAATTTACATAAAGGTTTAAACGAATTTGTGCTTAATGGCCGGTGATGCGCATTCCCGATTATTTTAATTGTTTATGCTGCGTTAGATTTATTTTTAATCGGAGTGTTAAGTTCTGGAACCATCGATTGGTACATTAGAGTATTTTGACAGCTCATAAATGCACTATTTGGCTTTCATTTATGATTTCTAGAAAAAGTTGAAAGTTAGGTGGTTAAGCACACTTAACAAACTTAGGTTTATTTTTAGTTTGCACTATCTACACTGACTACCTGAAAAGGGCAGCCTGGCTGCGGGAAGCAGAGGGCCAGGTGTTGTGGCTCAGCCTGGTAGAAGTCTGTGTGACCTACGTCCAGCACTAGAGTACCTACAATGCACTGAGTTAATTGAAATGTTGCACTGGTATTTCACAGGATACTGATGTTCATTTATGTATTGGCGGTGCCCAGTAGTAGGACCAATCTACTGAGTAAAGCCCCTGTAACGCGTACCTTGCGTGTACTTAATGACGTAGCAGACACCATAGATCTTTTCACTTGTTCTCTGAGTGAGTTCACAAAAATCATGATGTACAGAATATGTTATGATAAATAATAAAACTGTAATTATGGCCACACTATTGAATTAGGAAGTACCTGTAATGATAGTGATGATGAGTTAATAAATAAATAAAAAAAATAAAATTAAAGTATTGCTCTTCTTCTTGTGATCGCGCAAAATTTGAAATTTGTATGGAATATGAAATACACTTCAAATGATGACTGGTTTTCCTTCAACAAGTCCTTCAACAAGTCAGTGCTTATACATACATATCAGCTCCAAAAACCAATAAAACAACGAATAATGTCCACAACATAGTCACTATAAACAAATGCTAATTTGCACAATTCTAATAGCTATAATATAATCCTATGGCCATTTAGGAATAGATCTAACATACAAATAACGATGACTAATGAAACTGCAAAGAACTTTAGCAAAAAATATATGGTATAGTTCACAAGCAGTGAGTAACATCAAATATGCACTTTGGGGTCAAAATTCAGTTACTGTATTTGCTACTAACATGGAAGTTTGTTGCGTGGGAAAATAATACCGGCTGGGGAAGCCAGAGGTTCCGATTCCTACAGATGAATGAAAGATGATGAAAGTCGTACGATGGTCTTTACCATGAAAGGACCTCCTGTGACAGCGACTAGGACTGAATGGAAAATACACAAGAACAAACTATTGTTATTTCTCGAATCACAGACGCTGCTCTTAATGGGCAGACATTTGCATAAATGAAAATAATAAATAACCTCACTTGCACCGTGCACCCAGAAATTGCTACCCCAGCCGAGACATGAACCTGCGCGACTTGAATCAGCTAGACCAAACACAGAACCCAATCTCACAGTCCCTACTCAGTCACAGTCAACAGTAACCAGTACCTAAGTCGTACGGACATATTCAAACAACTCAACGTCTCCTTGACTCCGTAAACATACATTATTGTTACAAGTTAGTTCGACACTACTTACTTGGTACCTTCTTTGCATCTAGTTCGTATGTAAAATGCAAAGTTTCCCATAAAATGATTGTGACGTTGAATTTATTCTTGTGTGCGCGATCGGTTACCAATAGGACCACCGGACTGGTGTCGTCAGGTCCTACTTTATCTAAAAGTTACCAAGAAGCATCCCTTCTCAAACATTATATTTATTTATTATAGACTAAGATTGACTAAAAACATGAAAATAACACGCAAATCATGGCACATGATATTCCCTTAGGGACACCAGTTGATAAATCCCTCCAAATTCAATTTTAAGCACTTTTAAATTGTCAAGGAGTCAATAAGATTAACTGTCCTTCATCTGTTCGGGCGAGAAATTTCATGAACAGTCTTTAAATGAAGTTAGGTCTAACAAAATCCTGGGAAGTTACTTAATCCAATAGAGGTTTAGGCACTAACTCAGGGAAAATCCTGTTGAAAGGTGTGTATAATGCCTATACAATGAGGAAAATAACCCTAACTTATTACGGGATTTCATATAGACTCGCACCTTCCCATACAAGCAGACTTAATAAAAATCAAAACAAAACTACATTCGTCCGGCCTAACATTTTGGACAGTTGGTACTCCTGTTTGTTACATCATTGTGTTGATAGACAACAATTACTCACATTTAACGTGCTATTCATACCCATTATTAGTTTGACACGAGATTGATCGCTGCCTTTGATTTGTTCGCCGATACAACACCTCCACTTTAGTGGCCAGTTCTGTTTGACCACACTCAATTTGGACAGCGTAGGCGTCGTTATTTTGGTATAATGTTTGATGGTAGCTGATATTGTTGCGAAGAGCTGTTAACCAAATATAAGGTTGGATTTGTTTTTTATGGAGGAATATTTAACAATAATCGCAAATAAGTCGCTGGATACGGTGTTTCTATTGTATTGTATAACGGGCTGGTGTCCGCAACTCCACGTCCAAAGCTCTTATTTTGCGTGCGGGTTGGATAAATGGTGTTAATATTATCTTTCCCCAAAAACTTAAAGCTAATGCATTGCCTTGAACTTTCCCCTTTTCCGGCGATTATAAAATTTTGCTTCGTTATTATATGGTTTGCTCATAAAAAAATAAACAGTAGTCAATTTTCATTATGAGCAGCAGATTTTTTCTTAAAATAATTTTGAACTGCTATTTTCGTCTACAATCACTTTTGATATAGTTAAGTATTTGGAAACTACAGTCAATCTCCGTAAACAATTTAAGTTCATAAACAAAACAATTTAATAATTAATTAAACGTTACAATTCTGTAGTTTATTTTATTGCAGCTTTGGAAGTAACAATGATGTCACACATATTGCTCTTGCACTTAAAATCAAAGGTACCGCGTACAATGAAATAATTATATCCTTGTGTTTAATGACAAAAGTCACAGTGCTTATCGAGTCTTCAGACAAGTAACGGTCCTCTAAGCTGTTCTACAAGATTTTTATTTTGGTCCTAAGTGGCGTTAAACTTTGGCTTTAATGGTGAAGCTTTTCACACAGTATATCAATCAAATCACATGACTTGAGTAATTTTCAGCAGTCCTATTCACTCGTGCAAAAAGACCGACTGATTACAGCCTCACTTCGGAACACCACTAGAAACAGAAACATCATCGGTGCTAGATCGAGGATCAGCTTAGGCGTTAGCCTGTATGCAGTTGCTACTGGCAGAACTCCCAACGAAACTCCCTACTCTCAGTTACAATTGGTGGAAAAGACATCATCATATCCCTTTCCAAAGCAATGCTTATATTTTTATAAAATTACCTTTTCCTACGATGTCAACTTCCATTCTAAACCATTGTGTACTTTGAAAAACTTTTCATGCCTTCATCGATCGTCTATTTTATTTTCCGAAGTGTCACTTGCGCAGTCTTACTCATCATGACACGACCTTGAAGAATGACCATGTGTGCTGGTACAAACTCAGTGCGTCATGTGCGATCATTGTTTTACTTAAATCTGGCCTTAAAGCTGTCTCACAGATTAGTGGTCCGTTGGATTATAAAAACCACTCTGTGATATACTGTCGGACAAGGTTTTTGGTATAATATCATCAGGATTTTGTATTGTGTAGTTTCTTACTTCATGCCCGTTTTTCTACAATCATAGATTTCTACGCTTTGGAACGAGCTAATTTTAGTTGCAACTTTATGGCTAACTGGACCAACTCCCCTGATAATTCAAAAGTGCCTGTTCTTTGAATTTGAGTTTATACAGGTAATATTTTCTTTCATTTCAAAGTTTCTTTAACAGCTATTACGCACTTTATAAAAAGTGGAAAAGGTTATATTTCTGTCTCTAGGTATACCAAGAAGCTTGTCCGACTGTACATACTGAAGCTATAAATAAAGTCTTAACTTTGACATAGTTTGCTCTGTGAAGAGTATTTGTTTAGATTCATCGCTGATATTAGGTCATCGGTACATTAATGATATTTACGAGCTATGTTTATGTAAAGTAGCCAGAATAAACACATTTGTATCTATAAAACGTCTATTTAATTAGGTACTACTATACTGAGCAACATGGCAGCTCCATTGAGCAAAGGTTTGAAGGTGTGCCGCAGCTTGGGCTTTCTTTTCACTACTGAATAAGTGCTATTTTCCGATTGATGATGATATTTAGCTTCACTAATATTACAAAGGAGAAAAGAGAGAAAGAGGTAAAGTTTCTAAGTTTGTATGTAGGAGGTAATCTGCAAAACTCCTGATCAGATTCCAAAACATCTTTCACTAAAGGGTAGTACATTATCCCCGAGTGTCACAGGCTAAGGCTAAGGCTTAAAACGTTCCCCTGGGATAATTTCCGACCATAACTCGAGCGATGCTGAGGGCAGAAGCTAGTGGTAGATAATATAATCTGCTAAGAGGAGAAGTTTCTTCGTTCATGTTATTGCCCATAATGTTCAAAATCTCCACAAGGTCAATGAACTGTGGATTAACAGAAAATGTACAAAATACATTCATACATGGTTATAGGTAGGTCCATTTATCTCAGCATAATCCACCTCAAAAAGGCTTTATGCTAATAAGTAGATTAGAAACTGCCTTATCCATTATATTACGGAGGCGTTAACATCAACAATGGCGTGTAGGCTCGACTTTATTATCAGGCAAATTATTTGAGGGATATGGCTAGTACTGGCTGTGTTTGGGTATGTAATTGTCTTTGAATTATATTGCCAACTTGATTGATTGATAGGAAGTGGTGATTTTGAATGTGGCGCTACAGTTTTGATTAGAACACCATTTTTGGTGCAGCATGGGCAGCTAAAAGTGGGCCATGAATTGCTCTACTTTTAATGATCTCGAAAAAAATATGCCTTCACCTGTTATGCTGCTCTGTGCCTCAAAAGCGGCGATGCCATGGAACTGGTAAAAGACTGATTTTGCAAAACACATAAAAGCAAAGTACGAAACAAGAAGTGAAAAATTGTAAACCATAAAAATTACATGACTGTATTTAGGTATCGGGGGGCACGGCAGTGCCCCCGCCAAGTCGAGCGCGAAGCAAACACTGCCGTACCATCCTTTACTGGAACCATTTCGCCGCATTTTCAGGCCCCTATTTGAGAACCTCTGGATAAGACCAGAACGCAGAAATTTTTGTCATCCAATAAGCTATAATCACATACTAAAAACCCAAAATTTCAAGTCTGTAGGTCATTTAGTTTCGAAGTTAAGCGAAAGCAAAGTTTCGCATTTATGACACTCACTCACTCATGATCATCAAAATAGAACTAGTACTTCCCATAAACTCAGAGAGCTGAAATTTGGTACAGAGTTAGGGTTTAATGGCCACATAAAGGGAAAACTATAAAAACTAGGATAATCGAAGATCTGGAGTACCTGGTGAACCCTGATTAGAAAACACAAGAGCCCAACCAAACTATTAGAGATCGACATACCGCCTTTACAAAAAATATTCAACTTGGTGGGCCGCTTCATTTGATGTTAAAAATCGAAGGTCTGAAGTATCTGATGAAGAACCCTCAGCTGGTCTCAGCTGTATTAGAGATATCTTTATGCAATATGTTTAATATCAAGGATATCTGGATAATAACAACCTGCATAAAGACGCATTAAGGGGTCTATCAAGGGGTCTTTAATAATTTTTATACTGTTTGTTTCAGGCTCGCCTATACATAAGAACCCTCAGCTGATCTTAGCTGTATTAGAGATATCTTTATGCAATATCTTTAATATCAAGGATATCTGGATAAAAACAACCTGCATAAAGACGCATAAAGGGGTCTATCAAAGGGTCTTTAATTATTTTTTTCAGATCATGGTATATTTTTACCAAGTGGCAATTTTCCATCGTCAATGGGTAGCGGTTCTGGCGACAGATTGGTGCAATGGTGTCATGGAGCACCTGGTTTTGTACCCTTGTGTACCCTTTAACGGCCAAATAAATCAAATAAATCAATATGCCCACGTTTCTACAAAAAGAAGTGAAATCGCACCAAAAACATTCTGTAAAAACTAGCCAAGTCTTATGGAGCTGCTTGTTTATCTCTAAAAAGTAATGAAATCTAGACAAAGTCGTGTCAAGTCTAAGGTTCCGTCCTGCGATTTTTTTATTATTATAGTTAATGTTGTGTGACTTGGCCGTTGAAGGGCCAAGTCACACAACAGGGACTTGGCCGTGTGATGACACTGACTAGTGCCAGTGGCATCAGCAACATTGCTCTGTCTCGCGCCCACGTTCAGCATGCCTATTCGTCTCATAATCTCTTCTCCGGATAAATGTCGACGTCCCAAGGTATAGAAAAAACCACCAGTACTTAATAATTTAATCAACAAATGTGTGTAACAAATGTGTGAACTTGTGACTTTACCGAATAAACAAGTACTGTTTTGTGAATCCAAAGTCTATTGTGTGATGTTTCTTCTTGAGATACTTAAATATTATTGAAAATTCATTTTTAATGAAGGAGGCTTTTGTTCACAAGCGGCCTTCTCTTTCAGAAGATACCTAAACTCTTAAGAAAGAGATGAAAACCAATACCGTGGTCCTGACATTGGTCCTTGTCTCATTCTTAAGAGGTTCCACGTCTATTTTTGTTAGTGGTACCTACAATAATTTCTTTAAGAAGATGCCGATGATGTTTATTGTAAGTTTCCCTCTTAACACGTTCAGATTCTTATGATCTATGGTCTACCATTCAACAATAAGAATAAGCCTGAAAATCTTCTCTAATTTCATCAAGTGCATTCCACTCTACACATTGAATGAAAAGCAACGTCATTCGACGCATGCGCAGCACTCATGCACGACCAGATTCGTCTTAATTCGACACCACCCAAAGTTTACAATAAGCCACTGTCATCATAACACAAGAGATATTTGGTTAGAAGCAAGATAAAACGTACTAAACTGATACATTTGTTTTCAGGCACTCATATTTCTGCGGTTACGTACTAGACGAGGTATTCGCTCGTCATTTTATGGATTAACACGAGAATGGGGAGATAAGATTGCGAAATGTCTTGTTGCTATGTAAGAAGGTGTAAAAACTGCAATTTGTACCCTACTTCTATCTTGTTCTTTAGTTTACTTTTCAAACCCCTGTGCACTTGATGACTGCGTCAGTGAGCTGAGTCCGCGCAGCTCAAGCGCATAATCTGAATTTTTACAGTCCAAGCAAAGCTTGTGAAAGCTACTGAAGTCTCGTATGTAAAATACTTTTAGAAATCATCGGAAAATGTCTGAAAAGCTACCTAAGTCAATCTTTCAATTCAACTCAATTCTTATCCGAGTGTAGTGAATTCTTAGAACACTAATTTCCGGTCCGTAAATTAAACAGAATAAAAGTGTTCATTCAGTTAGAAAAAAACGTAAATCAAAACAAAATAAAGACAACTTTATCTTGACAAAAATTATAATTATCATCAAACGTAAGACAAACAAAGTCCCTCTGTTTGCTTTGAACGCGAATATGTCCGAATTCCTCTCGCATGTAACTTGGATAGTTTGCGGATCACATTCCAGGCCAAGAATTTAGACATGACACAGCAGCTTTGATTAGGAATCGTGGAGATTATTCTTATAGGCTCGTATCTGATAGTCTTTTAAAGTATAACAGTTGGGTGACAATTTTAACACTTGGTGCTAATTGCGTAACAACACAATCATGAGGTTTTGGCATCTTTCTAGGTATTAAGGGATCAGGTTGGTAAGTTTTCACCTCCCATCCGCAGAGTCACAACCCTGCACACCGCTGGACACTAGGGCCCTACGCCCAGATTGAACCACGAAACCCAATTCTCCACCTTCTGCATCCTGTCTATCTCAACTGGCTTATAAATGTCGTCGTTATTTTATTTCCAGAAACATTTTGTTGCAGTTGTAAGGCAGAAGATAAGTAATACCTACTATTCATCTGTTGCACAATTGCCCATTTCTCTGTTTGTTCAGCAGGTGCATTAATCAATATTGCAGTTTTACTGAATCAACTCAGCTTCTTCAAGTACCTAAGAAGACTTACAACATAATGCCATTAACTGTTATACTAGAAATAAGAAACCGAGACAACTTTAGACAGATCAAACAAATACCACATCATTTAATCCCTCCATCTTCGGAAGTATAATCACCGATAAGGTAGGAAGGCTACTTTCACCAGATCGGTTCAATGAGCGAGAGCAATCATTAGCTAATTATAATTAGTTAGCACGTAACGCAGGTTGCCCTTATCTCGTGTTTGTGAACACTATCTAATCTCTGTTTGCCGCAGCCTCCTTGCCAACCTGACCCAATTTCTGGAGTTCGAATGTTTTCGAAGGCGTTGGAAATATTTTCATGTGATTATAAATTGTAAAATAGTTGCAAATTTTCTTCAACTTATTCCTATATCAGCCTATAATGTTCCCACTACAGGGGCACAAGCTTCCGTCTATGACACGGAGTGGGCCCACCTGTGAGTTGGTGGATGTCACATGTCTTCCAATTTTTCGGTTCTAATGCCTGCGGTTTCCTGAAGTTTCCCTTCACTGTTTTATTTCCACGTACCTATCTCATTTTAAATTCTGGGATTTCTGCGTCACCATACCTCATTATGCCGTTGACCGTGGGAACTTATCCAATCTTCGATCAGCCAGATATCCTCTAATATCACCATTTTCGCATATAATAGTGCAGGAATAATAGTGACACCGCTTCGAGTCTCTAGCTGCGGTATTGTGGCCCCCAGAGGCCCGAGCCCACATCTGTTGTGTCCCAGACATCGTGATTAGTCACATGATGTCTAGGATAATAATGTAGATGACTATTGATTTATCAGGCCATCACAATCATGACAGGACATTTTTCTAAGCACGAAAGATATCTGTATTTCTAACTGTCTATCTACATCTAACTGTCATCATCTCATCGGTCAACACTGGGAGCTTCGTTTTGTCCTGTTGTTAGTTCACTATTTAGTATACAAGGTGTACAATGTGTAAGGTCCTCGGAATCCCATAGGCATACGTCTTGCAAAACATCTAAAACGATACAAAACGGTACAAATTAATAGCGTCGGCCAATTTGCAGTTATCTCAGCTATACATTAACTTATTACGTTATCTGCAACCTTGACTGGTTTTTAACTATTGCTATGAGCGTTATCATCCATTTTATAACTATTAGCGGTTCATTTAAGACATTTGCGGAGATCTCTTCAAGAATGTAAGGCGATATCAGCTGTCTTCTAATAATAATTTAAGGGACTTCAAGTTCAACGTCTGCTTGAACCTGTTGCCCTGGTATTCACTAAACTAATTTTTCTACATTCTGCGACTCGTGGTCAACATGACTAGGTACTGTTCTTTTATTAACTAATCATATTTCTGTCTGATAATCCCTTGGTAAGTCTGACATTCATACCTACCAAGGGGTGTTGTTACCCAGTAACTGGGTTGAGGACGTCAGATGGGCAGTTGCAACTGCATCCGTTTCTATTACACTAATAGCCGACCCTAAAATAGTTGGGAAAAAGTTAAGCAGATGAAACATAGCGGTATTACTATTGACTGATTCTGAGGGCTAGGTTTTACGAAGTGAATATTGTCGTTTGCTAAAATTTCAAGGAAAACAAGATCTTCATCATTTATTACATATTAGTTGGTACCAAATAGAACAGAAGCTTAGCACTTATGTCATCTGACTTTGCGTGTATCTGTATTATGCAAATAAAGAAGGTTATTGACCAGTCGTCAATAGAATATATAGATTATTTGCAATTATTTTATTTACACTTGGCATCTACATAGCATCACGCCTTTTCCCTGAAGGGTTAGGCAGAAGTGAACAATCCATCTTAGTAATCGTTATAAGTAATTAGTTATTCTGACCGCATTCTGAATTTTTGATATTTATTCTGAGTCACAAACCCGACAGAAAGACTGTGGGTCAGAATCAAGGTTTTATAGGGTACTAATTACCGGTGTTTAGGGTTCCAAAGCCATGTCGAGAAAACTGCCTGAACTATCAAACGTTAATTTTCATTTCAGTAGCTTAGATCAACATATCAAGAAACTAGATTGCTCAACGAGCGTAATAGCAAATCTGCAAACAGTAGGGTGCGTTATGTAATGTAAAGAAAAACAGTACAGTCGGCAGTCATAGTTGTGTTAGATAATATTTGTTTTATGTTAAACAAGATGCGAGTACCTTAGTAGGTATGTGTGAGAAGTACTGCGTGACATCATGCTCTGAAGCAGACTTCTGTTCGTCGCCGGATAAATGAACTAAACAGCGAAAAATTAATTACCATCCAGAGGCGATCAAAATTTCCAGCAGTAGTTTCAGGGTTATCCAGAGAATGTTGAACATTCTTTCGCTGCAGTTAACCTTATTTACATTGTAGTAGCAGTAGCTATTCAAAACATAGGTAAGGCAGACTCTTAGAGAGGTAGCAAAACTAACAGTTCTGGCCTTTGCGTGACACAAATAAGTGGAGATTAGAATTTAGCGTCGTAACGGGAGCTTCTCCCAAACTAAAATGTAACATAACATGACACCTGTAACCCCTAAAGGGTTAGGCAGAGCCATGGATATCAATTTCTATGGGCAGACCAGAGGTACCTCGAGTACCTACCTACACCCACCCATATTTCACCAGTTTGGACTAGCTCGAGCTTCTCCAATTTTCAAAATAAGACATTCTCCTGAAAGTAATGAAAAGTGTAATAAATTAATTATACAAGACTTGCTTATCACCCGATGCACACCGCACGAGATAAGTCACACAATTGGTATGCGACCTCATACTGTGTTTGTTCTGCTATGCACCGAACATTGTGCAAATATTTTCGCATTTTTTGGCCCACATTGCGATTGCAAACATTCCACTGTGCAATATCGTAGAGGAAGCTATCTCTGTTTGTTGCTTCTTGTAATTAATTAGGTGGATCGTTTTTGTGACAGATGGCGTGTCTACTTTTGGTTTAGCTACTAATAAAGCATTTTAATTTTCGATTCGAAACCGTGCTTGGGTTTCACCCAGACTAAAGGAACATGAATTTAGACTGTATAAGCTTTAATCGCTTCAGCCACATACATTTTACATTGTGAAACTGGTATTGGAAAACTATTGAGGAGAGATATCTGAAAATCTGAAACACTAAGCAAACGTCAGTTAGGTCGGTGAAAAAAAGGCTTCAAACTTCAGGGCGCCTGGTATACTTGGATGTGCAAAATTATATATCCTTAAGTAGGAGGTGCCTATATAACGAATAAATGGGGTGGAAATTTAATGCCTTTCCTTTGCAAAACAGCTTTCCCAAAATAGGAAAAAACTAAGTTAACAAACACCATAGACAAAATAAAACCTGCTCGTTATTTTTAACTATCTGCATAACCTGGTCACGTCTGGTTTCCAGGTCAGTTGCGCCACGCTGGGCCCCGCGGCGCCACTATCTCCCGCTGATAATTTGACGTTATATTTCATTCAATCTCTGATTATGTTGATGTGTTTCCAAATCTTCCACTTTGTTGTCCTTATCGTAGTAAGACGCTGAAAATAATGTTTGGAAATTGTTCCAAACATTTCTTTACAACATATCCTTCTTATCTCCGCCTAAGCCTTCCAACAACGACCGAAAACCTGGAGCCATTGCCATTTATCAAGATCTGGGTGAGGTACCTATATGTGTGTATATGTGAGTTACGCTGCGGAATCCGGTCCGGATACACTGTACCTGCTAGGTACATTTAAAATTTCATCTTCATCAACTTTATTGCTGAAACACTTTGAAATATGGACGACCTGCTACGACCGACCCCAAATAAATTATATAATTGGGATAAGGGCGGGACTATAAAGCTGATAGATGTAACACTTTATCTGGTCTGGCAACCGAACCTAAACTCTTACAAATCAATCCCCTCCTCCCCCCTACATTCTAGATGAAAAATACGATTTGAATAAGACGCATGAGGAAAGGGACCTACCGTCCACAGTGACATTTATCCTGTTCCTGATTACCTACTTATGATGGCATCATAATCTCAAGCACGAGCCTCATAACTTACAGCCATGTCCAGATGACAGGACAGCTACAAAAACTGGTTGCTATACCAATCTGCTCGCTAGTTAACATTGTATGCAGTGCAGTAATGAAGATTGGCTGCCATCACGGCCATCAGACACTCGCCCCCGCGGAAATGTTGCTGCACCTGGCGACTAGCGATCACACGCGGGGCTGCTTCGAATATAGTGACGTTATTTACCTATGTTTGCACAATGCAATAACGATTTAAAAAACCTGCAAAAATCAAGAAGTGCCCTGGTTTACCTGTCTTTTAAAATAAGTCCTAGAACACGTTTGTCACCAACTTATTCTTGTTTCCCTGCTGGTATCTTTGGGGGTCCGAAATGAGACCCTATGTTCCAAGATACAATTTCAGTTTATATAAATACGTTTATTGCACTAACTAGCTAATCATATTTTAAACTTATAAAAAATCCAATTACCGCCTGAAACTTACCTAATGCGACTTTTAAGAAGATCCATCTTCAGCCGCGTAGGTACTCTTGGACATTTAAGGCTCTAGTCTGCTATAAAATAAATCAATAAAAAACATTGTGATGCCCCTACATTTCTAATTCAAGAGGGAACCCTACTGACGACGGACCGTAACTTATCAGCCTGATGCTCTACTAATTTTACAATTTACCATGCTCCACAATTTGCTATACTTACACCTACGTAAGGATAAAAATATGTGATGGTTATGTCACTTACGACTTGATACTCATCTTGGAAGCACTTAATAATCCTTGAGGTATTCGCTGGATAATAACACCTAGTAGTGTGACTGTGTGATGGGTGTCATCATTGTAGAAAGTACATACTTACGTAGAAAATTTTGAAAAGGGTTATTTTTGTTATTTTTAGGCAGGGTCCGTCGTTACCGACAAGAAAAGTCAATAACTATTAAATAAAAAATAAATAAATCGTTTATTTCAGATTCATCCTAAGATTACTATTTGTTAGTAGAATTGTTATTGCTATTAAACGTCTAGATATTTTTTATTCTCTTGGCATGGCAAGTCAATCTGAGCTGGATGACTAAGGGATTTCAATGCCTCGAATTATCATAGAGCATAAACATATAGATACCAATCTTCTTTTAACTGCCTGATAAAATTTACCAGGCGCTTGCGCATGTTATAAAATAAAAACATAGATAAAATTAAATCTCCATATTAACGTAGTGGTGACATAACGTCTAGTAATAGGAAAGCTATAAATATAAAATGAGTTCGGAGTTTCAAATGAAATGGTGATTATTCTGTGGTTTGAGTCATGGACAGAAACCACATTAGCTTAAACGCTATTATTATGTACCTCTACCTACCTACTTGCTTACACTTATATACAACCAGGCTACAACAATGTAATTAAAACTATATAAATAATGTCTTTGTTTGATGGTTATAATGACTCTTATAAATTGAGTTATTCATCGGAGAAAATACCATTACCTAGCTTATTACAACTGAAACGTACCTAATAAGCTCGCGTTACATAAAATATTGATTCATAGAAATATTTTATTATGTATTTTGAATACTTTATAACTCTTCACAAATCAAATCAGATGAAATAAATCAAATAGGTAATTGGAGTGCATAGAGTCTTAAGCGCAGGCCACACAGTCAGCTGGAGAGACGGGCGAGCGACGCGAACAACGCCCTTTTCATATTTTTTATCCGACTGCGCGACGCAAAGGAGGGTAATGTGTTTGTTCGTATCTTTAGATAGTTCGTGGTGTGATCCAAAGTATGAAAAGAGGTGAAAACACGCGTCGGCGTCGTTCGCGTCGCTCGCCCGCCCGCCTGCTGGCGGTGCGGTGTGGCCTGCGCTTTAATGTCTCCAGACTTGTCTGGCCCAGTTTGCCTGCACTTTGCCCATCCTAGACCTCAATAGGTGATACCTGACTATCCGATCAACACTAATGATGATGGAACAGGCCTACAACTGGGATAATCTAGACGCCCACCAGTTTGGCATAGTTACCATTAGTTTTATAAATACCTACTTATCTATTTGATGTACTTGGCTGTAGGTAAAGAATAATAAGAGAAACTAAATGAGTGCACTCGGGAGTCGGGAATTACTCAGTCGAATTCAACACTTACCTGTTCTGACTGGGTGATTGTTATCAGTTACCGGTAACTAAATATCCCAGCAGGTAAAGGTAACGGCATGGAGTCTGCAGGGAGATGTACCTACCTGATTGATGTTAATGAGCTCTCTCCCTGAACCTGGATCAGACTTAAATAAAAACTGGCAAAATTTGGGCATTAAACACCTCTGCTAAAGTGTAACCCCTTCGGGGAAATTCAACGAGGCGCCATTTTTTTTGCCGCTTTTCTCCGTTGCTGTCCAGGGCAAAAGCGGGAGGCCTTCCCCCCGAACCATTCCAGGTATCTACCTACTCTTTTCCCACAGAGTATCACGTTGTCATATTATGTTGATAAAATAATCGATATTTCATTCACACCAAACGGTATGATGGTGGTTACAACGAATTGTGTGGGTAGGAAATGTAACGGAAAGTCTACCGTTCGCGCCTGAATGTTTCCTCAGAATTTTCCGACTGTAAAACATCCCACAGTTAAAGTAGCTTTACAAATCATGATAAAATAATACTTCTACCTGTCCACGTTCCATGTTTCAAGGTTTCACACCAACACTGCATTCTTTAATCAATTACAGAGAAGCAAATGCCCCGCATGACTTAGTTACTCGTTGCTTGCGATTATTCCGCAAGTTCCACAAATAACGCAACGGTGTGGGAACGCGCTATCTTGATTGGACCAATCAGCTGCTGATCTCAGATAAATGTATCAATCAGTCCGAACACGCAGAGGATGAGGCTGACGTCATGGTGTACATTGTTGGTACTTGGGAAGAATGCACGGTTTGCACATGCAGTTAAATTTAAATCATGTGTAGATAAGTTAATGATCACCCCGCGGGTGTGCAGACCTTGCGTCACGCCCACAGGGTCCTTCCGGGTTTCCAAACAAATGAATTATCGTGACGACGATCATATTAGGACAAAGCCTAAAAGAGAAAACATTAGATAGTTTGAGACATATTTATTTCACACCAGTTCGATTGAGGCTTAATTAGCTACACATCACAGAAAAGTTATGTTAATTTATGCTTCAATGTAAATATACCCGAATAAATAGAGACAATCAATTAAATTGTAGGCATGGTCCTAACGGCATAATAACCTTTTGACCTCCAGTCACATATACGTGACAAGCAAGCGCACGCCCTGTACGCCAAACGACACAAATATGTGACAAAATGGTAGGTGAAATTGTGGCTGGACGCGGAGGGCTCGCGCGTGCTTTTATGCTCTGGCGGTCAAAAGATTAATATCAGTAAAGAGTTGAACTGTTACCATAATAATACAATATTCCTTTATTTCCAGACACCTATTACACAACTGGGGAAATATGGGTGTATCTCTGCCAACACTATAAGGGAACGCAGCAGGCGTGCTTGTTCCTTTTGTTTCATACATGATCTGTTCCAAAAGTACCTGATGAAAAGGTAAACACATGGGTCACGAAACGTACCTACCAATTTGTAGTGCCACTTACAAAGGAGATCGGGCGGAAGCGGTCCAAGTAGCGTCGGTGAACTAGACCTATATTTTCTTGAAGCTGATGTCAAGAGCATCATTTTTTGTTATGGCGTCAAAAAAATTCCTCTATGGAGAAAAAAGTTATTGATCATTTAAAATGAACTATGTAATCAACGATGGCATTAATTACAAACAGCGTCGGTGATTAAGACATACATCATTTTAAAGGATGTTAGAAGACCGTTATTCTTTGTTAAGAACATAAGCAAATCGACGCCGGGAGAAAAAAGTTATAGACCATTATGTATAATACAGATAACAAAATCTTCTAATTAAAGAGATACAAGGAGCGTCGGTGATTCAGACTTACATCGTTTTATAGCTTGTTAAAAAAGAGTATTTCTTTGTTAAGAACATAAGCAATTCGGCGCCGGGAGAAAAAAGTTAAACGCCATAATGCACAATTAGTGAAAACAAAATCTCTTAATTCAAGAGATACAAGGAGCGTCGGTGATTCAGACACACATCATTTTAAAGCTTGTAAGAAGAAGGTTATTCTTTGTTAAGAACATAAGCAAATCGACGCCGGGAGAAAAAAGTTATAGACCATTATGTATAATACAGATAACAAAATATTCTAATTCAAGAGATACAAGGAGCGTCGGTGATTCAGACACATATAATTTTAAAGCTTGTTAGAAGAGGGTTATTCTTTGTTAAGAACATAAGCAATTCGGCGCCGGGAGAAAAAAGTTAAACGCCATAATGCACAATTAGTGAAAACAAAATCTCCTAATTAAAGAGATACAAGGAGCGTCGGTGATTCAGACTTACATCGTTTTATAGCTTGTTAAAAGAGGGTATTTCTTTGTTAAGAACATAAGCAATTCGGCGCCGGGAGAAAAAAGTTAAACGCCATAATGCACAATTAGTGAAAACAAAATCTCTTAATTCAAGAGATACAAGGAGCGTCGGTGATTCAGACACATATAATTTTAAAGGTTGTAAGAAGAAGGTTATTCTTTGTTAAGAACATAAGCAAATCGACGCCGGGAGAAAAAAGTTATAGACCATTATGTATAATACAGATAACAAAATATTCTAATTCAAGAGATACAAGGAGCGTCGGTGATTCAGACACATATAATTTTAAAGCTTGTTAGAAGAGGGTTATTCTTTGTTAAGAACATAAGCAATTCGGCGCCGGGCGAAAAAAGTTAAACGCCATAATGTACAATTAGTGAAAACAAAATCTCCTAATTCAAGAGATACAAGGAGCGTCGGTGATTCAGACACATATCATTTTAAAGCTTGTAAGAAGAAGGTTATTCTTTGTTAAGAACATAAGCAATTCGGCGCCGGGAGAAAAAAGTTAAACGCCATAATGCACAATTAGTGAAAACAAAATCTCCTAATTAAAGAGATACAAGGAGCGTCGGTGATTCAGGCTTACATCGTTTTATAGCTTGTTAAAAGAGGGTATTTCTTTGTTAAGAACATAAGCAATTCGGCGCCGGGAGAAAAAAGTTAAACGCCATAATGCACAATTAGTGAAAACAAAATCTCTTAATTCAAGAGATACAAGGAGCGTCGGTGATTCAGACACATATAATTTTAAAGGTTGTAAGAAGAAGGTTATTCTTTGTTAAGAACATAAGCAAATCGACGCCGGGAGAAAAAAGTTATAGACCATTATGTATAACTAGTTTCTGCCAGCGGCTTCGCCCGCGTGGATGTCGAAAAATATCCCACCCAAACAAACATAGTTACTTACCTTCATCCGCTGATACACGTATAAATTAATTTTCAATTGTCAGCCTAAACACAAAATTTGAATATCCTAACTTCAAAACTGACGGACTTTTATATAAACTTCCATCCCCTATTTTACCCCTTTATGGGTGGAATTCCCAAAAATCCTTTCTTAGTGGATACTTACTCTTCACAAAGAACACACCCTCCAAGTTTCATGTCTCTAAGACCAGCGGTTTGGGCTGTGTGTTGATATCACCCAGTCAGTCAGTCAGTTTACCATTTTATTTATATAGATGGTAATGTAATACAAAAATCAGCATCACTTAAAGTGAATCCGAAGATATCTTTATAAACTTTTATTAAGATAAGAATAACAATAAGTTTAACCGATGTGCTCTTTCCTCTGCCGATTCTTGAGAACGCCTATTTCTCATTCTCTTAGCTTCTCTCGAATTTCGAGATAAAGATAATCGTTTTTTAGGTGGCATTGATGCAGGCAAATAAAAATAAAGCTAAAACGTAAATGAAAATAAAACTAATAGGTATAAAAAAAGTGAACGTAAATTAGCCAAAACTTACCTATCAGTATCTAAAAATCTATGCGTACCTACTACTACTTCACCTAAAAAGAAATAAAATGTAAGCTATTAATAATTGTAATTTGAACGAATATTTAAACACTACCAAAATAACTAATACCTATTTTATGAAATAACAACAAAAGGAATCTAAAAATAAATTATCAAAGACTAAAAGTCGCGGTGATAAGCACGGTTTGTTAATATCAATTAAGTATTGTCTGTCAATAAGGTCTAACGCTCTAAACGTCTATTCGCATCTACAGGCAAAAATTGTATGAAGTTCGCGCTTTATTTATTTTTATTCTTTTTTTTTTTTTTTGTATTGGCATCTCGCAGTTCAGCCTCTGAGGCTGGCTTCTGCTTAACCGGACAAATCCTGTGGATGCCTTGAAATTACGGCCTCCAGCCAGGGCAAAAGCTCGCCTTTTTATACCTTCGGCCGCGAGACGCTCGAGCTCGGCGACCGATTCTCGGACCTTATACAAAAATAATCCTTATAGCATGATTCAGTATTCACGCGCGATGGCTTATTATTATCGTATTTCATGTATAACTTTGGTGTTTCTATACCGATTTCTATGATTCTTTTTTAAGGAATAGTTAATAATGTTAACTTTTTTAATTAGGGATGACTGAGAGTGTTATAAACGTAGGTATAGAAAAATATAATCAGAAAGCTTCGAACTGCTAAGCTATCGGGAGTTACACGTGATATTGTGAGTTAACCATAAAAGATAGACATATGCTGTCGTGGGATATTTTTTATATAATTTTAAGGAGAACATTTCTTTCATACATGATTTCTGTGTAGCTTTAACCATTAAGGTTGCACACGCGACGGAAGCTTAAAAAATGGAGTAACTTCTCTCGTTTTCCCAACATTTCCCTTCACTGCTCTGCTCCTATTAATTGTAGCGTGATGAAAAGTATACTATGACTTACTCAGGAGTATGAAAAATAATTGTACCAAGTTTCGTTAAAATCCGTCGAGTAGTTTTTGTTTCTATAACGGTTATACAGACAGACAGACAGACAGACAGACAGACAGAAAGACAGACAGACAAAAATTTTACTGATTGCATTTTTGGCATCAGTATCGATCGCTAATCACCCCCTGATAGTTATTTTGGAAATATATTTCATGTACAGAATTGACCTCTCTACAGATTTATTATAAGTATATAGATACAGATAACAAAATATTCTAATTCAAGAGATACAAGGAGCGTCGGTGATTCAGACACATATAATTTTAAAGCTTGTTAGAAGAGGGTTATTCTTTGTTAAGAACATAAGCAATTCGGCGCCGGGAGAAAAAAGTTAAACGCCATAATGTACAATTAGTGAAAACAAAATCTCCTAATTCAAGAGATACAAGGAGCGTCGGTGATTCAGACACATATCATTTTAAAGCTTGTAAGAAGAAGGTTATTCTTTGTTAAGAACATAAGCAAATCGACGCCGGGAGAAAAAAGTTATAGACCATTATGTATGATACAGATAACAAAATATTCTAATTCAAGAGTTACAAGGAGCGTCGGTGATTCAGACACATATCATTTTAAAGCTTGTTAGAAGAGTGTTATTATTTGTTAAGAACATAAGCAAATCGGCGCCGGGATAAAAAAGTAATAGACTATAATGTATAATACAGATAACAAAATCTTGTAATTCAAGAGATATAAGGAGCGTCAATAATTATTACTGTACGGGCGTTACCGGTAAATGAACCGTTGCGCACATAATAATGTCTTTATTATGGACTTTGGGCTGGGCACGTCATCAAGAAGAAGTAGGTGCCATCCTATGCATTTCCTCGACTCTATTGCGTATAGTTAATAGTCGAATCATTTCTTCAAGGCCCCTTAGGTTGTGCGGACAACTATCCTCAACTATCCTGTAAGATTACTCTCAAGCAGCTCTAAGGTGTTTGCTGTGTCAAGGATTTGGTAAATGGTTCGCTTTCATCACATGCCAACTATTGCGACCAACTGTGAACTTCAGCATACGATGTAACATGTCTGCTTAATCCTTTAAGGATTAAAGTCGTAAAGATTTTGTCTCCAGGATTTAGCAAACAGATCGTTTTCAACTCATAATAACTAATGCGACCAACTGTGAACTTCGGCAAACGATGAAACTTGTCTACTTACCCCTCTAAGGATTATGGTCGTGAAGGTTACGCTTATGTTTATCAGTGATGAAGTGTTGAAGGCTTAATACTACCTATACTACCTTGTATTGCTTTTTTAATAAAAATGAAGAATTCGATTTACTAAAAGTACTATTTATACCCTTTTTTTTTTAAAGCGATTTCCATGAGCTTTGGTAATTGAAAAGCATCAAACACAACAAGTGTTTTGAGTATCCTAGAATCAACAAAGCTTCTTGGATCAGAGTCTATAGAAGTTTGCCCGATCTCCTTTGAATCAATAATGATTGGTATTCAAACAATTGTTTTAGGAAAATCGTTTTCTAGACTTCCATTATAAAGAGGTAGTGTGGATGTAGGGGTGATCTCGGAACTACTAATCGGATTTCGAAAATTATTTCACTTATGGGAAGCTACATTATCCCAGAGTGTCATAGGTTATATTTAAAGCGTTCCCGTGGGATAATTTTCAACCATAACGCGACCGAAGCTGCGGGCGAAAACTAGTGAAATTCTGTCCTTTAGTGAGTGATCGCATGAGAATTAAACCTGAACAGAGTTGATTTACACTCTCATCGGATACTTTTGAAACAGACCCTAGGCGTGGTCACCTGTCATGCAAAACCGCGTACATCGCGTTAACGCGTGAACTTAGAGGTATTTATTTACAAATCTTTAAAGACAAACTTCGAAACACACTTACAAATCTTTAAAAGACAATCGATGAAAGAAATAGAATACAAATTATGCATATAAATACATAAACATATTATGTATATGTATTTTTCATGCAGTCTCTTTTACAATTGGCCAAACCCATTTAATAAGGTCTAGAACAGTTTCAGCCTTTTAGGTAGGACCTTAAATACCGTCCTTTGGCCGCAATATTCCTATCTTTAGAGTAGGAACAATTTTATAAATATTTACTTTTTAAGACTTCTAACCTGGACCCAGTCTACCAAAACCCATTCTTTCAGATTTGGCTGACTTTTTCAGCCTTAATTTTTTCATTCTAGTCTGGAGAACATGAAACGTAAAGTATCTTCACAATGAAGTTTATTTTAATGATAAATCTTAAATCGACTGTAATATACATAAGCACAACATACATATACGAACACATCAGAGCTATTATCACACAATATAATAATAACAGCTTTAAACATTCAAATCTTCAGATAATATTACTGAAAATCACTCTCGTCTTTAGACTGAGAATAACGAAGAGATTTTCATACATCATTATTTACATTGTTTGTCTATAGGAATCACTATTTTCCACCTTACTCTCACACCGTAAAACTTTTATTACAAAAACCGTTCTGTTAAACCACACCTCAGCCCTCCACGAATGACATTCAAAATAGCATTTATCAATCACTATACCTTATAATATTTTTACCATAGTATCAACCACAAAATACTATGATACTCAGAAATCTTAATCTTATCTTATCTAATTTTAAACCTTATTACTACAAAGTAGAATTCAAAAACCTAACCATCGCTTAATCATTTCCTTTTAGACTAGGCACTCATCTTTATTTAAGAACTTATTATTCGAATTACTATCAAGGCTGGGCCCTGAGGCCTTTTCAAGGTCACATGGAACATAAGTCAATCTTTGAGCAAAAAAAAAATTACGGCGGGTATCTTACATTAAAATCACGTGAGACAAGACCGTTAATAAAACCCGGAAACATTTCAACATCAGAAGCATACTATATGTACATGTAATAAGGGCCAGCCTTTAAATAGTTATAGGCTGTTTCTTAAGAGTACCCAGTCAAAATTCCTGTTTAGCGGGAGCCCTCATACACAGTGCATTCGAGGCAATTTTTTTAGCAAGATACAGAGTTAAATTTCATGCAATAGCTACATGATCACTCTTTCGCTTGATGCTCCGCTTCTGAAATTCTCACAGAGGATTCATCGAAGTTACCCGCCTCTTGCTCCGCTTCTGACATATGTTCGGACGAGCATTTACCCACCGCTTGTTCCACTTTAACATTCTGAGTTACAGTGCATCGAAACCGTTCTCCGAATCTAAATGCCACTGTCATTGAGGCTTTAGTACATTCAAAGCATTACCCCGATACGAGTAGGCTTTGAAATCTCCAATTTTTTGTCCGTCTATGTATAGATATTGTCTGAAGCAAGTGTCGCAGAAGAAGGCAGGGTCGAAGGGAACTCGACTGCATCCTACTACGATCCATTTGGCCGAGAATTCGGCACAAGTCGTGCAGTAGACTGTTTGGTTTTGAGCTACAGCAGTGGAACAAGGGTAGTTGTAGAGGCGTAAAGGATCCGTCGGGTTCAGGAGGCGAATTTCGGAGAATAGGAATACGTGCTCGCAGTTGCCTTGATGGACGTATACCTGGGGAGAGAGAAAAAGGTGAGTATAAAATATTAGAATCGCGTCACAGCAACATACTGAGATCGTTTGCTAATTCGGGTGGTTATGTTCGCACCTTTTTTTAACATTGATAAATTAATTCAACATATTGAAATCAGTAGCTTAAAGGCCCAGTCCAATAAAATTAGAATTTCTCTTTAATCAAGTATCCATGACTCAAAAACTGTTAGTAAAACTTACGACTATGTTAGTAAACACTGATAAAAACAAACAACACAAGAAATAACGGTGGATCACTGCTGCGACAACACAACAGCGACCCACATAAACACAGTCCAGTCCAGGCGACTGGCAATCATGTTTAAGACAATGTTGGTGCTGCCCCACACCCTGCGCACCAGGGAATCGCCTCTTTTACGCATTGTTGCGTAAAAAGAATCCACATGCGCATCTGCGAACATGCCCGATGCACTACAGAAGCGAGGCAGCCCCACCAGCATCCTAAACGCGTTATTATACTGAACGCGGACAACACTGTAAGATTTTTGCGTACATCTAGCCCACAGGCTGCACTTGTATAATGAAGTACAGTACGCTCGAAAGAGCGTGACTTTAACTGGAAGTGAGCATCGTGCAAACCTGCGAACCAACATGTTCGCTCTAACCGACAATGCCCTCCGCTCCCGTTCAATGTCATCGTCTTTAAGGTCAGGGGTCAATATATGACCAAGGTACTTGAACTTCTGTACTCTCTGCAAAGGTGTGCCATACAGTAGTACAGGAGGCACTCTGTCAGGGCTTTTACCCCCAGCCTTAAAGACCATGACCACAGACTTGGCGTAAGTCTCACACTGGGCAACCAACTTTCTCAAGTAACAGACTGACGCACTCAGCGACACCATGTCGTCAGCATAACTGATATTATTGACACAGATACCGTCCATGTAGCATCCAACCCTGGTACTGCTGAGCTCGGCAATAAGTCACATAGAGGTTGAAAAGCGTTGGTGAGCTCAACCCCTCCTGCTTCACCCCGCACTCCAACCCGTACGGACGAGAAAATGCTCCAGCCCATCGCATAGTGTTGATCTGGTTTCCATACCAAAAGTTTAAAATGTTAATGAGTTCTATCGGCAAATCAGCCCGCTCTAATTTACTCCATAACACATCATAGGAAACCAGTTCAAAAGCCCTGGAAAGGTCCAGGAAGCAAGCGTATATTGGCGTCTCGCGCTTCACATAGTATGAGACAGCATGCTTAAGACAGAAAAGTGCACTCTCAGTTGACACCCCTGCTCTGAATCCGAACTGGTTATCATGCAAGGTTACTTGCAGGAAATAAGATTCCTTATGATGAATCGAAATCAAAATCATAGATGGCAAAACTATTGAATTTATCGTCATGAGTCTTTACCATGGCAATCGAGGGCGTTCTAAACGAATACGGGGTCATCAAAATCTAAGATGGCGGCTGCGAAAATAAGAGTGACAGAACTAATATCATAGCAGTTTCTAATAAAGTTCATGACCAACACTGACCATCGTTCAAACCCTAATCCAAAATCTGGCCAAATGGGGTATTCCAAAGAGTGCCAGTTCAGAACCCTTTTGCAGTACATGTTCAACCTCCTTTCCAGCTCAATGTCCTTCTTAGGCAACACTCCAAATTCCTTCATAAGCACCCACAGCTCTACAAGTATTACAAATGTGATACAACGATATGACTCATCTTACCTCAGGGTACCCCAGCTTCAGAGTCAGTTCCTCCAACCTCACGGCGCACATGTCCATCTTAGGGAAATCTCCCATCTCCTTCTTGCGCGCCCACTCGCGGATGGGTTCGCTGTAGTCCACGCATCCCTCCCGAGTATCCACGTAAAAAACGTTGTTTATGAACAGGAAGCCCGAAGGGAAGACTTCCTAGCGGAAAAGAGTTAAAAAATGATAACTTTCTTTAAACATTCTTCCATTTTGTGAAATAAGGTTAAAAAGTTTTCTACCACATGGCCTTTTAAAAGAAAAGTCTCCCTTTGGCAAGAACTGGTACACGAAATTTTGCCACGGGGTAAAGTAACGTTGTCGTCTAAAATCTTCTTCATATGATATCTATGAAACTTGGCAATATCACACAGGCTTCTCTTCTAAGTAAGTAAGGTCCCCATAGCTCGGCCTCTGAATAAGATTACCATGGGTTTGACAATCACCCAGATATAGCAGCTGGATTTTGTATCTAGGGTTATTCCACCATACATAGTTTATTCCACAACCTACCTTAGCCTTAGCACTGGGCAGCAAATCGGGGTGGTTGGACACGTCGACTCGCATGTCGAAGTCATTGTGGCACACGAAGCGATCCCGCAAGTCAGACAGCTTGTTCCGACCCGTCAACATTATGTCGTAGCAGAATACCGAGTGGCGGGTGCGGGTCTGTAATGTGACAGGTAGGAGTAATACCACATGAGTAAGTAAACGGAACAGAGTTAAAGCTTCTAAAGAACGTTCAAAATTGTTACCTATTTTGGTAGGGTTGTCACAATATGTTAAGACAAATTAAACAAAACATTTGTTATACAGTTTTATTATTGAGTATGATACAGTCCAGTGGCGAAGGGTGACAATTCAGTCAGGGGAACCCGAAGAAAAAAAATGAGAATTACATTTTTTTTAGTTTTTTATCTCTGTTTATTTTGACCTTATTTTCGTTATCAGTGACCCCGAAAACCATGAAAATGATACCCATGACGAAAAAACCGAAAATTTCCGTCGGCGCCATCTTGGATTTTCATTTTGACCTCAGTTTCGTTATAAGCGACCCCAAAAACCACGAAAATGACACCCATGACAAGAAAGCCGAAAATAAAGTGAAGCATAAAATGCAGGGGGAGTATAATAAAAAAATGTAAATAAGTCAACAAAATAAAAAAACTAGTTGGTACCAAATACGATATAGACCATTACTCATTCTATCTTGTTCTCCCATACATACTTTCTTTTTCTGTCCTTGTCGTAACTCGATAATCTTCGGCTTACCGGGCTCCTTAACTCCTTAGTTACGAGGGAACATAGAAACAGACATTACATACATACAGGTCAAACACATAACCCTCCTTTTGGGCTTCGCCGCAGTCGGGTAAAAACACATCGAGTAGTATCCTCTTCTTATTAAAAAAAAAGGATCATACAATAAAATATAGGTACTTACTTGCAAAAGTAATAGTCAAATATTTACTTACCTATTGTACTCCTTGGGATAGTTAAAGTATGATATATTTTTGTTTTTTCTACTATTATTCATACACACAGTACAATAAACAACCATTTTAATTTTAATATTCAAACTTACAACCAATCTTGCAACTGACAAAACAAACAACGTGCCCCTTGGTTGCCATGGCACCGTGCCGTGCTAACCCTGAGATTGTCCACTGGCTGTGCCAGCGTAAACCGGTTTTTTCCAGTCTCGCCGCGTACGCGACAAGCGGCCAGTGGTCACGCACACATGCCCCGCGTGCTTGTAGAAGTGCAACCGATTCGCGCGGTTGTATGAAGCTTAACCTCTGTTCCGTTTTCCTACTCATGTGGTAATACTGGCTCACATTAAGTTAGATAGTGAAGGTCCGCAAACGTAATGAGCATCGTAATGAGCATACGATAAAAAAGGCGAGTTTTGATACGAATATTTCAAAAAATATATAACACTAGCTTTTGCCCGCGGCTTCGCCCGCGTGGATGTCGAAAAATATCTGACGGGAACGTACCGAACAAACATAGTTAACTTACCTTCATCCCCCTTTTTAACCCTTCGGGGGTAGAATTATCAAAAACGCTGATACACGTATAAATTAATTTTCAATCGTTAGTTTAAACACAAAATTTGAAGATCCTAACTTTAAAACTGACGGACTTTCATATAAACTTCCATCCCCTATTTTACCCCTTTAGGGGTGGAATTCCGAAGAAAGGATTTTTATCCTTTCTTAGTAGATACTTACTCTTTGCAAAGAACACACTCTACAAGTTTCATGTCTCTAGGACCAGCAGTTTGGGCTGTGTTGATATAATCACCCAGTCAGTCAGTCAGTTTACCATTTTATATATATAGAAGATTATGTGAAACATTTATTTCCATACGATTCCAATATGATTGAATATCAGCCAACCAAACCAAATACAAAAAATCAAATGACGCTGGATATTTATTGGGGATATTACGCCTTTTGCATTCACATATTCGCAATCACATTATTTTTTTACTCACAAATCTAAACTTGGATTGGCTGTAAATATACGGCCTGTAGACCCTCACTCGGTAGAGAATATCCCTGCCTGGCTCCAGATCCACATCGGGATTATCCTCAGTAGGCTTCAGGGGTGGCATTTGATATTCCTGCAATCCGACCAACAATCATTTGTTTATTTCTTGAGCAAGAAAATTGTTGTTTCCTCGTCTTCAGTGGGAGAAGTGCCATAGTTCAGGTAAAAAAAAAAAAAAAAACTATTTTACAGTCAGCAACATAATTCAGATACCGGCAGAAAAAACTGCTCACTCAACTTTTATTTGCTTAACAAATGACTGTTAATAGAGAAGGAACACTCATTAGCATATAAAACAAAAAATGTGTTCCAATATTTCATTTGGGACTAGACTTGCAATCAACTCAGAGTACTTCAAAGATAGTAAATCAACTTAAAATCTGTTCGAATTCTACATACAACTTCTGGAAGAATGCTTTGAGTTAGTTTCCACAAAAGCCTTGACTAACTTACCACTTGCGTGAACGGTAGACTCCTAACCCCTCTGTACTTAAGCTTCTTTGTAAAAAGCCCTTTGCTATCCTTCTCCAACCGTACCTTGTTCTTCTTGAGAATACAGAGGTCCGGAACTTCGCCGTCATCCGGGGAATCAAGGTTTTCTATAATTTTCCCACTTATAACTCCCATGACAGGGACAGTGGTCTCCATCACCGTTTCATTTCCTGTTTTTAATTGTTCTGGACTGTAATAATGTGTACTCTCATTGTTAAAATGAATTAAAGGTAGTTTCATAAAGAAAAGAATTGCAAGACAGTGCTTTAATTTTTCTAAAGACCCGATTTTGGTAGTACAAATTATTTTGTTGTTGTTTTTTGCTTGGCCTTTCTTTTTCGAAAATATGTCAATTATTTGTTGGTGATACTTTATGTTGGCGTCAGAAGCATGTAAATATTTCTAATAACTACACTATTCAGCCAAATATACATCGAGGAATGTACAGATGTACTGACTGGTTGTCAGATTATATACATTGGTTTAAATTAACGTCCACTGCAATAGCCATACTGATTGAGTAACCACAAAGGCTATATATAACCATAAAATAAATTGGGACAAGTACCTACAGAGCCAAAATAACAGAATCCATAAATTTAAAGTCGGCACTAAATAGTGTGGACAGCGTCGAATCAACTATTGAATCACTCAACAAGCTTATCCAACAAGCGGTCAACTCATTCTACTTCAAACTGATAAAAGAACAGGAAAGTAGTAAAAATATAGCACACTACTAAATATCCTCAGGACAAAAAGCTTTCAACAAGGCATCCGAGGATCTGAAACACATGATTAGCCAATCAAACAACGAGCTCCTCCAATCTTCAATATTACTCCAAATAAAAAAAAATAAAAAAAGTAGATACTAAATTATCACTGTGGGAGACAACATAAAATGTTAAAAGGCCAAAGCTATATACACCACCAATAAAAACCACTGCAGGTGAGTGGGCAAGAACACATCTTGAAAATGCCAAGCTGAACAACTAAAATCTGTATTTTAAGAGCTACCCAGCAAGCACACTGAACAAGACAAAGAAGTTCGTGAACACCTAGACACACCACTGCAGATGTGCATGCCATTAAGTGCTGCCCCCAAAGAAGTATGGAGAGGTATTTTAAATTTGTAGGATGGTAAAGCACTAGGTTATGATTTAATTGACGCGCAACCACTAAAGCATCTTCCTTAAAAGGGCGTCATCCAAATCACTGCCGTGTTTAATGCCTGTCTAGGACTCAACATCTATCCCGAGATGCGCAAGTACTTATCAGAAGTCATTCCTCTGCACCAGTAGCGAAGGGTCAATTTTTGTAAGAGGTAAGCCGGAGTACATATCTTTAATGTGATTATATTATTGGTCTATAGAATACTGAATGTGCCATTTTTCAAAGGGAAGCCGGTAGGAATCGAGTTCTATGGAACCTTCGCCACTGCTCTGCACCAATTTGGGTTCCGAGAGAAGCATGGAACTATTGAACAGATCCAGCGTATAATGGACACTATAAGTCACACACTGGAATGCAAACAATACTGCTCTGTCGTATTCATAGACATCGACGGCCTGACCCTTTGTGGCATAACAGACTTCTATACAAAATTAAACATTGCTCCCTCGATCCTTCATTCTAATATTAAGATCATAACTGCACGAGATGCTTTGAGGTGAAATTCAATAATGAGACTGCACCCTTATATGGAATTCTTTCAAAAGTCTCACAAGGAAGCATATTGGGCCCCAGACTATGCCTACTATTTACTACTGACAACGCAGGGCGATACTATAACTGCCTCATATACAGACGACGTAACCCTACTATCTGTCCATGAAGACCCAGCAATAGCATCGGCCAAACTACAAGATCATGTCGATAAGGTAAAGGAATGGCTAGACAAATGGCACATTAAGGCGAAAAAAAGTAAATCTATCCACGTATTTACGGGACTAACTCTCAGAAAACAGACCTGCACCCCAATAAAACTCTACAATTAGGACATTCCTCAAGCTGAAGATGCCAAATATCTCAGAATGCATCTAAGACGAAGGCTTCCCTAGGAAAAGCACATCCAGCTGTTACGGAAATAGCTGGACAGAACAATGTACTAACTATGAGTTACAAAAAAGTTGACATTATGAGTTACAAAAATGGTGACATTAGGAGTACATTTATTATTAAACGATGGGGTATATTATTGTTGTGGTGTGTATAGTGTATGGTGTGGTGTGTGATTTCAGACTAAGACATTAAGACCCATGTTAGACCTACCCTACTATGTGAGCAACAAATACATAAATGAGGATCTAAATATCAGTACTGTCAAACCAGAGAATGCATAACATAGTAAAAGCTACCAAAGTAGAATATCAACTCATGTCAATCAACTGGCCCCAGAGCTGCAGGATACAGGAAGTACCTTGCACAGCCTAATGAAGCAGCATGGCAAGCAAGGTGTCCCTACACTAACTGCGAGATTCAAATAATGAATATAAAGCTATTCCCAAAAAAAATCCATCTGCCAATGATGAATAGAACACAAATGATGACAGATTGCTATGTTACAGAAATCAAACAAAAAAAAATTAAACTCACCTGCAATACTCTTGCAGCTGCTGAAACTCATGATCAGTCAAGCCACAACCGACAAACTCTCTAATTTTATTTGAAAAGTATTCATTCAAGTTATTATTGTCTTGAGGCTTGCCATGAATGGGCAGATAGTCAAACACTTTCGGCAAATTCTTGGTTACTATTGGTGCTGTTACTAAAGCACCTTTTGCTTTGTACATTTGGGGCCCAGTGTCTTCAGTAAACAGCTTAACATTAGCTCTCTGGCCTATGGGTAGTATCACACGTTCTTCAATACTGGTTATTGTTTGTCTTGGATCATGCACTGTGTCCGTTTGTTCAAGTGGCCCATTTTCTTGGATTGCTTTGTCAACTTTTGTAGTATCAGCTATATGAATATCTTGTGGATCAGTGTTGTTATTTGAGACATCAATTTCATTTGTGGATTTTTCTTGGATTGTTTTATCAACTATTGTAGTATCAGCTTTGTGAATTGCTTGTAGTACAGAGTTGCTTGAAACATTTATTTCATTTGTGAATACATCCATTACATTAACATCATCAACCTCCTTTGGCAGAATATCAGGGGCAGCATCTTCATCTAACATTGTAATATCAGGTTTCATATCATCATCACCAAATGGCATGATTTCAACTATCACCTCATGCATAACATATTTATTTTCAGTCTCAGCACCTGAAATCATTATTATTGATAAGTCAAAAAAAATATGATTATAAAATGGGAAAGACATTGAAAAGCATCTACAGATTTAGGTATTGTATCTAGGCAAATGAGGCAAAATACATATTAATATCAGAAAAGAAATTGGATATTTAACTGCAAGCTGCAAAACCACTACTCTCATTCCAGCAAATAATTGCATGAGCCATTTTCATATCAGTTGTTTGATTACTGTTTATTAGATGATCATATTTTCGGTCAGACTAATAGTTTGACTGCAAGCTTCATGTTTAGGCAGTAAACAGGAGTTTTGTTTTTGAGTTGTAAGTCATAGAGTTTGAAAGAAGTCGGCCAGTGCCGAAACTCATGCAGCTACAGATGCACGTTGACGGTACGAAGATAAAATACCTTGTGGCTCAGACCCCACCTCATCGTCTTCCTGGGGTATTAATATTATACCTGTTAAAATGTGCCTACTGTCCTCATCAACGTTTTCGTTGTAAACCACCTCCGATAAATCTTCCGCAGACATTTTGCTTTAAAAATAATGAAAGCTGCTGATCTCCAACCAAATTATTTCAGAAAACCTAACTGCTTTTCTTGAATTTCGATGTTTATCAACGACCCACAAAAACAAGCAGGACAAAAATTCAATGCAGACACTTTGACAGCCGTGTCCATAGATAATACCAAAGACTACTATATGATAATAACAGATTGGTAGTACATCAGAAATTGTTCTGATATTAAGTCCAGGACCACACCTCCATAGCAATCGTTTAAACCATATGAAGTATGCACTTCATATGGTTTACAGCGATTGTTTAACTGTGTAAAGAATAAAAAAACTCGTTTTCCTAGTGATTATAAGACAAGTGCAAGTGCATTAGCCGTATTCCGCTTAGGAATACGGCTAATGCGGAGCATGAGGTCCTGAGTTCGATTCCTAGGTCGGGCAAAGAGTTTTTTTCATTAGAAAATTGTTCATCTGAATCTGACACCCATATTCCAGAACGCCGACTTAGTCCATTTTTGAACTTAAGTCGACATTTGTTGTCATGGCAACAGGTGAGGAACGCCCACCACGGTATCAGCAACACCCACTCAATGATGTTCAAAAGGTGAGGACAGACTAGCTAGAGCTTGCATTTGCAACAAGACATCGAGCCGCTTGACACTTTGTTAAAACTTGATTTGCTAAGAAACAAGCAACTTGTGTAACATTTCATCGAGCAAAAACACGAGCGCGGGCAAATCGTGCAACATGGAAAGAGGTGCGTGGACTTAGGGGTCGTGCTGGTCGTTACTTCTCCTAATTCGCTGTGTTTTTTTTTTTAATATTAAATTAAATTGCAGCACACGCGACTTGCAAATCCAACATATCAACGAAGAGTACCTAAATGCCACACAGTAAGAACAGTCACTAAAGAACCCCACCGGCTTACTCCTTTTGCTTCGTTCACGTTCATACATCTGGTCATACACGCACGCAGGTCGCGAGCACTGCCACCTGACCTTTTTTAAGAACAATACCAATAATTTTTGTCCTTCTAAGGTGTTCTCTTTCGGGTTTTGTTAGTCGCCTTTTACTCGTCCTCTCAACAAGACCATCATCCAAACATATTCTTTTAATTTTTTGTCTCTACATCTCCTTTTCAACCGCAACCTTGCAGTATTATATCATTCCTCAATTTACCAACCAATGTTACAATACGTTTAATTGCTCAGATGAGTACTCACCTTAATCTACGTCCAAAACATGCTGTCCATTTCAAACCCAAAATAAGTATTTTGCATGAAGGTTGCAAGCTGCTTTGTATGCTAAAAATGTTACATTAAAATACGTCACAATGCTAGAGAAGTCTTAAATCGTTGTTCTACCGAATGCTCTTGGTTGACATCATTTGTCAAAGAACTTAAACGGATTTACTTGAAAATAAATATTTATTTTTTCGTGGTTCATTTCTAAGATTTTCACTTAAAATAATGGCATCAAGAATTTTCTTTTCGGATGGTGAAAACTCAGGACAGGAACTTGTCCGCAAGTACAAGCTCCTTCAAAATACTACGTTGCCGGGCAGCTCATCAGCGACAAAATGTGCTGTGGGCTCGCCTAACCCAAGAGTATAACTCAGTATTTAACTAGCGCGTAAGTACCAAATAACATGTATGCTGTTTTAATACCTGGTCTATGTTTGATGATCGTAATGAAAGGCAATCTTTTCTTTTTATAGAGAACCGAATCTCAGTTATAAAGGTGCTGGTCCAATATTAAGGCTAAGAAAAAGACCACCCTTAATTTAGAAAAAAAAGAAAGAATGAGGACTGGGGGTGGCCCCTATCTTGGCCCCGCGTCCTCAGATCTCGAAGGAGTGAAAGATGCGCTGCCGGCCTCCACCGATTTGAAATCGAGGTTCGCAATGGACTGTGACACTATGCCAAGTGAAACTCCTGCTGACGGTACACCTATAGTCTAGTAATTTTATTGATTCTATTATTTGTATTAACGAATATATGAATAGATTATTAAAAATATTTACTTTCTTTTTTCAGTTCTGGAATTTCGTCCGGTAGACGTGGTACCGGTACTGGTGGCTCAAGGGCCACCTGAAAATAACTCGACTGACTTGGCGTCAGCAAACTCGCAGTTTATTGGTAGGGTTGATCAAATGATTTTCAGTTCATCTCTACACGTTACAGTACATCAGAAAGTTAAATTATCTGTGTATGGCACCAATACTCTATTTGTATTCATTCGAAGCATTTTATTTTTAATTTCTCATTAGTGTTTTTTGAAGGTGCTTGTACTTAGCAAATTAATACTAATATATGTTCGCGCCCAAGTTATAATAAAGTAGGTACGGGCGAAAAATTTAAAACGGAGTGAGGAACGAGAGGAGGAGTTACATCTGCTGAAAATGGAGAAGCAGAAGTGGTGGTGAAGGCAGCAGAAGAAGCGTACCAAAAGGCAAAACTCGAACGTTTGAGTGCCGCCCAACTACTTCGATTCAGTGAGGTTACAAGGGACTAGGCCGAAAAAATAAATTAAATTATTATTATACAAGCCAACTGGTTTTTATTTTATTTAAAAGTAGTATCACGTATAAAAAATATCTAAATTACACATTTATAGACATAGAAAAACAAAGGACATTTTTCATTTTCATTCACGTAGGACTACGTAAGACTGGATCCAATCTCTAGGTTAGTAAAACCCAACAACACTGCATGCATGGGGATCGAACCCATAACCTCACACCGTGCAATTGCGCTTATGACTAGTTGACCAACGAGAGAGCAAAAATATAAATATGAACATCACACAATTATAAACATACTAGCCGTTGCCCGCGACCTTCTTCCGCGATTATTATATTTAAAAATAAACCCGTTTCCGCAACATTTTTTAATGCTCCGCTCCTATTCCTCAACAAAAGGGTTATCCAACACTAAAAGATTTTTTCCATTGGCTCCAGTAGTTCCTGAGATTAGAAGGTTCCGGTCGTCCAGAGTTGAGGGAAGCATTCAGTTGGACGATGGACCGAGTAGCCTTGAATTTCTTTGGATTCGTTATCGCTTATTCTCTCATCATTACTCTGCAGAATGAGTTTGTGCGGAAGACATGGTTGTGGTCACCCAACATAATGGTGGGTTTCATATCGGCCCTTCTCTTCCTCCGTTTAGCAGTAGCAAGCCGCCTGCTACTCATGTTTAGCTTACTCCTGTCCTTTCCCGTATCATATGAAAACAAACCTAAAATAAGCCGACTAAACCACTAAACGCAACGGCGAATAAGAATTCGATTTGATTATTTTATTATTGCAATAGTCGTGTAACAGAAACTGGCCACAACAGCGGCTGACGAGCGCTACATCCAAGTTGGTTGCATCAAATTTGTATTTTTTTCTTTTTCCTTCTATTTACAATCTATATACTACTGCGATAGTACCGCAAAGGCAATGGGATTATCCGTATTACTACAGGTAGAAGGATTGGTAGTAACACGGGTAAGTCACCCTACTATCGCTTTATTGGCTACTATTTTATGCCTGCGGCTTCGCCCACGTGGAGTTCGGGCATTGCCCACGGGATCTTACTTCTGGGATAATAAGTAATCTATGTGCTATACCAGACTATAATATATCTCTGTACCAAGTTTCATCCAGATCTGTTCAGCAGTTCTGGCGATTGAGTAACAAACATCTATCCATCCAAACTTTCGCATTTATAATAGTTATGTAAGATTTATGTGTAAGCTTTTACTTTTAAAGTTGAATAGGTAATAAATAATAGTTAGTGTAAGTATTTCATTTTATTTGAGCAATACAGACTCGCGTTTTTCTTACATGTACTTACTTATAACTTGTTCATTGTAATATCAATTACATTACATATGTGAAATATTGATAACTTGGTTTGAGATTGGACACCGGTGGCGACAATCGAATGATTCATTAGGAATCTATATAGACATAATACTTTTAATATCAATGTCGCGTATCACGAGTCAATATGGCGACACTTGGGGGAGGCCTATGTCCAGCAGTGGACGTCTTTCGGCTGAAATGATGATGATGATGATGTTGTATCACGAGCCAACGCGAAAATCGGGTTTTCACATATATTTACAGATACGACTACCTCAGAAATATTCTACCTACTTACTAATAGGTAAATGCGACCTGCACGCCCTGCGTAACACTGCGCGCCATGGCCCGTCTACGTGAGTTTCGAAGCCCTATTTGACTCTTGATGATGTTTTTAAGTATAGATAGATGATGAGAGCGACTTTGTGGTATCGTAGGTATAAACAAAACAACATGAGTATGGGCAAGCTCGCTCATAAGCACCATTCGCACCATTTTGTCTGATATTCAAAATGGTTCGTTAGTTTTCTCATGCTTTAGAAATATCACGTGAATTAAGCTTGTATTCATCTTTTATGTGTACGGTACTCCATATTACGACTATTTGTCACTAATATAATTATTTACGCGATCTTGATTACTAATTCATACAATCCCACGATAATGAACACATACCGATACCAATACCTACCGATTTGAAAAAGAAACCGTGCTTAATATATATTTACCACGGATATTTGCAAGTGCTTGCAATATTAATAATCATTTATTAATAATCCCGACTACATACTAGCTGGCTTCGAAATTAAAGGCGACGGAAAATAGTTTTTATCAACAAGGGCCGTCCACGGGCTGTAGGTCAAAATTTCCAGAACGAAAACGTTGAAACCAAAAACGGACCGCGTTTTCTTTTACAGGAGCTTCCCTATTTTATTTTATATCAGCCCTCTATGTCCTACTGCTGGGTAAAGACCTCTCGCATGGCTTTCCAATTTTTGTACGGTTTCCTTCTGAAATCGAAAGTGTCTTTGGAACTGTATATTGATGTCACATTCTAACGAGTTGTCGGCATCGGGTCACGATAAATAATTGTATGGCATATCGTATCCTACATAACCGACATACTCCTCAAAATTCATCTTGCTTTGGGTATAACAAGAAAACAATTTTACACAAGTCGATTCACTTGGATTTCAGTAGGTACATATGTCACCCACAAGATAGGTTTCAAAGATCTTCTGGCGCGGGCAAACATCGGAACTAACGCAGCCATCTCTTTCTTTTCTCAATATTTTTTACAAAACAATTAACAAAAGGTTTACAAACAGCGCCCCCCTGTCAGCTTCATTCGAGCGCCAAAAGATTCTTGTACCACAAAACCCTTGAAAAGTGGGCGTATATGTCAAATTATAAACAAACTGTAGCTGTCAATATGACTTATGGGGTGAAAAGTAGGCGTGTCTAGTCCGACTTAAGTTCAATCCACGACTTAAACTACGGGTGTGAGTCTTTTAGGTTGCAACAGGCCAGCTCCTGATGAAATGTGGGTGTACTTTGGTGTCATTGACTGCAAAAAACCATCAAAACTAAAGCCGCGTACTAACATCGCGAGGCGTGCGTTGCGAATGGTTCGTCACGGACAAAATGACAGATCAACAAAACAAATCTGTCGTTTTGTGGATTCTTCCGTACTGATCGCTTCAGAATGCAGTTTCGTCGCGTAACAATAGCTCGCTAGACATTTTTAAATGGTGCAAGTAAGCAACAAGTATTTGCAAAACAAGTGTTCACGTTGTTATCGTCCTTCACCAGTCTAGAAAATAAAATAAGCACTTTACCCTCCTTTGAGTAGTCGTGCAGGCGGGTTAGTAGCAAAATACTTGCGTAAATCAAAGTGCAAAACTGCCTGTTTGTCAACGTACTGTCACTGTCGTCTGTCAAAATATCTCAATAATTGTGTAACTGTAGACTGTAGCCGTCACAACAAATACCGATTGTTTAAAGCAATTTAATTATAATAAGAACATTTCGCAACATGCTTACTTTATGGAATTTGTTTGAGGCATCGTTGCTTTGCCTAAACGCAGTCTGCGTCTTGCACGAAGAAAGATTTATGCAAAAGAGTAAGTTCGCAACTTCACCTATTGTTCTAATTAACTTATACATTTAAACCAAACCTTGCTGCTTCATTGTGCTATATACTTTGTTTTAGTGGGCTGGGGATCCAACAATCAGAACCAAGGATTTGAAGATCAATCGACAGTCAAGTTCCAAATTTTAAACTTAGTCAGATCTATTAGGACAGTCACCAGAAGTAAGTGTTGAAAACATTGAAGTTCTGCAAGAACAGCTGTTATTAAAGTGATTTAAAATGAAGGGTGTAAATAGACCCTTAACATAGCCGAGAGGCACTTGTTCTCCCCGTCTTTGCGAACATTTTTTTGTTCTAGACCATACCTGGGAACCTTCTAGTTATGGAGATATTGGGGGTCAAAGTTCCAACTTTTTCACAAGTTTTTTTTAAATACTTACATGTTTTTAATGTAAGATTTTTACTTTACACACCTCACAACCACTGTACTATTCAATCCATCCATCAGCACAATACTTTGAGTGCTTTCCATGGAGTCCTACCGTGAAACGTGATTTTTCACCCCAAAAAAAAAGTCAATTCACAGCAAAATTTTTTGCATAAAGTTACTTAGTTTGATGTACGGAATGCTTGGTTGACGGGTATGTGAAGGGTCTGTTTACACCCTGTATTTAATTGCTATAACCTACAACATTTAAATAATTTGTAGTATTTATTTAAAAGTAAGTCTAACAAGGAGGTCAGTGGGTCAACTTTTTTGCATTAAAAATCTTTGTTTTCTTTTTCAGTTCCATTGATCATACTGAATATACTTACAATAATATTTAAATTATTACTGGGATAAAAGAAGAAAATTTATATTTAAGTATATAAGAAGAAAGCTACCAGCGGCAGCAATGGAGCAAGGCACTGGCTACAGAACTATTTCAATAAACATATTGTTAAGTAGTGTCAATTGGGTTCTACTTGTCTTTCCATTATAAAATTATAGTTTATTTATAACAAATTTGTCAAGTGTCTTATATTCAGAGGTTCTACAGAATATTGTAAATGATTGCAATATAATTTTTTAAGAGAGTACACCAAACTGAGTGTTTTTTTATGTTTAACTAGCTTGTGCCCGCGGCTTCGCCCGCATGGAGTTAGGGAATTTCCCACGGGATCTTACTTTTGGGATAAGTAATCTATATATCTATCTATAATACATACATAGATTTACATGTACTTGCTTATAACTTGCAATTATTAGTTTAAAGTTCTATCAATTAAATTAGATACGTAAAATATTGATACCTTGGTTTGAGATTGGACATCGGATTTACTGGATTTTACCTAAAGAGTATCAGTACAAGTCTGACAGTTCCTCCCACTCTGCCCTGGGTGGGAGGACTCATTTGATGATTTTACCAAGATAAAAAAAAAAAAAAAAAAAAGTATGTACACAAATTGTCAAGTCAATCGACCCTGAGAATAAAAAGTTTCACATAAAATTCAAAACCCCATTTCACCCTATTAGGGGTGGAATTTCAAAAACCCTTTCTTAGAGGATACTTACTCTTCACAAAGAGTACAGTGTCCAAATTTCATGTCTCTAGGACCAGTGGTTTGGACTGTGCGTTGATATATAAGTCAGTCAGTCAGGACTTTGAATTTTAAATGTATAGATCATAAGAGACCAGATTATATGCAAATGACGTTGACCTGGCACTCAACCAAATGGTGGAAATTGTCAGGGAGGAAGGGATGCGTTTTTGCAAAATGTAGACGTGTGTGAAGACTACGACTTCCAGCCACTGTAGCAGGTCAGCTTTCGAGGAGGATACAGCACCATAGACCACATCTACACAGTGCTGCAGATTATACAGAAGTCCGAAGAGTATAATCGCCCGCTGTGCATTTGTGGGCTATGAGAAGGCTTTTGACTCTATCGAGACCTGGCGAGTTCTGGGAGTCTCTGCAGCAATGCCAAAACGACTGGCGATACATCCATGCGCTGCAATGTCTTTTTGAGAACACCACAATGACCATCCAAACTCGGAACCAGCAAATTGACGTGAGGCAAGGTGACGTAATTTTCCAGAAATTCACCAATGCACTGGAGGATGTGTGTAAGATGCTAAACTGGGAAAGATATGGCATTAACATCAACGGTGAGTACATCTCAGTCATCTCACACTTGAGATCTGCAGATGACAATGTCATACGGGCTGAATCACTGCACGACTTGCAGCAGATGCTGGGTGACATAGTTGTTTCCTCAATATGCTTTGGTCTCAGGGTGAACTTGGACAAAACCCAGGTTATGTTCAACAAACAGGTTACCCCAAAACCTATTGTTATAAATGGCGGTCCTCTCAAGGTTGTTCGAGAATTTCTCAGGATTCAGCTGGGGTGGGCAACGTTTGGGAAGCTTCGTCGGGACTTCTCGTCGCGTATTCCACAAAGCCTAAAGACCAAGGTTTTTAATCAGTCCGTTTGTGCGTCCTGCCGGTTATGACTTACGGGGCAGAAACGTGGACACTCACGGTATGGTCCATAAATTCAAGATCGTTCAGCGAGCTATAGAACGGAATATGCTTGAAGTCTCCCTGAGGGATCGAAGGTTGGAGAGGATCCGGCAATTGGGTCTCGAGGTGGCATTGCACAAGTCCGACGCCATGTGTTTTCATGGGCCTCGGAATGCGCAACCGTCGGGATCCCTACTGATGGCAGGAGGGGTAGCCATCGGCGTCGGGTCGAAGTTGAAGTACCTAGGACTCGTCCTTGACAGTTGGTGGATCTTGTGGAGCATTTACGACTTTTGGCTCCCAAACTGGAACGGACAGGGGCTGCCTTCAAGCGGCTCTCGCCCAACCTGAGGGGTCCAAACGCCTCCTGCCGGAGGCTCTACGTGGGGGTCGTGCGATCCATGGCCCTTTATTGGGCCCCAGTGTGGGCGCGCTCTTTGAGGCGGCAAGCCGCCCACTACCTGAACGCGCCCCAAAAGGTGATAGCCATAAGGCTAATCCGGGGGTAACGCACGATCTCCGGCGAGGCGGCTAGCCTCCTTGCCGGAGATCTGCTGCCATGGGATCTGGAGGCGATAGTCCTCGCGCGCCTGCACGAATGGCGCGCGGAGGCACTAAGTCGGGGGGAAACTCCGCTGCCGCGGCAAATCGCCGCTCAGTGAACAGACCTCCGGCGTGATCTCATGGCGACATGGAGAGAGCGACTGTCGCCACCCCGTGCAGGGCACGCCATCATAGTGGCGATAAGTCCCCTCTTTGAGGACTGGCTACGCCACGGCGCCCTCACCTACCGCCTGACGCAGGTCCTCACCGGACACGATTGTTTCGGGAGGTTCCTGCACCGAATCGGGCGGGAGGAAACGCCCGGGTGTTTCCATTGCGAGGATCGTCCGGAGGACACCGTGGAGGTCTGCCCCGCTTCGGCGGAGCACCGTCGTGTCCTCGTAGTGGTGATTGGCGGCAGCGATCTCGCGCGTCTGACCCTGGTTCAAGCCATGGTCCGGAGCGAGAGGGAATGGGAAGCCGTCATCTCCTTCTGCGAAGCAGTCATGCTAGTGAAGGAGGTGGCGGGACGTGAGAGGGAAAGAACCTCACGTCCCAGCCGCCGCGGGAGACGCCCTGTGCGTCGAGGGTCACGTGGTGGCTCCCGGCCACCGTAGGCGCGGGCCTCGGTTCGTGTTCCACGCGCGCCTCAAAGAGATGTCAGCAACGATGTAGGGGTCTGCAAGGGCCGATGCCTGCCAGGGCTGCGGGACTGTTCGAAAGAGATACCGTGGCCCTGGAACACAAAGGGTAAAGAAGGAACATGGATCGGTTTTAGTCAGTACCAGTCTGACACTCCCTACCGCTCTGCCCAGAGTGGGGGGGGGTCATTTGATAAATTCACGCCCGTAAAAAAAAAAAGCTTCAAGGTAGATCGCGACGTACCTTATATTTGTTAGTTGGTTCAAGTCAAATGCACCTCGACTGAGGAAACTGTTTGAGATGAGGCGTAAAATAACAACTATGAATATTGAGTCGAGTTGAGGAAATCATGAGGTGAGATGGTTGATACAATTTAGTTGTTCAGTCCTAATAGTTAAACCCATTAGTTTAAACCCCCCAATCTGCCTTTTTTTATTCGGGGTAACCCGTATTTAATTTGACTGTAAATACGGGTATTGGAGTTTGGGGTCACACAGGGCCGTAGCCAGGAATGTGGTTGGGACGGGTTTAACTATTAGGACTGAACAACTTAATTGTATCAACCATCTCTGGATTTACCTATACAAAACGATCATGGGAAATAAACCTATAGGCGGTTTATTTCCGGGGTGGTGCATCTTCAGCTTCCCAAAAAGAACTTGTACTCCATCACGGATATGTTAAGTTTTCGTTTGTCGGTGTCGATTCATGCAAGAAATAATTTTGTCGACTTATATAGAAAAGCCTATCAATTAAAAAAAGTCAGAATTCAAGAGCGACCGCAGCGTGCTCGTAAAATTTTGCACCCATTTTGAATTTGATAGGTTTTCAGAAATTGTGTCAGTTTAAAGAAAAACTGATAAGAACGCAGAATCTTAGAGCGACCCCTACATCGGGTAGGTTACATTTTCTTTTGACCGTTCTTACAGGAGCTATTGTAGGTACTTAGACAAGAGCGAGCTCGAAAATTTTTACACCCTTGGATAAATGAATTTCTTTTTGTTGATGACCGTTGGGGTAGACGTGTTCTTGAGTGGAGACCGCGAATCGGCACTTGCTGGAGCAAATGTAGTCTCGGTGGAGCGACGTTATTCGCAGGGTGCCTGGTTGCGACTGGATGAGAATTGCCGGGAATCGAGTCAAGTGGCGTATGATTGAAGAGGCCAATGACCAGCAGTGGATTGCTGTAGTCTGATGATGATGGATTGGGAAAATGCAAAAATGTTCCTTAGGTGATACCCGCAAATAAAGCACATAATTCCTATTGTGCCCGTTGACCTCAGTAGATGTAGAACGATCGTTTCAAGTTATAAAAATATTATAGTTAATAGAAGGCTAAACGGTACTACTGATAATTTGGTACAGTGTACGATTATTAAAGTTTTCAAGAACAAAAATGACATGATCTCGTCGAAATGCAGTAAATTAAAAATAGATATAAACTTTGTCGTCTGTACTAATTTAAAAATTTATGCCACAAATTTTGGCAATTATCTTAAATATTTTGAGCATTTTTGATGCATATTTCGACGATTTGAAGTTGCATTTATTGTGAAAATAATTATGCTGATTGCTGTGACTTGTCAAAAACAAAGTACAAAAAAAAAGGATTTGATGATGCGTTCACTTTATTATTCAGACACAGTAAGTTTGAACGCAGTTTTATGGATTTCCGCTCTATAATGTCTATGCCAGAAAGTATTGCTAGTAGTAGGCTAAATACTGGAAAATTGGGAATATGAATGTGACTTCGACAATAGCCTAAAATAACTGAAGGTTTAATTATTCTTTTCAAACGGGTATCGAAATTGAAATTTGAATTGTATCATTATTTTTTCCTATAATCCTGTAGTTTAAATTCCTGAATGTTGCTTTGATCAACACAAAGAGCGTGACTTTACCTTCGATGTTCAAGAGTACTGTCTTAAGGCGAGAAATAAATACTGATAATTTAAAGCATTTTAGGAAGCTCAGTGCCCTTATTGTGTATATTTTTAAAACTTAAATTAAGCGACTAAATAAGGGTAGTCTGATTTCACAACTTGGCATCCCCGATCGATAAAATTGGCGGCCATTTTTTATCAAAGACAAACAAAACGCCGGTCTTTTCCGCTCTGAAGCGTCTGTTGTTTCGACGCGGAAAATTGGTAAATGATGGCAGCAAATAATTATTTTGGGTTTACTCATGGAGGAACCCAATACGGGTAAGTTATGTTGCGTATTATGAATAAAATTGATGTGATAGTGAATCTAATGAATGTATTATGAGAGAATTGTGATGGATGTGCTTTGCGCTCATGTTTGTCCTAATCAAAATGGCGTCTGAAATGTATTGATCGTGGGATTTTGATAGTGAAATATGATTTTTCGTGTGTAATGTGAGGTTTGTGTAATTTTAGTGCGGCAACGGCTAGCGCAGCGTATGGTGGGCAGACTGGGTACGCCGTAGCACCGGCTGCGACAGCAGCTACGTACGGCACCCAGCGTGCGGCCGCTACGGGCTACGATACGGCATATCAGGCGGCAGCGGCCACGCAAGGTGTGTAAAACCCGCCAATTCCCAACAAATGATGGGAAAACACGATTTGTTTACAAAATAAACAGCCTTATGGACATAAATTTCACTTATCTCCATAACGACACGTCTGTCCGTAAAATCGATAACACCGTGACATGATTTGCCTAATTGAATTATTGAAGAATGGCTGCTGAAGATCACCAAAAGTCTGGGCCGTGTATTACTTATTACTCGTAACAAACGGTTTCCTGTCAGTGACCTGTGATTCATTGGTTAGCCACATGTATAACTGTACCTCTCCATGGTCGGCTGACTAAGCTCAATAGAGATAAAAAAAATCAGCTTACATCTTAATAATCTAGACATTAGGTGAATTTGATAGTTTTAAAGTTATTTGATAGGCTTGAGTGCCGCCTTATAGGTATTGTACTACAGAAACAGTAACTATCAGTTTTTGCCAGTTCAGCAGATACAGTCAAGTACAAGTCACAATTATAACTTTCAGTCGATTCAAATATTTGTTTGATGATAGATACTACTTTGTCTGTCAAATTGAATGGTGTAAATTCTACATTCACCACTGCATTAATTCAGTGACAGTGCTTTTAAAAAATATTTCATTTGGCCTTAAATCTCAAAACATAACAATTAACATTTTTTTGTGAATGAGAAAATTAGCAGTCTATAATTAGCAGCAACATCAAACAAAATTCTTAAATAAATAAAATATCATTATACACCAAAAAGAAAACAGGAAAAAAAAACATAGAGCAGAAAAATTGCTAAACCCGTTCCAGAATCAATACAATTCAATCACATAATATAATACATACTTATTCTTCTATCTTGCACTATCTTGCTTCCATCTCAAAAGTTGAACTAAGTGAAGAGATCAAATTCAAAATATGGGTGCTAATGAAATGTCAGAAGCTGTAGGCCAGTTAATCCAATAGTGTTAGTGTGTATAGTGTTATCCAATTAGTTGTATCCTTTGGACAATCATGGCTCATCATATATTATATTCTCTTTTGTATCGCTTCCCTCATCATCATCATTCTCTTGCACTTATCCTAATTCATTTGGGGCCAATGCAGCATGTCTTCTTCTTTCTTACTTCTCTATTACTCGTCATCTCGTCAGACACCACTTTTCTTGCCATATCAGTCTATCCATTGTTTCTTTGATGTTCCTCTAATCATATACCCCCATCCACATTCATACCCAAAACTTTCCTCACAACATTTTCCTTATTCCTCTGCATCACATGCCCATTCCAAGACACAACTTTTCAGTATCTCTTCCCTCAATATCATTAATTTACAGTTTTGTTCTTTCATTCTATAATGCCAACCATCAGGCAATCAGTAACTCCCTGTTCATTCAAATCATCTTTCCTAAAATCCATCTATCTTTTGCTAAGGCTCCTCTACTAACAACCATCATTTCCTCATTTAACTGCTCCAAGATTATTTATGGACTATAAAAGAGTCAGTGACCTCTGAGTTTGTTTCTTCTCAGAGAATTGATATACTAACCTCATCTAGCTTTAAAAAAATATTTTCTTATTTTTACATACACAGGGTGAATTTTAAAAGTGGGTGTGGGTGGCCAAATCCGAAACTGAGGAATAGTGAAAAATACTCGAAAGGAGCCTCAAACCTGATTTTGATAAAAACTAAAACTGCATCATTAGATATTTGGAAAATCAATATTCCTAGCCAGTAATCGAACCTGTTGATTTTGAAAAAAAAAAAACCATTCGCTAATAGGGATCAAATTCTGGGAAGAAATGAGATGTGGCAAATTAAAGGAAAAGGTTAAATTGTATGTTTTTCAAATAAAAAGTGCAGTGCAGTTATCTTCACTACATTGTTCTAATTTCAAATATTTACTACCTCTTCACAGTTGAAGGCGAAAGTAAAAGAAAAAAAAGTAAACAATTGAAATTAGAATTTATAAGGCGCCAATAGTGATTGTTCGACGTTTCGTTAATTACTACTAATTATTTGCATACTATTACGTATTTTATGAAAAATCAACCAAAAAAACTAAAGGCATCAGTGCCTTTAGTTTGCCATATGTCATTCATTACTTCCAAAAAACTATGGAATGGTGTAATAATGCAGTGTTTTTTTTTCAAAATCAATCAAGGAATATGTATTGATTTTCCAAAAGTCTAATGTTGTTGCAGTTTTAGTTTTCACTAAAATTGGGCTTCAGATTCCTTTGATTATTTTTCACTATTCCTAATAGTTTCGGATTTGGCCATCCACTCCCACTTGAAAATTCGTACTGTATAATTATTTTCTTACTATGAAGATATGAGTTTGCAATAACATTCAAATATTATTATGAGCGGCAGATGGGACAAAATCAAAGTATTTATTCCAAGTAGCCAGACAAAACACAATAGCTGTGACATGACATGACAAACAAAATCGTTATCCAATACTCGGTAACAAGTCAGGCTGTCCAGTGTCATACAGCCACTTGTCAGGTAGCATTTTTGTCAAAATCGAAAATGTTTTAATGATAAATTTCTTAAAATATTTGTGACAGTATACCCAATGTCCGCTCTAAAACTCAAATCTCTTTTTTAATAATCAATTAACATCATTTGTCACTAACCATTCAGCTAACAGACATGACACGCTAGCACTAACCCATAACTCATGACATGATACTAGTACTGGTAACAGGTGTGGTTTTACCAGCAGCGGCTCACGCGCACGCTCACGCGGCAGCGGCGGCGGCGTCGGCCTACGACGCCAGCAAGTCTGCGTACTACCAGCAAGCCGCCGCGGCCTACCCTGCAGCAGCCCCGCCGCAGCCGCAGCCCACCTACGACGCTACCGCCGCCAAACCTGCTTATTCTACACCAGCTACTTACGCTCAGGTGAGTTGATTATTTGATGTGTTGTGGGTGTTGTGACTTATGTACAGTCAGGGAAATAATATATTACTTCAATGTTCTGCATAACTGAATACACGCATTTCATAAAACTGATAAAGAATTTGAATTTGTGAGTTGGATATATAATATCCACCATCCTTATTAAAGACAGTTGTTATGTCCAGCTGTGGACTGTTGTAGGCTGATGATGATGAAGTTGTTTTTCTCTACACTAAACATTGTTTCCTTGACTGTACATTGTTGTCCTCTTTTATATTAAGGCAGCTCACTTATGTTATGATTCACTATTCCCTAAAATTGGCATAAGTTATATGCCAGTTTTTGATTGATTCTTCAGCACTGAGCAGACAATGGACTATGTTTCTGCTGGACAGAAATAAGTGCCCTGGCTTGCTATTGGTTATACAGCTTTGTTTCTTTATCCATTGGGTGACATCCATTAATTGTTGCAAACTGTGTGCAGACAAATTGTCCATAGACTGGTCAGTGCTTTATTATTTACAAAGCTTGTAGCAGTTGTAGTTATTTTTATTCTGTAGTTATGTGTAACTGAAACATTGGCCACATTTATGTTACTCAAAACCAATCCAAAATTGTTAGGGTTCTGTAGCTGTTTTCGTTACGTATTTTGTCAAAAACATTGTTAGTTGACTGTGCAAGTAAATGTGTTGCATGTATTTTATGTTCCGTGAACTACTTTACCCTTATGCTGAGAACTCGTTTCTACCTTTTGCATGGTATGACACAAGCAGCAATGTATTTTGTTATGTTCAAAGCATGTCATGTGTCTCGCTGTCAAAGCCTTTGTTCCTTCTTAATATCTCTGTCATTCTTCTTCTCAATTTGGGAATTTCTGACCATGTCTGTCCTGACAACACATCCATACATCCAGATGATCACACCACATCATACTCAGCGGTCAATTGCAACGGAAATACCCTACAGACGGCCAGTGAGTGACAATCATCATTTAATAATGTGGTTGACTAACGATCAGGCTAGCCTTTTCCAAACTATGCGCGGGTCTAAACCATCTGAATAATATCCAACCTGAGCAACCCAGCTACTGAGGGACATTGGCATTACAAGGTTAGACTGATTGTTAGACTTTTGGGCTTCCAACTGCCCAAATGTTATATGTGTATGGTTACTGGAACTGTGTATTGAATGGAATGGTCTCCCTCCCAACAAGTACAAGCATAAGCTGTTCTATTGTAACCAGAACTCGGACAAAGTATGGCTATACTAATGGCCTGCCCAAACTAGCTTCCTACTATGAACGTCTTTGTCATGTTATTTTAGCGCGTATAAGCTCGTACCGGATAACGCACCCGTCCAAAAACGAGCTTATACGCGCTGAAAATACGCTCGTCTGAAACCGCCCTTAATCATTGTATGCCCGCTTTCAGTGACCCTAGATGACACCTAATTGGATACAAAAAAAAAATGGATTGTTGGATTTTTTATGCTTGACAGTTAAAATTCCGACAATGCAATGGTATTAAGGCATTCATTTAGGTATTGCTTAGTCATAGCGAAAATGGGCAGTAGTGAATTAAGTAAAAGCACTAGCTTAGAATTTAGCCCTCAATAATTTCAATACAATATTTTTATTTATTATAGTAACAATTTAGATATTTTAGATCAACCTTTTTATTAGCCTGAATAGTTTGTTCCACAAATGAAAGACAACAACAAATTGAGGTCAATGAAGATGACACTATTATAACACCTGTTATCATTAACATTAAAAACTCATTTTATGGAAGCCACTAACTGCTACCATTAATTGATACGGAATATTCTCATAATCAAATGTTTCTAAAAACAAGTTTTACCCATCACATTCAATTTTATCTACTGAATTTATTGATCTGGAAGTCATCAATTTTATCTTGAAAAAATGTTTATTAATATTGGATGCTTGCCAGTTTTTATCAACCAATGAATAGATGCGAGTTCCTGTTTCTCTCAATTTTTGTGATTATTTTATATTACAGAATATTCTAGATATCATTACAGTGATATATTTAGATTTTTAGGTAAACTACATTTTATTCATAAGTTCTTGATATCTTTTGTAAATAATTTGACATTGTTTCTTATTTCATCTACCTTTTCATTCGAAGCTTTGTTTAATATTTAAATACCTTATTTATGAATCGTAAAATTTCCCCATATACTTGTATACAAATAGCTGATAGATGATGTTGCTACTAGGCTAAGTTATACTGTTGTTTGGTCGTAGCACGAATCAATTGTCGATTCATATGATGAAGCACCATATCAAGTTTGTGTGTTTTGTGCCAATTGATATAAGAATCTTATCAAAGTACCAACCTACTGTCTTTTTGATCGCAAACTCAAGTACATTATATCAGACCATGTTCCAAAAAAAATCGTTTCGATTCTTGAAGTAATTTTCTACATAATGTGGTACTATTCTCCTATAAGTTTGCCTTCAGAGGATAAGTGATATAGAGCCTGCTCCTGCAAATATATCTAATTAGTGTCAAGGAGTGCCCCATAAATAGGTTCGCCCCTTTGAATTTTCAGTAACACACATTGGCCAACTACAATTAATACAACAGTCTCAGAACTGTTTTCTGTAACAAATGTGTCTACGGTTAACATAGCATTTCTTCTTCGTCGTGTCGATGATTACTATAGCTATCTAATTAAATTAGCGTCGACCAGAACTCGGCCACATACATCAACGGAGCTGGTAGTACATAGCTTGGCCAGTAACTTAGCTTTATGTTAGCTGTAGACATTTTTGGGTACAGAAGGTTTCTATCTTTTACCCCAACAATCGCAAATGGATGACAAACCAAAATTTTGTAGCACGCCAAGAGAGAGGGACGCGGAGGGTGATTAGTGATTACCATTTGGTTTTTCATCTGTTTGAGCCTTCAGAGTAATAACTAACATACCCCATGTTACACATTACTCTGAAGGCTAATCCTTCCTTCCTCCTTTGTATAAACAATTGTTTTTATTGTGTTTCATGTTCTAAAGAATTGAATAATGTCTGTTTGAAGTCGAACTCGATGTACCAGGGCGGCGCGCGCACGCAGGGCGGCGGCGCCAAGGCGGCGTACGGCGGCGTGTACACCGCCACCACGGCCGCCACGTCGTACCCCACGCAGGCCTACTCCGCCACGCCCGCGCAGCCCGCCAAACGTCAGTATATACACGTCAACATAGGTATTGTACTCTTCGTACTACGCGACACCTTGGGACTGCGGTTCTATTCACTAGTTATACTAAAACATGAAAAAATATCAATAAAAAAGTTAACTATCATACACAGGAAAAAAAAAGACTAATATTTCTTCTCCTGTCTTTCATTATCTTAACCGCACTCCCTCGCTGTCGCGTACTGTACTTTTTTGTGTATCTAAACCATGGAGCAGTAAACAAATGGAGTGCGAACTCTCATAAGACGTTAACACATTGTTCTAATAAACTATTGTCATGGTAATATACGCAAGTAATTGCAGAAGTAGTGACCATTCACACCTCATTCCATTTGCTTATCACTTTGTGCCCTCAGCCTTTAAGTGTGAAAAAGACAATTTATTAAGGTGTTTTCATTGTTATCCATCATCAGTAGTATTCAATAGTAAAATAGCTGTGTTATGTGTAGTAAATAACTTGGTGTTTCGAATGGAGCTCAATAACTTGTCTTTTCGACACAAGGCGAATAAGCATGTGAGTACAGAGTTGCTAAGTCCTTGCATCTGAAAACATTTCAATTTGATAAGCCAACACAGTTGGTCCAATCTTCTAATCTTTCTTCCGGCCTTTTTTTTATCGTAAAACATGTTTGTATTCATATAGGTGTCGTGTATGATGGGCATTAATCTAATTTGTAGAAGGCGATAGCGCAGACTTGCGGAATGTAGTACATAAAGAAATATCTGTGACAAATATACAAAATTGCAGAGAGTATATTTTCTATGCATGCATTACAGTTTCACTGCACTCCCATGCTGTCGCCCACATCAATATTTAGCAAAACATCGTTGAAGTAGGAGGAAATAAAGCGCATTTTTTGGGATCAGCCCAGCCTAGTTATGCAATCCATATTGAAGACCATTCTTTGATATTTTTTATTCTAAAAGTAAATCAAATTTATGATAACACATTGTCAGACAGCGTACTGAATACGCACGCAGTAAATGGCTTTAATTCGATTTACTTATAATGGCTTGGCAAATTCTCACTGCTGTCTCTGAAAGCCTGCTCAAATCTTTTTTAATATCTAGCGTTTTCAATGAATGTATGTTGTATGTTTGAGTGTGTGATTATAGTAGATACCAGTATTTTTCTTTGTTATCTTAAAATCCTCTTACATACACAAGAGGTTACAATACTTACACATTAGTGCGCCCTCACAGAGCCAACCAACAGAGGCAACACTGCGTATGACACAGCTCTCTACAACGCAGCTACTATGTACGTGGCTCAGCAGAACAAGACCAGTGGTGGAACGTAAGTATACACAATCTATGACATTTTTAAGAAACCGGATCTTATCCATAGGTGTCTCCCAACTCACAATTATACGATGTCACTTCGTTTTAGAAGTATGATACGTTTTGTCACCAAAGGGGAGAACTACCAGAGTTTTATGAGAGGACATTGTCTTGCGACCGTCGTCACTTTGGAAGACGAGTGGAGACACTGGTGGCTGTGGCCAATTAACCAGTAAAACTTACAACCTGTTTACCCCAATGAGGAAATGTTTTTAACATATATTATTTTTGTGTTGGATAAGTAGTAGCAGCTGGAAGAACTACAACAAGACGGGAGTAGGCGCGGGCCAGGCTCGCCGACCCAAGCCTCCGCCCAAGGCGCAACAACTGCACTACTGCGATGTGTGCCGCATCTCGTGCGCGGGCCCGCAGGTAACATGCTTTGTACATACGAATACGAACATAACAACCTATACGTCAATTTGACTTTATGCCCTAGCAAGTCAGTTGACCATATATTTCTAGGTCTCATATAACTACAGTTTACATCCATTAGCGAGGATTGAATTTCCACCAACAAGTTTTAGAGCGGTTTCACGCTTACACACGCGCCTCATTTTGCACTTAAACAAACCGCGACTCGCGTACACGTGCTTATATCTGAAGCGTCTCTCGCGGTATAATCAAATCAAAGCATTTATTTCAAACAGGCCAGTAACAGGCACTTTTGAATTGTCCAAACAAAGACAACAATAGCTACAGTCCCAGTCACAAGGCATACAAACTGTGAAAGTACAGTAGTTGCCCATTCCCTAACGTAGATCTCTATGGAGAAGAATGGGCAAGAAACTCCATGGACACTCTTTTAAATCAGAATACTTTTACAAACTCTTGGTTACATCATTCATGTTGGTACATTATGTGAGAACGATGTAGCAAGATGTGTACGTTAAAAGTGTCCATAGAAAACTATTCAAAAATAAAAAAAATAATTCAAATAAGCCGTGGCAACCAAAAGATGACCAGTCACAACTGACAGCGCCCGTTCACGAACATGACGCATGTATCAGCACCATTGAACTCTAACCATTTTGAAGGGAACTAAATGATCCGACACACGCGCCACATCAGCGAGACATTTGAGTGAGCATGACATTTCCTAACCGCCAGGGCACATTCAAGTCAAGAAAAGACGAAGGTTTCCAGCGAATGACAGCTTTCTAGTACATAGTACTCACACAATATGGGCTATGCGGCTATATAATACTAAAGAGATTGAATTATTGCTTATACGCGCCTTCAAAAACGAGCTCATACACGCCTTCAAAAACGAGCTAATACGCGCCTTCAAAAACGAGCTTATACGCGCCTTCAAAAACGAGCTTATACGCACCTACACGCGCTTCCAAAAACGATCGAACGAACATATACGCGCCGAAAATACGCTAATCTAAAACCGCCCTTAAGAGTCCTTTGTAAGGTATTTGGTAAACCTCCCGGCAAGTTGTGTAATTATTTTCATAAAGCGAAGTTGAATTTTGCTCAATAAAGCCTGCTGGTGAATATCACAACAGGAATTCTTCGTTCCGCGCATGAACATGTTAGCTCAGCAAAGATCTTTATTTCAACATACTCGTGGTTTGGTTGAAAATAAATTCATCAGTCAAGGTTGTTGTCATTTTATTAATAGAAATGTTTTAAGAAACTATATTTTTGACTCAAGGACATGTCACGAGCATAATACTTATAATCTACGTAATCAAATAATATACATGCATTTATTTATTAAAATCTATCAATCATGTGAACAAATAAAAAAAAATTATAAGGTTGATATAATACTTCCGAGTAGCACTGAGTTTCTACAGCTTTATGAACAGGTTACATAATCACCGCTAAATAATCAATTTTAGGCGTGACTTTAAAGTAGAATTTCTTGGGTTTTCTCTAGAAAACGAAAAGTATAAATCTTACTAACTACTACCTAGTAAGACAAGAGGAAACCATCGTATACTGTCGATAATATTCGTCACTAAACGATGGTTTTAAATGTACATTTATTCGTTGTAACGCTTTTCTTTCAACAACCACCGTCATATCGCATCCAAAGTTAGACCCTGGTCACGTAGAAACCGATTCATTATTGTTACTGGCCAAATTACCTGCTATAACTCGAGTAATCGACGAGACGGTCGGGTGATATAACGTGGTGTCGCACGCAGACGTACAAGGAGCACCTGGAGGGGCAGAAGCACAAGAAGAAGGAGGCGGCCGTCAAGCTGGCGGCGGCGGGCGCGCAGCTAGCACAGGGGCGCGGCGCGGGCGGCGGCGCGCTGCGCTGCGAGCTGTGTGACGTCACGTGCACGGGCGCCGACGCCTACGCGGCGCACGTGCGCGGCATCAAGCACCAGAAGGTCGTCAAGCTGCACACCATGCTGGGCAAGCCCATCCCCTCCACCGAGCCCACCAAGATCGGACAAGGTATGCTTTTCCCGACTGTGCTAAGTAGATATACAGTTTGTACTGCAAAATAAAAATGTGTTACAAGTAGTGACTTACCAAACTGTTTTACAAAAATTCTTTTTGTGCATTTTGCAATAACCCCATGCCTTAAAAGCTTGCTTTCCTTATGAGTCATGTAGAGGCTTAATCTCTTACCCTTTCTGCTTTGCCTCATCTATAATGATATTAAAATCTCAATAAAATATGAACATTAGCTGTGCAATAAGATCACCTAATGTTTGAATTCTCTTGTTTTGTTATTTCAATATTTAGTTGTGTAACTAAAATTAACTTTTCTAACTTATTTGGAAGCAGAGTTATTGACATCATTGTTTCATATTTTTCCCACACAACACCAACGACAACTCCAACTGTCAATCAGTTGAAGTTGTCTCTGCTGCTGTAGAAACATTAAATATTGTATATCAGATATGCTCTCCAAGTACTTCATCAATTGTACGGAGAACATATTTGCCGATGCCCCGCATCTGTGCTGACACCCGCATCGCCACAACGCCATATCTGTATAAAGCGCGCGTCTACTTGGCAGTTAGTATTGCAAATAGTCAAATTTTCTCAGCGTTAACCATTTCGGCACCCAGTACAGATATGTGGAGTGTGTTATATGGGCCTTTTTTATGACCGCACGCGATGATAATGAACAAAACATAAGACAGAACCAAAAATAGAATGAAAAATGTTAATACATGTAGAAAAGGCTCAAAAAAGATCCTTGTCAAAACAAATCAACAATCAAACAAACTCTTGGCTAACAAGTAACAAGAGAAAATTTGACTTTTCCGATCTATCAGCCAAAAAGACGGTGGCGGGGACGCCGAAGATCGCATTCGTAGCGTCCGGCGGGCTCAGTACTGTCGCGGGTACATCAACCAAAGACCCAAATCCTGCCCAAGGAGAGAAAGACAAGGACGGTGAGGACAAGGACGAGGACGGCGAAAACGAGCCCGAGGTGCAGCCTGTGGGGCAGGACTACATCGAGGAGATCCGCGGCGACGACGGCAAGGCGCTCAGCTTCAACTGCAAGCTGTGCGACTGCAAGTTCAACGACCCCAATGCCAAGGAGATGCACATGAAGGGCCGTCGCCATCGCCTGCAGTACAAGAAGAAGGTATGTTAGTAGAAATCGCTGTAAGTAGTTAAGATTTCACGTCTGCAAGCCCCGAAGACCGCACAGTTCGTCAGTTTCATGTGTCGTTTTTAAAATTAAACCAATGCAACGCGTTGTTCGTTTAGGTCAGGTCTAATTTGGTTATCCAATGATTACTTAGTAAAAGGTTTGAGGCGCGCGTGAGCCTGGCGGTCGCTCGTGATCGCCAAGAGATCCGCGCGTCAAATGATTACAACTAGCTTATGAGGATATAGTACCACCTTTGCAGGCACTAAAAAACTGCATATATTCAGTGCAATGACACCAAGCCCTCGTTGTCGCGCAGGTACAGCCGGACCTGGAGGTGAAGGTGAAGCCGTCGATGCACCAGCGCAAGCTCGCCGAGGCTAAAGCGCAGCGTATGATGGTACGTGACGAGATGTGGGCGCGACGACGCATGCATGATGTACGTATACATACGTTGATGTGCTTTACATGTATTTGTCAGACTTCTCTGGTTGTGCATGACGTAGTTACAGTTCTTGATTAAACTATAAAGCTGAATTGTACTACGTAAAACCTACATAAGTGTAGATTTCGTATTATCCGGTCGTAAATATGAACATTGAGGTTTACAAAGCAGAACTTTGTCTAAAAGGCGATGTGGCTTATTTACGGCTGAGTTACTGTACTGTACTTAGTTTTGTCTTGATAATAATTATGTTAGTTGTGTTGAAGTGATAGCAATGCGTGTAGTGTACATATCGGCATGTTTTTAAAACACTATTCGCTTTGCTGTCTCGTAAATGTTGCTGGGGATTCATGTTACTGTTACCGCACAGACACAAGCACTAATAAGCATACAATCAGAGACTTTTAAATATGATCTTCTCCTATTGTATTTTTATGTTGTGGTCGCATCTCTTAAGTTGCAATCGTCATTTCACGAAAAAAATGCTTTGAAGTTGGATAAATGTACATAATTAGTGCTTCTGACTGTACTACAGCAATGATGTGATGGTAGACGGCGAGTTGATATTATACCGTTGTTCTGCAGGGTATGGAAGAGGAGGAGCGCATGTACTGGGATGGCGGCATGGAGCCCTGGTGGGGCCGCGGACCTGTGCCGCCGCCCATGCATCATCATCATCACGTCAGTTACTACTTACTAACCTATTTGTGGAGAGTGCTCCTCTCAGTTACTATGATTTTATTAGTAGTGAGGTTGGCCACACCAATGAAAACCTCCTCAGGTGGAGATTCATTGATGACTGTAACCTGGAGTGTAAATGTGTTGCTGTTCCAGAAATGATGGGGCACCTATTACCGTGAAGTGCGTGTCAGTTGTTTGTTCGTTACAGGAACTGATGGACGCTATTAAGGGGGCCAAACTCACGGCTCTGTTCTGGCCCGACACAATTTTAGATTGCCATCGACACGCTAATAAGAAGTAGTGTTCTATTAGCATGATACGGCACGGCCGGGCGTTTTGATAACCTTTATTGGGCAAAGTTCTGGCAGTGGGTTCATTATAGGCTTATGCTAAGCATCGGTATTAAGTATTAGACAGTCGTGAGTTCCGCATTAATATCAGAGTGGTCGTGTGCAGGGCATGGGCATGCCGTACGGGCCGGTGGGGCGGCGGCCCGAGACGTCGGACGACCGGCACGTGCTGGCCAAGCACGCGGACATCTACCCTCCCGACGCGCAGCTGCAGGACATCCAGCGCTGCGTGTCGCACACGGAGCGCGCGCTCAAGTCGCTGTCCGACGCGCTCGCCGACCAGACCAAGCCTAAGGTACGACAGATGTAGCTACGATCGATCAAATGAAATGTGGGACGAGCTTTATACTTCTTCAAATTTAGCTTGATTAAATTACATATTTATTTCAATATGACCAAAGCTACTAGTTCCTTTAGTTGGGCAGCTGTCATTTTAATCAAATTAGATTATAAGGACTATAGAATAGCATAATTAAGTAGTATAATACTTTTATGTTATACACAAATCAATCGACAATAATGTTATCAAAGCTAATTTTCTGTAATCTCGTCGATAGGGTGCTGGCAAAGTTGCTAAGGCTGATGACCAGAAGGGAGACAAACCTGAAGGAAAGGAAGATGGTCGTGATAATCAATTGTGAGTAAATGAATTTCCATTCTATGAATTGTTAATGTATGTTGTTCTCATTTTTATTGTAGTTTGCACTTTTAAGTACATTTCTGTTTGCACATTTGTTATGTTTGCGTACACTTTTGTACAGTTGTAAACGAAGATTGAATAGAAATCAAAAAAAGGATGAACCAATGGAGGTTGACACGGATACTTCGTAAGTTAATGAGATACAAAAATGTCGTAGACCCTATTAGTTGAGTGTAGTTTACATAGGTAGATAGACTGTAGTCGGACATGATATAACGTCGAGTTGTGTTACAAGAAGTTTGACTCGCAGTGTCACGTAGTTACATGTTGTAGTGTAGGTAATAATAATAGACAGTATAGTAAGACTAAGAACTTGCGAAGCATTTTCAACCGCGCTCGCCACGTTAACGGGACAGAGTTGTTTTACTTAAAAAATTATGAGAACGCAGTTTTGCGTGGCGTTGTTGCTGCCCCGGTTGCGGAACGCCCTCGAGCCAAGAAAATTGGTTCACGAGTTCTCGGCTTTTTAGTATCGATTCCATAGCTACTCATCATTGCATGGATAAATGATCTGTCCGTGCGCAGGTTCTCGTTCGTGATGGAGGGCGAGGCGCTGGGCGCGGCCGTGGCCGTGCGCGCGCTGAAGGGCGTCATGCGCGTGGGGCTGCTGGCCAAGGGGCTGCTGCTGCGCGGCGACCGCGACGTGCGCCTCGTGGTCCTGTGCCACGACCGGCCCACCGTCACGCTGCTCAAGCGCGTCGCGCAGGACCTGCCGCTGCACCTCGCCAAGGTCAAGGTGAGCCGCCAGCCACGGGACGACCGTCCGACCCGACCGAGGACAGAGGACAGAGGAGGACCTACAGCGCGTGTGTCTATGTCCTAGGGCGGCGCCGAGGAGCCCAAGTACAAGGTGGAGCTGCAGCCGGCCGAGGGCGCGGTGTGCGTGTCGGACGGCTCGGTGTCGGTGCTGGTGAGCCTGACGTCGGCCGTGATGCGCGAGCCCGCAGGTCAGTCGCGACGAGTGTCGCAGCGATGTTCGACGCCGCCAATTTCACACACACACCTCTGTACTATCACTTCTGATCGCTCCTGGCTCTTTACATGTTCTAGACAAAACTTAGCGCGCTGACGATACTAAGACGGACGAGTGGAAATTGGTAGTCGAAATCGTCACTTTATACTCCACCGAACGGAGGACCGATCAGCTCAGAACAAACTATCTACAATTCTAGATTATGGTATCATATATTTTATATTCTTTGTATTATGTATTTTACTGAGTATTTTTGTTTTACATCTCTATGTGTGATGAAAAAAGATAATTTGTTCAAAGTTTACCGCCCGGCGCCTCTCGCGTCGGGCACTGTGTTGAATGCTTATTTTTAGGTGTGAGTAGGTAAGATGCGGCGAGAAGAAAAGGATTTTTGATCATCTTTTACGATATATCACGTGCGTTGACTCTGCACGGGTATATCACTCTACTGAAACGGAGCAAACATTTCCTTGTATAATTATCTAATCCTATATATTTATTATTTTCTTTATTTACTATTCTATATCATACCCTACTGATTTATTAGGCCTAATAATTTTGTGAATCTCGTCCTTTGCGAATTAAAATAACCTGACACGTTTTGTACGATCTGTAGATTCTCCGTACTGTCTGTTACGATTATTTACCGATCAGCGCACGACGCATGTCTGTATGTTCGCCGCTACGTCGGGATGCGACTCGCTGTCGCATGTAGTCTCACCCGGGCGTAGCGCGTGTCCCGATACTGTACTGTTAGGGCTACTCATGTTTGCCCCGTTTTTGTCGATGTTATGATGGTCAAACACCCTTTGTGTTGTTGTCGCTAGACGGTGGCGACATAAAGCGAGACGACAAGGATGTGCTACCGCGGCAGAAGTGTTTGGACGCGTTGGCCGCCCTTCGGCACGCCAAGTGGTTCCAGGTACATCGCCAGACATTATAAACGTGTGCGCACTCCACCCTACACATACTTAGCCTTATGCCTGGACCCTAATACCTGACTCGAACTATCTTTGCTACTTACTCCCGAGTCACTACTTAATCGAGCTTTATAATTTTATAGTTTTCTATGCGGGAGTGCGCACGTATTTTTTAGTCACATGTTTAATTTTGTTATTCATTATAAAGTAGTAGTATTTTATGTTAAATTCGAGTCAAGCGAACTCCCATGAACATGTGGCTACAAGTGCTTGTTATGTGTGCCCAAGCTGCGTTTCCCCGCACTCTGTAGCCAACACTGGGAGGGTATACGCGAACTGGAAACGCAGTTTCTGTGAAGTGTCGCCCAGTCGGTCGTGAGACCCCGAGCGCGGCGGGCTCGTACAGTGTGCGTGTGTGTGCAGGCTAGGGCGGCCACGCTGCAGTCCTGCGTCATCATCATCCGCATCATGCGCGACCTGTGCCGCCGCATCCCCAACTGGACGCCGCTCAACCCGTATGTGAGTATCAACAACCAAATATTGTGACGGAACTGGTCACTTCCATTCGCTAAATCAGCATATTATTGGATTCCTGTCTAGTCAAAATCTAATGAATCCATCAATTATGGAATGAATGAAATTATACAAAAAAAATACGGATATGAATTCAATTATTGCTCACAATAAAGCAAATAAAGAACATTGGGACCTTTCTGACCCGCTAGCCGATTTTTTGCAAACATTAATGAAACATGGTAGTTTTTAGATATTATTACGTCCTAAATGTATTGTTCGAACAAGAAATAGTTCTTTTTGCTAACTCGCTTTTTTTTATTGATGAATCGATTTCATCAAAACGAAAAATGTTATCTGTGGTCAAGTGTGTGGGAAGAATAAATCGCCAACGACCGGATCATTCTTTAACTACTGTGTCATTTTTTTTTTCTTTTATCATCCTATCTAGGTTAAAGATCAAATAATTCTTATCAAAATAAATAAAGGCAACGTAATCTTCCTATGGAATAATAAATAGTAATAAAAACTATAAGCATATTAATATCCTAAAAACTAAAAAAAAAAAAAAATATTGCGATCTAAAATACTTTCCTGGATATCTCAATATTCCGATTACTGACAATAATGCGCCTCACGCTGTTATATTTATATATATCTCGGGCTTTAAGATAAGGTATAATTCGTTAATGTTCGCCGTGGGTATATTTTCCATATTTAAGGTCCTAATGTCCTTTTGATCATCGATTTACGAAAAAACGCAATGCAACAGCATTTATTGAGAGTACAACCCACAGAACAGAAAAAAACAGTAGAAGTCGCATGTGGGCGGGCCGCGCGTACCCCGAGGTTTGCGCTGTTCCGCAAACTGTTTCCCCCACGCCCACGCCACGCACATCAGTCTAGATAGAAGCGTCACAGTGACAATAACTCTTATAAAACCTATTTTAATGTTAAAAAAATACTAAAATGCCTTATTGTGCTGTTCTAGAATGTAAAAACGATAGCAGAACCAAAAATGTATCAAATGGTGGTATATCATACCATCGGGAAGTCTTAATTTACTTTATTTCGATTAAATTTGAAAAACATTATTTTATTATACAAGACAAGTACAAATAGACTTTATTGTTTATTATATAGGGTCTACTTTCTTTTAACTCAAACATATTATTCTCGAAGATTCCAACTACGCACATGTCACAACACGCGCATGTCGCTACTCAATTAGAGATTGACGTTATCGATAATGAGTTATCGATATTTTAAACTTCAATGTTCTATGATGTATGGGCGAAAAATTAACCTTGTGCGTTTTTTTTATGATGAACTCTTCTACCCTTTTTTTTAATTTTCCTTATCCAGGATTGAAATAAGTTTAAAACATGGATATGGGGAATCTATTCGTAATATTCAAATTGAGAAAAGATTTATCTCACCCTATGTCATTCATAAAGTCTCGAACCTATAAAAAAATGGGTTTCGTATTATTTTATGGCTTCAGATTTCCTAAGGATCCAGATAGAAAAGAATATAATAGAATATAATAAGTGGCCTATGTGTTAGTCTGAAACATCAAAGTTCGCTAAGGAGTTGGTCGAGCTAAAACATACTTAAAACGAGTGTAGCTGCCGGCGAAATCGAAGGGTTCCCATGTCAATAGAAAGTAGGTACTAGGTACCCGTAGTAACAAATCGTGTAGTTTATTCTGTTACCTTTCTATCAAATAGTATAATTTTCGAAATCAATCAGTAGTTTAACACGACAGTATTAACATAACAATAAATTCTTAACTATTCGTTATAGAAATCATAAGCATTATTATAAATTTATAACACTTGATTTCAAACATAAGTACTTAATTCATTTTTAAATTTAAAAATATTTATCGACTCTTGAATTTTGTTTGAAAATAAAACGCAATGTCGATAAAAGGGCAACGACAGTGGTACAACCCTAGAAAAGGACGAATAGCACACAAATAGTAATGAGCTCGTTACGGGAAATATTAATCTTATTCCAAAACAAATAAAGGCTTATTAAATGCATTTAGTGTAGTGACATCTAGCGGCGAGTAGCAGAACTTGCTCGTAAAAGTATTCCGTATGAGCTAATACGTAAACAGAGTAGACAATAAACCACTCTATTGGCATGTAATTATGGTTTATATTCAAAAAAACGAAGACTAATATGTTACTTTCTTTCATTTAATATTAAATTACCAATCACACCACGCTTTTCTTAGTGTTACGAAATACAATTAAACCTGTTTATGTGTTAGTTTGGGGTACGCTGGTTCCGAAACTAATTAAAGCTCTATGCGATTTCTACTGTTTTTTTCTGTTCTGTGGTACAACCCGTGAATTGCATCAGACATTATTTTTTTTGGACATGATGAGACTTGATGACGAGTCGTAAATTGCTCTAAATGTGCGGTGAGCTAGCGACAGTGTTGAGTTATTCGAGGCTCCGCAAAGCTCACCGCTGGTTGAGCACTTCATGACGATTTGGCACTCTGATCCTAACATGCATTATGCTAAAACGCAAGTATGCTAAGTCGCGTACTTATGGCACGAAGACCTTTGTCGCCAAAGTGTCACGCTGACATTACTGCCCTTGTTCACGTTGACGCCAACAAACATGTCGCCCTCAGGCGATGGAGCTGCTGGTGTCGGGCGTGATGCAGTCGGCCGGCGCCGCGCTGTCGCCGGGCGAGGCGCTGCGCCGCGTCATGGAGGCGGCGGCGGGCGGCCTGCTGCTGGAGCACGGGCCCGGCCTGCGCGACCCCTGCGAGAAGGAGCTCAACGTACGTATACACGATGGAGCTGCTGGTGTCGGGCGTGATGCAGTCGGCGGGCGGCCTGCTGCTGGAGCACGGGCCCGGCCTGCGCGACCCCTGCGAGAAGGAGCTCAACGTACGTATACACGATGGAGCTGCTGGTGTCGGGCGTGATGCAGTCGGCGGGCGGCCTGCTGCTGGAGCACGGGCCCGGCCTGCGCGACCCCTGCGAGAAGGAGCTCAACGTACGTATACACGACGGAGCTGCTGGTGTCGGGCGTGATGCAGCTGGAGTACCAACCAACCAAAATTGTTCTTAATTGTTCGATGTATTAGAAAACCATAACAAAACAGTTATAATTGACATGATGACACTTGATGACGAGTCGTAAAGTGCTCGTATATGTGCGGTGCGCTAGTGAGCGTTGAGATATTCGACGCTCCGCAAAGCGCACCGCCGGTATAACATTTCATGACGATACGGCACTCTGATCTATCGACATTCATAAATAGCGTCACATAGAGTTATCACCAATGATATTTTTATTGATATAATAGTTTGCTGCCCGTCACCTTCGTTCGCGTGAAATTATTATTTAAATAAAAAATAATTCCCTTATTGAATCAGATTTTGTCACCAAGTTTAAGGGTTTAATTTTTTTGCAGGGATCCCTTATTCTTAAATAGCGATCGGAAATGTATTACATTCTTGAAGTTCTTAAGAGGAAATGCGGGTGGTCTTTTCTCAATACAAACGCTCTCGCCTTTTTTCTTTCTGGTTTATGACTTATAAGTCTCTATTTTTTCCTTTTTGATGATACATAATCTTTATAAGCACTAGAATCTTTACAAAGTGCTCAAAATTGCCTATTTAGACCGCTGTCAACAGAGGCCTAGTGTACAAATTTGACAACTATTAATGAAAAAAGAAAAACAGGGACACAAGATATACCCGTCTTATTCAGTTTATGAAATATCTTTTAAATTGGTCGAATATTGGAGGAGGAAACAGTCGAGAGCCAAACCTTGAATTATGGCTTTTGGATCTGCAATTGTCCTAATCGCACAAATGTCGAAATCGCGCTCGCAGTGCGACAGCGATAGTATTTTCAAAAGCTTCTCCGACTGCATTTCCTCTTAACTACAGCGGGGATAGCGGTGCGTGGGGTGACTGCACACAGTCGAGAACGTCTATCGTACTCCTACTTTTTTATGTTACCCTAATACACTACACACCACACCAACATAAACAAAGCATTGTGGGAACGAAAAGTTAGGATGCTAGAGCGAGCGAAGCGAGCTCGTGATTTGGGGCACCGAAACTCCGGACAGTTAGGTTAGAGACCTACATGCCTCTAGCTAGGTATACACTCAGTACGCAACAGTCACGAATGCGCCGCCGAAATAAGTAATACAAGTATTTACTAAATATGGCAAAGAGTTTTAATAGACTATATTAAAAAAATATTCATTCTTTAATTCTTCAATAACGCAGCCAAAGATAACATTTTTTAACTTACCTGGTAACTCCGAAACGTAAGACTATAAAATAATTTAAATATACCTACTAGTAAATACGTAATTTGTTTATTTGTTAAGGGTAGTATTAAAACGAGCGAAAATAAATTCAAATTAAAGATGTCAAAAATATTGAAAACGGGCTACTGAAATACTAAGTGAGCGACAAACAGTGGGCGAATACACATGTTGAAAACAGCGACTTGAAAATACAAATTTGGGTTACTAGTTCAATACGATCAGTGTGATAATTCAAGGACTCTGAAAAAAATCTAAAACAACATTATTAACCACTAGATTGTAGATAAGGCGTAGTCGACGTAGCCCCGCTGCGCGGGGCTCCTATTTCTGTTTGCAGGGTTTAAAGTAACCTAACACGAAGGGGATTCCGGGGTCTTAGTTCGTTCACTTCGCTCGCTCACTAGACGCCGCCATGCCCTTCGAACCTAACCTGTCCGAGTCGGGGTGCAACAAGTCTCTCTCAGCCTTCGCTCGCTCTTGCTTCCTATATTCTCCTTGCCGCAATGACCGGATAAATAGTTTCCCATTTTTTAATAGATAGGTATTTCGGTTTTTCCACCGAGTAAAATACCTGGTTTAATTAATAAATAAGTGGAAAGGGTGAATAAAGTGACACACGCACGAGTGACATTGGTACCTAGGCTCGCGTTAAAAAAAACTAAGAGGTGATTTCGTAGGCTAGGCTATCTACTCGTACTTAGTCATGTACTTAGCTACTTGCATATATTATTGAATTAGATGAAATAACATTATGAAATGATTATGACAGTAATAAATGGTAGGTATCTACCTAGTAAGATTTACATTATAATTCACTCGGTCTCAAATTATATTATAATTTTATTATTGATTAGTAGATTTAGTAGTAATTATAAATTTTTATTTCATTCCCAACAAATAATATTTTTTTAATATAAAATATAGTATTTACGGGGCGGCAGCCCTATCGCGTGCGTAGGTATTGCCCGGCTGTAGGTAATTAAGGAAATGTGTTTATTCAAGTACCTTTTAAACTTCTTCTTTTTTTTAAACTTTTCTTTTGTTTTTCGTTTTTTTTTTATATGTCCTAAGTGGGCTCGGAATTGTATATATTTCCTAGGAATTGTATTCGGTAACATAATTATATGAATCCCTATTTCCCTGGGTCACGGCATCCCTCATCACGCGTGAACGGCTAGACCGATTTCGGTAATTCTTTTTTTGCTGTGTTTGTTATTGTCAGTAGAAGGTTCTAAGAAAGAAAAAATTAAGAAAGTTGGGTAGTAGGTAGGTACATAGGTAGGAAAAGATGCAATGCAACGCATGCCGGGCACCGCTAATTCTAAAATAAAAAGTAAAAGTAACCAAGTTACTCCTTATAACATAAGCTTTCTGCCAGAAAAAGTCCCGTCAAAATCGGTCCAGCCGTTTCGGAGATTATTATATTACAAACAGATACTTCAATCTTATTTATTTGTATAGGGATCTACATTTCAGGATGCTCTGGGTAACCTGCCACCCCAGAAACGTGAAGATCTGACTGCCTCTGCACAACAGTTCCTTAGACAAATTGCTTTCAGGCAGATACATAAGGTAATTAAAAATATTTAGTTTTGATAAATGTGTATAATTAACTTTACCATACAATATCTTTTTTTTTGTTGTTTAAATTAGTGTTAAATAAATTCAATTTTGTTATCATGAGTACAAACAATCCCGTGTTTAAGTATCAGTCACTAATTACCAGTCACCCTATAGAAGGGTTTTTTTTCTTTGTTTGCTGATTGATCCTAATGTCTTTGTGATTGAACAGTGGAGTATTTTTTAATCGTAGTTTATTGTTTAATATTAGTTGATTAGTTGATATAATCCTTCCATTTTGTAAAGTACATGTTTATGTAACGTAGGTACTGGACATGGAGCCGTTGCCCAAGCTGAAGCACACGACGGGCGCGTGGAAGTTCCCGCGCAAGCGCAGGCGCTCCAACACTGACACCGAGACTGACACACCCAACGGTATGTACACGGTTACGTATTATAATACCTAAGTTTATTCTGCCTTTTTTCGAGACAACTACGGCTCAAAGACCTGGTTAACCTTTTGACCGCCAGAGCATAAACGCACGCGTGTGCCCTCCACGCCAAGCCACAATTTCACCTACCACCTTACTTTTCTAACTTAGTGTGTTTACTTAACCATGTACACACTATACATACTATTTTGGTGCAGTGTGACATAAGACTAAATATTCCTACAAACTGTTACCTTTCGAGATGTAGTGTAAAGCAAGTTGAACATAAAAATCGAAAGGTGTTGGAATATTTTAGTATGGAGATTGGTTTGCTCATTTTCTCTTATTTTTATTAATATAGCAGTAGTATTATCAGAATAGCAGTCATGAGTTAAATTTGTATGAATGAATAGTTGTAATAATAGAAATAAGTGTTGTATGAGTTAAAATCTTTTAAAGGCACCCGTTTTCCTAGAAACTTCAACTTTGATAGCTTGTCAAAGTTGGAGTTGATTTATTGATGATATAGTTAGTACAATTTTGATAGTTTGAATTTTGAAATAAAAATAAAATGGTGGATGAGTTGGCAGGCTAAAATATTCAATTCGATCCTTTTTAAAGTCAAGGCATATAGTTATAAACGTTGTATGGCAACAGTGGTGCTTCAATTTAATAGTTTAGGCCTATTTCTGTAACTTCACGTTGCGATGCATAGTTTGTCTTGGATCAGGTTCAGCAAAATAATAAAATGCAAGTGAGGTGATGCGGATCTGGTGTAGCTTGGCGGTGCAACCATTACCTAAGTAGTCCCGTGTGTATGGGCGGTGCCTGCTCGCGCAGCTCCCCGCGCGGCTTCCCTCAGCGTAGCTAACATTTGATCCGCATCACTATACGGTTATTAATCGATCGGAATAATATTCTGTTTCACTTTGAACCAAATAATTCAACTATCAATCGAATCATTTTATTGTCAGGCAACTGAGGCCCATAGATAAAAATACACAAAATAATCTTATAAAATAATAATCTATGCGATGCCCAGTCGACGACGTGAACCTTGAACTAAAATGTAATTGTTCAATAAAACTTATACTCATTTTGACTTCTGCTCACTGATACAATACTAACATGACCCAACAAAACAGGCCAAAGGATAAACTTGAAGCTGAAACCAATCTTACTCAGAGAATCAAAAGCAACACTACAAAATTAGCTCATACCATGTGATACTATTACATAAGAATCTCTATCTAAGAGAGAAGCATAATGAGACACTTTTTTTAAAAACCAAGCAAAAGAATTCCTGTAATAATTGTGTTCAGTAATTGGACATGATGAGACTTGATGACGAGTCGTAAAGTGCTCTATATGTGCGGTGAGCTAGCGACAGTGTTGAGTTATTCGACGCTTCGCGAAGCGCACGGCCGGTGGAACACTTCAAGACGATATGGCACTCTGATCCTTTCATAAATAACCAGCTTTTTCTCGCAGAACGCTCGCCTTATAGTCGGAAATTATCCCACGGAAACGTCGTAAATATAGCCTATAACACTCGGGGATAATGTGGCTTCCCATTAGTGAAAGAATTTTTAGAATCGGATCGGTAGTTCCGAAGATTACTTACTCCCTACATCCAAACTTTACCTCTTATAATATTAGAGCTGATATGTTTTCTTCAAAATAAACTAGGTCAAATATAATTAGCTAAGTGCATTGAAATTAAAGAGGTTATATTTTATATTTTAGGCGAAGGCAAGGTGGTCAAGACAGAAGAAAAGATGGACGCGTCGGAGAACCCAGCTAAGAAGTAACGCTCGATCTCGCCGCGTCGCCTGCCGCGGCCGCACCCTCGCTCGCAGCGCTCCCCTGGCGGGCTGTCGGGCCTGCGCCCTCTGGCGCTCTCCAACCGATACTACTTCCACCGACCTCGTCACCCCAAAATAGGTGCCCTGAGCTGCCCCTTTGCTTTTCGGAGCCGGTCTTCCGCACGGGTTTCATTCCGCCCTTAGTAAGCGGTCCACCGGTCCAGGAGTGCTAGCAGTCCGCAGTCTAACCCTCTGCCCATGCTACCTCACGGTAACTTCCGGTCCTACACGGTACGGTGGCACCAGATTAAACAAAACCATATTATTGACAAAGCTGCGAGCGAGGAAGCGGATCATCAAGACTAGAGCGAGGCGCGTCAACATAATTCTACATTAGTTATTACGTGCAAATCTATCCGATATTTTGTATTATCTATCTGTGTATGAGTTACACAAACTTTATTTTTGGTCACACGAACTCGTGGTCATAATCTGTCCAAAATATTTCTAGTACACATAAATGCCGCGGTTTACAGTAGTGTTTTAATCTTAGTTAGGGTTTAGACTATTCTATATTAATGTAAGTAGTGTTAGCGCACGTGAAGAGACAGGGATAGTCGAATTGACAAGATACTGATCGCTGTGAAGGAATTGTCATAGAAATGATTGCGATTAGAGTAAATGGATCTGCCTCGGACTTGCGATAATCAGAGATAATATAATTAGTAACATTACATGTTGGAGCTTCGTCTTCCTAACTTGAAAGACGAAGCTATCTGGCTCGCATGGTCACTGGTCTGTAGGCAGGGGCGACGAGTGTAGGGTTTACAGTATTTGACTTTATTTCATATTTAGTTCCTCATCGGTCCAGCCTCGCTGGCACGGTTACGTTCTCCTGCGACGAAGCAGTTTATTTTTAATATACGATTACCCTATATTTATTAGCTGAGTAAGGTGTATATTTTTCGTGTATGTTTTATGCTGTCTCTAAAGACGGCGATATGTCAAAGTATACATAGTATAGTACCCAAGAATTGGTGTAAAGAATCTGCTTTAGTCCTGTCTTTGTTGGAATCGGAAATATGGCACTAGTGTTGTCTAGTACCATGTGGTACTTCGTTTTACTTGTACGTCATGTAGGAAACGAAAGTAGTCTCTGGTGTAGGCATTAAGGTCAGTTATATCGTAAGCTTCTGCATCTGACGTTATATGTGATTTATTCATTTTGTAAACATCGTTCACACTGCAATACAAACTGATGCCTTATTTACGCAAAATCTATGTTACTTTTGAAGTTTATTGCTATTCCGAGGGTAATGTTAGATAGCAATGATACGAATCAGTGTTGGCAAGGTTCCAACATTTTATATACCTACTACAATAATTGATGTCTAAAATTCATTGCACCACATTAAGAAGATTCAAAATTTGGTGTAATGTATCTAATATACTGTTTACTTATAAATAGGGTTATATGTTGTGACCCATTAAAAATTAGATAGATTTTTAATAAATAATCCATTTCGGACTAGATACTGTGAAACCTTTTTTATTTTATTCTTTAACTGTACTTTGGGAGATTATGATTAATGTCAATAAAGTAATGACGAAAGTTATACGCTTGTTTTATTTCCATCTTTTATTAGACCGTGTGGTGTTATTTTAGATTTAGACCGCTTTCACATTTAGGCGACTTTAGCAGCGCGACAGTCGCGCATCTAACGTCCAAACGGTAAAAAACGTACTTTTTGCTTGCGAATGTGCTTCTGCCGCGCTACTGTCGCGCAGCTAACGTCCTAATGTGAAAGCGGCCTTACAAATATCTTTTGTCCGTCAAGCTATCTTTCACACCAAGGAATATATACCTGTGGAACTTATGGTGCTGGCGTAGCTAGTTCCAAATATCGTCATTGGTTAAAGCGCAGGCCACACCGCCAGCTGGCGGGCGGGCGAGCGACGCGAACGACGCCCTTTTCATACTTTGTCCGTATCTTTCGATAGTTCGCGGTGTGAACCAAAGTATGAAAAGAGGTGAAACGACGCGTCGTTCGCGTCGCTCGTCCGCCCGCCAGCTGGCGATGTGGCCTGCGCTTACAAGATGTCCGTCGCTACCTGACCACCAACGCCCAACGCGTCCATAGTCGGTAATTAGTTCTCAATTAGTGCTCGAACAACGAAATTGATGCCTTAGTAGTTTTCGAGAAAATCGAGGTGCTCCCGGCGGTACTCACGCTCCATTCAGCAGGAGGACCACCATGAGCGCCGAAAAAGGGCATGCACAGCTATTCCAAGTATACAAATAATTATATAATGAATGCCCATAAATGAGTCTAATCCCAGCAATAATTTTTGCATAAAATTACTTAGTTTGATGTACAGAATGCTTGGTTGATGGCTATGTGTGATACATTTCGTAAAACAGAAATATTTGTATTTACCGAGAAAACAACGAATGATAACTTTCGCGCGCGCTTTTCCAGCAGGACCACGACTGAACAAGTTCGAGGAGTTTGTCCTTTTTCTCAAACCTGCATAGAAAATGACGACTTTATTTTTTTAAATAAAATATCTCAATATTTACAATCACAAAACTAGAAGAAACTCAACTAAGTGGATGAAATTAAAATAGTATAGCCGCGGCAGGGCCCTATCGCGTGCGTACGTACCGCTCGCTGGGTTGTAGGTAATTATTTCAAGGACAGGGCCGAGTCACAATACTTTATATATTTATACTGTGGTAGAGTATAGGTAGCAAAAGGTGCATAGCAACGCATGCCAATCACAGCTAGTTAAATGTTTCTCCAGTCTCGCATCGATGCGCTCACGCGCTTTTCGAGACTCGATGGAACATCTGCGTCAAGATGACTGGAATAAGAGAGATTTTGGAGGTTTGAACAATACCAAGCTTTTATACCTATTTTAAACTACATATTTGGTACCAGACATCAAAACTACTAGTACCTCGCTAAAGAGGGAAAACAATAACGAGGAAAGTGGCCAGCCATTCTGACTTCAAAATGGCTGGACCAAACCGGTTTCACCTAGTTGTAGGCGTTATAACTAATATATTCGTTAAAATATATTACTTCATCGGTATCTCAACATGTTTTTCTTAGAATTTTTCGGTATGCCATATATAAGTTAAGCTAAGAAAAACATATGTTGAGGTACCGATGAGGTACTACTATATTTTAACGAAAATATGAACTAGTTATAACGCCTACAACGAGGTGAAACCGGTTTGGTCCAGCCATTCTGAAGGCAGAATGGCTGGCCACTTTCCTCGCAATAGTTTTCCCTCTTTAGAGAGGTACTAGTAATTTGATGTCTGGTACCAAATAGTTGAAATAAGTATAAAAGCTTGCTCAAACCTCCAAAATCTCTCTTGGTCCAGTCATCCTGACGCAGACGGTGAAACTCGAGCGGCCCGTTAAAAATAAAACATGAATTTGGCAGTTGTATATATTTAACTATTACAGAATATTTCTTTACAATAATTTCTTTGTACAATATGGAGATAAAAATCTGCTTGTGTTCAATAAAAATAAAATGCAACACAAGACAAAGTTGTCAAAAACGTGACAAAATATATATCTTTACAAAAAAAAGAGGCCGTTTAGAGGCAAAAATATATTACATGGTCACACTATACAGATAATTACAATAGTATACAATTTAATACAATGTCGATACATATTATACTAATTCATAATTAAACCAACAGTAAGACGAGGCTCAATATAGAAACGAGTTATTGTATATTTGGGACGAACAATTTGCATTTTATTTCTTTGAACTACAAATAGGTTTAGGGAAAAATTAAGTACGTATAGATATAGGTACAGTAACTTGGAATTTCATAACTTAATTCAACTGATTTTATACTAGGGCAAAGCGAAAATTTGGTTTGAAAATACTGCCAAGGAGATCAAATAACCATCTAAAAACTGATAATTTTTATTAAATATATAAGAAACTGCCAATCCTTACAAATATAGGACGTTAAAATGGCAGTGATAGTTTTACAACAACGATCCAGATATAGCCCGTAAGTATAACAATATTGTGTATTTGTGTCGGCGTGGCAGGACCCGGACAGTAGCCACGCCGCCGCCCCGCGCCGGGAGAAGAGCTTCAACATGCGAGGCAACCTAAAGATTTGATGTCTAGTGATGTTATTGAAACGTACCTTACATCGATTCCTTTATTAATCTTTATCACCAACGATGGTTTCAGTCGCTCTCAAGTTATGTTCGTACATAATTCCAATAACCCAAGGCAGAACCACGAAGACAAATCTCGGCCCGATTGCGTCATACGCAGAGCTACCGTCCCGCGAACACCAACCGTTGCTTTCATTCATATTGTTCGCGAACACGGACTGCGTGCTCGCGCCGACAGACAGTCTTCCGAACAAATGACTAACATATGAACGTGACGGTCACTTTGATTACGGTACGGTTATAAAAATTCTCCAGAAACGTCAACGTCTTCTTTATTTTTTGTACTTGTACTTCGGATAAAATGTTTTACTCTAGAGCAGCCAGGCGATAAAGGAACTTTTTCTCAAGTACTGAAATTAACGACGATTGTCATTTGTATTTATTACATGAGATTTGTTGGCCAAAAATACTGTAATTTTTACAAATGAATGATTTGATGTTCATTTATCATGAGTTTAGTTTTATTCAAAACACTCTTTAGTTTTTTTTTGGTAATTTTTATATATGAATAAAATGGACAAATATTATAATTATATACATATATATATATACACATAGATTTACCAATCTGTTTAAAAAACAGTTTATTAAGAGGCAGATGGAAGCCAACTAAAACATGCGATAAAATTTGAAATAGTCAAATAAAAAGAATTTTTTCTCTGAATTTTACACTTTTTTTGTATTTTTTTTTTATTTTTTTCTCATTTTTTGTTTTTTTTTTGTTTTAAAGTTTTATTTTTTTGGAAGTTCTTTTTTATATATTTTTTTGTTCTTTCAATTGAGTGTCGAAATTTTTTTATAACTTTTCAAAAAATCAAACTGTTTGAGAGACACTTTTATTTATAACTCTAATCAGTTTTCTTACATATGTAACTTGTTTTTAAAAATTATTTATTGTACTTTAATTATTCAGCGCGGTCAAGTGCCTCTTATGTAAAATCTTTATAAAACTTATACATAACGCGATATAAAATGCCAGGCGTTTTTAATATTACATCAAATAGTGTCAGTGCTTCGGGCTATGAGGGACAACGTCCAGATGGTGAAACTTGACTAATAAAATTACAAAACAAAACTTAACAATTTCTAGATTTAATTCTAGTGGCTAGCTATTGTAAACTTAACGAAACAATAATTGCGAGGCATCGATGAAAACATATCGGTAGATGCCGACTCTTAACCAGAACGTACTACATTGTGATCTAACTACTAATTTAATGAACTAAAATTATTTCCAAAAAATCTGTAGATATATATGAACCTTGATTAACAACAGAATTTCGATTCGAGTTCGTGCTTAAAAGACTGTAAAACTGTGGTCTAGTAAAAAAAGTTAATTTCATATTGTCAGTTCATGATGAGGCGTGTGAGTAGTGACGTCATAGTTCATAAGGTACAGAATTCCTCGCTCATATTATACAATCTTTGTATTACTTTAAAGATATGCATTGTTAGTATCCTCACATATAATAATAGGAATTCTGATAATCACATACAACGTAGGAGCACAAGAATGCACCAAAATATTATTTTACACATTTCTATTAATTTTACGCGCGGAAAATGACAATCGCAACACAGCAAAATTAATTTTGACGCCATCTTGTCAATACAAGATATTTTCTCAACATTATTATTAATTAATAGCAAAACATATCAATTTAAGGTTTTCTCAATTTGAGAAAACTGATAAATTAACACGTCGATTAACATGTAAATTATTTAACAGGACTATCTAGCGAGGAAAGATTATAGAAGGCGTAGAGTATTAATTTGACAAGATTTGGAAATATTCGTTGGACGTATGTGTATATTATTTCAGTCAAACGATGTTGAAGTTTGACATGCCCTTACATTTACAGTCAAAGAAAACAATGTGTAAATATATTTTATAAAACTTGTATGTGTCCTTATACGGAAGCCTTCAATAATCTTATGGTATCTAGCATCTGTTACATTACATCGTATATAAAGCGTAGCCCAGCGCCAAATATAAGGCAACACAATCATTTAGCACCATTATTTAAGTTTTACGCATTCATCTTACTCGCAAACGAATCGATCATGTTATGCGCGTTTACCGCCGAGGTTGACATCACTGATCGACTGGCGAGCTGGCGACTCAAGGAAAGCTCCTGAGAGCGTTCGGGAACGTACAACTAGTATCCAGGCGTGGAAGTGGAGACACATTTCACCCGACCAGCTCCCTCGTGGGCGTCACCAGGGCCGTGTGTCGCCAGTGCGTAGGTCTGAGCGTCAGTTACGTTGTGGTCATTGAGCTGCAACCATTGCATCGGAGCGTAACAACTAATTGTAGCACCTTTAAACTATTACTTCAACATCAACTCTGTACACGTACACAATATAATTTTCTTTCGTATAGTATCACAAGGAATTTCTCATCTGCCATCGTACGCTCTCCCACATATAACGTCGCGCGGCGGGACCTGGCTCCCTCCGCGCGAAGCATGCATATCATTATATCATTCTATATAATATATTTTTTTTGTCATTTACCCTTTCCTCATCACAAAAATACTATTTACATAAAAATCATACACGACCCTAAAATGAATATTTATGTTTTTTTTTTTTAATTTCTTACTATTTACACGTATTAAATAACTTATAATAAACAATAATAAATATTTAAAAACGAATAGGACGCCTTTTGTCGAGGCAGCGTAACGACTTGTTGCGACGGTCGCTTCAGTCACAGAAATGAAACACTTTATCGACTAGTGAACAACGACTCTACTACACTGACTACGAGAGTCTCGGTTCAGTCTTGTTGACAATCATGTGCTGGAACATGCCCGAAGGCTACAGCTAATTTAGGAACAGCTACATCAACATACACGATCCTCTCCGGACCCGAACACGCACACGTGCCGAGTCCTGACCTTGAGGCTGGGAACACATTCTGAATACAGTCTACAACAAAGAAACGTTAAAAATGATTAGCTGTTTGTGATGAAGTTGTACACTTTCTTCTGCTGCCGACTGTACACATCATTACGTGAGGTAATTATACAATGTTTATTATTTACGCAATCTGTTGGTTGCAGATGTTTATCAATGACAACTACCTAGATATCGCCCGCAATCGAGTATGTTGAGCGCTTCCACTTGATCCAAACATTGGTTTTGAGGTTTAATTTTTATTGCGACAACAGAAGCATGTTGTGAGCGAGTAAGTATATATTTTCACTTAACTTTGGTCCGAATTGAGCACTGGGTTTATAATAGAAGGCTATTATAAAGGTGGCTAAAGAAATAATAACACTGGGTTTATAAAGTTATTGAACTAGCTTCCCACTATAAAATAATAAAACAGAACTTTAAATTAGGTATTTGAGATCGATACGCAGGCTAATGAAAATGACAAAAGCTGCATGCTCGCTTTTGTACATTCCCTTTAGAAATTGCCCGTAACTTTGGTATATCAGTGCTCGATTTTGCCAGAATCTAATACACCGTTCTACTATATTATCACCGTAGGATGCACTCATCTGGCAAAACGGCACTTCAACGCAGTAACCGGTTGTTAGTTTCAATAAAAATTCCACCTCAAAACGAAACGAAAAACTAATAAATACAACATGGCACTATGGAATGTAAACATATAATTTTCATAGTGGCACATTTATAGTTTTACAATATAAATACTCAACTGTTGTTAAATTTTCATATCATCATCAACATGGATAAATGTGCGTAGAATAGCGTAGTTGACACCATTCACCAAAAATTCCTTGACACCACTTCTCTAAAAAAAACACTTCAGGCCTAGAAAACACGATTAATTTTCAATAAACTGTAAAATTAGATTTTTCGTTGCTATTAAATCAATAAATAGTTAGTCGTCGAGTTCACAAATAAGTGAGTTCACAGGTTGCTATTGCCATACAAAATCTAGGGTGGAATCGCGTTCTATCAGCTCATAAAAGAATGTCAATCGCTGGGCGGTGTCAACTACCCAATGATGGGTGCGGGCGCCCGTCGTCGCGCCCGTCATCGCGCCGGCCAGGCGTGCGCCAGGCTGCGTCCGGCCGCCAGGCGCGCGGCGCTGTCGCGGAACGTGCTCACGATCTTGTCGAACGAGTCGGGGTCGTACACCGAGCGCGCCGTGTTGGTGAGGTCGAAGGGCTCCTCCACGCACAGCAGCTTCCACTGGTGCGGGTCGTTCTTGTGCGCGCGCGCAGACCGGCACACGCCCACCGGCACGCGCGCGCCGGCGCGGACTGAGATCGCCATCTTGTCGTAGCTGCGGAGTGGATATCATGACTGAGGGAGACTGTATTGGCGCAGTCAATGGATTGTGTAGAATTCACTATTATGGGGTATAGGGAATACGTATTGAAGCGATCAGTATCGACTGTAAATTGGTTGCATGTTTGACGAGTTCAGACGGCGCTGTACCGTAAGAATTTTACGGTTAAAAAGTTGGGATCACCCATGAAAACCATCCTGTTCATACACATTAAAACAAATGCAGTAGTAGTAAAAACGTAGTTATGAACGTAGTGCGATCGCTGCCCTCGGTTCTAGGACAGCTCAACACAGCACCAGTAATACTGTTGATATTGCAACGGTATTTTCCACAGTCAGAAGCTGTAAAGTCTGTAAACCAGGGTACTGTATTACCGACAAACTGGGATGTGGTGATCAGATAGGCAGTCGCTCCATGTCAAATTCTGGTATTTAGCTGATACAGGTGAAAATGGAAGCCGACCCCAATATAGCAAAAGGCTAGGCTCATCTCTGGTAAAGTATAAGTACAGTAGGATACGTACGGGAAGTCCGCGTAGTAGCGCAGCATGTGCAGGAACAGCTCGGCCAGCGTCGTGCGGTTGTGCTGGCGCCGGGAGTCGCCGCCTGCCTCGCACGCGCGCGGCAGGATGGCCGGCGAGGTGCCGCCTGCAGGAGGACCACGACTGTGCTGTACTTGTCACTAACTGATTGGTTCAAACGGAACCTTACAGTTTCGTTTAGACGACGCGACTTTTCTTGTGACCACCGCGCGATGCCCGAGCGTTCACCGCGCTTCACATATCTTAATGGCGAATTTGGATTCTATTTACTAGGCAACCATATTCAAATTCTCTGAATCATGTAACCGCGTGCGATGAGTGTCGATGATTAGAGGGTGAAGGAGATTCAAGTTGAGGGATGAAATGTGAAGATTATGTTAAAGTGGCAGGCAGAATTAGAAACATGACTGTGTAGCATGTGTTGTGTCGGGACTCATCACAATGAGTACAGACTCATTATGATGTGTCACGACATTAATGATTCCTTGCAGATTTGCTGGTACAGAGCAGCTAACCTGCAAGGAATCATCAACGCCAAGCGACGTAGTCAGTAGCTACACGTAGGTCAGGGGACCCGCGCACCGGTTCGCTCGTATTCTAGCTAGGTGGTAAGTACCTACCCCTACAATTAAATTGTATATATAGGTTAGGCTATTTCTATAATAAATATTCTAAAATCTTACTCGCATTTTACTTACCTTAGGGACCGAGTCGTAGTCAGACTCAAGATGTAACTTTGGATAGGTTATTTCTAATAAATTGTATCGGATACTCACATTGTAGGAAGTGTATGACCATAAGTGTGAGCGAGTAGGAGGAGAGCGTGCTATGTCGCGCGTCGTTGATGTCGTGCGCCTGCGCCCACAGCTTGGTCAGCGCCACCAGCGGACGCACGCGCCAGTCCACTGGAAAGAACAACAAATTAACCGTTTTTATAATGTTCCCATTAGCACACAAGTTTTAAAAAGTACCTTACATCATTTGTATGATGAACTAGCTGTTCCACTTAGACTGTTGGTTTGCACTCTTGTATCATAATAATCATTTCAGCCCGCATCAACCGGGTATGGGCCTCCCCCCTCTCTTCTGGCACTATTCTCTGTTCTGCGCGTCCCTTATCCATGTTTCCCGCGATTTTGACGATATCGTCAACCCAACGCGTTTTGGACCGCCCCCTTGTTTGAAAACCAGTTTTTTCTGGTTGGTCAAAATCGATAAACGAGTTATTGTGCTAAATTCACGGTTACAGTTTGCACGTCGATGTCCTTTACGCCCTATATTCATTATAGGATCAGAGTGCCATATCGTCTTGAAGTGTTCCACCGGCCGTGCGCTTCGCGCAGCGTCGAATAACTCAACACTGTCGCTAGCTCACCGCACATATAGAGCACTTTACGACTCGTCATCAAGTCTCATCATGTCCAAATACTTGTAAGGGAAATGCATTTTTTATACGTCCTAAACATTACAAACTTCTTATCTGTTTGGAAAGTGAATTTAATTTACCTGAATTGCAATATGAAAAACACTGTTTTAAGCTTTCACGGTTTTCAATATGAAGTAAGGGATTTCCCCGTATATATTTATATTATTGATTGATAGATAATTTAATTGTTGATAGAATTGAGCATTCTTGATTGTACAATATACTCTAACAGTACAAAAATTTACGTGGCCAACTACACTCGGCGTCACAAAAATCGCACCTCTTTAAGAATTCCCTTCAAAGTCATTTTAACCCTATTAATCAATGGTAGACATATGACTGTAAGGTATCATTGGAAAGGCAATTCATTTAAATTTCAGAATAAATCAATGGATTTGGTTTTTTGTTTACCAGGGAATAAAAAAAAGCAAGCAAATGCAAATGATTAAAAAGTTAAATTTTATTTTATCAGCAAAAATTACAAAGAAGTCCTTAAAAACAACTTAAAACCTAGTGTTACCCCCTCTAGCCCTGATGACTGCTTCCATGCGTCCTCTCATGGACCGAATTAATGTGACAACAGTCTCTTGAGGAATGTTGTCCCATACTGCAACGACGGCATCTTGGAGGTCTTGGAGAGTGGTAGGGGCAGGATCACGTGCCCGTACTCGCCGTTTCAGTTCATCCCAAAGATGCTCAATAGGGTTCAGGTCTGGACTTCGCGCCGGCCAGCGCATAACAGGGATTCCAACTTCTTGCAGGTAGTCTCTTACAATTAAAGCGGTGTGACAGCGGGCGTTATCGTGCATTAACGTGAACCCACTGCCAACAAAACCAGCATAAGGGACAACCAGCTCCTCTAAGATCTCTGTTATGTACCGAGCAGCAGTCAGCGACCCTTGCCCGCGAGCACTTCCAGCCCGAGAAACGCACACAAGGTTCGTTTTACCCTCGATTGACATGCCGCCCCAGAACATGCACGAGCCACCCCCGTATTCCACTGTCTCTTGAATACAGGCTTGCGCGAATCGTTCCCCTTGCCTCCTATACACTCTTCGACGCCTGTCGTTGCAGAAAAGACACACCCTCGTCTCATCCGAGAAGAGCACAGCCCTCCATTGGTCTATTGTCCAATCCACATGGTCACGGGCAAATTGCAACCGGTCTCTCCTATGCTGTGCAGTTAATTTTGGCCCTGTAGCAGCCCTATGAGCTGCAATTTTCTTCTCCCGCATTCTTCTTCTAATCGTGGAGACGCTTACAGAAGTTCTGCGAGCTGATCGCAGTTGTTGTTGCAGCTCAACAGCATTGGAGAACCGATTACGTAAAGACGTCGAAACAATGAAGCGATCGTCTCTTTCGGATGTGCACCGTTGTCTTCCAGATCCACGTCTTCGGATATAGCCACCAGTCTCTTGGAAGCGTTGGAACACTCGTCGAACGGCAAAACGACTCAAGTTCAGTTGCCGAGCAACATCACATTGCCGCATCCCTGATTGCAGTAGTGCAATGACTTGAGCGGCTTCATCTGCAGTGGTATCCATCTTCTGGGGTATTTTTCTTGCTGTAGCTGTTCATGTGTGTTCACTTTAAAGGTTGAATAGCGAATGACTCACATTTAACCCGGGTCGCCCGTTTTATACCCTTGTAGGGAGGTGCAATTAGTGGCCGTTGTAATGCGTATTTTGACAACATTTTTTTTAACGTTACGTGCTAATGAGATCTGTTGTGTTTAGGAATTCTAACTGTTGTTAATTTAAAGGTCGTTAAACATACTTTCAATTGATACCAATATTAATAAGGTTTAATGTATTCGTTACTGGCGGGACATGTTTTAAACTTATTTTCGAAGAGGTGCGATTTTTGTGACGCCGAGTGTATATCGTATCAGCATTATGAAGTATGTAAGGTATGTCAAGTAAAGAGAGGAAGATCGATGTCATCCGTTTTTGCCAGAACATTGGCAACCCATTTGTGTCATATATAATAGTAACACAAATGGGTTGCCATCATTGAACCTGCTTAATGTAAAATTAGAGCAATAAGTTGTTGGATCTGCTTTACAAAACAAACAGTTTTAGTGAAGTTCCCTCAACTAGATTGTATTTTAGTTTCGTGATCTACTCTACGATTAAAGTACGAAGAACAACCAATACAAAAGCTAATTATTCAGGTCAAGTTTTAGTACTCACGTCTTGAATAGCAGTGCAGTAGATTAGTGTTCCTGATGCCGACGACGTTGTTGCAGTTGAGGTCCACTTGCAGGCCGTTGCGGGAGTCGCGGAACTTCAGGATCGGCACCTTCGCCTGGATCAGCTCCGCGTCTTGACACAGAACAGTGGGCGGAATAAGCACGTTATTATTACTATTCCGACGGTTATTTCGAATGACCCAGTTAATGGGCAAGGACTGAATTAGTAACAATCATACAACACTGTAATAATATGAACTAGTTTTGCACACCTGTTAGAGGAGGATGTCGTATAATTCATCCTTGTGTGTACCCATATTTAAGCAAATTAATGATTTTATTTGACTATAATTTTATTATAAAGCAGCCTTTTATTTCACACAATGAGGGCCGTTCTATGGAGGCCGTACTATTCTCAAGAAGCGGTTAAATACTGGTTACCTTATTAGCTAAAATAATAACATTAAAGACTTTCGAAGACCTTATGAATAAACCTAGATTCCTGTTGTGTGCGCCACGTCCGTAGATCATGCAGCAAAATCGGATGAATAGTTTTGTGCCCGGCTGTGTCGAATCAAGGCGACAACTCTCGGCCAGCACTCCTTAGAAAACTTGGAAGATCAACTTAGATTAGCCCTTGCCACATTAACCAATTCTTTCAAATGTGGTAATACTCACTAGGATCAAAGCTCCGGATATAGCTGAGTATATAGTTGAGGTGCAACAGCGCATGCGCGCGCGGCTCTAGTTCATCCACCGGCCGCACGTACAGACACAAGTCCATGTCGGACGAGTCCAGCCCGAAGCCAGACATCGTGGACCCCACCACGTAGAGACCGTAGCGCGGGAATATTGTCTGTGGGCACAAACAAGTATGGTAACAAATCAATTGTTAGAGAGACATGGACGCGTGTTGCTGGGGAATTTGTTGTGAAGTCGTGATGCGTGAGTCTTTTATAACTTTTACGTTGTGTTTTTGCAGCAATTTTTTTGTTTTTTTTTATTCTCGTAAGCACCGGAATGTTACTATTCTCTTATGCTACCAAAAAGTACTGCCCTTCAAGATCCGCTGCTATTTTAAGGATCTAGATCCTGTTCCCTGTTAGAAGCCATGTTTGCGGGTCGTGAACGCTTCGGAAGACACAAGATCCGTACATAAGTAACATATTTGTTTAACTAACCTTTATTGTGATGAAAAGATATCTCCAAAGGTTCATTTTCTTTCTGAAGGTTTCTTCTGTTTGCTGTGACTTTATAAACTTGTCCCAAATCTCTTGTGACAATGTGTCCCATTTAGAACCTAGAAATATTGGTTTTGTTACAAATCGCCGTTTTTCAATGTAGTTTTTATTTTTTTAAATTGGTTCCAGGGACATGCAAGGCTATTGTTGCCTGTATAAAACAACTGGAAAATTGCAAACTCCGTCATTTGAATGGTTACAGCGACATTTTATAGACGTGCCACAAATATTGATGACGTAAATAACGACCAACTGCAGGTAAAATACAATTTAGTATTACATGGGAAAAAAACTAAGTTCATAAGATTTGCTCTACCAATGACAAAAGTAGTTATTGTGACATAATATTGAACCAAGAGAAACTAGAATTCGTCGGTAAAACTGATTTGCTGGGGATCACGCTCGACTTAAGGCTATAACGGGGTCCTCTTTTAACATCTCTTGCAGGACTACTGAGCTCAGCAGCATACGCTGTTAGGAAAATCCGTCAATTTACTGATGTAGATACCGCGAGGCTAGTCTATTTTAGTTATTTTCATAGTATTATGGCATACCGTATTTTATTATGGGGACGGGCTGCAGACATCGACTCTATATTTATTCTGCAGAAATGAGCCATCAGAGCATATAATCTACGTAGGCGCGATTCTCTAAGATAACAGTTTAAGGAAATTAACGTCATGACAGTACCTTATAAATACATCTATGAAAACATCATGTACGTTAGAAAAAATCTGCATTTATTTAGTAAAGAGGTGACAGACACCACTATAATACTAAAAACAGGGACCAATTAGTTGAGCCAGATGTCAGGCTGGCTAAAGTTGACTCATCTATCATGGGGTACTGTTTAAGACGTTACAATAAAATACTACTTCCCACACACACACAACACACACACACCACACACACACATATCACACAAACAGTGACACGTTGGTCACATTCCACTACTGAATGAGACGAAATTTAAATCTTGTATTAAACCGACACTATGTAGACAAGCATATAAGTTTGGGGATTACATTAATGATACAAATACTTGGCCCAATGCTGGTCCAGCTCCACAACCACAGGGACAAACTAATTGATTACCATGTGAAGTTGTTGTGGAAGCTGCAGAAGATTGTAAAAAAATCTTAGCATGTTATAGATCTAATCTCTTAGTACATACATAATTGCATAGCAGTGGCGAAGGTTCCATACAACCCGATTCCTACCGGCTTCCCTTTGAAAAATGGCACTGTCAGTGTCTATAGTCTGTATTATATACAGTAAAGATAATGTACTCCGGCTTACCTCTTACAAAAATTATGTTGTAATCAAGATTTGGATTTAAAAGTCTCCATGGAGTTTCCTGCCCAGTCTTCTCCATAGAGATCTACACTTGGGATGGGCAAATACAGTACTTTCACAAGTTCGTAGCTTTATTTTTTTTTTGACATTCAAAAGTGCCTGTAATGGTCTAATTGAAATAAATGCTTTGAATTTATAATTTTGGTTGGCCAAATAGCCTTGAACCCAAACTGTGTTATTGGTCTTGTCACCACCATAATAAAATACCATTCATTATATTTTTACAGCTGACATGTTAATATACTTAATATGCATTTGATTGTCTCAACAGTTAAGGCATATAAAAATGTTCTTCATCATATTTTAAACATTTGTGCAAACACGGTTTTGTTAAAACGGAAGCGAAATGAAAATACAAAAGCGTCTTCGCCAATTTTGCATCCTTTTTTACACTTTTCCGCCAAGTGTAAGACACTGATGTTATTTTCTCGTTAAGTGCCCGGCGTTTTAGTCACTTTTCCGATAATGTCGACACACGTCATTCTTCCATCAAGTTTCAGTCACTCAAGTCACTCTCCCGCCAAATGTCAGACACTTAGGCCAAGTTCACGCTACGCGTCAGGCACTCACGTCAATCTTACGCCAAGAGTCATTCACGTCAATCTTACGCCAAGATTTAGACATTCGCGTAATTTCCTCACAAAATTGCCCGGCAGTCACTCTTCGGACAAATAACGCTTCTATCACGCCGAGTGTCACACTCACGACACTCCTGCCAGGTATAGTGCTGCATGGTTCAAAGACGGGCGAGCTTAGTCGGAACTAAGACCGTCAGATGATTACCAAAAGTACCCTCCTGAAAATATCATTCAAGCGCCAAAAGATCCACGCAACACTATATCAGGAGTCAGGACACTCACGTCTTCTACACCTGCACAAACAAATATGATTGACTTACCATTTAACAAGTCGTCGGGCGTGAACTTGACCTGGAACGGGTAGGATCCATTCAGGTACCTCTCGGGCGCGATGCGTCGCTGCGGGCGTGCGTCCCGGCCGCGACGGCCGCGCCATTCTCGCACCTGCCCGAATCCACCCGTGTAGTGGCCGTTCGCTGTACGTTCCGTGTTGCGGGATGACTCCTCACCTGAGCGAAACATATCATGATTATATCTAATTTAGGAAGCCTACAATCTGGGTTCTAAGTTACATAAGCCTATAACGTGCCTCTTTTCTGTGAGAGAATGGCGACCTAAAGTACCATTCAGGTTCATAATTATATCTTGGGTTCTTGGTTTCTAGGTGATGCCGATTTCCTCGCGAAGGTTTTGCTTTGCCTATCATTCTATTCCTATTGAAGAGAAATTATGCCGAAATAAATTACGCAAAGTGAATGCCAACCTAAGTTGGCGCCGTGTCCACTAAAGCTATTACTGCTCAAAGTTCTAGTCGCTTTTTGCAATAAAATATTAAGGTCTTTAAAACACAGTAGACTAGAGGTTACCATGACTCAATGCATAATTGAATTATAATAAATAGGATAACCTAATTATGGGGTGACTGGCACTGTCTGGTTACCCTGATTATGAATAGCTTCATGAATTACCGTAAGCAATTGAGACATGCAATCGTTCTGTGAGACAGGAACTGCTGGCAGTTTTTGACACTTGAAACGCACTGGGTTCTTGCATAATTATGTCGACTAATGGTTAGGGAACCTTCCAGAGTTCCAGGAATTATTTTGATTTTATCAGATCCTTTTATCATGATCACTTCACATGATAACATGTAGCAAAGGTTCTGTGCCGACCCGTTTCTAGTGAAATGCTAATGACTAATGAATGACTTTCAATTGTCGCTACTACTTAAACTCATGTAAATGAGTAGTAGCTGATTAATAACAACTAACAAAAATACGTGCGATGCACTATCTGGACGATGATGCATTATCTTGGTTTGACATCTAGAGCTATTGACGACAATGAAATAGTCAATAGATGCAGTCTACAAACATATGATATAACATGATTGACATTTTAACAGCAAAACGAGATGGTTGGAATGACGTTCAAACTTTTAAAGGTTCGGAATTTTAGGACTTGAATTTTCCTCCCTTGTTAGGAAAACAGAACACGTAATAATGTCGCATATTTCCTACCGGATGATTTGATTTACGTTCGGTATCCATGGCAACTCCCTTGCCGAAATCATGCGAGTGCACAGCTAAGGTTTCCGATGGCGTTGCGATAGAGTTGCTGATTTATTGGCAGGCTGATATTTCCGTTAAATGCGATATTTTCATGAATAATTCTTATAACTTTTAGTAGTTAACAATAATACAATCGCTTCAATTGTCATATCAATCAAAATTCGACTTTTTAACAAGTTAAAATAAGTACAAGACTTACAATCTCCTATTTAACGTCACCTGTACAACCTGCCACGTCCTAACGTATTGAAGACTTGCATTCGGGAGAAAAATAATGTGATTTAGCCCTTGAGAAGGTTAACAGCTCCGAGGCTCAAATCGCCAAATATGACGGCATATTGTGAAACTTTGCATTACAAAAACTACTACGAACTGTGGTCCTGCAAAATGTTTGATCAACCTAAATCACTTGCTGTTAATAATTTTAATTAGCTCGCGTTCAATTTAAAAATGCCTTAGCAACGGCTGTAACTGAATATTAACGTTAGTTAAGTGGCGATAATTCTATTAGCTACGGAATTTACAACAGGTGTTAAGTTTTTAGTGAGAGCAGTGCTGGTACTCATTACAATAATAGAATTTAACTTTAATATTAAGATTCGTTATGCACAACCCGATTAGATTTGTTATTCTTGTTGCAAGAAAAAATATAAACATTCTTTATTAAGCATTTTCCTACCTTATAAGTTAACAGAGCTAAGTCTGAAATCCGTTATCAGTAAGGTATCGCACTACAGGAAATGGTTGAATTGATTTTGCCGTACCATGCTACGAGCAAAGTCGGTATTTCAACATTGATAATTTACCTCAAAAGGGAAATAATATCACAGTATAAATATATACAGTATTGTGACTCGGCCCTGGCCTTGAAATAATTACCTACAGCCGGGCGGTACGTTCTCAAGTGACAGGGCTGCCGCGCTTACTGTATTTTAATTTCATCTACTTAGTGGAGTTTCTTTTTAGTTTTGTGATTGTAAATATTATATTTTTTATTTAAAAAAATGAAGTTAGTTGTGAATGAAATAACAAGTTTTAAATACAAGGTGTGTCTTTTGATACTAAATCAAGATTTAATAAAAATTATAAATTCGAGACTTTTTTTTACACGAGCGTAGGTACCTAAGTCACTCGTGTTCACTTTTTTCACCCTATCCACTTATTTATTTATTAATCCAGGTATTTTACTCGGTGGAAAAAGCGAAATACTTACCTATTAAAAAATAAACAAATTACGTATCTACTAGTAGGTATAAATTATTTTATACTCCATTCGGAGTTTCCAGGTAATTTAAAAAATGTTATCTCTGGATGCGTTGTTGAAGAATTCAAGCAACCAAAGACAGCACAACATAGTCTTTTATAACTCTTTGCCATATTTAGTAAATACTTGTTCTTATTTTAATCAAATATTCACAAATCGCACGCTTACTGCTTACAAAATCATCACAACGTTCGTTCGTCAGTGCGGCCCATTCGTGACTTCTTGGGTACCGAGTGGGTACCAAACTCGAGGCGTGTAGGTATGACTCGCGTTCCGAGCGTTTGTATGAAGATACAGTAATGTAGATATTATTACCGTGATAATATCCCCGTTACTGCACAGGACTTCTAAGCAAGACCGCACAGCAGATAAGGAGCGGTATAGTTCAAATAAGTTTAGTCCAAATATTTAGCGCTCGAGATCTCCTTGCGCGATATGCACAAGCGCTTTATGCAAGTGCCAAACATGTGAACTTCTCACGATATTGCCGCTTAGCTAGCTTTCTATATCTTGCTTACAGTGCCGTCTTCGTGCATTGACACATTTATAATGCGCACAATTCTAGAATATTCGCCAGTACAACATTATTTTACTACTTGCGTAATTTCTGTGTCATACCATGTACTGCATCCTGGGAGTAATCGTTTTAAAATAGTCTTACTCGATAGAATACGTAATTTTATGATGCCTATTTTTAGAGAGAACATTCAAGCTTTTGCAATGTGTGCATTTAACAAAAAGCACACAGTCCTTGAAAAAGTTTTATTGAGTTGATAGTTAGCCATCTTATTTGAAGCCCGATTCGATATTCAACCTTGACCGATAGTTTTATAGGGTCAAAGCCTTTTCGGGTTATTACGCGTGTGTCTGCCAAGTTCGAGAGACTTTCTGGAAACAGAACTCTGAAAAGCCCTCAACACGATAAGTAGTAAATATTGTTCAAAGTAAAATTTAGGATCTGACACAAATTTTCGTTTCCGAACAGATTTTGGGGATCGCTGTTGAAGATCGGTATACGTGGTATTTTTATAGGGTGCAATATTGGTCTCCAAAACCTGAGAATCCTGGTTTTTCACTATAGGAAGTGTAGATATTGCGGCCCACTGTACCATCTGGGGAGTCCTATTCTTAGTCGCGAATCACACGGCATAACGAACGACTGTTTGGATTTTTATGCTAAATTGGGAAATTCAACGGCCGATCTGTTGTTTGAATGCGGATACATTGCCGCTATTATGTGGGTCGTCAAGCAAAGTAATGATGTTTTCTCGTTCTATTTAGTAACGAGATCAGCTAAAATCTAGTCGTAGGAGCGTTAAAACGCGTCTAGCAATTTTTAAGTGTTACGATTTTACGTAAAATTTTATTGGTTCTGGTTCTGTTATACGCAGTTGTCCTCGTATTCCGTCAACGGTATTCGATAAAACAACGTAGGTATTTTAATTTTTCTATTAAAATAACTTATGTTTTCAAAATAAAACGTGTGTTTTCGAATAGCGTTTTATATAATACAAACTACACATAAGTATTGTTAGGAATACCTGTACGTCATAGGAAAGAAAAGGTGTTTGCTAAACTCCGTGCGTCTTCAGAATTTGCGCGTCACTGCGTCAGTCGGTCATGAGAGCAAATGGGGCGGGATAAACTCACTGTGCGCTATTTTGCTATTTTCTTCGACTCATATCAGTGTAAACACGCTTCACGAGAAATCATACCGATCTATTTACTTATCTCTGGCGTTCTCAAGGATAAATCATTTAGATATTATTTACAATGTTATCTAATATTCAAAGTTAACGTCACGTTAAACACGACGCATTCCATTGTCACCTTTATGTTGATGCTATAAAGCATAAAATTATAGCGTCGAGTTTAAAGTATTCCAAACATCTAAATATATCGCAGCAGAAAATGTGTCTACAATGGGATTTTATTCTGGGGCCACTAATGTATAGGATAACACGTGTGGCGCTGTAAACAGAAGCGCCAAACAATTACGACATAGTTACAAAAAAAGTAATTTGGGCATCAATAAACTTGTTTACATGTTATTTTTTCCCTTATTTTTTTATTTGTGAACATAATGGCAGAAATCGTTAACTGGGTGTTGTCGGCCAATTTGGGAGAGGCTTACAACCACTGAGATACGAGAAGCTGCCGATTTAAAACGCGCCAAAGGATCTGTTTAAGAGCGTTATCATCACATCACGTTTTTAGTTAGCAACAAAACTGCGCATTTAGTGAGGCACCAGGAAATTGAGGAATAAGATTAAAAATAAATTGTTTAGGACACGTGAGAAGGCGCGTGTTGGAACTAATGAGTACTACTGGCCCACTTTTGTGAAGGATAGTCAGTTTGTTTGTAAATGTACCGTAAATACATAAGTACACTGTACTTTATCATTTATGAACAGAATATGTATGATTTTTTCAGCCAATAAAATGGTAAAACAAGTTGAAACATAGATTTTTTGCAAGTCTACCTTCATATTTTAGCAACACTGATCAGTGCTCCAAACTCAGAATTTAAAAAGTGTTTTCTTTGTTGCCCTTTCTACTAGTTGACAATAACTATTCATAATTTCGCAGAGATTGCAATTAGTAACCCGGCAAAACTAACAATTGGAATTGAATAAAAATTATAAAAAAATATGTCACTAACGGGACTGTAATATACTAATCATAATAAGTGTTTATAAGCATCCTATGTACCCGAATAAAATACATTGACAGGTCTGAGATTTAAAATGATCAATGTTTTTAGTTGCTATGTTGTGAATCCACAATGGACATTACTTATTTAAAATTACTTGAACTGAACTACATCTACCCACAAATAATTTAAAAACAAAAGACAGTGAAATTATGTACTACCACTATGGCATATTATGTTACCGTGGCAATATGAGTTAATACAAATTAATTGTCTAGAAAAAACAAGTAATTTTAGAATTATTCTGCTTCCTTGATTTGTATGTGCTCAATGGCATGTAACCTTTTTAAAGGGTTACTCAAATAATTTCTGAAAATGTTTGTTTACACTCGCATTATACTCTATTTGCAGTCACTTTTACCTTGAGCTACTACCAGTACTTTTACCTTTTAAATAATTTATCATTCTTTCATTATTGTCATACATAAGTACTGTACTTTGCAGATCAACAAAATTGACTGTGAGGGTGATATAAAAATGATTTGTGAAATCCACTGGTGATATTCAAATAAGATGGACATTTTTGTTTTTTTTTTGGAATTTAATGAAATTTTTCACTTTAACATCCTGAAAATTAAGCACAACATATGAAAACATACTGATAACATAAACTTGAAGGAATCCTTACCTTTTTCTCCAGACTTGTTGGAGCCAGAAGCATTGCTTGAGAGGCTGGAGTCATCCGAGTCGTAACCGAAGGCTGTGTTGTCTCCCGCAGCCTTGGCGTTGGGATGGCGCTCGCGGCGCGGCTGCCAGCGGCGCGGCGTTGCGTGGCCGGCTGGCGATCCTGCCAGGCTCGGCAGCCCGTCCAGCGGGTAGGGCCGCGCCGTGCGCTCCTGCCCGCCCATCATGAACATCTGCCCCGGCCCTCCAAACGCCCCGCTCCCATGATACATCATCGGTGCGCCCTCGTTCATGCTCACCTCTATACCCTGCCGGCGGTTCAGGATATAACTATGAGCTGGGTTCACGAACACCGGCGAAATTTTAGACATGAATTTTTAGCATACCGACCTGTATTTCGACCGTTAAATCCGATGGCGTCCGGCGTGGCGGGCGACTATTGCGTCATAGTAGGCGTAGTAAATTAATTAGAGTATGGTGCGACGTCGAAATCTAGTGATTCTATTTATCTTGAGTACGCCGAAATTGGAGACGATCGTCAAGTGGAACGTTCTTTCCGATTTGATAGCTTCCGGCCTTCAATTGTGTCGATAATAACGTGTCGCTTGACTCCCACTGTGTGAAAAAAACTAGCAATAATTATTTCGACGCCGGTAATAATAAATCTACCCACGAATTATGGCAAATCTGTAAAATCTAATGAGGAAGATCCGCCATGACTTTAGGGAGCAACACTAGCGACATCTGACGGATGTGAGTGAAGTAGTACACGTGATTTTACTTTTTTCTACTTCAAATTCCGAAGTTCCATTTTATGCCAGTGATTTAAAATATTATAATTTCAGTCTACAATCTTCGCCATGCTCTAAATAAATCATTGTTTCTATTAGCAAATAATAGAGTGTTCATAAAACACTGCCGAAAACTGAAATTCTAAATCACATGACATTATTTTCAGTGTATTTTTTTCCTTTTGCAATATTTTGATGACACTGACATTACAGTGCTCGTTCCACTACATAAATTTAATATTTTGAGCATTGTCAAGTTGCATCTTTGTTTCTCATACGGGTTTGGTATGAAGCTGACTTTGTCTATCCAAATGAATGTACAAAACATTTGTTTTTCAAGCAATTTGACATGACATGACATGACATTACGATTTGCCAGACACACGTAAAAATAATAAAATTACGTACAAAAATAATCTAATTTCCCATTACAAATTGTTGACAGTGATAATGGCAAAACATTTCGGAATCTGAGCAATTATTGAACCAATTATAAAATCTATTTAGCGAGTGATGACGTTGAATGGGGACTATGTAACCTTAAAAGTGTTAAAAGAAACAAACTTTGCTTTCTCATTGTTTGATTATCATCGTTATCTCGGTGGCACAGTGCGTTGATATGTCACATTTCGGAGATTTTATGGACGGTGTGCCCGTTAAAATATCGGAGAAGTATAAGCGACCGCTGAGGTACGACTTACCTTATTCTGTAAACGAATGTCCAATGCGAGCTCAGAATGTCGTTGACAGCGCTAATTATTCGTGTACGTTTGAGAAGAACGTCCTTGCTAAACTCAAGGAGCTTAGGAATGCGAAAGAGACGAAGAAGAATGAAAGGCGACACCGTCTGCAGTTGCTACAAGAGGCGGAACAGAAGAGACTCGACGCGATAGCCGCCGCCGAGGACGAGGAGCGGCTGAAGCAGCTCAGCGTGTCTGAGGTGTCGTACCCCAGCACCGACGACATCAGCCCCCTGTCCGCCGACGAGAAAGCTGATAAAAACTGTGATAACACTGCTAAAGTAGATAAAACATTAGACCAAGCTGATGTACCCACACACATTAACTACCCTACTACTAGTATTGCTGTCGACTCTCAACTAAACATACTGCAGCCCACACTAGTGAAGGCATATCAGCAAGAGAATAGTTTGCTTGATGACCCTGATCCTCTGCAGAATTTGAAGTTGAATACAAAGATATCTAGAATAACACATAACCATAATATAGACACTCTAACGTTTAGAGATTTTGAGAATGATACTTCAAGTCCATTTGATAATGTGGAGCTGAAGACTATAAATGATATGGAGCTGCTGGCACAAGTGCTGCGAGACCAGAATGAGTCAGCTACAAGTAGTCATCCCAACTCGCACTATGCTCCAGAACATGGATACACCTTGCCCAACTGTGCATCTCAACCACATGTTGATGGAGTCACATTTTTACCAGCAACATACTTAGAACAACCCATGCAAAATACAACTATGATGTATGGCTCACCACAGCACTACCCTATCTCAAATGGGTACTACATCCCCACAGATGATGCTGCCAATATGTATATGCAAAATTACCAATATTATGTTCCTTCTAATCCATACCCCTCTGTAGATCAGTACTATGGTAGCCAGTTACCAACTACGTCTGGAGAGATGGTCTCTGTGTCAAATGGCGCTGCGTCATACATTCCACAACCTTACTATTTCCAGTACCCTCATGTTCCTGTGACGTATCAGCCAGGGAATGCACCGGACCCTTACCCAATGCCTGTACAGAATGAGAGTATAGATCAAAATCAAGTAGCTGCAGGACCACAGACTACAGTAAAGTCTAGATCACGAAGTGTGCCGGATATTGTTAGGGAATTAAATGAGGAGTTGGCTAAACTACGGACGAGTGAAAGGTCCTATAATGTTAGTCCGGCTCCTAAGCCCCAAACTCCTCAAGTAGCAGCTCCTGCAATAAGTGATAGTAAGGAAGAGAAGAGGAGCAGGCGGAAATCGGAGCATCTGCCGAATCCATTTGAGAAGTTGTCTCCGAAGTTGCAGGAAATGTGTCGGAAGATTCATGGAATGGGTTTTCCTCTGGACAGGGTAGCGAGGGTGTGTACGCTTGTAGGTGATAATGATAAGAAGGTGAGTGTTGTCTTGTGGAATATTATATTTTAGTCAGTGGGTCGTCGGTTTTGTTTACTAAGGATTTTTGAGGATCTTTGTTTAGAATGATGGTTTGCCTGTTATTAGATCATGGAGTTACCATTAGGTATTCATCTGTTTTGGCGAAATCTGTTTTACAACTCCCAAGTTTTCCATTTTATTTAATGAATAACTTTATTTTACTGACTATAACTACTAGATCCTTTAAGCTCTTGAAAATGATTAGTATTGTTTGACTTGTATTTCCAAACATAAGTAGACCCCAACAAACTTGTTTTTAAATAAATTCTCCAGAAATTTCGCCTTTTACAAAAAACACCTTTTAAAATAAAAACCCAGACAATCACTGAACTGGCATAAGAAACATGCCTATTGTGTCATGTAATATGTTTGGCACCTTGAATTCAATGCCAATTCTACAATCATAGAGCTGTTATTGCTAAGCAAATAATTGAATGTGAATTAAATAATTTTGATGTTGATTTTTATACATAATCATTTGGACAAACATGTATTTGGTTAAAAAGTACCAATTGAATTTGTTTTTTTTTGTCATTAGAGGCTGGTAATTCGTAAGTAAAAGAATAAGCCATTAAATTTGCTTGATAGGTATTGTTTCAGTACCTTCAAATAAATACAACCATAACAAGTGTGAGTCGTACTCACACACACACAGGGTTCTGTAGCACCAAATAATATAATAAAAATATTTTGAAGGCTCATTCATAAATTGTATTATATTACATTCAACAGCAAAACTAAATTTGTTTTCATAGTATGTAAATAAAAACAAAGTTACTGCTGCATTTGATGTAAAAGTCCCATATCTCAAAAACTAAACATCAAATCTTATTCAAACCAATTTTCGTTGAAAGTTTTTTTTACTTGCTACAATCCTACATTTTCTCGGAATTTTCCTCCTCTTACTTTAGAAATTAGAGTGGGGGGGCACACATTTCACCATTTTGGAAGTGTCTATCTTTCAAACGATTGACTGAGAAAAAATGGTTTCAGGAACCTTAATGTTATTTTTTTAATGATCCATCTATAGTTTGATGATTTTTTATTTTCGTGTAAAAATCTTAAAGCGGTTCACAGAATACATCTATCTACCAAGTTTCAACTGTGTAGTCCTAATAGTTTCGGAATAAAGTGGCTGTGACATACAGACGGACAGATAGACATGACGACGTAGTACCTATAAAGATTCCGTTTTTTGCCATTCGGCTACGGAACCCTAAAAAAGCATAGTAAGTTAGTTAGACTGTAATTTGATCTCTATGTCGAGACTCTAAACGACTTATTTTACTTTTTTCCTATTTTTTTTTCTTTTTGGGGCTTCCAATCTGTGTTTTAATTAAGATCAACAGCTCCAGTAGTTCGTTATATAATAACCTAAATATGTAGCTTATTTGGAGCCTGATAACGGCGTTTACTTTAACACATTAGTGGCTAATGACGTTGCTAGTCAAATAATATAGAAACGCGCAATTTTGGTTGTTATAACAATGGCATAAAGTTGTTAAATGCATATTTTTTAAGATAAGCTCCTGACTTTGTAGCGAATTGTTTTGAGGATACAGTGTGATATCGTCAACAGAAATGCGCAGCTTCTTGGGTGAAGGCATAAATGTATGGTCGTTTACACAAAAACGAATGGACACTAAATTGGATATAAATAGTGCAATAATATTTAAGCACTCATTCAGACGTCGCGTAGTTTTTGTGAAAACGGGCTATAGACTTATTAACTCTGCGATGTCGCCATTTTGTTCTTCACGAATTCGAAGGTCACTACTCAATCAGTGGTGATTATTGACTTTTTTAATCGAGGAACACTGAGTGAGATCACGGTCTTAACGTTCTTACTATCATTCAGATTCGGATTTCAATGTAATGGATTATGTTATTCTTCAACTACTTGCATACAAAATCAGCCTAAAACGATCCCACAATTGGAACACGACCTTTGAACTGGAGTGGGCCGTACCGTATTCCACATGTCTTCGATTTTTTAGTTCTAACATACATATGTTCCGATTTTGTTCAACTCCTTTTTTTTTAAATTCCAGGTGATCGAAAGTCTATTAATAATGAGTGACCTCATGGACCTTGGCTTCCCAGAAGGCAGGGTATCAGCAGCGTTAGCCAAGCACGAATTTAACCGGGACAAAGCTTTGGACGAGCTAGTACCGTAACGGAGTAAGGAAACCCCGAAATATTACGTAAGAAGACTCGAAAAGTCGTAAGGAAAATGTTTTTGTAGGCGGAAAGAAAAAGGAAGAACTCCTTGATCGAATCAGGTTGTAGCTGACGGAAAATGGCGTCTAAAGGATTTGGCACTGGAAAATATCCATAAAATTGTACAGTTGAAAAAGGACAGGTTCAGCACCTTTAGGGCCTTAAAGCACAGTGCATGCTTCTTATTTTATTCCGACCATGTACAGTCAGCATTATCTTTGCAACTGTTTTGACAAGGTAAAATGTGCGCTGCATGTGGGAAAGGAATGCATTTGAATATTGCTTAACCTTTTCGTTCTACTACTGTACTAAGTTCTGAGCTATTGTAAGCGATAATTATCCAGTATTAGGTGGCCAGCGAAGTGTATAAGTACGCAAGAAGATTCAGAATGGTGTAGGGAATATCTGTTAAAAGTGCTGCGCCGTGACTTTATGATGCATTTGTCTATTTCGTAGTTTGGAAGATAATAATATACATAGAATCTGTAGGTACTGCAGGCCTAGTGTGAGTTTTTATTGGAAAAACTTACTTGATCTCGTTAAAGATACGTTTTATTTGCATGAAAGACTTGTGGTTCCCATTACTGTCGCTAGAAGGCGCTAGTTCAGTTTCAGTACAAATTGAAGTTTACGTTAACGTATTGGATTAAGTGTAAAAACTCGCATTAAGTCCACAGGTATAAACTTTAGACGATGTCTACTAGCGTGCGAACTTGCCGTTATTAAAATAATTTGATTTCGTTATTTGCTTAAATGTTTTGAAACTATAAGAAATGTTTTTAATTACTTTCTGTTAGGTAAGTCACTGTTGCACGCTAAATGTTATAAATTAACTCTTTATTGATAATGCTTTCCAACAAAACTAGAAGGTATAATTCTTAATTACCTTCTCATTCTATGCACAGGAAAATATGTATAGAGGCTAGTTCTTTTGACGCTCAAATGACATTGTCAGTAGGGAGCTGTTTCTAAACATTTATGAAATTGTCTGTGGTAACCGTTTTAAAAAGACAACATGGCGGCGTTAGTTCAGACTATGGTCACCCGCCAAAATAAGCAAGCGGCACTTCATTGATAAATCGAAGCTGTTACTAACAAAACGCAGGCCACATCGCCAGCTAGCAAGCGAGCGAGCGAGCCGAACGAGGCATTGTAAGATTCTCTTTTCATACTTCGGTAACGACGAAAGAGCCGAAACGAAGTTTTAGTAAGAAAAGAGCCTCGCCCGCCCCGCTCGCTAGCTGGCGGTGTGGCCTGCGCGTATGAGAGTCAGACTTGAGACTTGTTTCTATAGAAATCACTCATTTTTAAGTAATTTCAAGACGACCACAGACCGCATGCGACACTGTCGCTGCGGTTAGCGGACAGCGATCGCTTTCGGAATTGTTTCTTAGCTTAGGAACTTGATCGTTCTATTTCCTCGGTGTATCAACGATTTTAGGGACATGTTAGAAATCAGAAATCTAATTACTAGAGTAGTTAGAAACATCTAAACACTTCTGCTATACCTTGGTTTTCTCAAGCAGTAAGTTGTTGTTTGAATGTTGTTTGTGCAATTTCCGGATATTTGATCAGATGGGCTTAGCACTTCTATCTAAGTGATCGAGATTGAATAATATGGCATTTTGAAAATTTGCTTAGTGAAACATACGAGTCAACGGATTAGGAAAATCTTTCAATTTCGCTTTCGCAGTTTCGCTTGCACTTTATTTCAAACATGAAACGCAGGGTCAGCTGTTTTGATAAATTTATAACTTTGAAACTGGTTTAATTTTTGTTCTTGTTCTATGTGCTGCTTAAAAAAAAAACAATATTTCAACCAATTTTTTTAAGTCTGCCCGATTATTTGGTTTACACCACAACGCTCCTGAAGGTCCAGAGTAGCGGTTCTATAATTTTAATTGTTATAAAAATTAAAATGTGTTGATTGGTGATAGCCAAATGTGAGTCAGTCTTCTACTTGGATAGTGCGCACTTTACGATTCTGTAGGTTATCTGTAATTTTTAGATTGTTGCAAAAAAATGTTGCGTAAATTTGATTGAACATTTAAAGGAAATTAATAAATTTTGTTATTATTTGTGTCTAGGTTATTAACAAATTGCTGGCAATTAATTGTTTTAAGGCCTTTCTCTCAATGTCTGTTGCAAAAAACGCATGTTTCATTTTGAAATTTGTATTTTAAGGCTTAGAGTCGTGTGTTCGATATTTGCATGAGCAAGGACTTGAATTGGAAGAGGTTGAGTATAAAGACGAAATATTACGTAACGGTGTGCTTACCCCGTAGGTAATCTTGTGTGAGAACACACATAACTACACTATTACAGTGATCTCTTAGATCATATAGAAAAAATATGTTTTTTTTAAATACTTGAATATTATGCACTTCTTCTTCTTCTCGAATCGATGACTCCGATTTTGTTCGGCCAGAGATTATGTAGCGACCTGAACAGTTCTATCCTTTGCCTCATTCAAGTTCTGGAGGGTTCAGTTAGTTTTGCACGATGACAAGCTCATTATTAAAGATTATTGTCGAAATTAATACATTGAAATACAGTCGATTTCAATACACCCAACCATTATTCGAAGATAAGGGATCTTTTATCAAATAAAAGAAGCCATTTGAAAAGTGGTTCATATTTAATTCGTCTGAAGGATCTAGTAGACTAACTAACTAGCCTTCTCTAGCTATAAAACACTTTCTCACCTTCTTTGAACATTCTCTCTGAGCTTTATACGTACTGAACCTTATTTTGGCTAAGTGTTTTGTTAATATTTTAAATCCCTGATCACCCTTGATAGCACTGGTCTACAAGGCAGGAAGCTATTTACCTACGTTTTTTTATAAATCGGAATTAAATAGCTTCATACTGTAATTAAAAAATTATGTACGGACTTGCTGTTGGCAAAATTTTTCCTAGTAAAACCACTTAGTTTTTATTGTCTTGTACGGAAGTACTTACAGGTACAATACAATAAAACGATTATCAAGATAGTTCTAGAACATCTTATCGAATCTCTTCAAACCAATCAGTTTGATGTCCAAAATAACGGAAATGATCCTTTTTGTTTTCAAGACACCATTAAGATAGTTGATCTTGTTTTGTTTAATTGGTTATAATGATTTTCTATTAAAACATGCACTTACAATACAACTTCTTTTGATACGTATCTGTTGGTCTATCAATTCTGATGGTAATCTGCTATGATTGGATCCTTGAAACGAATATGAGAACCAGTAAAGGATGATTTCCACCAAACGGTTCGCATTGTTTCGGATCGGAAACGATACGAACGGATGCGGTGACAGCCGGTCGCGTCCGGCAGGATATCGATGCATGCGCTCGGCTCCGAACGGTCGCTTGCGAACGTATCAGTTTCTGCGCCTAGTCAAATAGTTTCATTCGTAACATGTTGATGTGTTCTAATTTCGATCGGATACGCGAGGAAAACGTTGTCGACCGCGCGTCGCAGCATACTTTCAGCTACGATCGCGTGTCGCGGAAGACGCCCGCAGTCAAGCAGTTGTGCGCGGCTTGGTAATATAGACTTTAAATACTGTGTACACGATTTAATATCGTTTAAAGATTGTAAATTTAAACGATATTAAATCGTGTACACAGTATCCTTTCCGTTGCCGTGCGAGCCGTTTGGTGGAAATCATCCTTAACGCTGTTAATTTTGAACTATTTAAAATTTTAATACCATAGTCTGGAAAAGCTGCTATAATATTTGTCGAAGGTAGTGTACTGTCTATTCCTTCCCTGCTTAGGTACTTATTTCTATGAATTTTGTACCTGTGCACTTCATCAATGTTCGGTCTTATCTGAACAGAGTTTTACAATTAAAAAACCAATGCATTTATGTGAGATAATAATTGTTTTGTGTACACAAAACAATAATGTTGATACAATAATTTTGCACTTACTGTAAACATGGATTAATTAGGATATGTCTTGCCTTTCTGTGAAAGATTTGAATATAAGGGCCCATTGAAACGGCGGCAAAGGCATGGTATGTACAAAATCTGTCACTTTCCAAATTTCCAAAGAGAATATTTAAATAAGTTAAAAGCTTGTAATATTATTATGACGTCTTAATAAAAGTGACCGCCATTTTTAATCCCTTCTTATTTGAGTTTCAAATACATTGCAAGCACTAGGAGTTGTATTTTAATTACTTAATACTTTGTTTATATTGTAAATAACACAAAGTGCAATTTTCTTATATTTGTATATTTGTTCATCACAATCACGATTTAATTAATTGAATATTTTAGCAAGACTTGTGGGACTGTACCACAGTAGGCCGTAGGTACACCAGTGGGTTAATTCTCAACTTTTTTCGGTAAAAAGTACGCTACAGAGGCACAGAATTAGTAATCTTATTTCTTGAAAGTAAAATAATTTATTTGTTCACAGGGAAAATTTAAAAATAAAAACATATTTTTCCTAAAACCGAATTCCCACAATTCGACACATACAGGGAAGTAAGAGTTTATACCCCCGATTTATAAGTTTTTCTGTCAGTTGAAACTGTTACTAAAATATGTAGTTTTTACTGCTCAGATCTAATTAAATGACTTAAGTAGACTTTATAATAAATGTTCATTTCACTCGGCACGCGTTGCTAAGATAAAAGTTGTGTTTTCATACAAAATTCTCCCCTAATGTTGCAACTACAAATACGTGTAAAAATATAATTTAAAAGATGCTTGTGATTTTAATCTAAAGAATTTTGCATGAAAATGCACCTCGCGGATCACAATAAAGCTTATAATATATTATTTTTGTATGTAGATAATAAAAATACTCTAGTGTAATATAAATTGAGTGAATATACCTTATGGGTGAATGGATCGAGGCCAAGCGGGCGGGGGTGACAGAAAAGACCAAAAACGGGGATCGCAATATTAAAAGAAAGCTTGATCCTTTCTGTGACTTCACCTCTTCGCCTCAATGAGTTTTCTATGGAGGTGTTTGTTTCAAACGAGGTTTTTATTTATTTGTAGTATAAAGAACGTTACTAGTAGTAAATTGTAAGTGAAGGCTTCGGTAGAATGGATGGAGATTTTATACATTACAGCTTCACAAACGAAATGAATAAATAAAAATTGTTATTTTCAATTTCTTGTTTCATTAAGCTCGCAATATTGCCACAACCTTTCAATTGTTTATAAATTAATTAGGTCTTTTTAATGTTCGAAAATACCTTCCAATTGTTACTCTGCCCTTACTTTTCTTTGGGTTTTAATTACAATTTCTATTCTTCACCATTAATTTAATTACGACTTGGTCTTCTATTGGTCTTAAGGTAGAACCTTGCGGTATTCTATAATTTTATCTCTGAACAATGTTGCGTTATATTTCGTCGTCTACGGCTAGTGCACCAAAATTTGCATAAGTTTATATGCTCCTTACAAGTCACAAGCCAACTTCCATAAACACGTAGAACACGTAGAAGAATAATTATAATTTATTATTCGTAGTTAACTATTCGACATTCTGAGTAGTTCAAGAGTACCTATCTCTCACGTTTATTAAGTAGTTAACAGCATTGAAATAAAACACAATTATTTCGCATGTCTCCGAGAAGTCCAATTTTCTGTAAAAAAAATACTATAACCTATTTTGTGCTGTACGTGCTGTACGTGCTGTGGGCACTGGGATGTGGGCGCTGGACATTACATTTGAGATGAATAATTTCAGCTCACTGTAAGTTGCATCTAAAGATATAGGTTAAAACCATTTGTGTGCCACGCTTCTCCTGATTCGGAACCTGTTATAGGTGTCATTTTCACGAGTTCGATTCCACAAGAAAATATAACTCGTTATGTCAGCCCCCAGAAGTCAGATCCTCTGCGCTGCATCAATTGGAAATTATCTCTTCAATCATCAAACAGATAGTTAAAATACTTATGGGCATAGCGAAATTAAAATAGAGAAACCGGCACCGCTAAATGCGACAGGTCAATGACTATTGTTCTTAGTTATAACATGACCCGAATAAACTATCTACTGTTTGTCTACAGACTTGATTAATTAACATAGTCAGCGACTCACAAACTTCTTGCTACCGAATGAGCAAAAAACACAAGTAGGGTTTTACAAACTGCAGTGCCGACAGACAGAACCCACACCATGCAAATGATCTTCAACAAGTCAACACCACATCTGGTTTTAATTTTCTTACAATCTTTTATAATTTTGGTACTCCAAAACGATCTTTCACACCTTGTGATAAGGGTTTGTTAACAGTGTGGCTGTCTGGTTATATTGTTCCATTTTGCGTAATAGGTCAATGCCAAGATTGTGATTAATGAATGCGTGCACGCATGCGGTTGTTTAAATACCGGCTGCGCGTTTGTATACCGTGGAGGTTAAGTTGGTGTGCCAGATAACTCACCGGGGCGCCGGTAAAAATGATGTTGAATAGTTTAACGAAGTTTTGGTAGCAATGGTATTTAAACCTAGTGGTCGAAGTCAAGAACGTAAATGGACAAACATTTTTTCTCGTTAAATTCACATTGAAATTTACAACACTCGCATGAAAGTTGTGATCATCGAGGGAGTTTGGAATAAATGAATTTCGACACCTCCATCAAGTGTGTTACAGCATACTCAAATAAAGGAACCCAGCTTCCTGCGGTGTCGCGTAGTTCCTGGACTTTCGCAAATTGGTCATAAAATTTAGTTTCCGCGAGCCGGTGACCCACCAGACAATGGGCGACCACCGCATTGTCTATTGTCATCACCGGCCAGACATGCCGCGATGAATGGGGCAAGTTCATTCCGATCCAGCCCACATTAGCCGTCCGAGGGAGACGCAGGTACAGCGATTCTGCGAGCGCGATAGAGAACGCAAGCGAGAAATACGGTCTGCGCGGACACTCGGAATTACCGCTGCTTGAGTTTTGTTTTGGAACGGTCCAGTTGCTTGGCGGGCGGCGCACGAGTCGAACTGTTCCCACGCGCGATACGATTAGCTCGGCGCGGTGTAACGTAACATGAACGGGTCGCATTTCTATACGCGCCGCGCCTCGCCGCGCTTGCACCGCCGATAACATCTGCGAAACCGATATTTAGGCCGCCGATATCGTGATAGGGTTCGAATTCGTGCGCGACATTTCGCCGGCGCCGCGCGGCCATGTGATCGCTCCCCGACCGATGGGAGCGAAAATCGAACAAAAAAGCCGCCTGCTAATGTCTACCCCTCCCGGCCGCTACAAAAAAGGGATAAAAAGGTTATTCCTGGAATGCACACATGTGGACGCCGGGTAAAAGTGGGTGCTCGTATTGAATCCGCAGTGTTACCACGATGCCTCGGAGGAGCAGGTGGATGCATCTGGCGGCGGGCGTCGCGCTCGGTGTCACTTTCGGGATTTTCCTCAAGTTGTGCTTAAGGACTTCATCCAGGACGACTATGGAAGCATGTCCGGAATCTGCCAAAGTGTTCGCCGATCCCGACCCTATCGCCCTGATAGGTTTGTTGCCGAACGAGACTGTTCACAACTCGAACAGGACATTAGTGTTCGTGGGTGTTATGACAGCTGAACAATATTTAGGTTCGCGAGCAAAAGCAGTGTACGAAACTTGGAGCCAGGACCTACCTGGTCGGATAGCGTTTTTCAGTTCGGAAGTGTCGCGAGCGCCGGGTTTACCTTTGGTTCCCTTGCGTAATGTGGACGACAGTTATCCCCCGCAGAAGAAGTCGTTCTTGATGTTGCTGTATATGTATGAGAAGTATGGGGATAAGTTTGAGTGGTTCATGCGTGCGGACGACGACGTGTATGTGCGAGGTGATAAGTTGGAGGAGTTCTTGCGGTCCGTGGACAGTCGGAAGCCTCAGTTCATAGGGCAGGCCGGTCGAGGGACTAGCGACGAGCGGGATGCGCTGTCTCTGGACTACAATGAGAACTTTTGTATGGGTGGTCCGGGCGTGTTGTTCTCTCGGGAGACGTTGAAGAGGGTGGCGCCACACGTGAAGTACTGCCTGAAGCACCTGTACACCACGCACGAGGATGTGGAGCTGGGCCGCTGTGTCGCCAAGTTCGCCGGAGTATCGTGCACGTGGAGTTACGACGTAAGTAATTGTTCTAAGCTAACTTTAGTAAACAAGTGACAAATGTGATTTCATACGATTTCTGTTGCGAAAGATAATCCTTTTGGGACGTATCTAAATATCGTGAATTATCATGCGTGTTACGAAATCCTGAGTAAGGTACCTACAACGTTATCGTATGATTCTAATTGATACGTGGATGTGTAATAAAGTTATAACAACGTTCGCATTATGACCAAGTTCGTTCGTGTCAGCATTTTGGCTAATGACGATGTTTTATAGCCGGTTTACCTAGCCAATACCGCGTAATTGATCAATATTTGAACTGTCAAAACGATCTTAGTCCACAAATCGATATCAGGTTTTTAAGTGGTTTATTTTTTGCGAGATATTTTAACGTGTAAAAATAAATTAAAGAATGGTGGATAAAAATATCACACATACACAAAAATATTTTTTATAAGTAACCTAATTCATTGGCCGGAGAAAACCGCACAGAGAGATAAGTGGAAGGTTATGGGGAGACCTTTGCCCAGCAGTGGGACAAATAGGTTTTAAAAAAAAGAAATTGTAATTCATAAGAATAATAAGACACTGATGGTCACCTAAATTGTGACTGAATCAAATGTAAGTACCAATTTAATTTAACTTTACGACAAGAGACGTGACTTGCCTAACCCTGAAAGAAATTGTACAAGCCGATCCTTTTGAAGTTTAGATGCTTTTAAACATAAAATGGATAGTTTCCTTATTGAACAGGAACTTGAAGAGTAGAGGTACCTATGATTAGTCTTCACAGTTTTACAGCCAAGGCTGAAGAAAATAAATCGATTTATTAGTTGGCTCAAAAGTAATTATTCGGCGAATCAATGAGCGTAAACTATTCTTATTCTTAGTGGCCAGTGTTTTTCAGTTATAGGATCACTGACCGCGGCTACTTAGGCTGTTGGGCAGTTGACTTTACGGTATTTTTTAAAGACAAAAAAAACGTCCGTTTGACATTTACTTTTTTCGATTTTCTACTCAGCTATTCTTGGACTGTTGTATGTCGGTTGATGCGGTAATAATAATACAAGCAACTACATTGTAACCTATAATGTAGTGAATGAAACGTAAGCAATGATAATATCTAACTGCTTTCCGCCTGGGTAGGTACAAGTCACTAGATACCTAAGGTATTTGTTTATGATTTATAGGGATTTTGTTTTCAGTATTCTCGAACTAGTGAATACCTACCTAGGTCTTAGGTATTGTAAATACCTGCGTTATTCTAAATTCCTAGGTACATAAGGTAGGTATGTAGGTCCTGTTTCCTACCTAATGATTGTGTAGCGTATAGGTATCATCTTCAAAGGTTTAACTTAGAAACGGACTAGAACTGTAGAGTTTTAATTATTATGATCAAAAGAAATTATTTTTGCAAAAACTTTTTAAAATTAAATAAGTAAGTATCAAATTGTTATAAGTGCTTGTAATAAAAGTATCTAGCCAGATTTTTATTTTTAGGAAAACTGCCTTAGAAAAATTTTGAGATTGATTAGATCAATTAAGATTAATGAATGACCCTCCGGTTATAAACTTATAAATCAACCCGATTTATATAGTTTTAATTACGGCAATCATTGATAAGCAGTTACCAATTATTTTTTATAGGAATGAATATTTCATACTTAGTTTTAATTGGGTCAATTTGTAGTTGAAACTATTTAGGAAATTCGGAAATAATCGGCAGAGGGGTGAGGTATAGGTATATTTTGCTACACCTACACGAGTCTTGATTAACCAGTTGTAGCAACAAATGCATTGTTTCAGAATTCCACTATAACATTCCCCAAAACAACACAACGATAAGCTGAACTGCTGCACAAATGTAATCCATTAAAACTGCCGGCATTCGTAAAATACATAAATAAACATACAAAAAAGTACTCGAGATGTATTAGTAGATATCACCCATGTCCAATGCATTCGTATTAAGCGATAATAATTGGAAAGGTTTGATATCCAGAACTGATCTAACCCATACTAATATTATAAATGCGAAAGTAAACTGTTTTTCTGTGATCTTTTCACGCCTAAACTACAACCGATCGTATTTGAAAAATAGATGGGTAACCTTCTCAGAATACCCATCCTAGAAATGACTTTGGAATACTTTTAATCCTGGATGTTTTTAAAACGACGAAGGAATGTCTCGGAAAACTTAATGTTTGAGACCAGGGTAGGAGAAAAAAAAAAATCTAAACATAGTCTTGATATGAAAATGTTGATGGAGAGGGAGTGAAAGGCCAACGAAAAGATGGGATGGATTGTGTGAGGAATGATATGAAAGTAAAAGGAGTAAACGATAGCGTGACGGTTCACAGGGGAGAATGGAAGAAAAGAACGTTGCGCCGACCCCGAGTGACATGGGACAAGGTAAAGAAGACTAGAGTGATGAGTCTTGATCAGGCTCTCCTAAAATCAAGAAAAATACGTAGGTACCTACTGTCTACTTATCATGAACATTAAGAGCGTATAATACAATAAATACGAACCGTTACATTTGCTCTTGTTTCCACGGCTCGAGTTAATTCAAGCGGTTGCATGGCAGAACGAAAGTGTTACAATTACTTAATGCTTGCTTCGTGGCTCTGCAAGTGTTTGTTTATGTAAGGATTTCTTCCTATTTCGATCTTATCTCTTGTATGTGAATGTTGAGTTTGATGTGGCTTCTTTTTCATCTTCATCACTACCAAGAGTTTTACTAGGAATTTCTCAGTAGCGATATACCTACGCTCGGTTGATGGCAATAAGCTTATATGCTACCTATAACATGGGACTGAAGTTCACATCTGGCAAAAATTGGGTTTACTGTTACCTAACCTTTCAGAGATAACAGGCTTGATGTTATGATAACATTACCAATCACAGTCCGTTAACAGTTCTACAGTGGGTAAACGAAGCTGTGGGCTCTTTTCTGCATCATAGTTGTATATTTCACACTAATTTTGTGCTCCCGAAGTTCTCAAAGTTTCAGCGGTAGAGATGTTGGAAAAATCAATAATGTATTGAATTGACAAAAGCTACCAAAGCTTAAACATAATATTATGCCAATTCTGTTGAAAATCGTTGGAATACGAAACACTTTGAGAGCGATTGTCAACTGTATAAAACTCGAGATCCCTTGGTCTTTCCGATATTTAGTATGTGATTGACCCGTCTTGTCGTCAGTCTTGCTGCGCTTCCTTCTTTATCTTAGTAGTCTCTTTCATCTGAGTAAAGCCGGATCTACGGAGTCCGGTCTTTTGTTCCTTGCTCATTGAGTTTCTGCACGTACAGCCACTGTCGTCTGATTTCAATCATTTTGAAAACTAGAAGATGCTCCATGTAATTTCGCATAAATTTGTGTTAAGATAATGTTTCTTCCATATTTATAATCCTCTGCTCGTCTCGTGTTGAAACTACAGATTAGATACTTATTTTAATTACGATTCAAGCCAACGTACAGTTTGATTCCAGATTCCAGCCAACAAGCATTCATAATTATTATCACAAAAACGTTTGTATCTACTCAGTTTTTCCTCTCGAAACGAACAGTTGCAAGTGGCACCCATAAATGCGATGCTACGTGTGAACTGCAAAAAAAAAACGTCGACATGAAAGCAAAAACAATATTATCTTTAATGTGTAGTGTGTGATGTGTGTGTGTGTATAAACACATGTGTAACGTATTCATATCTCCACATAACATGCTGTAAACGGTTTAGTTTATAAACAAGTAGACCTTTCCGTAGTCTTGTGAGTAGAGCCAGAAGTTACTCATAAGTGGTTAATTTCTTTTAGTCATGTGCTAAAAACTCTAGGGCAGTTTCCAGTTCCCACTCTCACGAGAACCATTTTTGTGACTGTGGGACTACAGTCGCTCTAGATAATTATGGCTCCTACTAATACTTAGGTTTTAAGGACCAATATTAATTGTGATCATGGTAATATAGCCTATCATTTGTGACAGTACTGAGTATCTATTAAACACCACGATTTCCTCTGTAGTCGTTACTACACATTGCCAAGTGTGAGTAAGTCTAGGGCTAAAGATCAAGCCATTATCCAGTATTAAGCTGATTCTTCCTGTTAAGGTTCATTCTCGTGACACTTCATTCGTTTACCACCGTAATAGGTACACACGGAGGCACGTCGAGTTATATTTCCAATAAAACATGGCCTCGCTTTGTATATATTATTATATTTACCGTAAAATGAAAAATCCTTATAAATTGGTATTGTATAGCTTGAATGGCCGTCGTGGTACAATGATTTGTTAGGTGTTCAAAATGTTCAAGTAGGAATCTACGCAAACTTACGATTAATTGAAGGTGAATTTTATAATTTCAAGACTTCAATTGTTATCTAAAATGAAGACGATCCAAGGATCGCTTTTAGACAAATAATTAAATTTTCTTGAATTGTCACCTTATCGATATTTTTTTTGTTTCATTGAAAAAAAATGTTTTAAACAAGGCTCCAAAAATTAATCAGTGATTGCAAAAAAACTCGTTTACAGACTAGACTCAACTTCCACGAGAGTTCTAAACTAAGATTACGTCTGCGGCCGTAAAGTTCAAGGTGAACCGTTGTTTATTTTAACTCGAGTTTCCGTAGTACAGGTATGCTCGAGGCTTTAGAAAAAAAAACATCTCTTGAAGATGATGGAGTTTGATTTATAGACGACCGATTCGAACTTCATAAATTCCAGTCTAGTTTTTAGGGGAAGTGGTTTAATCTAAATGTGTTTTGAAATTGAAAGTTGGATATAGATTTAATGACGCGTAAAAATGTTGCACCTTTTTTTTGTGGTGCTGGTTTTTAACTGGCCATAGGATTCTTTCTAGACGTCCAAAACCATCAATACTTTGACCAAATAGACGAGAAAATCACTGAAATTTTCTCGTCTATTTCGTCTAAGAATTTTATTTATAGAAGGGATTTTTGAATTATTCAAAGCAATTATCGTGACACTAGCGAACTAAAATGAACTTGGTAGTATTATGACTAGAATCATGAACATAGTTAAACCACAGTTAGACTACATTAGTATGGTAATGACAAAGAGGCATGAATGTGTCTCAATTAAATTAAGTGGCTACATTAGACGCTACGGTAAAACAGTTCAGTGCAAAGAACGGTTCACACTAATCTGCATAACATGCTTTTCTCGTTACGGATAGGCTCATAAAAATTGGTTTAAGGACTTGGTTATCTGTATCCGAAATTCGGTCTAGCTATTACAGACATTATTGCTACACTGTGGTTTATGAAATGGTTACTCTTACCATATTCTGTGCTAGTGATTTTTTGTGCTTTTATCTTTATCGCTTTTCTATTTAAACCTGCCATTGCACTCCTAGACCTTTTATATGATTGCACTTGATCAGTCCTAAATAATAAAACAATAGCATAGTTTGTATGTATTTGAGTAGGTATTCCACTCCCCAAAAGTAAACTTATATTTGGTTCAGAATCAGATAAAGGTGCAGTCACCTCTAACACCTTGTGTTTAATACCGACATTTGTACTTTGCAAATCGCCGACACAATCTATGTGTGTTTATAAAAGGGAACTTCAGCCTAATACTCGCCAGCTGAAAATACTATAAGTCGTCGATGAGAGTAAGACTGATGATAATAACGAAGCACTTATAGCTATTTGGAATGATTTATGTGAAAACAGATAAGACTAAAAAAACTTATGTAGATTTTGTCAAAGATGACATAGCTAATGAGGAAGTGAACAATGAGGCTGCAGCTGATTCAGTTATGGTCAAGAAATAGCATTTTAGTATATCCGAAGTAAAGTATCATGATAGATAAAGTAAATTAATAAAATTACCTTCAAATCAAACAAAAATTCAATAAATTTTCTACAAAGAAATCCTTCAAATAATTCTAATTTAGGTTTAGCATATAGTTCGATGTACCCACCGTTAGCACTGGTCGTTGTTTTAAATTAATTTGTATTCAAAACATTGTTATGCGAGCTACACTGTATGCATGTCTGTAAAACTAATGCACTTCGTTATTTGGATTAATACGACTGGTAACATTTTCAAGGTGATTATTTAGTAAGATTTCTTGATTTGGGACCATTTTTGTATTGCTTTCTGTTGTCCGCTTGACTGTCTAGTCATTATCACTCCTTTGAGGATTATTTACTGCTTTATTATTGGATTCTTTATGTTTTTTCTCAGGACCTTTTTACTCTGACACTAGAATTAATTACAGTGTTTAGTTTTTCTCATCCAGTTATTGACACTCTTTAAGTACTTGATTCTCTTTACCTATAATTTACTTGCTTGTTATTTTATTTTAGACCGCCATTCAATCACTATAATTAACTACCTCCGTTCAACCAAAGAAACAATTGCAAGTAAAAACAGCTCCACTTACTTCAATGCATATTCAAGTTAACAGACTCGAGTAGAGTTATATTTGTAATGGCATATTAAAGTATTAAAGCAACCATGGCGGCACTTGGTGGTGCAATGGCAACCGGTTTTTGAAACGCCCGGCAGTTTTTGCGACCACGTGATGTCTTGAGATACAGCTGGGCATAGATTAGCGTCATATGTGACGTAGATACGACACTTTTGTAGCTGTTGTAGGTGCACAGATAATGTGGTTAGACTCATGAATTCAATAAAATAGTAAGGGACATTAAAAATGTAGGGATTGTGCCTTTGTGATTGCTAATATGTCTCTTGTCTTGTCTACTATGGACATTTCGCGATCCTTATAGTAGTTACAGTTGTAGATGTTCATGGTATGTGGACTGATTTCGACTATTTGTCAAAACTTCGATGGTCTTAATGAAAGTAACGTTGCTTTATCTTGTTGAAGTATAAGATTCAAAACCCCGGTCACCTTGTTATACATTTGTTTTATTTATTTTTGCCTGGCTTACAGGTCATTGTCTATAGGTGGTTCATTACAAACTGTCTTGAAAAGTAAAATCACTGCAGTAATTAAGCAAAATGATGCAGTAGCTTCCTACAACATTGATTTAGCTAACCAAACACGTCACGCTCGTAGGCTAGATAAGATAGCCTGGATCTCTGCAACAGTGCAACACAGGCCTTATCACACAATCAGTCTGGTTAATAACTGGGCGTGAAAGTGAGAGTTGGCGGCTTATCAACCGATTTAGATACAAGGACTTATTAGAAATGGGTTAGGTTTGTGATAGATGGGTCTTTAGAGCGTTACGCGTTTTGGATGACGATGAAATTGAAGATCATCAACGGCATTGTTCCTAAAGTGAAGCTTGTATTCATCAGTGGGTAAAGTCCGTCCTCGTAGCGGCGATTGGCGGCGGCGATCTCTCGCGTCCGGCCCTGGTTCAAGCCATGGTCCGGAGCGAGAGGGAATGGGAATCCGTCACCTCCTTCTGCGAAACAGTCATGCTAGTGAAGGAGGTGGCGGGACGTGAGAGGGAAAGAACCTCACGTCCCAGCCGCCACGGGAGACGCCCTGGGCGTCGGCGGTCACGTGGTGGCTCCCGGCCACCGTAGGCGCGGGCCTGTAGACGGCGAGTTATGGGCTAGCTCGCCGTCCGGCCGTCTTATGACGACAGGCCGTGTCGACGGCGCGTTCGTGTTCCACGCGCGCCTCTAAGAGATGTCAGCAACGATGTAGGGGTCTGCAAGGGCCGATGCCTGCCAGGGCTGCGGGACTGTTCGAAAGAGATACCGTGGCCCTGGAACACAAAGGGCAAAGAAGGAACATGGACGGGTTTTAGCCAGTACAAGTCTGACACTCCCTTCCGCTCCGCCCAGAGTGGGGGGGTCATTTGATGATTTCCCACCCGAAAAAAAAAGAAGGCTGTGGATGATGTTGGACCTTTACAGAATCTTATTAATATTAATTTTCACAGCAATGTCAGCTTGCTGATTTCAAGGGGCTGCTGAATACCTACTACTTTTAGAGGATGAAAGTTTAGAGAAACTCGTAATAGTCCTATTCTCATTTCATCAGTCGATTTAGAACTTTGCACTTCTCCGTAGCGTACATACAAATAAACTGTTATGAAAATATGATAGATTGCGTTTAGCATCAATCATCACAGCTGTTATAAATCCGGCCATGTTTCGCGTAATTATAACATTCTCGCAACAGCAAGCTTTAACGAAACAGATGCTCCTCATAATTTTGCGAACTAATTTGCAAGCACGTGTTACAATTACTATGCCTAATTGTCTGTACATTCGGCCTTGTTGCTTCAGTGGTGGCCCAGTGATGTACACCCGTCTTACGAGTTTTAGCATTACTTTGTATGATTTATCTCATCAACATTGTTCTGAAATTGACGAAGGACACTTGAAGGAAACATGTGACATCTACCAACCGTCAATGGGCTGCATGGTAGATTATAGCCTCTCCCTCTCATAATATGGAGGAGGCCTGTGTCCCAGCAGTGGACATTATGGACCAATTACGCGCTTCTGCAACCTTCTGAGGAATTAAACTGTTATCAAATCTGTACTAAATATATTTTTATACCTATGAGCTGTGGTATCTTATCTCTGGGTGACGTTGTTAAGGCCATCTGACAGTACGTACTAATGAAAAATTATAAATGTGATGATGCGTGGTGCATAATACACGGCGAGTACGTATCGTATCACCGTGATTGTTTGTAGCCTGGAAATTCCGTTTATCACAATTTATATTAAGTAGTGCAATAACTATCTTCGACTGTAGGTATGAAACAGGAAAGTGATGTATTTTTAACCAGGTATGCATCTTGGATTGCATTTCTTTTGATTCGGGGAATAAGAAGCAGGTGGTAGTGATGAATAACCGTTGATCTGTGTTCCTAAAGAAAACTATTCTAATGCTCTAGTCATTACTTTCGTCATGATAGTTTCTTTGAAACGTGGTTGCAAGCTTGAGACACTGGCGAATTTAATGAACACACGTGATGCTGCACAGTATGGAATACAGACATGCTGCACCGACCCCAAATAAATTGGGCTATGGGCAGGAGAATGATGATGACGATGTGTTTCATTACACAGTTCTGCTACATTTTATATTCTATGCCATTCAATCCGGAGATAAATGCAAGTTTTAACGAAACGCAAAGAAATGTTATCCTCTGGATTATAAAAACTTTGATTAAACGAACTCATTTCTGGTTTTTAACTTCTTTATCGAATTTAGCGCCTAAATATGTATAATGTGCCTGATAAACATTATCATTTTTATGTAACAGAGTTAACCACTGGTTTGATACGCAAACGATTTTAATCGAAATTTTGCAATAAAAACGATAATAAATGACCTGAAGGTACACACGTATGTGTTCAGTGTTCGTGGTTTGAATAAAGTAATGAATATTAAACAAGTTTCTTGAAAAATAAATAATTAAGTGTCTGCAGAGGATGTGAGAAAGCAAAAAGTTAAAAGAAAAACAGTTTCTATACCGCTGTTGACTTTTGTAAGTGAATGTAATATTTGCACAAGATAATACTTAGTACAAATGCATTATGCATTTAAAGCAATACTTTGAGTTTCTGCAAGTTTCATTGAACTTGCAAACCTGGGAGTTTCAATACTTTCAACTTTTTTTTGGGCCTGCAAAAACTTTGTCACCGCATTTTTCAAGATTTTTTTGAAAATTTAAAGGTCCTGATGACATTTTGCTTTCAATTTTAGAGGTACATGAACTTGTTGAAGCTATTTCTCGGTATTAATTTGGGGTAGCCGCAGCATGCCTTCTTCTTCCATACTTCTCTATTACTCGTCATCTCATCAGACACCTCCTTTCTCGTTATCTCATATTGTTACGTTTCAAAATCATCTTCTACCGATATCCATATAGCATGCAATTTGATTGTCGGATTCCGATCTTATCGCCGATATCACTCGGCACATTTAGGGGCGCAGCTCGAACCAGTTTGATAATCTGGTTTATCATTTTGGCGCATTGTTTTCTCCATAAGGAGCCCTATGTCCAGTAGTACATGGTGTTGGCTTGATAGGAAGATGATGCGGAAACATTCACCGAGCATAGTAAGGGCCCAGTTGTTTCGATATCGGTGCGTGTACGCAGCTCTTATCTCGAGGTTCCCCGACTATCTCGTAAAGGGTTACGAGAACTTGCGAAATACATGAAGATATAGGTAGGGTTACTGCTTGTAAGGAAATAAAGCTAATAGAAGCAGTACTAGATATTCTTTGGTCAATGGTTCTGTTTGGTAACGCTTGCCGCATTCTGTGTAGCCCTTGGTCCATGGATAATGGTTACCACTTCCCATCAAGCGTTAGCTTGTTGGTAGCCTTAAAATTAAAAAGGTTACCTCCAAACAGGCCTTCTTGTAGTCTACTTCGCGTTTTCGGCGTCAGGTATTTATCGGATCTGTCATTCGCTTCATATTGCCTTTTAACTTTGCTTTACTCGCGAATACGTAGTTTTAGCTCTGCGGCTTTTAATAATCTGCTTTTTATGTCTGAATTACTCTCTTTTCTTTTTGGTGGAGGTTACAACTGGGGCTCAATAAACGCTTACTAGTAGTAGTATATTTATTTGCATAAAACATTGTATACAAAGGTGTTGAGTACAATTTAAATGAAACAAACATGTTTAGCTAGGATAAGACCAAGCATGCTAAATTTTTAAGACACGGCAATAGTTAAGGAGGCATCAACAATGAACAGTATAATTAATAAAAACATCAAAACTTTTTATCTATAAATTCTTTTAAGCTATAAAAAATATGTTCAAGTAACCATTTATGACATTAATTAAGCATTAAACTAACTAAATACATAATTAATTAAAAACTATTAAATAACCTAAAATAAGAAAACTAACAACAAACTATAAAAGGGCATCAAAAAACTCAAATTAAAAAAAAAAAATAGTTTTAAATAATTTTGTATTTAATATTTTAAAATGCCTAACCAAACCACCACCCTGACCAATTGCCTGACTAATTTTTCTTACTCTTGATGACGGCTGAAATGTCTCCGGAAGTTGCCGGCCCTAGGTAAAGGGTTGTCAACATATAGATACTAGGGGAACATTAAGTTGTATACTCGTTTATGCGTATTAACAATAGCTATCGTTCATGTTTATGAAGGCAGTGTTTTAGTAAGCTGCCAAGAACGGGCTAATGTTCTCTCTAGAAAGCGTATTATATTGATGATATCATTGACTAGTTGTTGATCGTTTATGTTAATAGTATCTCGATTTTCATCTGTAACGGTGGATTTGTCTGTTTATTCAGTTGAAATGTTTGATTATGTTAATGTTTTTGGTTTGATTTTTCGGATTGTATAATTATCACTTGCTTCGGTGAAGGATAACATCGTGAGGAAACCAAACATGCCTGAGAGATATTTATCGACGGCATGTTGGTTTACTTGCTAAGACAGAGCCCTACGCGGCATAAAAACTGACACCAGGTTAGGCACTAACCACACGAAAAAGAAGAATTGAAATATTAGAAAGATTCGCTAGCGACGAGTGTCTTTAAGTTAACAAAGTACCTATAAGGTTTTTTATTTAATCATAAGACAGGATAAACTAATCGAGATTAGATAGGTACATAGAGACTCGAACTTGTACTGTGTAGAGTGAGTAGATGACAAAATACGTTCAACAATTCGTCTAATAAATTTTCTTTTATACAATTTGACTTAATCGTTACGTGCTTTTTTTTAGTTAACCCGTATTGTCCCACTCCTGAGCAAAGGCCTCCCCCCATTCCTTCCACTTCTCACGATGGTGAGCTTCTTCTCGCCAATTCGCGAGGAAGCCATCCAAGATGTCCCGCCATCTTCTCTTACGTTAGCTTAGGTACCGAATTTCTCTGTTGTTTAAATTGTAAGGTTATTTAAGTAACTTAATAATTTCATGCTGATCCCCTACAAAACACTCCCCCTTTATCGTTTTCGACAGTGTTAAACAGAAACTGAGTCACACTAAACACTCCAGTAAGTAGTAGGAGTGACATTGTCACGTCAGTACTGTCTGCCAACTCAAAATCTAAACCTACTTCTGTTTGGGAGCTACGATGCCACAGACAAACACAGAAACAACTTCAAAAAAATCAAAATCAAAATATTTTATTTCACATAGGCCTCGATGGGCACTTATAAAACGTCGACAAAAAGGTGCACGGTTCGGGTTGGTCGTTTCCTATGGAGAAGAACCGGCAAGAAACTCCATGGTTATTCTTTTCAAATCATTTGGTGTTACAGTATTATGGATACAGCATCTGTACTTAAGTATGGGGGACAGCGTAGGCCCGACAATAAGTCGTTGCTTACTACACAAAAAATGTAGAAAAAAATAAAAAGTTAACAAAAGTTAACAAGCAGCTGGGAATCTACAAAGCCTACAATGTCCACACATTCACAAAAAATCGATAAAAATAATCTTTTTAACTTAACTAACTTTAAACTTATAACACCCCTCTGTATTTGTCGGTGGTTAAAAACACGAACTGAGAAACAGTTGACATTAATTAACATTAGTATCAGAAGACCGTTGTACTACGTATCCTGTGACGTCACATATTATGGACATGACGCGAATACTGAATACGTCTAGCGAGTCATGTTGAATAAACATAATATGTAGAAATATATTGTGACAAAATGATAAATGTTTATTTTATTTATGGCATTGAACTAGAATCCAGACATACTCAAATGAATAAAAATATTTATATTGCGGATTCATAGATTCGTTCTATCACAGTATTCTATTTTCAACCGTAACGACTGTTGTCAACTATTGTTTTTTTATGAATCGATTGTAGATAAGAAACTGAAATAGGGTTAAGGTCAGATTATCGTCAACGATACAGATTCTACGAAACAAGTTTTGTGAAAGTTAGTCTTTGGGGCGTCTGAAGTTTCACGTATTTGGAAGTTTCAGTTGATTATCTTCGGTCTACGTTTCAATTTCGGAGAAACGGCATTTTAAATTTACCTGAGAAAGCTAAGATAGTCTTCGAATCTTTTTTTTCAGGGCATCCAGTATCTACTTAGTCACTTAAACCATTTTTTAACACAAAACTTTTTGCAACTACTATTTTATCTGCAACCTCACTGTAACTTGGTTATCAGTCCTGTAGGTGAACAGTTGCACACACACAGACAGACCCGTGTGAGTCACTGAGTGATCGTGAAGTAATATCTCAGGACAGTGAACTGGCCGACACAGCGGATTATAACGAATTGCGATAAATTAACGTAGATAATAGTTCTGTGTCTATTAATAAATAGGTTATGTCGTCTGGGGGAAGTGGAGATTTATAAGATCGGAGGTTGGAGGTTTTGCCCGTCTTCGGGTGTCAACAGAAATAGTAAGTTCTTGGTTTTTGCTTCGTTTCTGGTGGGTTTTAAGCAAGAGAGGGAGGGGACTCCCCCTATCAATAAAATTGAACGTGACTAGAAATTTAAACTTCGTTCAAGAGCTGTCAATATCATTGTTATAAGAATATTGAAACCGACAATTTTCGAACGAGTACTTGTACTGATCGTGTTCAGTGTCTTTGGTGATATTCATTCTAAGTTAGACAGGTTCGCGTTTGACCACTATCTAGCTATCTACATTATCGACTATCACACCTCTTGTTGGGCGATGATGTGTCTGACGAATGGCGCACGCTTGCCTAGAAGAATTCTCATTTTAGTTTACTCAAAAAGTTGAGCACATCAGATGCTTTGACTTTGAGCTGGCCTAGAGTAGTTAGAAGTTTTATAGAATAACGAGGCTAGCTTATACTGGTTTTGGTTACCAATGACGTGCGGTCTACTGTCACATGACCGTGTTGCTGAAACTTGGAATGTCCACCATAATATAGCAGTGGCTCAATTTAGTCTTCACCTTACGCCTGCCCGTCCGATTATGGTAAGGGCTTTGAAAAATACTTACTCAATATGCAATTTATGCGAACACGAATTGACAATAAAAATATTTTATTAGTTAGGATAATGTTTAGCCATCACCAGATCGGCCTTCTCTTTGGCTAGTATTATGGACGGTCGTGAGCTAATATTACTGTTGTTATCACGATTGGTAAACGCTATAATGATTGCAACATCCATTAAATAGCATAATCTCTCAGTTGCCCTTCAAGAAAACCAATAATTGGACAAGGAGCGTCTATTTTAATCGCGAAGATTCGGTTTTGCATTTTTCTCTTTTTTGTGTTGGCATGAGTTGACTATCTATCCTCTAATTGACTTATCCAATGTGCAGAATTTTTACGAGCTCGGCAAATCGTAAAATATGCACTCAGTGTTACCTGTATTATAAAACAGTGTCCAATAAAACATGGAATGCGAACCGTGTTTCATAAATACTTTTGTGGTATTTCTGTTGCTTTATGTCTGTGTTGCCAGTTCTTGGACCGAAATATTCGAGTTTTAAGTGAGTAATTAGCGGAATTTCTAGTAAGTGAAGTTTTCATGATGTGATTTCTGATGCGACATTATGTTACTTTCAGTTCATAAAGTGCGTAGGTTTTACCGTTTTCTTTTTTTTAAGTTGCTTGGTTGTTTCCGTTTGGTATATATTCTGTAATCGTAATTAAGTCTATAATCTTCATAATACAAGGCAAGATCATTACCTGAACTCTTCAAAAATGGGTGAAAAAAAAATAAGAGGTTAAGCACCGATGTTTTTCATTTTTTGATTGCTTGCGTTGCTTAATTTATATATAGAGATATGAGATAGAAAGAGAAACTGTTGTTCACTACATTCTTGTGACTTCTAAGATCTATTAAAGAGAAAGTTAACTTTTGCGAAATAAATAAAAAAATAGGACGCGAGAAAGACTATCTACAGACTAAATGCTAACATTTTAGACTTTTACGACATAAAAATTGATTTCAAAAATATTATTAATGTTTGATCGATAGACTATTCGGGGTTATCTCGCGGTAATTTTTTGCATAACTAATATTTCTTGGCGCGAGGAACTACTGTTACTAGAGAATACTGTAAACTAGTTTAGTTAAGTGTATTTTAGTGTAAAGTGCTTTCACAGAATAAATAATACATATCTATATGCAATATTGTGATCTAAGCCTCATCATCATCATCAGCAGTCCACTGCTGGACATAGGCCTCCTCAATCGTACGTCACTCAACTCGATTCTCAGCAACTCTCATCCAGTTGCTTCCAGGCACCCTGCGCCGATCCTCACTCCACCGAGCCTGAGGGCGTCCCACCTTACTTTTGCCGATTCGCGGTCACCACTCGAGAACACGTGTACCCTAACGGTCATCGGTTCTTCGGCTATATGACGGCCCATTCCCACTTCTGCTTACTTATTGTGTGAGCTATATCGACAACTCTGGTTCTCTGTCGGATCACCTCTTTCCATATGCGATCCCTCAGAGAGACTCCAAGCATAGCCTGTTCCATAGCTAGAATTTATGGACCAGCTGTACCGTGAGTTAGGTCAGTAAGGTCGACCTAAGCCTTATGCAACTGACCAAATAACCAAAATAAATAGGAAAGCATTAATTAACTCAGTTTACGTTATAGAACTTTCTTGAATGTTCGATATGGACAAAAGAAGCCACAAGTAAGCTTGTAGTAAAGCATGTAAATAAAGTGGCCGGACAAAGATCACCAATGCAGTGAGGTACATGACGTTTGTGAAGGAAATTACGAGTGACAACTCAAACATCACGATTTGACCAGTAATGGTACATTTAAAGTAATTGTTACTTTGAGTGCTGGTGAAAAATACTTCGACAAATATGCTGGAAGCTGGGAAATATTACCTGTTATCTCACATACAATAATAATTAAGTCAGAGTTATTTTTAGAATACAGTAGACAGAGATAAGTGATAACGCATATCAGGAAAGACTTCTGGAAAAACCGTTGTTGGTTCGCCTGGTCTGGTCTTTGGTCAGACAAGAAGGAAGTCAGACTGACTAATTTGATTTTTTGATTTTTGCTTTTATGACCGTTATCATTAAAATTAGGTGACAATTTTTTTGTAGGCCTGTACTGTCCCATTGCTGGGCAAAGGCCTCATAAAAATATAAATTGCCAAAATAAAAACGCTCTGTTTTATTTTTATCTCGAGGCATTCGTTTTGATATTGTATAGTGTTAGTTACAACAGGAATTTGTAATGAACGAGTCATTATACCAAACGCTTTGTGTGATCCTCACTGTCCACAGTTCATTAAACCTTATAAACTATACTTATCCATAATATATGAGGTACGTCCCCTAAGGCGACCCCCTTGACAAGGTCACTACACGTCGTAAAAATTGCCTGCACAAAAAATAATTCAGTGATTAATATGCGAGAAACAGGTTCCGTTTTTGTAATAAATTGGAGACCGCTTATGATTTTATACGCACGTTAAGAAGGCACATTACGCTGTTGTACGTGTATACCCTTTGACGTACCGCAAGTCCGCAACAACTTTGTTTTCCCTTGAGGCTCAGGTTTTCCATTATTAAATATTCGCTTCGATAAATCAGACATAAAAATATGGACATCAGTATTCATCATCGATTGTAAGATGCTGCCAAAGTATCAATGGTTCGAAAATAAAAATACAATTTGATGTCCGTTTAAAAATCGTACTCAAGTCTCTGGTATTCCGATGCAGCCGGTTAGACTGGAAGCCGATCCCAACATAATTAGGAAAAGGCTAGGCAAATGATGATGGTACTTAGGTCTCGACTCTCATCCCGTCTTTATACCAAATGAATCATCAGACCACAACAGCCCTTGCTAAGTTACTTACTCATCTTCTGATATGGCCTAAGGGCTTTATAAATTATGCATAAACTGCTTATAATCACTTGCATTGGCCATTCATCGCTCACCACAGTATTATAAAAACCAGTATTAGTGCCAGTCATGTAAACAAGCGAATATGTAAGCTTTAATAAAGCTATTATTTAGGACCAGTTCATATTTTTTTATGAAAAAATGATATCTTGATGGACACAGAGTAGTGAGCAAAGAGAAACTTTACTTTATGCAGTGTGTTTGTCTCTCTGAATCTGCTTTCATGTCGCACTAACTGACTAAAGCAGGGGTTCCCAAAGTGTGCGCCGTAGAGAGTAAAGAGAGGCGCTGTGAGGCGCTCCTGTTAAACTAAACTTAGGTATTCGCGGCTACAAAATAAACAATTGGAATCGTGCGCGCTCCAAGAACCTTTCCATGCACGAGATCCACCAGAATTCACTTCACAGCCTTACCCTACGCTTTAAAAAAAATGTGTGGAGACAGAAAGTTCACACGTCATATTGATTAAGTTGCCATTGTATTTTATTTCCAATTTGTCTTAAATAATTCATGTATTGTATTTCTTGTGTGTCAATTTAAATATTAAAACACAGCTTCATAATATGGATATTATGCATGTTTTATTGTTAGCAAGACTTGGCAGGGGCACAGCTGTGTCCCCAGATAGGAAGCAGTGTACCATCAACCAATCCATACAATAATGATGTAGGTACTATAGATACCAATTTAATTGGTATTTTAATAGGCTATTGGGAGGGCAATGTTCATTTTACGATTATTGACGTAACATAATTATTATGTTTATGATGAGGCGGTAGGACACCAAGATAGGATAAGCAGCTTTGCCCTGTGACACGTTTGTCAATAGGCTCGCTTTCGCTGGTGAATCTTTTAAATAGTATGTGTCGGATTCCAAAATTCACGCTTGTGTTACTCCATTTCCTCACTGATCCGTAACAATCAATGAAAATTCGTAGCGTATAGAACCGCCTTTGAAGCTTACGATTATAAAATAATTTTATAGCCCCATAATGTTATGCAAATAACTTGCTTACGTCGAAAATTACTGTACTATTCTAGGCCAGTGATACAGGTTACTGCAAACAAAGGTAGATAATATTAATATGTCGACTTAACACATTAATTGCTGATTCTTCAGCATTTAACTAGCAAATGAAAGTTTATAAAACACACGGTGTTTCATTGTATGGTACTAGTTTTCCTTATAATTTTAGTTATGTTGCTTCTTCGCTGTACAGAAGCCCTTTCCAAATTGCTCGCTTGACTTGCTGTATGCTTTGGTGCAAACTGTAAGTGCAGCAAGTAACTGTTATATAATAAATAAACTCACTAGCCTTTAGTAGTTAGTGACTTTCTCATCAAACAGCTAATTGTGCACTACAGCTGATCCTCGCCTGCTTCAACAGTTCTACGGCTATATGGTTTGTCATTTGTGAACCATATAATGTTATCTCTTGTTAGATTATAATCTGTTAAAGAATACGCATGTGAATTTGACGTGTTTTTTTGTAACCTCATTACATTCATTATCCAAACACAGTGCCAGCTGATCGGTCATTCACCAGTATTTACGCGATGTTCACTCTTTCTTTGTATTGCTATGTCCAGTAATTATGGAAATGTTGCCAGCTGAAGTAAAAAATAACCGTACAAGTCGTACAACAGATACAACTTTTGCGTTCAGTAAAAGGGGGTTAAAGATAGCATCAGTAAAAGATCCCATTAAAATAAAACGACCAGTTTTTTGAAAGTGGATAAGCTGAACACAGTGCTAATATTATATTATGTATATTGTTTTTCGAAACTGCGATAAGTATAAAGGAAATAAAAGCAGATGTGTTTTAAAAGGAAAGAAAAATGATTCAGAGTGGTTGAGAGTATTTTTAGTAGTTATATCTTTATTTGTCAAGTAAAATATCTCCAACATAGTAAATACTATAAATTATCACGCCACACTGATTTCCTACGCGTAGCTTTGAGCAGAACCCACAAAATGCACGATTAAAGTACAAGTATTATAGTTCAGTGAATTACTTAAAATTACCGAGACCGTAACGTACTCTGTGCATGGTAATATTTCGTAAATGAGCCGGTAAGATATTGCGAGGGAAAGATAATCACATAATAACTAGTCACCCTTAGTTAACTCTCGTAATTTGAGTGTTAATAGATATAAATTGGGTACTAGGAGTGCATGTAGATTGAGAGGTTGCCTATAAAAGAGTTCTGATGTAGCTCTTGGGTATTGAACCTTTTTATTTTGCTAATGCATTTTTTCACGAACACTATGTAAAATGCAAATGCAATCTTAAATGCATCATCTACCTAGCCTTTTTCCAACTATGTTGGGGTCGGCTTCCAGTCTAACCGGATGCAGCCGAATACAGTATTTTACATGGAGCGACTGCCTAAGTGCCTATCTTACGATATTATAATATGATACCCCTTGGTAAGACTGGTTGTCAGACATTCGGGCCACTGACGAGAACAACTGCTTAACGTGCTTTCAGAGGCACGGAGAAAACTCAGTATATAATGGGTGGTCACCCATCCACGGGCCAACCTAGATAAGCGCGGCTCAACCTAAAGGTCAACCTGAGCCGAATAACTAAATGCATAAAGTGAATTTAATGCCTAATAAAAGTGTTCTTTTGGATTTTTAACGTCCCGCTTAGTTCCGAGAGTTGGATATCCCACAATGTTCATAACATTTTGAGGTCGCGTATTGTTTGGGAAAACGGATGTAAGTCCAAGAATACAAACGTATCTTATTTCATGACTACAAAATGGGTGAAAGTAACGTTTGGCACAAGAAGAGATACGTCCAACAAAACGCCTCAAGTTAATCTTCTGTTTTACTTTTGTCATAAGTTTTTATGTCAGCAGCAAAACTGCTGTAAGTCGTAACGTGTCTTCATCTTCGTATAATTGTTCCTTATCTTAATCAAATATCATCCTAACTATCTTCGATATCATTGCGAATTACCTCTTTAACATTGTATGATCCATGAGACCACGACCTCAGATTTGGTCCTCTGTTGGTTCTGCCCCACCGCGCTCTGTCTCAAAGTGGGTGCACTCAAACTCAAACAATTGAGTATTAAGATGTTGAACGTGATTTATGCTTCCTATGTCTAGATTGAACGACTTAGAGTTTGGTTCCACTGCCACACTGGTTTGCGGAAAATGTGAATTGAAATCTGCTTCATAGAAAATTTTGGGAAATATGGTGTATTATAAAATATAAATGTCGTCGTATTAAAAACTTTGATAAATTATCCAATGAAACAATACTCCACTGAGGATTTTTTTTCTTTTTCAGCTTAAAAGTGTGTTGAGCAATATAAAGTGTGTGTGTGTTGTAGTGTGTTGCGTGGTTTGTTGTGTGTTGTGTGTTGTAGATTGACGACGCATACAGAAATTAAATGCAGGCTGTTGCCTGTTTGTTGATTGGCAAAAGCAAAGAGAGGAGGACTATTCGAACTATATGTGAAACTGAGCTCTCGATGATGACAAAGAACTACCCCGATAGGATTGTTCATCTGCAAAAGTAATGAGTTTTCAAAAGTATAAGTTGTATAAGGAACTATTGGGCATTTCATTCTTCTACGCGATTGAGACTGTGCGTCGCCTCAGTTATCTGTCAATGTATTTAAGATTTAGTCGATTTTACCTTTTCCTTCTTCTTTAGCGATGGGACCACACCTTTACACGCTTATTTCGTCGATGACCTTGTTGACGCGGGCTCGCTATTACTATGCCAACTTTGACGGTTCTGGACTGCTTGCCGGCTTCTCGCCATACATTCTAATGAACTCGCTCATTAGCAAGAACAAGCAGGATTAGCGTGACAACCCATTGTTCTACAATTAGGCGATCGTAACGGAAGTCCTGTCGCGTCTATTTAAGTTTGGAGGTGGTACATTGTCATGCTTACTGCACATCATCATCTTCCTAGCCTTTTCCCAACTATTTCGGGGTCGGCTTCCAGTCTTACCGGATGCAGCTGTATACATTTTACATGGAGCGACTACCTATCTGACCTTCACAACTTAGTAGCCTAGGTCTTGGTAAGGTTGCCAGACTTTCGGGCCACTAACTACCTGTGAAAGATCTACCAATGACAGCTGGGACCAGGGGCATAACGTGCTTTCTGAGGCACGGAGGAAACTCGGTAAGTTATGGGTGGTCATCCATCCAAAAATTAACCTAGGCAAGCGCGGCTTGACTAGAAGATCGACCCGAGCGGGTGTGTTTGGATTTTTTCTTCTTGATTCGTTACCGCACTTTGAAAATAAATTAAAGATCAAATGTAGTTATTTTTTCTAATTAGAGCGGTTTTCTCTTATGAAAGGTACGTAGGTTTACGCTTTATTTTGATTGATTGTTAATTAGGTTCAACAATTATATTGTTTCCTGCTGGGCTATATTTAGCACACACTTTCCAATCCACCGCAACCATTTCATAGTCGTCAGTTACATTGTTGGTTGAGTACTTATGCACATCGTTAACGATATTTCCGATTCAATAGTGAAATTAAAATCGACCTTTATTACAATGTTGTTTAATTATTTCAAGAATTAAACTATCCTACTTGTTTTACGGCTTATCCGTAGCATAATCACATAATCGGCTGATAACGTCCCCACAGCTGGGCTTAAAGCCCTTCTATGTATAAGGACTGGGCCTCAATCAACCCCGAGGGCCAGTGCGGGTTCATCAGTCCTTCGATTTTGGTGACCTTAAAACTCAACAGAAATGAAAAATGCATATTTAATGTTAAGTTTGTGAGTCAATATGGTATTTTACGACACCTGTGTTTCGTAAAATATTACGGCTTGCTAATGCCAAAATATACGGTTTCACTAATAGTATTGTGTAACCCAATAACTGGGTTGTAGAAGTCACATAAGCAGACAACATTTTTGCCATCGCGGGTATACCCTGGATGAGGCTGGCACAAGAATGTGGAGCTTGGCAGAAGAATGTGGAGCTTCGCAGAAGAAAATGGAGCTTGGCAGAAGAAAAGAATGGCCTATACCCAGCAGTGGGTGAAGCCGAGCTGTGGATGATGGAAGTCAGATTGGCATACCATGTTAGGTAATGGTATTCCGCTGCATTTGGTTTGATCGGAAGGCCGTTCCAATATAGTAGGGAATAGACTAGGTTAGTACTGTTAGTAGTTAAAGGTTTAAAAGCAAATTGTTAACATATTCAGTATATTAGAAAACAGGACACGTACTAATCAACGTAGTTATAAGTGGTAACTATTTGTTATTGACACTGACACTGACAGTACCTTTATGTCGTATGCTCGTAGTAGTAAAAGTAATTTTCTTAGCGTTAATGTACCTCAAATGTGGTGCTGTTGTTTGTACCAATGATAATTGGTAGCTGCATCCTTTTAGCATTCCCTTCGTATCCTCGCGATTGTTCGCAGCCATCAGTTGATCTCTGTAGGATAACCAGCACAATGGGCCAATGACCTCAAATGTAAGATTCTACTGGGAAATTGAATAATGATATTCTTCATGGCCGTAACCGTGACGTCTCCATTTATCGTAATGCGGGTAGGTACATAGAGTACGTCACAAGGTAGTGATTCTGACATAAACACACTTTCAGTATCTTTTTTTATTGTTGGTATTCTCTTAATAAGAACCACAATAGAGCGTTCTCAATGCTGGGAACCCAGCTTCCTCTCAGTGATAGGATTCGACCATTCAACATTCACATGTCTTAGAACTTTTGGTTTTGAGATTTGCCTTTAGTTCCCTAACGATGTTTTCGTCAATGTTTTGAGAGCAGTAGCGGTGAACTAAATTATAAAAAGTAATGTGCCTGCTTTAGTTCGAATCTACGAATTATGCTGTGCATTTAATCACTACCATTCATTTATAATGAAGCTAGTGGCTTTGCTAACCAATATGATTCTGATTATCGATATTTCCTACGAGTAACAACCGCCGCTAGCACAATATGTTGCTAACATAAGATTAGTTGGCAGACTGACCGCAATAGATCAACGTCCTTAGCCAGTCGAGTCTGTGTTGTAACACAACGTGGCGTGATTCAGTGTTATCTTATACACGAAGATGTAATCAAGTCTAATTGGCAAGTTTGGGGAATTTTTAAAGAGAAGTTTAAACTTCAACTTCCTCAATCGTCAACCGCTCCGCAGAGGAGGTCTAACGCTTCAAACATTACTCAGGGTGCCTTCAAAAGTTCTACGAGTAGATAAGCCAGAACACCAAATACCAAGGCTAATCCTTCTGTAAGTCCAGCTTACGGAGACAAGATGAGCAACAACCATGCCTAAGCAAACTTTCCAAGAAACATATATTTGCGTCATCAAACCCACAATTCTGTGAGTGTGGTCAAGAGCCTGCTTTTCTATGAATCCCAAGTCCAGGAATTAATTGAGATAGATTTTCCACAGAGTAGCACCTTCTTGATGATTCACTCTCATCGTTTCGCCAGTCCAATAGATCAACGGCCTCAAATAGTTTAGTCTGTGTCGAAATGCGGTGGTGGCGCGATAGAGGTGTTATCTTACAAACACGAGTATGCAATCGAGTCGAATCGTCATAAAGTCGCAAGTTTGTAACACACTTATTTGTTGACTGATGATATTGTGGAAGTGGAGTAAACAGGTGTGTTTGTAGGTGACAAGAATTTGAATGCGTTTACAGATTTAGAAGAGCAAGTATATTTTGTGTTTGGGTGACATTTTGGAGCTAATGATGTAACAGAAAATCACAGCTTAATTAAAGAAAATAAAAGGTTTAAACAGGAGGCAAGAAAGAAGAAACAATTTATCAAACAAAACATGACGAGTTTTGCTAATTCGATAGTTGAAAGAAAAATGTAAATCAACACCATTCGTTCTCAAGACATTTTAAAAACAGTAGCCAATAAAAAATAATTACCATAGGCATACAAACTACAAAGAACTACAACAGCTACAATTACGCATGTGTCTAAACAAGATTACTGCTTCATTCTACAGACAATTCTCACGATCTATTGCCGTCCTCTTAAGTTCACAACTGGTTGTCAAGTGACAATAGAATGAACACATGGACTAAACTGGCTTTGTTCTGAACTACCGCCTTTTAAAGCTTTGTGGGGCTACACCTGATAATTTACAAGTCAAACTGGTAAATGCTTTGGGGATATCCGACTGGTGACGACAAGTTTCGAGATCCGTTTATGGGTTGCTGATACAAGAATTTATTTGGACGATAAGTAAGTTAGTTTAATATCTGCATATCTTAGACTACATACAGGATACCGGTAAGGACAAAGATAACTGACAATCGCTTTCAAATCGTATTGTATTCCTACAACGACTTCCCAACTTTCAATTTTTTCAACGGGGTGGACTTAAGCTTTTTGATAGCGTGTCCCTCACAAATCTGAGGTTTTCCACCATCGCGTCGTTTTCTATGATAGAATAACACTTCGTCTAGGCCCTCAGGATGAGACTTAAAAACTTGTCATAAAAGAGAAGACAGACAGCAATGGGTGGAAAAAACGTGTCGATGTTCACTGAGATTTCTGCTCTGAAGACGTGCTACTGAGTGCTCGAAATCAAATAAAACTTATGAGAAACCGTAGAAACTCAATCAAAGAAAACGTTGATTGTAATGAGATTTGAGCCGAGTTTATCAATTAAATTATTAGTGATGATTCACTTACTAGGTCTGATGACGCAAATAATCGTTATGAACGCGTGACTATATATCATGAAAAATACATTTATACCATTATTAAAAAACTTGTCACAAAAGAAGTGGAAAACGGATGTGTCGAGTAATGCTATATTATGAATTAAGATAGCACTAAATGATACTAAAGATCAACTGTCTCCATTTCCTATAGCATATTGCGTTTTGCTAATCGAGGGCACAGATCCACAAGAGACTGGAATTCCTTAGGGACTATTAAACCGATAGAATCATATTAACAGTGCTATTCGTTACTGTTATCTTTTATGTTGATTTATTTTGAAGCAATGTTTTTGTCTTTTTTACTAATTTCATTGGTAACCCTTGGCTGTGTTATCAATAATTTATCATCTGCCTAGCCTTTTCCCAACCATGTTAGGCTCGGTTTCCAGTCCAACCGGATGCAGCTGAATACCACTAATACTTACATGGCGCGACTGCCTATCTGACCTCTACAACCTAGTTAGTCCTAGGTAATGCGATACCCCTTGGTAAAACTTGTTGCCAAACTTTTTGGGCCACTGACTACCTGCTGCTGCTGCTGTGTTTTCAGTAATTACAAGTCTATAATTTAATATTTATTTATCTGCCTTGTGGCTTTCATTTATTACTCACTACCACATGCATAAATTGTCTATGGAGTAATTGGGATTTATTTATTTACAAACAAAAGAAAACTGCACCAGCACTTAGCCTTTTAATTATAATATTCTTATCCTTTCTCCAAATAATTTACGATATAATACGAAAGAGTCATGCATAAATAAGAAAACCGTAACTACATTTACCAGAGCTAATTCAGCAACAATAACTGTAATAGTACCTAGAAACGATTGCACAATTACGAATACTAAAACTTATCCCGTAGTAAGCTCATTGCATCATATATAAGACGACATTCATGCTCTATTGTTCGTCGAACCTTGCGTCATTGCTAATGAATTGGCTATAACTCCTTATACTAAGTTATTTGAGGCGTTTACGATTTGACAGTTCACGTTATGATGGACATTCTAGGATGTTTGTAGAAGATTAAAGGTGTGGAAGGAAGAACCATTATTTGCAATGAGTGTTTAGCGGTTTAGCTGTAACAATGATTGAATTAACGGTACTGAGGTAATAACGGATTTGTATAAAGGTACCGTACATTGATTGTACCCAAAGGTTCAAATCATCTTCATTCACATCTTCTCGTGGTTCTCTTGGCGCATGAAATATTTGATGCGGTCATCGGCATTCAGTAAAAACCTATAACATCGTGTTGGACGACCGTAATGAAAGAAAACTACAATTTAGTATTGTACTGCATCTGGGATAAGAGCAGGAGAATGATGATGATGTTCAATTTATGGCTGATGCTTCCGAAACAGGATTCTGATTTTAAGTATCACATCTCAGTATTTATAACAGCCGTAATCAAAATGAACGACAAATAACCCAAGGCACAATAACCCTTAATAATTAGGATGCTATTATTTATTTTCAACCCGAAGGTCTTATTAATAATTGGCCAATATAAACACTAAATAAATGGTAATGCGCTTCGATGATTGGCCCTAATAAGAGACCCACATTCTGAAACATTTGCAACATTACGGTTTGCCCAGTATATCTTTGCATTTCAAGATGGCACTGCTTCGCAATTCAAATGTCAACAAAGTGTCAGATTCGGAGCGTTTTGAATTTAGTTACGTTTTTCACCGCAGTCCTAGTTATGATGGGCGCTGTGTACGTGTTTATGAACATTTGTTATCATTGTTGTTTCGCTTCTCACGGTGCACTGGGAGTTTGAGACTTCACGTGTACTTGATTGTTACTAATGTTGTGGTTATGATTTAGTTTTTTATTCTATACTTTCTTTAAAGTCATTACTTCTAGCAGCAGTTTTCCTAATACATGATTGCACTAAGACATCCCATAGCTTGTAATTGTTGCAAGAGGGCAATTAAACTTGCCATGAGACAGAAACTGTAGGTATGCTAATGATTTTAGTACTTACTAAATCTTTAATAAAAGAAAACATAACACATACACACAATGAAAAATACAGTTGAGCTTAAATAGCATTCGTCAGCTGTGCGAGATTACGTAAAAGCTATACCAAATGACATCTGGTGTTCCTGAAGATCAACAGATTAGTTTATTGCTAAAGGGGACTCATAACTTGGATTATTTACGTACTCTTCACTCTTTAAAAGGAAGTTCGCGATAACGTCTAAATTGACCATACAAAGGTCAATTTCATACTCATAAAAAATGAAATTGACCCTCACAGGACCAGGATGGTGAAGGACCATAAAATTACAATTACTGCCCACAGTGCCCACCTTCCTGCTTAAAACATAAAGGATGGACAGTAGTATTTGAAAACTAACCACTTGTTCCAAACGGAGTGGGTAAGAAAGCCGCTGCAGAGTGGAAGGGGTCTTCACCGATATTTTATAAGAACGGTCATTGATAGATATAAGGATTTTGGTGGGTGTGTCTACTATTACTTTGACTTTTGGTATTATAAATATCTCTTTGGCGCTTGTGACGCTGTGCAGATATAATTTTCTCTGACGTACCTGTAAAGAACCTGTTGCTCGCCTTTATCAAGTGTCAACCATCAATAATCGGGATCTTTTTCCGTTTTTCCTTCTTCAATTAAATTTCCCAGTGCTTTTTCACGATTAATTTTAAGATGGCGTGCAATGTCCTGATCGCGTGCACCCAGAAAATAAAAACACAGTCTTTATGTCCATTCTTGGTTATAATAAGTACGTTACGGTTAGCGGAGCAAAAAGTTAATAACATAGTCTTTATAATAATCCCGGTGTCCAGTTGCCTTTGGCGCCAAAAAAGTTTACTTAGTGCTCCTTGCTTCGTCATGAGATCTAATTGCAGAGTTCATTCAACCTATTATTTATGATATTTTATTTAAACAGTTTTAATTTAATGGTTTCTGTAGACAATTGGCTATTTACTAGTTTATTAGCCTCCGTTGATTCATCAGCTGTGGACTCCTTCGAGTGCAAACATTTGTATCTCTCAGTAGGTTCCACCCCTACATATTTTCCTTTGAGCTCAACTACTGCTGAGTAAATCCAATATTGCTGACATTAACAGGTTGACTTGTTGACGCATTCACTCCGTACTTATTAATATGATTTACGTGTCTACCTATCAATTAATTATAAGCACCTACCTAATTTCTATTGACGTACAAGTTACTTCTCTTTTATTGCTGAGCCCGCACTGATCGCGTCTATTAATAAGTCCGATAAAAGTGCTGCGACTGCGTAGTAAGTACCACGAGTTGGTGTCCGATAACTGTGATATTTATCAAGATTAACAAACAAATGAAGGTAGGATTTTCTTACTTTGTTTGTAACCTGAGGGACACTTGAAAACCAACGAAAAACGTTGAGTTTAGAGGCTTTGTGAAAGTACATTATTTTTACTCTTTCTACTTTTTGGGGTCCCCCAGACCTCCCAAAACGCCAAAAGAAGTTCGGTTAATGCTGTATGTTATCTCCTGTAGATCACACGGATTTATAGCAAGAACAGGTGCTCTAGAGGTAGTTCACCACTTATAATAATGTTATTCCACCACCGTGTGCCATTAGGTAAATTAGCAAGATTATGTAATTCTGCCAAACTGGACAAAGTATCCATCAAGTTAGCGCAAATTTTTCATTTGAGTTTATGCGTTTTTATTTCGGTAGTGAAAATGTTGACTCGATGATTTAAGAAGACCAAGTGAGTTCAATAGACAAAAAATATGTCTAAGTGCTAGAGATTGATGTTTTTTAAATTATCCTGACTCTTGGTCATTGGATTGGGGTACTGGATTCGTTTTAGGTTATTAACCAGTTGTCTGGGATCATCTAGTGGTCTAGTCATTCAATTTAAATGGTCAATCCAACAGATTCGCAATGCGGTCAATTCTATTCCATTAACAATGCTAACAAAAAGGCCTTTGACTTTCACTATATTGGATAAGCACTTGAAACTAAACGCATATGTATCCACTTGATTTCATGGCTTCATCATCATTCATCGTCATTCTTCGACCCTTATCCCAATTTATTTGGAGGTGGCCCAGAGTGTCTTATTCCAAACTTGTCTATTGGTTGACAACTCAGTAGTCACCCTCTTTCTAGCCATATCATCTTTCTCACAGTGCACCCATCATTTGTTTAGTCTTCTCTTATACTCTCGTTTGCATAATTGCATAATTATTATAAAACAAAGTCGCTTTTTCGGATCTGTCTATGTTCTGCGTGTCTACGTAGTTCTTCTAAACTAAAATCAATTTATAGTTATGCGATTTCCAGAGTAAAACGTAATCATTTAGAGAATTTACGTGTTTAGTATAGAAATCTCGATGTTTTGTCAAGCATGTGGCAGCTATTGCACTCGTGCGATGCAGGGGCGAGACGAGGTACCTACGGAGTATTTTGTTATTTGTTTTATTTCTACAGCACCAACACCTTTTTTGCTAATTTTTTAAATCTAATTACTGTAATTTGCTAGTACATAATGCAATATTCCTATCATCCGAACAGGATACCCCTCCGTACCTACATAGGTACCGGTCAATGTATCTTGGCGTAAGGAAAGGCAATTCCGACTAATAATGCCAAGCCACCGGCATCAGTCGTCTCCGGCCAATGACCGCTGCCAATCAAGTTTGCCAAACTGCCAGAGTGCCAGATTGCTTGCCACTTGCACGATTCGAAAATCGAAAGTAACGTAGATTTTTTTTTAATGTTCCCATTTATTTATTTATTTAGAATTTTAAAAATGTCGATGACTATTCGTTTGAATAGTTTCTGGTTATTTTTTATTACTTTCTATTGTAGCGTTAGCCTTGAAATCGGTTCGGTAGTTCGTTAAAGCGACGAGGAAAATGTATACCTACAATGCAATATGTTTTTTTATCGCTTTGTTCCCATGTTACAATTTAATAATCTTTTATTGCACGATAATATTATTATGCCTACCTACTACAAATACTAACATAAATAGGTCTCAGAATTGGTAACTATTGATGAGAGCAAGATGAGAAACATGAAGTAAATGCTGATTGCGATACTACTTGTGGGGCTACCGTGGAATATTAATCCCAAAGGATGGCTACTTAAAAACCACAATCATCAGTCTCATTTATCTAGACTGTAATGTCCACATCTCGACACAGGTCTTTGGGCGAACACAGTAGGCATTTAAAAAAGCCTGAGACCAAAAACGGTTACTTTGTTTTGAATATTAATAAAGCTGTATTCGAAAGGTTGGTTGGTTTAAGGTAAGATTACAAATCCTTCCCATTCCAAGTAAGTTAATATGTTTATTTGCATAAAACGTGTTTTATACAGGCTGTTATAAACATTTTATCGAGCAGGAGACATTCTATATGCATAGCATGCAAATTTATAATGTTTTTTACAGTAGGTAGGTAAATTACATTAACAACATAGGTACGTACCTATCTAATATAGATATCTATACACAAATCTCTAATCTAATCTATGAATAATTTAAAGATACTAATCAATCCATCACCAAGGTAATCGACTAACATAAACGGGTTGGTTAATATATACATACATACCGGTCAAAATAATAACCCTTTTTTTGCTTCGCCGTAGTCGGGTAATAAAAGCAGGAATAGCAAGTATTACACATTTCCTTTTATACCTACCAACCGAGTAACTTCAGCATAAATAAAATACACGATAGAAGGAACAACCTGTCACAAAAATTGAATTGGATATACCTACTATGATGATGTAAATTCTTCTTTTTTTCCAAAATGTTCCAAAACACTGTGCCATCATCACAACATTGCTTCTGTATAATAACAGTTCATCAAAACTCGTCTTAAATATTTTCGGCCAATAAAGCTCCCTTTTCATGCGGCCATCAACCCGCAAATTGAAATAAAGGACCAAAATATTTTGATGAGTATCTTGTAGCATAAAATGACCAATTACTGGAGGGTAGTAATTTCGATGGACCAGGAGAACATAAAAAACCGGAGCCATGTTTGTCGGTACGAATTCTGCGAATTAGAGACGGGAGACTTTAATCAATGTGCATGTGTTATGGATCATATGCTCAACATACATTTATTTGTGACGCACATTGCTGGGTATCGATAAAGGATTCTGGGTTTTTCGATGCGATGTAAAAGAGTTGAGGTTGTACCGTAATTTGCATTTTTTGCAGTCTTTTTGATGGATACTTGGAAACTTTGTGGTTTCGAATGTTTTTATGCAGTGTACGAAATGGTTAGACTTGTTAGCGAATTTTTGACATCCCCTTTAGATTTTGTTTTTCACTGCACGCTGCTCGGTCCTTCTAAGCTGCATATATCACAAAAATTTTGCAAGAGGATCGTATTTACGTACCTGCTTAATGAAATAATAGGTAAGTAATGTGAGTAACCGTCCCTTATTTACCAGTAGTAATAAAAGTTTGACAAAAAGTGTACGTTCTCAGCAGCTGTAACTTTTTTAATACGTCTCAAAACCACAGTAACACTTACTTAATTACCATACTTAAATACACTCATAGCTCCTTACTCGGTTTGTAGTGTTGTAGCTAGCAAAAATGCCAGCAGGTTTACCGTTAGCAGTCCTCTTTACCGGCAGGTACACCGGCTAAATATTACGGCAAACATATTAAGGTGGCTGGAAGGTATAGTTAGCTGTACCTCTCATTTTTACTAACACTTACTTCAAGTGTAGCTAATACCAATATTGGTCACACTTTTGCCAAATTTTGGTCGTAAAAATATCCGTACACGGTAAAACGATTGAACTGAAAACACACATCAATGATATCCACATCCAAGCCAACTATGTGCTGTCACCGACGATGCCTTGAAAGTGGCGAAGTATTGGACCAATAACATTAAATAGTACCATCGACACGAATAATGCCGTCATAATAAAACATTAGAAAAGTTATGGAAATCCAGTTCAAAGTCATGCTGGTTTAAGACCTGTGCAGACGTTGAAAAAGAACTCAAATCACCTTTTATCCAAAGAAATAAAACTGTACTCGTAAGCACGTGTATCATGACGGCGAAGTAAATACCTATTTAGTAGCAGACGCGTAGACGAGTCAATGAGCCCCAAATAATAATTAATTCACGGCGTGATCAGACTGCTTTTTCTGTCAACGCAAAAAAGTGACGATAAAAACCCGGTAGTACAGTTGACAGTGTGTTTGCATTCGCTTTAACAGTACCTTCTTCAATATCTGTTTCGAAGCGCAAAAAAATTTCGGATACCTTTTTACCGTGATGGATCTGCAGAGGGTAAAAAAAAGACAAAGATAACATGGAAAATACATAATCAAACCACAAAAACTAATATCTAATTAATTCTGCGAGAATTAGCACCTGTGTCTATTTGTTTGGCCTCCAGCAGTAGCTACAGGTATTTAATCAACCCAAAATATAGCTGCTACTATATGCATAATTAAAATTCAAGTTTTTGTTGTAATGTGAATGACGTTTTTCGCACCTCGTGACTAATATTACGAAAAACAGCATGACACACGTATAAAAAATGGACTTCTTCGGTCGGTTTGTTTTGTAGGAATAGGAATGCTGCGTTGTCAGCCCATCATCATCTGCGTAGCCTTTTCCGAACTATGTTGGGGTCGGCTTCCAGTCTAACCGGATAAAGCTGAATACCAGTATTTTACATGGCGCTCCATACTCACTGCCTATCTGACCTCCACGACCCAGTTAGAACTGGCTGGGTAATACGATACCCCTTGGTAAGGCTGGTTGTTAAATTTTCGGACTACCTGTAAGGACTGTTAAAGATCTACCACTGACAGCCGGGACCAACGGTTTAACGTGCTTTCCGGGGCACAAGTTAAAATGTTTGCGCTGTTTGAACTTTGCTAACCGGAAACAAGTTAACACAGATTAAGTCATAAACTATAGCTAGCTCTCGCAGCATAGTTAAGAGACTTGTAAATCTTGCTTTAGCGTTATCGCTCACTCCAAGTCTCCTGATTGAATGCGCCACACCTCAGCGTCAAACAGGTTCCTTTTCTGAAGGAGTTTCTCCGCAAGTACACCCACGGTAAGCAAAGTATCGTTGGACGTGCCGATCAGGTGTCTGAGCCTTGAGTAGGCGATGAGGCACCTGCCCCGCCTTGCGAGGCGAGGACTCGCTATCGTTCTACTGAAAATTTTCTGGGTTGAGACATCTTCTTGTTTATCAATCTTTCACTCAAAAACTATTAAATGGATTTGGATGAAATTTGGCACACAGATAGTTTATAACCTGAATTAACATAAGATATATTTTGTCGACTCTCTGCACTAGCTAATGCTACATACACTAACAAACAATTAATTTCTAGTTGCAAGCACTGCTCGCTTTATGCTTACCGTCTACGGTGGGACAGATCCCTTATGCCGATAACGTGAGTCTCGCAGAATATTTGAATATATTGAAACTCCTTGAGATCAGTCATCAGACTTGACAAATTACCATAAGATTATACTTATCTGTTTGAAGTAACATGAAAAAAAAGCATAAGTAATTATTCGTCTGATTCGCTCAAATGAGTCAACTGAAAGATAAGCCGGGAGAGCAAAGTCCCTAGTTGATTGATTTAACTTTATCGATAATGGCCGAGCAATTTGCTAGAAAAGTCATCGTGTCTGGATCAAATGTCTTGTGTTTAATGGAAAACAAGTCAATATTATTTGAATCGGCTACTTTGTGTAGCGGTCGAGCAATGTCGAATGTTTTGCTCTCAATTACTGGAGCGGCTGGGTTTTCCTCATCGCTTGCACAAGACTTGTGAAATTAACGTAACATCACGCCTGTAAATCCCGAAGGGTTAGACAGAGATGTACCCATTAGTACACACACATCGCTAGAACATTATGTTCAAGACCCATGTAATAGGGGGCGAGCCTATTGCCAACCGGGCACAAATTCAGACTCCGTGGCTGCTACTGAGAAATTCCTGATGAAATAACCCAACAACACTTTGCCCGACTTGGGAATCGAACCCAGGACCTCAGGCTCAGCAGTCGCGGTTGCAACCACTAGACTGACGAGGCAGTCACTTGTGAAATTATCTTTCGTAATTTTGCGTGTGCTTTCGTTGTTGATAAAAATATGTAGACTTATGGCATAATCAGATTATAATGTTTCAATGGAGGAATATGTAATCCATCTCTTGTAGATGGATTGCGGGTGGTTCCATTTTTCCTCACGATGGCGACGTTACGTGAACGAATTATTACAGGTACATACTCAACAATACCTAGTTTTGACAATCTCACAGAATAATATTCATCGACATTTAAAATCCATTAGTTACGGAAACTTGACTTCTAATACATCCAACTTTATCTAAAAATCTTTACAATTATTATTAATATTACTACAATATACGTATCTTAATTAATGGTTGTAAATAGATAACCTACTTACATATTAAAATGGTATTTTTATGTACCGGAACTATTTTGTAACACTTACTTTTTATTGTATTGATCGGTTATCGATTTATTTGCCTATCTTTTGTAGTAAAATTATTTGTTGAGTGAGGTGATTGTTCAAAGTCTGGCGTAAAGTGTGGGTACATCGCATTCGCAAGTACGTCATAACTCGCTTTGTTGCAAAAACCAAAGGCTTCATATTTCTTTAACGACTTTCAACAGAATTGATACCTATACCTAAACTTATCAGTAGCTTAAATGCTTAATTAGTAGCTTGATTGGAGGTCATGTCTGCAACATGCCGGACAAACTGTGGGCCAAAATAGTAGGAACTGGTGCCCTGACAGTGGGCCGGGGTCGCGGCAGGCCACGAAGGAGATGGCGGGACGAACTGGACAAGTTCCGTCCGAAGAAGGACGCGCGGGTTCGCGAGAAGTGGAAGAAGTGGAGGGAGGCCTTCGTCCAGGAGTGGGACAGAGCAGGCTAGGAAAAAAATTCTTGATTAATTTTTTTTTTTTTTAATTTTACGTAATTGTTATCGCTGATAGAAGGTCTCTATGTATAGGCCCTATGTATACTTTGAGGCCTAATTTTACAATATTTCATTTATTCCACTGCTCTTGGGTTTTTGAAACCCTTATTATAGATTTGGAATACCAAAATACATACCTGATTCATGTTAAACCTGGTATTCCAAACCACGGAAAAGCAGGTTAGAATAATCCCTAACCTTTCCTTAAAATCTTCTCAGAACCGAGAGTGGGTCTTGTGGTGAACGCTAAAACTCACCTTTATTTTTATAAGCTAACAGAATTCCTCTAAAATTCTTTTGTATGTAAAAGCCCTGCGTCGTAAGATCTAAATGCGGCAAACTAGCTACTTTAAAGTGTTAATGGGTGATGATTCAGCAGCTTCCCATTACTTGGGTAATTTTAGCTCAAATGGCTCGCCACGGTACCGCGGAAGCTTTGTGGCTATCTTTGGGTGAAGTACCTGTATTTCTTATTTTACCTGCGCTACGAGGCGATAGTTGTGTTTCTACAGGGTGTCTGATTGAACGAGGGACACACAACTGTGGTCGACCAAGTTGAAGGGTGTGTAATACTTATTCAAAAAATGATCAACTTTTGCGATGGGACCAATCCTGAAATCTCGGAAAACAATCAGCTTGGTGTTACAGTATTCAGTTTTGCGAACACAATACTCGAAAAAATGTAACGAACAACAGATTCTTTCTTAATTTTTTGTAATCGTCCTATAAAAGCAGTATTTCGATTTGACTTCATTTGCTTTCCGCTTTTATTTGTCGTTGACAAGTGTTTAAAAGTTGATTAGTGATCGATTAGGACACTTGTAGTGCCACAAGTGTGTAAGTGAAGCACTCAGAGCCACTTACAACACTCATTAACTTAACAGGCACTTTAAATAATGTACTTATTGATCTACTTGTTTCAAGATATTCTGGGCAGATAAATTAAAATATGGAGCAGAAATTGAAAGCAAAACCCAATTCTGGGTTTACGTCGCTTTTGTACTTAAGCTATATTATTGCAAATGAAATGTATGTTTTTATTTAATTTTGTGTAAAATAATAGTATTTTATTCGCCGAATAAGTTAATCGTAACTTAAGTGGAGGGAAGTTATGGAAGTGAACCAGTCCACTATATTTCAGCACTGTTTAGGTGGGGGGCGACTGAGGTAGTAATAAACCTCAAAATTGAAACCACTCCTTTCCTGATCTCTCAAACAAACACGCGATTCGTAAAACTGTGTCAAGAGGACTATTCCTTCATCCAAGGACTGTAATCAGGAAGTAAAGACAGTCAGATCCGTCTTGCTCCTCTAAGATTGACGTATCCTCGCGTGCCTGCCTCAATTACACTGCAGGGGTTCAAATGGGTGCTTCCTTTTGTGCCGTTGTTCTTTCATTGTCCGTCGTTATAAATTGGCGCCGACAGCTTAAGTAGAGATGTTGACGTGACCGTCTTTAGACATGCAGATTTTTTATAAGGTCAGAGGATTGTATTGAGTGAAATAGCCTCCACGTGGGATGATTTTGAAATGTGTGTCTTGTTGCTAACCCTGGGCAGTTGGTAATTTTGTAACGTGTCCAACGTCGTGGGTTCCCAAAGTACCTGTGTCCCTGATTTGTTTTATTCCTACTGTGATCAAAATGTTGATGGAAAACAGCGTGAGGAGGTTTCTTCACGTTGTCGGCTTGGTGAATATATAGTCCACTCCCTCAAGCAGAGAGGCAGTCTGTGCCCTGGTAGTGGGAACGTTACCTAATGACTGATTATGTTATGAAATAAGTACTAGCTTATGCCCGCGTGGAGTTCGGGATCGTACTACCGGGATAAAAACACGTATCCTATGTGTTAATCCAGGTTATAAACTATCTGTGTGCCAAATTTCATCCAAATCACGTCAGTAGTTTTCGCGTAAAAGAGTTACAAACATCCGGACATCCAGACATCCATACATCCTCACAAACTTTCGAAGTAATTGCAATGACTAAATGTCATTGACCTTAGGATGGTTGATGTCATCCTACTCATCATCAATCCTAAACAAATGTACATTTCTTTGTCATCTCTGCTTTATCAAGTGCTTGGTATATTTGACTTTGCCAAAAGATGTTATGGTTAAATATCTCACGATCATATCTTTTGTAAACCTTGTTGCATAAGTTTGGCGTTTCTCATACTTTCATTAACCAAGTCTGGCTCTTTTAACATGTTCTTGCTTGCAGTTTGCATTTACGATATTATCTTGTGCAAATAAGGCGTGCCTTAAGCACCTTCTAAGCACTTTGCAGTTCTCTTATCAAATAGGTTCCTATATCAAACAGCAATTACTGCTTAACTTTTTATATTTACTGTTATATCATCATCCTGGGTGAATTTGTATTTTTATGTTAAAAGTTTTGCCTGGATGACTAGCGGCCAGGTCATACTTATCCCAATTTATTTGGGGTTGGCGCATCAGCTCGTATTTTTGCTTACTTCTATATTATTCGTTATCTCAGCAATCACCACCGTTCTATCCATCTCCACCATACTCCATCCATCGTTAAATTTCCTCATTACATTTCCCTCATTCTTCGGCACCTTTACTTCATACTACGTCATCCAACGTCTTTCTCAGTAGGTAACCTAATCATCACAAAAAGTACTTTTACCCTTGTCAAAATCTTTATTAGCTCCAATATAAATCGATCACGGTTTTAGCATTAGCTCCTACTCGAAATAAATCACGGATTTTATTACAAGCTGTCCACCTAATCCTCTTTTGTGTGAGACATTTGTATTCCGTTGATAGCTTGCTACTAAAATTTTCACACGCAAATTCTTTTCTCAGTCGTGGTTGACTCAACTGTTTAGTGCACTTGGTATGCTGCGTGGTCCATATAGGAATCTGTATGTTAAGTGACCAATTTAATCGAGGTCCTGGTGGTTATGGAAATGTTTTCTCACAATCATGTATTTTGTAATCTAGGATCAGTAGGTTGCATAGAGTTTAAATGTTAATGCAGAGTCAGAGTCAACAATTTGTATACAAATGTGATAAGTAGTAAAGCGTTGTTAAAATAAGTAAAGAAATTAAAAAGAAAGAAAACAATACAATTATTCTCACAAACAGAGATCTCCATGACTCAAAATTAACAAGGATTAAAGTCAATGTGACCATCCTCAATTTATTTCAACAACATGTTTATCTCACTTATTAAAATTATAGCGTAAGTATTATTAATAGTATAGAGGAGGAGGATGCTGGTTATCCAATAACCATTAACACAATTTATTACTCAATAAACAGGTTTATAAAAAATACAACATATCGTGACCCTCCACGTATTCGTATTAAAGATTTAATCTACATGATTAAATCTTTAAGTACTAAGTGTACATAGAAGAGTGCTACGAATTGTGTTAGTACCGCATTCTGCACATCTGAACTTATCAATAGATAAGATAGTGACAGTCAAGGATGCGACTGATTTTCGACCGACGGTACCGGGTTGATCGAAAATGAAAGGTGCGATAACTGTTCATAAGCGTGTTGGTTATTGTTGAACTGTCATGTTTTAACATGATGGACGACTATTTGATGTCAATACTTACTTAGATTGTATTGTATTTCGGGTTGGTGTCCGAAACTGTAAGTCCAAGCCGCGTATTTTTAACCGACTTTCTTCAAAAAGGAGAAGGTTCTCAATTCGGTTGTTTTTTTGTTACCTCAATGTAAAAATTAATTCATGAAAAGAATTTGTGTGAGAACTCAAAAGGGTAAAATAAAAAACTTTCTTCTTTTTTGGAAGTCGGTTTTTTTTTCGCAGAACGTTTTTTATGGATATAGTCACACACGTCGGTGTGAAACAAGATCTCCTACAAGCAGTAAATGCAGTAGGAGTTGGGAGTGAACATGATTAATAGACTGCCTTATAAGTGAAGTAGTAAATGCTCAAGGGTGCTATAAAGTGAGAGATCAATAGTAAAATCCTGCTTCCCACAATGTAAATCAATGGCATAGCTTTCGTGTGATCTTTTTTCAGGCAAAGATTTATATATTTGTTTCCATGCATGTAATGTAAACAAAAACAGATTTAACTAAAACTCTGCTATCAATAGATGATCTAGCGCCAACCACACATGCTGTTATTTCAGACATTTTATAGTAATTAATTGTAACTTATGAAGTGGCTGCGATTTTTTTTTAAACTCAACTGACAAATGACGACCAAGCTTAAACAAGTACAGATGCTGTTATTTCAGACATTTTGAAGTAATTTATTGTTGCCAATGTACCAGCTGTCATCACCCACTGACTAGATGGGGACAGCTGTTTGGGTCTAGCAGTACACGTGCAGACTACAAAAGAAAAACGTGCACGATTAAAGAATATAATAGATCGTTTGCGATTATTTGCTAACATAGATTCATATCTTTCAAATACAATTAATTGATACGATCACGCTAAAACATGTATGACGAATAAATAATCAAGGCTTTATGGAAAAGATTTGAGATCTTGAAAAGTCAGAATTGAAAATTAAAAAGATGAATTAATGAAATAAAACGAAGACATTCAATGCACTTGTTACGATCAAAGAGTGAAGATGAAATTTAGTAACATCTTATTTTGGCGATAGTCTAGATTTTTGGGATTCCTGTAAAGATACTGCCGACTTAGATAACGTGAACTCGGGCACAGCTGTCAGAAACATCACATCGAAGATAAAGAAGTGTTACAATCGTTTCGCTATCTAGAAATAGGAAGTGGTTGTTAGAACAGTGACGTAGGACTGATAAGGGTGACGTTTGTAATTCATACTAGTATGTATAGAGTAATGGGTAAACTCAACAAAGGCTAAAACGGAAAATAGCGGACTTTTGTGATACATTCATTGAATGAAAAGAACTGAGGCTAACTGTTTCTTACAACAAATGGCATCTTTAATATTGACATCTTTAATTTATTTTCGCATTTGTGCAAACATTTAGTACTGTGTATGACTACAGATTACATGATTCTAGTTGCTAGCATCAGACTTTTCGGACAGATTTAGTCATTCGACTAAGTAGATATTTTATGTAATCCATGGCAATTTAATTCCTGGTTGTGTAAAGTCTAACCAGACTTGGAGAGGGCTAGCACAGCTGACAGTTTTGCACGTGCCGGACGTATAAGAATTACAAGTATCATCACTAAACTCTTTAAATACACCCCTATGAAGGAAACTGGTACTTCTATTGTGTCCATACAACTCAATTTCTTTTATACAAAGCCCCCATCATTTAGCGAGACGAAATGATTCTCAAATAAGGTCACAGGAGGACAATGCTCGTAATTTCACAGCCTCAAATCAGGTCGCATCTGTTTGCAGAAACGCGTCATTCTACAAACGATTTTATTGGTTATAAAATACTTTTTATTAAGTAAATTGATGGATAGTGTACCGTTTTGTTAGTTTAAGAGGTCGTTTAACTGTTGCTACAATTGTTAAATGTTCGCCGATAGTATTTGATTGTCGTGTTATTTATACGGTTTTGCCAATATCTTTATCGGTTTTAAAGTGATCTGGTAATGGGGATATGTTATTTATGTTTGACTGTTTGACATTAACACTTTGGTTTGCAGTGTACATTTTATTGTCACCATAGCTACAGACATTATCTTCCAGAAATGGGCTTCTCTATTTACGTGGAGTATCTACTTTACAACCTATACTATTAAAGAAGTCGGTTAATGAGAAATATTTGTAATCACGTTCTCGAAAACGGCTTTAACGATTTTGATGAAAGTTGCAACATGGGGGTTTACGGGGGCGAAAAATCTATCAGCAGGTCTTATATCTGCGAAAATTCGTTTTCTCTATTAGAACTCGGTCGCCCAGGTACTCTTATACCTTATTCTCATCACCTTAATAAGGTAGTTAGGACAGATTAAATTCGCAAGGCGGAGGACAGTGTTGTAGCCCAGTTTAGGAGAGATCTACGGTAGGCTGTGACGATTGATTGACCTATGTAGATACTTGTGTAGGCACAATTTTAGATGCTATAGTTTAATTCCACAATGGTTGATGTCGAATTGCTGGTCTCGGTATTGACAGTAAATAATCGATTATAATTTAAAGTTATTATCGTTCGGTATTTCCGACCAAACGAACCGTATCAAATATCCATTCGCTTCGTCCTTCGCATTCTCGTTATAAAGTCATAGCTTAGGTCTCAACAACAATATTGTATAGCTTAAGATATAGGGCGTCCGGACCGGTTGTCGGCCGCCGCGAGAAAGTACGCCAACTTCACTGGTTCTTATCTCAACAAGATTCTATTAGCAAGAGCATCACGTTGATGGAGACGGGAAATTTCCAATAAGATTAATGGTAAGTTCCTAATGTAAACAAAAAGGTGTGGGGGTAACATTGCAGAGGCATTCTGACCGTTATTTTTTTGTAAAAAGCTAACTTGTAAACCTATCCAGTTTCGAGCTGGTGACTTGGCCAACTCAACATGTTAGGTTCAGTTCGGCCTATTCAATCACCATATTAATCTCATATTATGTAGGTCCACAAACTTATTTCTCAAGTTTTATCAAAGAAATTCACAGTTCTTAAACCAATACTTCTTCCCATTTCACATTCAGTTTATTCGTTTCTCCGATATTCATCAAGGCTCATATTAACACTACGATTTAATTCAAAACACTAAACATTTAGTTAAGATAAAGGAAGTCGTTGATCCCGTGTCATCGCAGTCAAGGGTTCGTTGTAGTAACTCAGAGACAAGGCAATTAATGGGTCAAATGGATTACTCGGCATTACAAGACATCTATCGCGCCGAGTCTCCGAGAGTTCACGCAGCAATTGTTTTCGTTCACAGAGACAATTTGCTGATTGTATGACGTCACTTTTTCCAAAGAACTGGTAAGAGGGTAACCTTTATCTTTTCGTGCTTGTGGCTGGTAAAAAAAATGGGTGTTGTAAGAGAAAGAACGTAGAAAGAGAGGGGAGGAGGATGAATATTTGTGTTACTGCAGTGATACCTAGAGCAAAATTGACAGTCCTGAGGATCTCCGTGCCGGGATCCTTCCTAAATGAAATAAGGGGCTTAATAACAAGAGGGATGTGGAAACGGGAAAAGGAAGAGGAGGATGGACATTTGAACAACTGTGATGAATCCAAATGCATAATTGACAGCGCTGAGGGCCTGCTTGTCAGGATCCATCAGTGGCAATATACTATCACCAATCTTGTTCCCAAAAAAGTGATTATTAAGGTCTTAGACAGTTTAACGATGCTGGAAAAGTCAAAGAAAGAAAAAATTTATATCAATCCTGCGGTCAATGTAAGCCATTACCAGTGGTGTGGGCCCTCTCGTGAACCCATTTAAAGAGCCAAATAGCTGAATAATCTTACCACCACCGCATGACCTGTCCTACCTATGATTGCTAGAGAAACAGTAGCAGCATTACCCCAATTCAAAAACGGAACATAAAATCTAGACAATAAAACAGTTATTCCCAAAGAAAGTGGGTGCCGTGACAATAGCCGACAAAGACTCATGTCCGTATTTACATACAATGCCTTGACAAAAACTAGTCGCGACGAACGAGCTCGTCCGTTTCCTTGAGAATTCAATTTTTGCAATATTTTGTTTTGATTCTTGTGCTGTTGTTCCATCTTCGTCCGTTTGCAAAAACGTTTGTATGGTTTTGTGTGGTTTTTGGCTAATGTAGCTCGCTACTCAAGGTGATTGAGCGTTTCAATTAGGTAGATATTAATGGTATTTAAAACTAAAGTGACTACTTAACTTATGTTTACTAAGAGTTTTACAACTGCGGTGGGCTCTCAAGATATTTTGATAGGCTCAAAGCTGATTACATCGCAGTCAATAATTTGATTCAGTATGTCGCTATTAATTTATTGTTTTTCACTCTAGTGTGTGTAGGTTTATCAGTGGTTTCTGAACTAAGATGTTCACTAGTTTTAGTTGTTTTCACGTGTTCGGGTCTGGAACCCTTGCAACCAGTGATTGCCTTATTGAATATAGTAGCATAGGTACTTACTGCCATCCAGTTTTCATTTCGAAAAGGCTTCTTTATTCTTAAGTATCATTCGAAACCTTGAAACAAAGTCATCTGTTATACACAAATTCTTCTATAAACTCATTTTCAACGAGACACAGTGTTTAATCGAGAATGTACCGCATTAATACGTTTAATTCAATTATTATAACTGTTGAATTGTTGTTCTCGGCGCACTTTCGCTCGAAGCTGTCGGCAATTTGTTCCAGTAGGTATGAGTATCTCCCGTTGGTTCAAGACACTTTCGTCTTAATTTTATGAAACATTTGAGATATTTTGATTATGGTATGTCCTTATGCTTGCTGTAAAATTATATCTGTAGGTACGTCTTCAATTATAGAATTTCTATGTTCCACATAAACTTGGACCTGAATCGTTTTCAGAGTTTCTTTTCTTTAGCGTAATTATAATATCCTCATTGCTGAGGCACAGTCCTTATCTGATGAGAGGGAATGGGTCGTATTCCATCACGTCGGCACAGTGGGTTTGTAGATGTCACATGTCTTCGAATTTTTGTTTTTTTTTTCCTCACGAAACTTCTGTTCACCACTCGGATAGCTATGCAAACTAAATACTCGTCATTTCGAGAATATTTAGCTCGCGTACTTAGTTACTGCGTTACTGAGTTACTGTCCTGTTTAGTTTTAGGCACCAGACATACTAAACAAGCTCTTTGTATGCATGTGACACAGATGTGCTGGAGTTAGGTACGAATTTTTACGCGATGATGAGTCCGTATTTTATCGTCTTTCTGCTCCTCACCTTGTCTTTTCATCACTCTTTCATTTACTTTTAAAGTATTAATTTCAAATGCAACTATTTGGACATACACAATAATTTATCATGCTAATTCAAATCCTTTTTTACTTTCTAATAAAGTTCTTCACTACCATCGGTACTATCCACTACTTCATTTCTCGTTTTCTCGCACATACCTTAATCAACTCTTGCGCATCCCGCAGGATGTGAGTAACGAGATTTAGCATACGTGACCAAGACCATGTACCAATGCTCGGTTCTTATAAAAAGAGACGTGGTGTTAAACATAGGTATGAAGCGTAGAATTTAGAAAGAACTTGACTTTGTAGTGGGTTTACAACGATCTCCCGGAGTAGGTAAATTCGATTTTTTTTTAAATGGAAGATACTCGTTTCTAACATAGTACATATTTACTAAGTCTTAAGAGTTTGTTATAACATTATTACAAATTTTATGGATAATACTAATGACCTTGTGAAAAAAATGTTATTGGATACTTGTATCTAAACAATAGCTAAGTAAAGCCGCACGGCTCGATCTTAAGATAAAGCCGTGCTCGCCTAGGTTGGTAGGTACGTGGATGGGTGACCCCCATTAATTCCTCCGTGCCATGTTAAGCCATTGGTTGTCGTTTGTAGATTTTTCACAGTCGTTAAAGTTAGTCAGTGACCCGAAAGTCTGACTAGACTTACCAAGGGGTACAGTAACACCCAGTACTAACTGTGTTGTGGAGGTCAGATAGGCAGTCGTTCCATGTAAATTACTGGTATTCAGCTGCATCCGGTAAGACTGGAAGCCGACCCCAATAAAGTTGGGAAAAGGCTAGGCAGATGATGATAGTTGTACCTATGTATTTGCGACTCTAAAATTGTTGGAATTGGGATTGTTAGCTAGAATGAATGCTCAGTAAGAAAGAGGAAACGAGAATTCTAAACACGGACAACTCTTTTAAACCAACAGCTGTTAGTTCTGTTACGTAAGGTGCAGAAAAGTGAATTGAATAACGTTTAAAATTAACTTGGCTCCATTCACAACCCCCGCACAGTCAATGGTTCCAAGTTGTCAGCACCTAGTGAAACAAGTACCGGTGTAGGAGGCGTGATTTACTCACATTCCACAAAATCTAGGTCATAGTACTACCTAGATAGAAAACAGACGCCTTTAAACATTTTTATTATCATATTGTTTGCTCGAAAAACGCGAAAATCCATTTAGTTTTCAAGTAATCGATATTTTTTTACGTGAAGCGGAAAATGGCTGACGCAATAACGCTCCAAGGATTTTGGAACAGTTATGTTCGTAAATATTTTGAGTGGTTTGTACATTTACGTTATTTATTTTTTTGCGCTGGCAATGAGAGATATATGCAGTGTTTAGAATGCAGTGTGGATTTTTGCAAATGTTTGAAATATTTATTCAGAGAAGTGGTTTTATGTGGATTTGTTTTGCAATACATTGATGTTTTGGAGATTTATCTTTTCGCTTTGGAACTGATTATGTACTCTGCCGTAAGTGCATCATTACTCAGAAAGATAACCACGAAGTTGAAATTTTTTCTGGTGTTTCAAAATAACTTGGAATCCATAAAGAAACATCTGGATCAGAGTTTGAAGAGGTTGGTTTATGAAAACCACCAAGTCTGTTCAACACGAAGCAGAGTCGAATCGTTTCCACCAACGTAGTAGGTTGATTTAGAATATATACTTGCAGAAGTTTTTGTCCCAGGTTTCATTCGTAAATTATCCCATGGGATCGTACTACCAGGACAAAAGGTATCCTTTGACCTAAAATGATTTTTTGACCATGGTCTATCCTTGTGCCAACATCTAAATCCATGTACCTATCCCATAATGCAGTGTAAGATAAAAATTTCTTCTTTTGCATTAATAACATTATTACGGATTAGATAGATCATACGTAAGATTCACGTGGCAAATATATTTTATGACTAACTGAAGCACCTCACTATCCTACTTCCTACATAAATAGTATAAGTGTGAAAGGGTGGATGGATGGATGTTTGTTAATCTTTCACGCAAAAAACTACTGAACAGATTTGGATGAAATTTTGCACACAGATAGTTTATAACGTGCATCAACAAATAGGATTTTTTATGCCGTTAGTATGATACCGTGGGACAATTATCGAACTTCACGCGGGCGAAACCACGGGCATAAGCTAGGAACTACATAAGGGATCCCGACTGTCAAGTACAATAACGGTTAACATTTCTGTCTGATAATATTAGCCTGCGGGTAGTCGTGAAGTTGAATTACTGCTGCGTATGAATTCCCGGTTCGTCTAGACAATTTATGTCAAAGTTTATAGCTTTCATATCTTGGGATACCGCAAAGGATTACAGTTACCTTGCGATATAGATAGGCTGCCCACTGAGTTACGATGCAATAAACATTCAGCTTTTCAAATGAGTCTTTAAAAAGTTGTGACTGAGCGATTTTATTCCGAAGTACCTAGATTTAAAGCAGACGTCAGGGTAATCCCATCAAATCAAATCAAGTCAAATAAAATCTTTGATTTGTGGTACATGGGTAACATGGAGTTGTTCATTACGTAATTATATAACAATAATGTTCATTCCATGATCAGCCACTTGGGCATACAAATATTAAATAATATATTGAAAATATGAGTTTAGACTCATTACAATTATTTGATATATCCATGAATTGACTATTTCATGAAAAGTCATTCAATGGGATTAAATGAACTTAGAGGGTTGTATTGATGATTTGAATGATTATAATTCTGTAAATACATGCGTATTACGGCCACAAATCGTATTTCATTCAACATACCGCCAGACAATGACCGGCAAATTGCAAAAAAAATAAAAATGGCAGTGTACCCTACGCAATTGAAATAAGAACATTTGAATTTCGTAGGGTACACTGGCGCTCCCCCCCTTAATAAAGTTATAACTCGGCCCTAGTCTTAATTTAGTTAGAAGCTAACTGTAGAATCATAAGAGAGTTCAATTTGGTAGCCGACTGGACTAATCAGAGTTTCGAGCGAAGCATATGAGTATCTTCACTCGTAGACCTTTGTGTTTGAATTCAAATTTCTTCCTCTCTAAGGGAGAGAGGAATTCCATGAAATTCCTTTAATCGTTCCCTATTTTTTAAGTATTACTATACCGCTAAATAGCAAAACTAAATCAAACACAATATCCTGACGCACATATACTGAAAATAGAGCCACGTTATCGCTGCTGATAAATCTATATATGTTTTAATTAATTCCTCTACAACGAATATCGAGTATTATCGATATTGCAGCAATCCTCTCTCTGGGTCAGAGCAATTTATTATAGTAGGTAAGCTGTTATCGCTCACAAACTACTAACGTGACTAGTTGATTAGGATTTTTTGGCAGCCACGTGTAACTCTTGTTTAGGGTCTGATTTTTGTAATTTAAAATTGAATAAGTACATTTATTTTTACTTAATGATTTTAATTTATGTATAGATGTGTTATCAGCCTATACATCGCAGCTTTACTGCGTGACGTCTTTGAATCTTTGTATGGTTACTTTTTGGGAAACCCAGGTTGGTTTTTAGAGAAAAGACAGCACTTAGGTTCCCCGTTCTAAGTCTTATAAGTTCGTATTCGATTGCCGTGTCCATTTTATCGGAAAAAGGATCTTGAAGGAATCACGGGTGGAATGTTTCAGAGCACCTATACGTACCTAGCATACATATAATATTAACTAAATACCTTTATGCATACTCTGTAAAGTAGGTTCCCGGCCGTAGATACGGTCTGATTGAACTGCGACAATTACTAAAAGATAATATAATCGACATCGTTATAAAGTTAGAGCCACATATATAGATAGGTTAGAGCACATTTAATTAGATTGCTATCAAGGGTCACGGTCTTTAACCCGTCACCGCTGCACTGTAGTTACTGTATGACCGTGCCTTTGATATAAGCCGATTATACGTACTATTTTACTGTTAGATTTTCGGAACAGAAAAAATTTAACTCTTTGCAAACTGTGACCTTTTAAGCTTAATTAACAAGAAACTGAGGTTAAAATCAAAATAAAAGTACCTAGTTACTGACTAGAGTCAAACTGGCTAAAGTCTTAAAAAAGTTTGTCAAACTAAATTCTATTGTAGCAATCCAAGTGTGCACATCGTGTCTTAAGCTGAGATCTATAAACATTACTTAGCTCGTACTTTGACTTGGCGTTATTCCTATCACTATCGCACATCTGTCGAACTACATGTGCAAGACAGAGCGGGAACATGTTCATGTCTAAGCACGAGCTAAATCATCTTCATAGATCTTGACCTTAGAAGACAGAGATGACAATTTATAAAGCCGAACTGTTCCTAAATTTCAAATCCCATTGGCACATCAATCCGCACATAGCTACGCACAAACTGAAGACCAGTCTTATTCTTATTCGAATGACGTAACTCCTAGTTACTTTTATTCAGGATTTTATCGCTTTTCCACCTTGTTTCTTTTATTATTAGATGTTGCTCAGAAGTTGATGTTTCCTTAAAAATAAAAAACACACGGATCTGTTAGTCATTTGTTTTGTGAAGTACTTTTGTTCCGAGAACTGATTGATTTGTTATTCAAATAGGATAAAATGGTTCGCAGACTTCGTAGTGCATAGCAGTGCCCGGTGCCGTTTAAACTTGTGTTTTGATTCATAAAAAAATTAATAGAAGTAGGAAGAGGTAAGCTGGGCCGGACTTCTGTGGTAACAAAACCAGTTCTTTTTCGTGCTGTCGATGATTTCCAAAAATAATTAAGTCAAATTCGCTTCAAGAAGTCTGCTACATCAACAGCATACTGTTGATGTAGCAGACTTCATAAAGTAGCTTCAAACGGGTCCCTTACAGTGCAGGTGGAGTTGCACAAAGAGCAGGACGAGAGATGGGACGGTATGTGATGAGGCTCCGTAGTAGCACCCTGCTTCACCGCACCTACCAAGTTATCAGAATCAGTATAAGTTGGCCCTCTATTGAGTCTCCGTTCTGCGCTAGGCCAACTGAAGGTTACGGCCGTACGGGCGACGAGGTGCGGTTGGCTGTATTTACAGCATGTAGTAAGCAAAGATTTGCGTTGAATCGCCGAGACTAAAAACACTGTAATAGCGAAACAAATTCTACAACGCGTTGTGGTATTTTCCGCCACGGAAAATTCGAGTCACTTGCAAGAGTTGCAAGGCATAACTCTAACTAGCAAAAAGCCCAAAAAGTAAGCGGCTATGTAACTAACGCAAAAAGCCTACATAGGGAAATTCTTGTCGTGGCTTTCATTCATGATGCTAAACCACAAATCGTTGTGGTAGGTAATTACTAAAAGTCACGATGCAAATCAACGACCGCAACCGTCCACAAAATGAAGATCACACGAAGATTGAGTTCCAAGATCGTTAATTTTAAGCTGATTATTACTATTTACATTAAATCGTGAGTGTTAAGTTAAGGCCTGCGCAAACGAGGGACAATTTGTCCGCGAACTATTTGCAACAACCAATGGACGTCAACCAATAGATGAAAAAACAACACAACAACCAATGAACTAGAACGGTCATTTCTATCCGGCCGGCGCGGCGGCGGACAAAAGTTCTTCGTCTGCGCAGGACCTAAAGCGGGTGTTCAGATATATTTTCACAATAACTCGCACATTTGTAAACAGTTAGTCGGTCAGTTTGCTTAACAGATTAGCCCGCCAACACAAGGTTGTTTAGCGCTAACCTATGCCTAAGACATTCGACGTTCCCAAGGCCCGCGTAAAGAATCGGTTGTTAGAATTTAGGACGGTTATTTGCTTTTGTTTTATTTTCCATTCATTAGAGAATTTCTTAGTTAATTGCGAAAATTTCAAACACATATTTCAACTGTGTTTTCTCATTCCTCCACCTCTTAGGAAGTTATTTGTATTGGTCTTTACATTTACAGACACCAGCGGCTTTACTAAGTACACCGGGAGTACAGTCCTTGCACATTTATTTTACCTGTGTAGTAGTTAGCTAGTTAGTTTATGGGACTGGGCAGGCCATGGGCCCGAATATCGCAAGACTGGACCCCTGAGACAGCTAGACTGGGTTACGGCAGACCGATGAGAAGACGGCGGGACGCCTTGGATGGCTTCCTCGCGAATTGTCGGAGAAGCAAACCATCGTGCATAATGCTTGTATTATATTTTTATAATTCAGTAGTTATCATAAATCTCTTTTTATTTTTCAGATGCAAACCATCCTGCACCACAACGGCAGCGGCAACCTGGCGTACACCGGCAGACTGAAGAACAGAGAAGTGCACAGAGCCATCACACTGCATCCTGTGAAGGACCACCGACAGATGTACAGGATACATAGCTATTTTAAGGTGAGAATCATGGCTGAATATGGGGAAGCAAAAACATTAATTGGGAAAAAGAGTTTTTGCGCATCCAAGTCATGCAGTAAAAGCTAGTCCGACACAGTTGTTGCGGTATTATTGCGAACTAAGGCGATGTTGAGAATATCATTCAATTCAGTATCCTATTGTATACTCTAGGCTGGTGGTTACTTGCGCAACGTCACCAATAGGAGCGTTTGAGTTTCAGCCCCAGTACTTTTACGACAGATCGGCTCAGCCCAGACTGTGATGTAGTTGCACTTTCTTAAAAAGCATCAGGCACAATTTTTTCGTGCCCCTAAGGGATCGGCCCTTAGGGGCACGACTGACCACACTCACAAAAGTAATCATTACGAAATACTGAATAACTACTAATACGTATCATAATCATTTTGCTAAATATAACTTGTAAATTCAAGTATTGCGATTTGTTCGTAAAATATTTAGTTTCTCAACGTCAGCCACCTTTGATTGGCAGTTTAGGATGGGCCTATTTATTAGTCATACAAACGGTAGCTCATTACTCAAAGATTTAGTACTAACATATGGCCTGCGACTTTAACAGTCAGGCTAGAATGCTTCAGATTTAGTACAATGTGTTTAAAAACAATTAGTTTCCTGAAGTTCGACGTTCCCGGGCATTGTATCCACGTGTTTAGTTTTAGTGTTTATGTTAGCTGCTTTCCTAGTAATTGTTTGAAGATGATTTATTTGTTCGTATTGTTTTGGTCTAGTTCGTTCTCAAACTAACCCAATATTCAATTACTCTTTGTTATTTGTTATGCATATTTCAGCGCTCTTCCATTTTGCTACAAAATTAAGAATAACTGTATCAACTTATGCCTTTTTTTAATTTTTACCAGCTTGCTCAAGTCATATTATTTCTATTACGTTTCCTGTTGGCTCTTAGTTTTCAAGGCAATCTCATCAATTTTGTCTTTGGGCTGTGATTCTTGGTCCTAAGGGCAGGCAATTGAAAATCACTTTCAATACGTTTGGTTATTCTAGGTATTTGAACAGGATTGACATATGCTCTCGGTACCTTTTATCAATCTAAACACATTTGTGTCTTCTCCGTCGTCGTGAACACTCATATAATGTCCTTTGTCTAGGTCCTCTGATCTCCAAATTGCTTTGACCTTTTGACTATTTGTGTTGTTTCCTTACAATCACACAGCCAGCTTCGCACTTTGATACCGAGATGAGATATAGTCAATAATAGTAATATCGAATGATGTCAGCCGGTGTCAAGTTTGTTTGGTCGTTTGGCCATGAATGTAGTAAATTCGACGTAATTCGGAAGCGCGATTAGTAGCAGTAAGATAACTTCTTGTATTTATTTAAGAATGATGTTTTGATTGTGTTAAGAATGTAAAACTTCTACAATAAGGTCTAGAAGACCAGATGTGTGAACGTGGACGAGGCGAAAGGCATTAGTCAGGATCGTAGCAGGTGGCGTTCTGTAGTATCTGTCTACCCCCATAGGAAAAGGCGTGAGTTTAATGTTGGAATTTATAAGTTCTATTATTATATTCAAGCGTGTAATGATCGACGATTAAGTATTTGGTGCTTTTTACCACATTGCTCCAATGTCTTGAGCATCTGAGATTTTTTTTCAGTCAATTTTAACATAGCTTGAGACAATAGAAACCACGGTGTCTAACGATAAATAAATGTAAACATTTCGAACGAAATAAAAAACATTCAATAGAAAGGAAACATCATAATAATATTGTGGAACTGCAAAATATGTCAACAAAATTAATTGATTCCTGACTTCCTTCTAAACAATAACCGTTTGGTAAAACCGTAAAAGGTATTTGTTATATCTTCATAGGACCAGAAAGCAGATCCATGTGGAAGCCATCAATCTGCGCATGCGCGCCAAGAAACCAGCCTTTGATCTTTAACGTTCATCTAAACTTGAGGGTATGAATGATACCAGCTACCTAGCTTAGAAAGATGAGCAGATGCTCTCGTTTTTGCAGTTTGATGATTAGATAAATGTTGAGTAATATTGTCTACTATAGACCATAAAAGTTTTGGGATGACATATACAGAATATTGACGGGGATAAAAGAATGACATAGGAATAGCAACAAAATATTTGTACTGATTTTACTAAGTGAGATCCTAAGGACCACGTTAGGTATACGACCAGCAACGTTATGACTTATTCAAATTGTTAGTTCCATCAAACGAACGGATGCTGTGGATGTCTGGATGATGAGCAGAGATCATAATTGGTAGAATGTATATGCTTAAACTTCAAGGAACCAAGCAACATGTGGATAATACCTCGTTATATTCGTATTCACCACCTTGCTGAATTAATACTATCTATCAAAGGGATAGGGGGGAGTTGATTTATATTTAGCGATACCCACTTCGTTATTGTTTATGAGACTTTGATTACACAGATGTTTTGCGCGCCATTTTTTTAATCTTTTTAATTCCTGTACAGCCGTAAACTGTGAGTTTAATGGTCCAAAATTTACTACAGGATGCTGACTTTATTGTGATTATTTCTTGATTTCTTGATAAACATAAATAGGTATATACTAATACACATAAATTAGTATATACCTATTTATGTTTCATTTTTTTTCATTTTACTGTATATACAGTAAAATGAAATAAACTAATATATATTATAATACATAGAAATAGTCCAAAAAACGAAATGACTTGCTTGTGAGCAATTTAGTCTGATTTTAAATAGTACTTCCGAACTGTACTTTTGAAAGCCATTTTGCTCCATCTCATCATCATTTTGAACATCTTGTCCTCGTACATCGCTTATGATTTGCGGCTGCGGTAAAAAAGGTAAGATTGTGGCGTTTAATATTTTAGTTTTTTTATGCGGAAAACTTTTTAATCGTAAAAGCTGCTACTGAACATACCATGCATTCCCCACCAGAGGGCCGAGGCAACGCTTTTCGGTAAGTCAATCCAATACACTTTGAATATTTTCCACATCGTCGTTTGATCTACGATACATAGCGAAGATTAGTAATGTTATTGTTTTCATTTTTCAATGCACCACATTGCTATCGAATGGCTAATTGATATACAGTTATAAATATTTTTATTGCAATATTAATTTACCAGCGCAGTTGAATAACGGAGGTAAACAAGATAATGCGAGTGCAATAAACGCGTTAACTTTTAAATGACTCTTTATCAAAATAAAATTGTTATCACAAGGAGTTTGGGAAAATCTGTGTTCTCTGTTAGTCTTTGTGTCGGCGGTAATGATTTTTAGGGTATCAATGATCAGGTCAGCGCCATGACCTTTGAATAAGACTGTGTTGCCAAAGTCATAGAAGGACTACGTTGAAGATAAAGAAGTTTGGCTTTAGTTCCTTCTGCGCATGCGGCTTCCCTGGTAGCTCATAAACGGCACAAATATGTGGATGTCTATAACTATTCTCAATCTCATTTTTTCTTTTCTTTTTAATCAGATCTTTACAATAGTTTTCAAAATTATTTAAACACATTTTGTTTCACCACTGCGAGGACCGCCCGGAGGACACGGTGGAGCATACGGTGCAGGACTGCCCCGCTTGGGCAGGGCACCGCCGTGTCCTCACGGCGGCGATAGGCGGAGACCTCTCGCGCCCGGCATTGGTCGAGGCCATGCTGCGGGGCGAGACGGAGTGGGAAGCGGTCGCCTCCTTCTGCGAAGCAGTCATGCTCGCGAAGGAGGAGGCGGGCCGCGTGAGGGAGAGGACAGCGTCCTCCCTCCACCCCAGCCGCAGTGGTAGACGCCCACGGCGCCGGACGTCGGCAGACGATCTCCGGCCACCGTAGGCGCGGGCTTGCGGGCAGCGAGTAATGGGCGACTCGCTGTCCGACCATGGACCATGCCCGGGTCGACGGCGCGTTGTGTTCCACGCGCGCCTCAAAGAGTGTCAGCATTATGACGGGGCCCCCCTCTAGAGGGCGAAAGCCTGCCGGGGTCGCGGGACTTATAGAATTACCGTGACCCTGGATCATAAAGGGCTATTGAAGGACACCGTGGATTTTAGTCAGTACAAGTCTGACAGTTCCTCCCACTCTGCCCTGGGTGGGAGGACTCATTTGATGATTTTACCACGATAAAAAAAAAAAAAATAAAAAAAAAAAAAAAAAAAAAAAAACACATTTTGTTCAGTATAGTTACAGTACTGATGACAATATTTGTGTCACTTGTTTAATTTAATATTTTCTTACCTTTGTATGTATTCTTTTTGACCTATTGTTAGTGAATGTGTGAACAGTGTAGGCCTTGTAGATGCCTAGATGCTTGTAACTTTTGTTAATTTAGTATCTCGTTTTACTTTTTTTGTGTAGTAAGCAACGACTTATTGTCGGGCCTACGCTGTCCCCCCTTACTTAGGTACTAATGCTGTAACATGATAATTTTGTAAAACCAAACCATTTTAAAAGAGTAACCATGGAGTTTCTTGCCGGTAAGTCTCCAAAGGAAACGACAAACCCGAACCGTGAACCCTTTTCTCGACGTTTTATAAGTGCCCATGCAGGCCTATGTGAAATTAAATATTTTGATCTCTAATCTCCGAAAGTTTAGGTAGGTAGGGTACCTTCGCTACACCCAAAGTTTGGCGGTTGTGATACATGTTGGGCTGCTACTTTGAAATTCCTGATGAAAAAAAAACAATTAATAACACTTCCAGTCCTGAAAAGCGAACCCAAGACCAGCGGATGGAATGGATCAACGAGCAAGCGAAATAGAATATAAGTACCTACAAAAGTAGTTTTGGTCAACAACATCCGTATTTACTTAATGTGCTGAATCTTTTTAAATAGTATGATAATATGTACAATAATTAACTATGTCAAAGGCCATCGAGAATGACCTTCAACTAGCTATTATTGTCTAACTAACTATTGTCCTCTTGATTCTAGCTTTGCGTTTTGGTCCGTCTGGTTCTCGTGAAATTCTTCAGTGAATTCATCAGCCTATGTTGTTCCATTGTTGGACATAGGCTGGTCCAAGTGTCGCCAATTATAATACACGGTACCGCTTTCAAATTATTGTTTCATTCCTAACTTGTTTTCTCAACTTAGCCTATTGCAGACCACTGCTGGGTACAGCCCTCTTCGAAGCTGCGCCACAGCACAATATCTTCAATATCTGCATCCAGTCTGACTCACCTTTTTAAGGTTTTCGGTCCATTTAGACACCGTGCGTCACTGAAAGTGAAAACCTGGGAAAACTGGCTTGCCAATACGCGATCTCGTGTCCAGGACATTTTGCTTCATCGGACATCGGTCCTTCAACAGACAAAGATAGCCCACTGACCAACTTGCTTAATCTCGCTCTTATTGTCTCTGATTCCAGAACCTTCGTATCCAAGAGCTTCGAGAACGTTCCCTAGACCTGCACCGAGACATCGCCTCCGCCATGCACGAGCTGGACGTTCCTCAGGAGCTGGTGGCCGACTACAAACTGCAGGATGATGTGCCGCTGTTCCCCGCCAAGATCGGAGAGCCAGACTACTTGGGCAATAATAAGATATTAGGTAAGGATGCGTTATCATTGAACGTAGGAAAAAATCTTTTCCCTTTGACTGTATCTTTTTGAGTGCAGTGGTGGCGCAGTACATACGGCTCCCAGTAGGTTCTAACTCAGACAAGCCCTTGACTTTGCGTAAATTATCCATTAGCGCTCTCGTAATGGTGAAGGAAAACATCGTGTGGAGTGGTATTTTTACGAACCGTTTTCTCCTTAATGAATGCCTATGTCTCTAAATGGATACCAGAAAATCCAACAATTAGTTACTGAAAACCGGCACTAGCCATGCGTTTCGTTCAACTTGATATTTTTTTCTTTTATTGATTTGTACGGTTATTAATATTGTTGTAATTCTAATTTCAGGAGCTCCAATAGATATGAACCGCTACAAACCGAACACGGTGGAGGAGATCGTGGCGTTCGACTTCATCAGCAAGTCCCTGTACTCAGCCAGCCACTCCAACCCCAAGAGGCGAATAGAAGGTCCACTTAAAGAAGCTCTTGATGATGTTATCAGAGAGGTAAATACATGCAAGTGTTACATACTGGAATACCAATAACTAAGGTATTTTGGAAAACGGATATTGTTAATTTAACTTTACGAACTGCTAATACGGAAGTTCTGCCACTTTCTGGTTCACAGATATTTTCTAATTCGGAAATGATTAAATAGATATAAAACGGTTGCATCATCATCCATTGTCAACCTACCGAAGTTAACTACAAAACCGTAGGCTTCTTGAATTCCCATTCAACTCGATTTTTGCAATTCTCATTTAGCTGCTAACCCCGAAGACCGAGAGATTACACTAAAAAGAAAAATATCACCATTTTATATCTTTTTACGTCCACTTAGATGCTGAATGTCGTCCACTACTATTAGCTACTGTCCACGTCCACGACTTACCAGATGATGTTTTGTCGTTAAAAATAATTTAAACCTTATAATAATAATTTAAACCTTTCGCGAAAATTTATTCCCAATCTTCAACATTCCAGGTGATGGAGATAATAAACGCGCCATCCCGGCAGCGCGGCCGAGTCATTGACTTCAACGAGCTGCTCTACGGGTACACGCGTCTGCAGCCGCTGCACGGCGCCGACCACGTGCTGGACCTGCTGCTCAAGTACAGGCGGTACCGGGGACGGAAGATGACGGCCGCTGTCAGGAGGCACGCGTATTTGCAGCAGAGTTTTACTAGTGAGTTTATTGTGTGCATGCTGTTGAAGATTTCTAGTCGTTTGAAAGAAAGTCTTGGCTATTTGAAGGACTATTCTTTGTTATACATTCAAAGAAGAATAAGTAAGGTAATGCTGGGCACTGACTGAAAGACTATTTTGTTGTATAATGCAGAATAGACTGACGGAAAGAACATTGTATATCGTACGGTAAAATTAGAACCCAAATGGAGTCTTCAAAAAGCATGGACTCACTAATAGTCTTCTACCGCTTACTTAAAGGATCTCATACGCAGGACTACACAGAAAAACTTTGGTGGTTTTAAAGGCGACTATGACTTTGATTAAAATCAAATTGTTCCTATATTCATGTACTCTTTATATATTTCTAGGTATGGAGATCAGAGAACTGCCAATGGGAGACCCACCTCCTTTCGAAGATCCAGAAATATTAGACAAGTCTGAAGCCAACATGAACCCAGTCGATTACGAAGACTTCGATGAGTCCAAACAGCAACCAGATGGGTTCCTTGATAAGTTGAACGTCAGAGAAGCACTCGAGAGCGGGCTAATGAAGTTACAGAACCTGCCAAATGTATTAAAGTGGGGTGATGACAACTCGGAATATCCAGTTTACGATAGGCGAATACATTTCATACTGCCTCTGTCTGGAAGACAAGAAACGTTCGGAAGATTCATGAGGAATTATGAAGACATCGTCCTGAAGACGAATGAGGTTGTGTCATTGATCGTCGTAGTATACCTAGATACTAATAGTCCCGTAGACTACAAAAACACTGAGGACTTAGTAAATTACTATATCAATATGTACGGTAAAGACATCAAAGTCGTGATGATGGGCACGGAAACTTTCTCGAGAGGTGCTGCTCTAACGGAAGGATTAAAGCTTTGCTCGGATGACGATCTAGTGTTCTTCATCGATGTCGATATGATGTTCAATTTCGATACTCTTAGGAGGATACGGATACACACTATCAAATATCACCAAGTATATTTCCCAGTAGTGTTTAGTGAGTACAATAATGAAGTGGTAAATAGTGAAGATTATAATAAACTCCGAGGTGATACCGTGGTTGATAACCCAGAAGAAATGGAGGAGGATGAACCAGAAGAAGAAGAACCTAAAACTGAAAAGGAATTGATAAACTTAAAATACAGTAAAGGAATAAGAAATGACCTCGGTTACTTTAGACAATATGGTTTCGGTATTCTAGCTATGTATAAATGCGACTTTGAACGAGTCGGAGGTTTTGATTTGAAAATCAAAGGCTGGGGTATGGAAGATGTTCAGATGTTCGAAACGTTAATCAAATCTAATTTATCTGTATTCAGGGCTGCCGATGACAGTCTCATACATATTTTCCATTCTGTTGCCTGTGATAAAACTTTGGAAAAGCCACAGTTTTTAATGTGTCTCGGTACAAAAGCATCTACATACGGTAGTGAAAAGCAGATGATTTACTATATGATGAATCATCCTGAAGTGTTGTGGCCTGAAGAGAATCCAGAAGAAGAAGCGAAAAAGATAGAGGAAGAGAAAAAAGCAGAAGCAGAAAAGAAAGCTGAGGAGCAAAAGAAGATTGAAGCTGATAAAAAAGCTAAGGCTGAAGCAGACAAAAAAGCCTCAGCGGAAAAGAAAGCTGAAGCAGACAAGAAAGCCTCAGCAGAAAAGAAAGCTGAGGCAGAAAAAAAGGCTGAAGCGGAAAAGAAGTCCTCTGCGGAAAAGCAAGCGGAAGCAGAGAAAAAGCCTGAAGCAGAAAAGAAGGCCGCAGCTGACACACAAGCTGGAGCAGAGAAACCAGCTTCCGCTGAAAAGAAATCAGGTGAAGAGAAAAAAGGTGCTAGATAGTACAGGGTAAATATGGACTAGATTCGGTGCAAGTGAACTAAGTAATTAATGATTTGTATAAATATGAGTACGAGTTCTAGTATTTTTTTATGTTGTTGTTGTCCTTTTCTGTACATACTTAGTTAGAAAAGGGAGTCCTGTTTGAAGTAAGATATAAATTATAAGAGATTTTATAATTTTTGTCTTATATAAGGAGTTTAAGGTGAGAACGAAACATTGACGCAAAATAAAAATTGCAAATTCGATATCGAACGATAAAATAACTTCTTTACTATTAAATGTGATTTAGTATTAAGAAAGAATTCTTGTAAAATATGTGTTTTCATCATAGCTGTTGCAGCTAAATATTTTGATGTCACTTTTATCTTGCGTCAAATTATCCTTGTATATTTTATCCTGATGATTCCAATATCTGTAATGATGCATTTAATTCTATTTTATTAAGTACACTTTTTATTTATTTATTATAATTATATTTCGTCTTAGTAGACTTTATAGGAATCTAAAGGTTATTCCCTGTTATTAATCTTCTTCAGTAAAAAATATTTCAACACTAAAAATATCTTGAAATTAAAGCATAAATATGGAATAAGCATTTATACAAAATATTAGCCTAGCTGTCCATTACTACGTATTGTTATTATTTTATCTACATATAAATGCAGTTATAATAACAAAGTTGTACAGTTGATTACAAGTAATCTTTAAGTTGCTCTTTTAAAATACAGTTACGAGATTAATTTTGTACCTAATGATAAGATTTTTAGTAGTATGGAATTGTTAAAACGAAATCTAATGCCAGTTGTTATTTAATAATTTTCTCTACTTATTTCATTTATTTTGTACAAAGTGACGGTACGTTAGGGTGGGCTAAGGGCTCTAGATTATTTAAAAGTAAAATAATAGTTTTGTTCCTATTGAAACATATTAAAATATAGTTTATAATGTAATCTATTCCTCCAATTTTTAATTATACAAAATTTATCCTTCTCTATTATTTATAATTTATAAAAATTGGAATATGAAAAACATATTTTAGTCCATTAACTATAATTCCTTGTATCATGTAATTTTCTAAATGTTAATACGTATTTTATATTGAAAGACGTAACTATTGAAGTTTAATCCATTTTATTTGGTAGAAAACTTGTTTTTTTTTTAACATATCCTAGGCGGCCAGGCTTTGTTTTACCTTTTGCTATTAATCTCTGTTTCTGAAGTTTTATTGAAATTATTTTGTTTTAAAAGTTCACATCAAGTGACTTGACAGGCTGCTGTTATGCTAGTTTTGACTTCGGGTTTGACAGTATGGTAGTATTTTTTTGTGTTTACAGCTTTTAAAAAACCGGGTGGAAGTCTGGCAATAAATAGCATAATATTATTATTTTAATTTATACCGAAATAAAGCACTGCCAAGGCTTCAAGTAAAGTCTAAGATAAAATTAAAATAACTTTTGTAAAATATTTTCTTTTGAAAACTACTGACCATGTCATGCAGAATACTCGTAACTTTGGTTGTGAAGCTTATTTATCAAAAACTATAAGAATAAGCTCAGGTTCGGAATAGGCAATACCACTTAATGGCAATATTACTTACTTTACTATTATTAAGGAGAAATATTGTGGATGATGCCAGGTTTGAAATTACGATACCTGTAGATGTAAGCGACGATATTTGGAATAAGGTTTGTGAATGTGAACAGTTTTTTTAAGCACTAACTTGTAATGGAAATGTCAAACACGTAATATTTTTTTACTACTAAATTATCAAAAACAACGATGCAATTTAATATGTACCATCATACAAAATTGAACCAAAGAATACACATATTCTTTTCCCAAACGTATATTTTTTGTGTTTAAACGTCTAAAATATTACGCCAAAAAGCCAGGTTAGCCTTTTGATGAGCTTACACGCCTGGCTTTCACGACGGCCTAGACGAAGTGACATTGAATCAGCGCCAACGATGATAGGAAAGGAAAAACATGTATTGTATTGACGTGAACTTATGTCAATCTTATTGAAAGTCTTTGTAGAAAAACGAAACGCTTTGAAATCGATTGTCACTGGTCTAAGCACTCGGCGGCCGTAGCATGACGGAGTATTTGTCACAGGAGATAGCACTAGCCGTTTCTTTCGTTTTGCATTGAAGTGAGCGAGCAAAATGCATTTATCACATGTGACAAATCCTGTCATGCGTCAGCTACAGGACCTGGCATCATCATACCAAGTAGTAATCAGTCTTTCTCTCCAACCCAGTGCTGTATCATAATACGTAAAACTAAGTATTATTTCTAAGTAAATGTAAATAATCATGTACATTGTTATTATTGTGCTCACTAAGTGCCAATCCCTAGAATTGTAAGTAGAACAATGAAAGAAAAGCAAAACGTATTTTTATTGAAATTATTTCGTATTGATATTAAAATATAAATAACAAAATTGAAATTGCATTGTGATTTGAAAGTGATGAAATTAATTGAAATAGTATGGAAAATAAATATATTTTGTGATGAATTATTTGAGTTTTTTTATTGTTTCGTAAAGTTGCTTGCTGGCTGCTTACCCTTCTCGAACATGAACGATGACTAAAATCTCTTAAAATTACGTACATTTTAGATAACACCAATCGGACACAAATGAAAACTGGGCGATCCAGGACCAGCATGAATACTTGCGACCATTAGACCTAAAAACCAAAAACAAAATAATTCTAGACTTTTGACATCTCATGCCTGCTGCTAAGAAACATCACGCCTGTAATCCCCGAAGCGTTAGGCAGAGGTGTAGGTCTAGGTACCTATTCCTCCAGTTATCGCATTTATATACTCCCATGTAATAGGGGGCGAGCTTATTGCCATCAACGGGGCACAAATCCAGACTCCGTGGCTGCAACGAGGAATTCCTGATAGAAAAACTCAATACAAGTATGCCCGACCCGGGAATCGAACCGAGGACCTCATGCTCAGCAGTCGCGCTTTCCACTCGACCAACGAGTCAATCCATCAAGAAATCTTGGGTTAAAAATGTATGAGTGAAGTTGTCCATCGCTTGTAAAATTTAAGCAATGGTTTGGCAATTTTCTAAACATGAATGTTGAAGTTACTCTCAAGCTGTAGTGGTACTTGAGAGCACGTAGTTTCTAAAGCACGAATACCTGCACAAGTAAGACATTAGAAAGTTTACCGTTTTTTGTATTTCATTAGTATTAAAACTTTTAACATGCAGAAGGAACAGCGATGGATGCATTGGAATTATACCATTATATCCACTGCTCTCAAAACAGTGAAGGAAAACATCGTGAGGAATACGGCATGTGGTAGAAACAAGAATTCAAAAACATGTGAATTCGGCGACCAACCCGCACTGCGCCCTCGCAGCCGATTTTGGCTCAATCTGTTTCACAAAGAGAGAGTCTGTGTCCCAGCAGAGGCAACATCAAATGCTATTTTGTATAGCCCTACGTTGCATGTGTTTTCGGGCAGGCTCTTTATGCCTGGTGGCTTTATTTATGCTTGGGTATATTTTTTCGGGAGTTCCTGCAAACATCAGTGTTAGAAAAAAATCATACAAATTACTTTCCTATCTATTTTGTATTTAACCAGGAAATATAAGGCTTTTTTTGATTTTATTTTATTTATTCTATATATTTTTTAATAGATACATACTTTTTATTATTGGTGTGTGCCAGCTGACATGTGACAATAATTTAATGTAATGGATTCTTTGTTAATATTGTCTTTCACACTATTGTATAGAATCTGGTTCTACTAACCTAACAGACAGACGTGTTGCTGGGCAGTTTGTTCCGCCACCTTTTTTTCCCAGCTAAAACACTAGGAAGTGTCGATTAACAGCTTAATTAAATGACATTTGTTTTTTTTTTCATTTTGATTTTTGATTATGCTACTGGCATGAATTTGGTGCCATTTTTTGGGGCCTTAGTAGGGATTGTATAACCTAACCTAAGATTGTATAACCGCGCTCTCATTGTCGCAATTGAACGTGAACGACATGTCATTGATAGCCAACGTCTGTAAATAATCGATGTTTATACATTTTTTTCTTCCATTCCACAATTTTTGCCGTAACCAATATATTGCAATAAACAATCAAAAAAAAAAAAGGAATTGGTAACAACAACCGACCTGTAGGTACTATCTATTACGTCCCAAACTCGAATAAAGTCATTAATCACTTCATCTATAAATAAATGTATCATGTACACAACACCGATTACCTGTCCCGTGCCATACTTACGATGCCAATCTATAGAGAACCATGTTATCAACCTGACACATCATGTACCCTACATAGGCTGTAAGTACATAGCGCACAGCCTACATAAAAAGATAATCACACACGATGATTGATAACACTGTCTCATAGTCAGGCTTCATTGTGCAAGTTTGAAGTTTGGTGGCGACGACGTCTCGGCGGCTGCTGATAGAGGCGGCATTGTCAACACTTTTCGTTCAAACCAAACGAGTACGCTTACTTCTTTGTCTCGTAACAAATGGCATAAAAGATCACGCCTGCAACCCCCGTAGGATTAGACAGAGGTGTACCTAAACCTACATTTCGCAAGTTATGATTAAGTCCCATGTAACAGGGGACAATCCTATTGCCATCAAACGGGCACTAATCTAGTCTCCGTAACTGAGAAATTCCTGATGGAAAAACCGAATGACAATTTTCGCGACCCGGGAATCGAACTCAGGACCTCGTGCTCAGCAGTCGCGACCACGTGAACGAAGCATTCGAGCAGAGCAGAACGTAGCATAAAAATAGTCACCCTGTAAACGTTTCTGGGACACAAGCCTCCTCTCTGTGAAGGTGAATGTGGCATAAACCACCACAAGTGTCTAGTGTCAGTTGGTAGGTATTATGTCAAGTACGAGTAACTTTGATTCTGGGGTATTCTTCTGATTCTTCTGGTAGCAGTGGAGATGTTATTAATTACACAAAGAAATGCGAATGCTTTGGTTCCATCCCACGAGCCACTCGTAAATCAGAACCGACTGGGCCACCACAGCTCTGCTGAGCACGCACACACACTGGACGGCTTTGAATGCGGTCCATCCATGACAGAAGTTGTGCGTTTCGGCGCTACGAATTTCATTAGTCGACCGTACTGCCGTCTCTAGATGCTACCGGTACAGTGATTCCATGCTCTGTGGAAGTATGTGATAGATCGTGCAATGTATGGAAGATGAGCATCTTACATAAAACACTTTCAATTAATTCTGTAGGCAAATAAAGAATCGATTTCTCTTTAGTATTAATCCCGTGGTTTGTTTGCTTAAAATTCTATTTCTGTTACTTCGACTTCGATAACTGTGTTGTCTTGTATGTCAACGTAACAACCAGCGGTCACTTATAACCGATTTGCTGCGGATTTGGTTTGTGGGAAAGTGTTATTTATTAAGTTACAATTATTGCTTGCAAAAGTCAAGTTTACTTTTGTCTTTGCATCACCACAATTATCTAATTCCAACCAACTTGATGTTGAAGACAAACAATGCAAAAGCATGTTCTAAATAAGTATTTTTTCACAGATCATTAATTGGCCATTATTACTTCAGCTTCAGCTTCATTATTCATACAGCTTCTGTTGCCCCATTTAGGGCAAAGACCTCCGTTTAATATTTCCACTGAATTGTATCTTCAGCCCATATGGACCAATCCCGACTACAGGCGTGAAGTTCGTCCCGTCATCCACGTTTAAGTCTTCTACGACTCTTTTGGAAGAAGTAACTTCTACAAAATGTGTGGTCCTTGGGAGCCTAGGATCTTAATTTGTCTCAATTGCATCACAGCTCTTCGTTTAACAAACTTTCGCCTTAGTCTCCTTAGCAAACTCTATTTGAATTTAAGAAGTTTAATGGAAATACTATGTTTGGTTATTTACTTAGTCAATTAACATCTGCCGAGTAAGCGTGTTTCGCCCATCCAATCTTAAACGTGAAAGCTTTTTTAGCGTCAAAAATATTTGTTTTGACGAATTCCGCACTTTCTTATTGAACAGGAAAATAAATAATTATAATTAGCCAAAACAAGATTTCTGTAAGTAGTATTGATTCGAATCTCCGTTATAATTATAACATAATTTTAAAGAAGAGGGTAGGTAATTGAAGTTACCTGGTCTGTGTCGAAACGAATTCTTGCCTTTCCTGTGAAAAAGTCATCCGAAGGAATAATGTGATAACGTAGCAGACTGCTGAGCATGAGGAGGTCCTGGGTTCGATTCCCAGGTCGGGCAATGTGTTATTGGGTTTCTCCATCAGGAATCTCTCAGTAGCTGTCACGGCGTCTGGATTCGTGTCCGGTTGATGGCAATAAGCTCGCCCCCTGTTGCATGGGTTTAAAGCATAACTGGCGAAATGTGGGCGTACTAATAGGTACCTCTGCCTAACTCTTCGGGGATTACAGGCGTGTTGTTATGTTATTATCTTTCCTGTTCCACTTTTAATCTGTTACCGTTATTTTAATGAGATTAGGAACCTCTCGCTTCTAAACTGGCGATACACTAAAACCCAACTTCAAGTAAAACATAGACACCACAGTCGGTTGTTTAATATCGGATTTGAAATCACTAACAGATTTTGATAACACGTCATTTGTTATAATCGGTTCACTATTTTAACCTCTAAGGGGGACCTTAGAGATACATACGAACTAAAAACGACATCTACCTCTTTTTGGATTCCGCCGCAACGTCATCAAAATACGTTCCCAGCTAAACCTAGACCTGCCTATTTGTTATAAAGTCATAACAAAGACCTAAGATTCAAATTCAGCTCTAGATCCAAAATTCTCCGAGCAGCTAACACTTTATGTCACCACAGCATCAGTAATTAGCAATTAAATAAACAATGGCGGCACGCAACAGCCCAGAGGCAGAATCTTGCCATCAGCGTAGCGTTGCAAAAGGAATGCGATTACATTGCGTACGAGGTGCTTAGAAATGTGCAGGCGCAGATTGTGGGACATCTTTGAAGGTGTGTAATATCGTTGTATTGCTAGGTCAACATTTGATATCTGAAAGAGGTTGTCTAATAAAGAGAATATTGTATAGACAAATGAACAAAAAAAACATCTTGGTCCTTCAAGTGGAACTCACATTTGACCGAAGGACCAAGAAATTTTCAATTTGGTCGATCGTCGTAAGGCTTAGGCAGATTAAAAGAACATAGCGCTGTTACAAGTATATAATGATACATAATTATCCAGTAGTTATTATTATTAGTCCAGTGGAGGTTGATGATTTATCGTGATTACTTAATGCCAGTGCAAAGTCATCTTTTTCTAAGAATCAACAGACAGGATCAATTTTGGTGTGCAGATCACCAATATCTACCTAATAGTTCTTACTAGTAGTTGCAAGTGACGTGTTCTGTAACTATCACCCACCCACTTGGATAAGATATTTGAGGTGGCCGAATCCTTCATCTGTTTGCATCGTCCGAAAATCGTGATTTGAACCTTGAATAACGTGAACTGGTGAGTTCTTGTATTTATAACTTTTGTTTTTACAGGCTTATTATTATTATTTTTTTTTTTTTTTTTTTTCAATTTTTTTTTTTGGGGGTCAGTGTGCGTGGCGGTGGCCTACCCTCCGTGGAGAACCACTGCACGCCACTGCTAGTAGTACCAATTTACAATGAATATCAAGACATTCTTCGCAAACTTAATCAGATCTGCCTGTCTGATAGGTCGGGGCGAAACCAGGGGGCCTCCAACGCACTAGGAATAATCATATCATAAACAGTTACCAGATCTCTGCAGAGCTGCAGAGAAAGTCAAATTATATAAATCTAAGTTAACTAGGGATCACTTAGTATTCTAGGTGTCAATTTGTGCGACTCTCTGTTGACATCACCTATCATCGCTTCTCAGAACTTTACTACTTTAGCATGTGTGGAATATGTTATTGCCGTACAATGTTAGGTTTCGTCAGTCATCATTAATGTATTGCGTGACTTTAGATAAGTTTGTTGTTATTTTAGTTTAATCAGTGTATAACTATACTGGGATGCAGGCCTCATTGCTCAGAACGGAGTGGCCGTAATCCACCACGTGGATCCAGCCGGCCAGTTGGTGGATGTCATGTCACGTGTCTTTTTATTTTCAGTTCCAGGACATACCGGTTTCTTCACGATGTTTTCCATCACCTTTTGAAAGAAAGTGGTAATGAAATTAATAACAGAAAGTAAAGCGCCTTCTTGGTTTTGATCTCATATTTTACATGACCATTATTTTATATTATATGTAGTGTATGCTAACTTTCGAGAATGGAAAAGGTATGCAAGATGAAACATAAGTTGTTACAGCAGTGAATTATGAAGGGTTGTCTTAAATAGTCAGGCACACGAGTACCGATACAAAATACATAAAGGGTGTAAAAAGACCCTTAACATAAAAGAAAAGCACTTGTTCTCCCCGTCTTTGCGATCATTTTTTTGTTCTAGACCATACCTGGGAACCTTCTAGTTACGGAAATATTGGGGGTCAAAGTTCCAACATTTTCACAAGTTTTTTTTTTAATACATGTTTTTAATGTTAGATTTTTACTTTACACACCTCCACGACCCACGTACTATTCAATCCATGCATCAGCACAATGCTTTGAGTGCTTTCCATCGAGTCCTACCGTATCACGTGATTTTTCACCCCGAAAAAAAAAGTCGATTCCCAGCAATATTTTTTGCGTAAAGTTACTTAGTTTGATGCACAGAATGCTTGGCTGACGGATATGTGAAGGGTCTGTTTACACCCTGTATATAGAAGAAGAACCATTCATGCAAAAGGCGGACTACTGAGTACAGAGACATACTGCTACTGTTATTTTGACATAATAATAACGAAAGCAGACTAAAGTGCTAGTCATTTATGTATAAAGCAATCTAATCACTTCATCATTGACGATGCACCGTCTTTCAGGAAGCTTAGAATTTTCATTGACCCGAATGACATCGCGCGTTAGTTTCGCAACATCATCATACATGTCTGGCCGCAGTCGCCGGCGGGTGATGACCATTGTCTTCTTAGTCGCGTTGGATGACGTAATTTTATGTAACGTGCATTACGCCCGCAATTTTAGTGAGATTAGCCGTGGGATCGCGATATTTCTCAACTATTGATGGTACTCGCCCGATTGGGATCACGTTCGCTACAAGAACAGAGGTTTCTATTGAGATGTCATCACTAATGAGTTTATGTTGCCCTGGTGTATCCAATGTGGCTATGGAATGTTTCTAAATATAATCTATTATATAATGTTTTTCTTAACCTTTCGTGTTCTGTGTTATTCTTGTTTGCATTTACACTACTTTTCTTTTTAAGAGCTTCACGAAATTAAAATGAATCCGAAATTTCAGTGGTTCAAATTGAAAGTGCCTATAAAGTGTTGTGTATATCTAACCCTATTGCTGTGTATTTGTTTGTAAGCAGGACTAATTACTGCAGGCGTGGAAACTGGTTTAGCACAGAGGTCTCACCTCTCTAACCTTATAGGACCTCTTTGCCCATCCACTAACTTGGGTGTGTCGTAAACCCAGAATTGAACATATGCTTATTATGCTATATTTCTAATATTAGGAAACGTAATATAAAGTGTCCATTATATACCGTTAAGTACCCTTCACTTTGGCAATCTTCACGGTAAATAACCCATGAAATATTTCGACAGGTCAACATATTCGAGTGTTAGGTGTACTGCATACTGTACGTTCATATTTTTAATGATAACGCAACCAAACCTTGTTCGTCTCTTTTGGTGACTCATATTGGTCTACGTTATCATCAACTGTGATTATCAGTTGTGACTAGACCAAAGGGCCTTTAAATCGTTAATGTTAATACCATTTTTAACAGCATTGGTTTTGCGGTAGCTTGTCAATCCAATACATGTTTGACTTTTCCATTAATGTTATCGCTTATAGAATTTCACTTTTTCTAGACCCTCCAGGTCTTCCTACTTTCTTCTCGGTGAATTTTATAATCACACAAGTATAAGTGTTTTTACCCGATACATTGCGTATAGCTTCAAGTGTTGAGAAACGTTGTGGTTTTCACTTAATTGCTTGATCTGTTAGTGCTATATCTGTGCCTGCGACCTTGCTTGATCTTTGATTTATCATTTACCTTTCTCATAAACTTTAACTATCCATGCGATTATGCAGTTACATTCTAAATAATTTTGGAAAGGCATTTTGTGATGCCATCTCAAGACCTGTGGTCATCGTGATGAAACACGATATTGCCAAGCAATGGACGTTTTCCTTTGATTTTGTAAATTGAACTATCACGATTCGTATAAGATGGCACGATGGTACATTCATAGAGGTTTTGTAATGTTATTTTAGTGCTTAGACATTTCGTGCATCGTTTTATTTGTTGTGGTCAATTTGCGAGTAGCGGTGGTGATGTTCAAATGTTTTGAATATGTTTTGCAAGTATGTGGGGTCTTTGAGTAATCTCTCTTGCGATTTGGTGATTTTCTCTGTGCCAATTTTTGTAATTGATATTGAAGTGCATGTTTGCTTTGGTTATCCACAAGTTTTGGGGTTCATGGTTTAATAAAATGTCGGTTTACGGTGTCAAAATGTATTTATTTTCTCTCTTTTTTGTAAAATAAAAAAAACATAAACTTAATAATACAATAAGCTAACCTTACGATAAACTTTATACAAGATGTGATCCGAGCCCAGCGGCTAGCCACTTCACGCTTTGTAGCCGAACTTGTCAGCTGTCAAGCTGTCTATTTGACAGATGTGACAGATGTCAAAATCGGCGACCAGTGACTGGTTAGCCGCTAGGACATGTTCACCCGTGTGCGTGCACAGTCGCAAGCGTTGGCCAGAGGCGGTGACAAGGGCCAGGGCCGACATCACCTACATTGTACGTGATGGCCGGCCGATTCGAATACACATTCGAGCGTCTCGGGGATGTTGCGAGCGCGCCCGAATAACGTCGACCATCCGAACTTTATGTGACTACGGCATTTAGACGTCCTTATACTCCATTTTAAATCTTTGATGTTGTTGCTCTTCTAAATGTACTTGACAAGTTCGGATAATTTAGTTAGTTTAGTAAGGAGCGCCGTAGCTACCGGAGGGGATAGCCGCGGGGTATCCGCCACCGCTGGATGACTGCTGTTCGTATTGGGCGACCTGGATGGCCTGACGGACTCCCTCAAGCACGACTCCGACAACGCGGGCAGATGGAACGCCGTAGCTGGTGGATGGGGCTCCGTATGAGGAAGAGGGTGCGCCGTATGAGGAAGAGGGGGCACCACCGTGTCCGCCGTGACCGCCGCCGCCGCCGCCGCCGCCGCCGGAGTTAGCTTCTTCCCTGAGGAGGATGCCGCGGATCTGTTCGAGGAGTTGAGCGTCGACGTTCTGTCCTTCGGAGGTCTGGTAGCCGGTGGATACGGCCTGGTATCCGCCGCCGCCGCCGCCGCCGCCACCGCCGCTGCTAAAGTGGCCGCCACCGCCGCCGCCGCCGCCGGAGGGACGGTTGTAGTTGTAGCCACCGGGGGCTTCAGCATTGGCGACCGCCACCAACGCGAGGGCTATGCACTGTGGAAATAGAACTTTATTAGTTTCCAGTCCAAATTTCAAAATCGCCTAATAACTTATGCTGAAAATAGTGACAAGTGCGTGTATGACTCAGCTGAAAACTATGGTAGAAGCAAATATTGTTTTAGCGTTACGTGCTTTTATGTAAGTCTGTTTGTTTAAGGTTTCTCATGTTCTGAATTTCGACTAGCTAGATGAGATATTTTACTCAAACTCAGTTTTGAAGTTGCTCAATTAATTGGCGTACAACAAATGCGTTCTAGGATTAACCAGTAGACTCAAAGTATAGTTTGAGACGTGCACCAAATCTTTCTTTTACTTTCCTAAACCTAGTCACGCGTTTAACCTGGGAAGTCGTATTAGGCTTTGTTAGTCCTACTAGACCTTTCAGTAACCGACAGTTACGAACATTTACGTGACTTTGTTGTTGCTTTCTGTTTGTCCTCTCATTTGCGCATGCGTATCAAAAGGTGCGCAAATAATTATATGTTACATCACCATGACATATGGCATTCACAGTTTTAGTTCTTGAGTTAATTGGATGTGAAGTGCTTTTGAAATGGACAGTTATGTTTATGTAACATTTGTTTTTTTCGAAGCTGTGAATTTTGGGTCGTGACATATTACGTTAGTAGGAATATTTATTTTGAGAGATGTATATTATGTTGTTTTGATAAGTAACAGGAAAAATAGTTGACAATCTAGAGGCATGCATTAGGACTATCAGCATATATTTTTTGGGACTCAAAAGACCACAAAAATATTGTCCTTATGACGCTTGAAGTAAGTATAAGAAACTACCTTCATTGTAATCAATAATAACTTACTCAACATGAAGCCTCCAATACAATTTAATTACAAACATGACATCAACAAAAAAAAAAGAATATTGATCATAATCTTTTAGTTGTGAACTAGGAACAATAGTTGGGCAGAGAAAGTGAGGTCAAATGAGAAGCAAAGGTAGCGTTACATCACAAGCTACGCTCAGCTAGCTATGCTCGGGCGATTTATGTGAGAACATGAACTTTGACTTGCGAACAGGAAGACGATGCTATGTTTCGATTTATGCGTTTCGTGTTTACCTTTCGCTAAGGATTAGAGGTTTTGAACCAACTACCTATTTGAAGTCGTGTTACGTAAGGGCTATTGGATCTTGCAAGGCGTTGAGCGTGAGAATCAATATTTATGTGCCAACCTGGCTTTTATATGAGCTTAAGTTTTGACAGCTGAATTTGGCTTTTAAAGTAACGTAACATAAGATACATAATCTTTTCATTTCGAAGTTATTGATCGATTAGTATCATGCTTTTAGTGTGACCTCATCCTTATCCACTATTTATTAACTGAATTGAAATTCATTGCAAGAAATAAACATCACATTTACAAGGAGGAAACTGTTATTGTGGAATGCCATGTTTGTATGCGCAAGAGTGGATTTCTTTACAAAAGCCGCTCCGTGAGCTCGTACCGCGGAAGATGCGCGGGTCATGTCATAATGACCATCTCATATTTTCTCGGTATGCTTTCTAATGGCGGATTGTAGGTAATGTGCTAAAATTTCTTAGTCGTTTTACATAAAATAGCTCTTATGTTTTTTAGTGTCTAGCATTTTTAAGCAAGGCATCTTTCACATTCACTTGTTTTAATGTCGAATATGAAATGACGACCATCATTTGTTGTTTTCTTATCTAGCTTTTCTTCATCTTCATTCTAAGCTCCATTATTTCCAGATTTCCCTAGCTGATATTGTCAACTATGACATGCACCATTACGTCACTAGATGTCGCTGCTTCCGCCGGAAGGCACGGAGGCGCCATTACCGAAAGCTTTCGGCTGATCACAATCGTGCTGGCTGACATAATGACATCATATTTTATGGGCACAAATTATGGGGCTCAGGTTACATAGATGATGGGTTAATTTGTCACTGTAATCGTTGTTGCGGACATTAGCATAGGAACGTCGTTGTGAAGCTGAATTATGAGATCTGGTTGTCAAAGCAGGTAGATCTATCAATCTTTGAATAATAAGTTGATGACATTTGCCTTGCGTCGTAGTTTAAAGGGACAATATTTACCTTTTAGCATTGCTGACCTTAACTTTTGAAAAGTTATCTTCGACTAATTTTGGATTCTATACAAATGAACGTAGTGTAAGCTTTAGTACTGATGTGAAAATAACTAATCAACAAGGTAACCAATAGAAATCAGCGATATTGCCATTGAAAAGAATTGTCAATTCAAACTGACCACTAAAATTTCTATAGCTTTTGCTCATAAAGACCACAAAGTAAAATTACGATGCCATTGTGAATAACGTTTATGAATTTAATACATTATCATCGAAATGGTCATCGCCGGAACTCCTTTCAAATACACAAAGTTACAACCGTAAAATTAAATGAAGTTTTATACAAACGGTAAAAGTGTTTGTGTGTAATCCAAGATGGCGGGTGCTTGATTTCTTTATTGAAGTAATAATGGGATGATTAACATGTTTAGAACATAATAAGTAATTAGTTTTTGTTTTCATTATTTTGAGCATTTATGTAAATGAGGCAAAGAATTTGTAATAGTATTCGTGGTAGCAAAATGTTTTGGCTTTCTCTATAAATTGCTCTGGGTCAGTATCTCTATGTAGGAAGTCATTTAGGAACTATTGGAGAATCTCATTCACACAATGATGAGTATGCTTTATGACTTGCAGTTACATTTTACGACTTTCGATAAAATTTTAAAAGTAAATATTTATCTATTTTACAATGGGAAATTTCAGTCGCGATCAAGGGGACGCGAAAATGTCGTCTGGAAATCAATTATTATTTTCTCTTCTTTAAAAAAATTAACTTAGATAATCCAACTGCCTCTTTGAAGCCAGAATGTAACTAGCCTCCTTACTCAAAAACAAGGAAACAAAACTGTCAAATTTGAAAATCGAACCACGTTCCGGTCCACATCTCGGACACATGCTACAATCCTGATTAGAATTAAATCAGTTACGCCACGGGGCTTGTATTAGAATATTGAATTAGATTCGACCGTATTAGTGTCAAACGGACCTATATGGGCTTGGACCAGGTGGTGATGCGTCGAATTTGCATTCATTTTAGGAAAGATACGGTTTATGCTCGTTGAAATGTTCTTTTATGGGTAATCATGATGAGTGAGAATTTTAATCGTGCGAAAACTGACTGTTTTACTTTGCTTTAATTGTATTTTATTTATTATGACCATGTTAACACTGAATGTTATATTTTACTCTCTTTAAAGCACATAAAACTAAGATTCTTTAGTTATCTATGAGGCCAAGTGAAAACTATAAACAATTGGTGTTAATGATCATTTTGACACCTAAAATATGAGCGTTCATTAAGTTCATGACATCGTCGCAAACAACGTAACTAATCAACGTTTGAATCAATTAAAGTCAAAATAATTTACAACAACGTTTAGAAAGTTAATCGTTTACAACCAGAATTTTAGTTAAATACTTTTATAACGTCATTTTACATACATACTATGCAAATTACTTTATGTGCTCAGATGTAGGTAATTTTAGGATTTCTCTCTGGTATAATGCATACTTAGATCGTAGAGAAATTGAAGTGTGTTTTTCTTAGTTAGGAATAAATCATTTTGGATACCGTAGATTCTAAATAATATGGTATAGAAGCACAAAAAATGGACTGTTTCAGTACAGGAACCTCTGGAGATTTCAAGTTTTAGGAAGAAACACTTGAGACATTATTGGACATAGAGAAAAGAGTCTTGCATCTAACACAATCTTAAGTTCTTCAAGATGGCGTAAAGCCTTTAAGTTGTAAAGACTTATAAGACAGCATTAAACCTACTGAAGTCAAAAACCAATATCTATATCAATAATTACCGGGTACCACTGCAAAATAATTAATGATATTAGATTATGTACTTTTAAAAGCTCATCGACATGGTCGTAAATCGCTTGATATGTAATCAAGCGATTTACGACCTTGTCGATGACAACTGCGTATCAGTAGCAGTTTGACATTAGACCTGCACTCGACTCCTTGTATAATGCCCTGTAATGCACGCGTAAAATATTGCCGTTGCACACGGCTAGCACAGTTTATGTGCGTTAGTAACTGTGCAATTTTATACGAGAGGGTAAATTGGGAGTTGAGTAATTGTTTAATAATTATTTGAGTAGATTATTGTGGGAATATTTCTGTGGATTTGTGATTTTCAGAGCTTTGGCGAGATCTTTTCATTTCGTGGTTTTTCTTTAACTGAAATACTTATAGAGATTGTACCGAGTGACAGGATGAAGAGTAGGTATACTGTTTATTAAGAAAGTAATTAACACTCTTTATGAGAGAGAGTTTAGGAAAAATGGAGCGGTTGAATTCAAAAGTTACCTAAGTCAATAAACCCAATTTTCATTACCTATGGGAAAAATACTATTCTCACACAATAGCAAAGAAACGAAACTCCGGTATTCTAATGAGAATGATAAAAGTGATGTGACAAAAACCGTAAAGTCAAACACAATGGCGGCAAACGTGTGAAGTCATTCAAAACGCATGAGTTTTGACATTTGAATGGCGCTTCGTGTTGCTTCAAGATTTATTATATCGATTTTTTTTAGATAATTGTTTGGGAGAATAGTGATGCGACTTTCACTGTTCTTTTGGGTTCTATGAGGAAAGTTTTGACAAGAAAGGTTAAAGGTTGTGTCATGTTTAATTGTCGATTATTTTAAAACATTGTTAATGTAATGAGGTTATCTATTTTTAATACGACGCGATAATGTAGCTTTAATCTGGCGGAAGAAAGCAAAGGCAAAAATGTAATTTGCAATTTAAATCAACGAAAGATATGCAAAATATTTGGTGGCTCTCAATGTCAGGATTTTAAAAGGAACTTGATATTCAAAAAATAAGTTATAAGGTACTTTCATTTGCTACGCATGTTCTTAGACCAGTAAAATCGCGATCTTTATCGATAAAAACATTATGCCTAATCGGTGTAGGCTGTAGCGAAGGTTAAAAAAAGCTATCGAGATCAGATTACGATCGTGTTTTGAATACAAGCAACATGCTCGTTTTTGTGCGAAATAAGAAAGGTCCTAAGTGTCGGACTAGGCATTGAATTATTGACTCTACCAAAATGCAATTAAGTCCCACAGGCAGATCACTCTTTTCCTAGATGTTTATTTTAAGTGCTGCACTTAACGGTCAAAGGACCAAAGACCACTGTTTTGATTAATAGTGATGTCTTTTCAATTGTTGCATTTATAAACCACGATCGTATTCCAAATTCGAATCAACGGTAAAGTTCAGAAATCAACAAGAGTGCATACGGCTGAATCACATTCCAAAAAAAAGAAGAGAGAGAACGAACACACACGATTCCCGATGCACTATTTTGATTTCGGAACGACACGGCACTTGTCACTTTGTTTTTTTTTCTTTTCACTAGAACAGGCACTGCACTGGACTTACCGCTACGAAGGCTTTCATGATGTTTAGTGATGGGTCACTTCGGAACGTAGCGAAGTAATGTGATGTTGTTGGATGGTGTCTGGTGATATATAGTAAAGTACGGCCGCGGTGGGGCGGAGAAAGGATAGCTTAGGTTGTGTAAGCACGGGAGATGCTACCATCCGAATAGGAAGTTTCGGTTAATTGGAGGGCGTCATGCGATTTTTTTTAGATTTTTTCTATGATTGAACGGCGAGGTCAAGGGTTTTGAGTGTCTCTTTTAGGTTAGAGTTTAGCATTTCACGTCTGCTGTAGGATTCTGCGATGTTTTGATCAAATCATTTGACCTTAGACACAGATGTGTGGTTGCTTAGTAGGTAACAGTAATTTGCTTCATCGTATGTGTAATTAAATTTGGCATGTAACACTGTGATCTGTTTGATTCTATAATAAATTCAAATTTTGGGACGGACATTTGGCTAATTGGATCTTGAAAGAAGAGTAGCCATTAATTATTTAAATACCAATACCATCGAAATTAAATTAGGCACCAACAGATATCCAACAATCTACCAGCTGATAGATACCAAAGGGAAGATTAAGGTGCCAATGGAGCATAATATGGTAATACATTACTGGTCCTTTAAAAGAACTGAAGGACCATAGTAAACGCTAAAGAGATATGAAAAAGCACATTGTTATTCTACGCTAAGACTACGTTACCATACACGGAAGGGAGCACGAGAGCTAACTTAAAATAAACGACCTTAAATATATAGGTACTCAGTAAGACCGACTAATCTAAAACACGTAAAGTATCCCAGCTGTGAACTGTAACTAGAAACCTATGTAAATCATAAGCAAACAGACATTGTCCTAAAGTATATAGGAAAAAGCTGTTTCCATTTCCACAGTGACTCAGTAGCGGGTATTGTTTACTATGTTATGTAATTCTAGTGTTAATTGTTAGACTAAGATACATAGGTAATAAAACTTCGTGTGATATCGTAAATCATAAGATGGATGATATTTTTTGTAACTTGATTGAATAGTTGTTTCTCAGTAGTCATGGAGTTTGGATTTGGGTCCAGTTGATGGCAATAGAATGGCCCCCTATTACATGGGACTAACATGGACATAGCTGGTAGGTGTACTATTAGGTTACACCTCTGCCTAATTTTCAATCGGGGATTACAGGCGAAATTTTTTAGGTATTATAAAAGTTCGTGTGTGTGAAGATATATATTTAGCATCGTGATTCATCAGTTTGATCCTTTTATCCTTAATTATGTTAAGATTATGTTAAGTACTCTGCCTATAGATCAGTAATGAGAGCTGTTGATGACCTTGTTTTGCCATATAAGTCTGAATATATGTATCTATTGCTGGATCTTCATTCATTCGTACACCGTGATTCAAGGTGTAATACTGTGTTCGTTGATTCTGACTTAGATAGGCTAAGTTTTATTAATAGGTTATTAATTTTACACTTCGTAATGCACTGACTACTGAGTTACAGACGGTTGTGATGCCATTCGCAAAAAGACACGGTCAGTACTGAGTAGGATGCATGGGAGTAGCATCAGCTTCCTGAATGTGTTAGCCTGTAAACTGGATAGCACACTAATGTGGATCTCATTTACAGGACTAAGTCACTCTTACTACTAAGTACTTACATACCTTTTAGTTCTTACCATTTTTTAAAATTAATCTATATATGTTCAATGAATTATATTCCTATTCTTTACATTTATTTAAATTTTTTAATTTTATAATTAACAAAAATTTAAAAAAAAACATTTAAAATATTGAAAATAGTAGCCCACCGGCACGGGAATAGGATCCGGGCTACCGTCGGTCAGGTCTCTTCAGAGAGGAACCTCCTAACGATACGCGCCGAGTCCAGAAGTACTGCTTTCTGATTCAAGCCCTATTATTCAATGAATTATTATTTCCTTTATTTTATTGCTATACAAATTAATTACATTTTTAAAATATTCCTTAGATAAAAATAATATGAAAAAACATTTGAAAATATAAAAAATTGTAGCCCACCGGTATCGGGAACAGGGTCCAAGCTACCGGCGGTCAGGCCTCCAGAGAGAGGAACCTCCTAACAATACGAGCCGTGTCCAGAAGTACCGCTTTCTGAATCAAGCCCTTGATCCAGCTGCCTAACGAGAGCCTTCTCAGGTATTGGTCGAGGCTCTTGGTAATTAAGCCATGGGCTGATACAACTATCGGCACGATGATCGCTGAGTTCACTTATTTTTATTATTAAAAGCTACCTAAATAATACGTTCACCATTATATTTGTGGTACAAGACCTCGTTTTTTTTCAAAATCAGTTACAATGTCAAAATGTAAATTCAAAATACTAAAAAAGTAGTAAATGTATGCAAAATAACACGCACTATGTAAATATGTAGAGCTAAAAATAGTAAAGAATTTTGATGAATTAATCATAAGTTTTTGATTTTTTTAAGAATAGAAAGATCGTACCAATCTTTTGGAAGGATACTTCATGGAAGTGAGCCTACCCACCATATTGAACAACTTTCCTAAATTCATTTCCTATTCTTAGTAAAAAAAAACAAACTCCCATACAACAGTAGAAAGACTATTTCGATGCTATAGAAAGCAAATTTTTCTTTCACGAATCTGGTAAGAGTTTATTTGGGTAATTTGTTCAATATGACTGGTAGAGTCACCTCTTTGAACGATACAGGGAACCTAATCGCCACCCTGTATACGAGAGTGTTGGAGGTGAAGTGGAGTTCGGAAAGCAAGAATATAAACGATTTTTACAACACTATTGGTATCCTAATCTTAACTTCCTAACTAATATTATAAATGCGAAAGTAAGTTTGTTTGTTACCTTTTCACGTCTAAACCACTGAACCGATCATCCTGAAATTTTGCATATACGTTGTCAGGTGTAGAGAAACAGACAAAGCGTACCTTTCATCTCGAAAAAAAGTACTGTTCCTGAGAAAAACAACAATAACGTTCTTATGATCATAGATGGCGCTACGTGTCTTTCGAATCATGATTGAATTATATTATTACAAGCAGAGTACAACCCGAATTTGATTGTCAAATTTTTAATTAATGGGAGCGAAGCCGCGGGCAAAAGCTAGTTATCCTATATTTGTTTCGCTATTGACTGGCGACTCGCTCCCTGCATCGCACGCCCGTTAAACGACTTGACGAAACAAAGACATTATTATATTACACGCTACTCAATACTCATGAACCTTACGGAATAATGAAGGTCCTATTTATAAATGCTAGTGACAACTACATCAAACTCCGTAGCAGGTCAACGCGGCCATACAAACAGACAGTCAAAACGACTTCAATTTATATTATGTTTCAAATATGGAAGACAAATAACGGTATCGATTTAGGTATTATGGCGTAGCAGTAAGTTGTGGAATTTTAGAAGCTACCGAAAATCAACAATTAGTTTTATAGTAATAGAAACTAAGTAGGCTAACAAAATGTTACGGTTTGTAATGTCTTGGGATCGAATCCCAGTTTTGGGCAAAGTATTGGGTATTGGGATTTTCCTTCAGGAATTTCCCGGAGTCTGAATTTGTGGTCAGTTTATGGCTGTATTCGGATTTCCCTTGTACATTTATAAATGTTATAACAGGCAAAATGTGAGTGAAAGTGGGTACTGTGTTCACTTTATTGCCTAACCTTGCGGGAGTACAAGCGCGATATATTTATAGCAACTGAAAACTAAGAGCCGTTACAGGACTGTCTACGACCATTTCAAAATTTCACACGACATTGAAAATTCAAAAATATGTTTGCATCTTTAATGACTCTGACGACACGCATGCTCTTGACTGAATTAGGTAGTAATTATACAAATATCTCATTGCTAAATAGACGACCTGTTGATGAAAACGTCCTTGACCTCTGAGCAACTAGATAATGATCAAAGGTGAAGGACGTTATTGTTCGATAAACAAAATACACAAGGCGGTCGCATGTACGCGTGGCTGTCACTTTTGTTGGGACGCGGGGTTAGACAAGAAAATAATTTCTATAAAGAGACCAGGACTACGGCCCATTGAAAATGTTGCAATTTCCTCCATTTTGTCGAGGATTTAACTACGACTGTCATTTGTTTTTTAAGTAGATCATGTTGATAACATTGTGCTAAAGCTAAGCACACAGTAATTAATCTAAACTAGGCCGACAAAAGCCTAGACTCGACTAAGGACTGTTAAGGCTATGTAATGGAACCTCCATGTTAAACTAGGGTTACTATTAGTTTGAATATTAGGTCAAATCTTTGGCAAAATACACCCAAAGGCAATTTCAAATGACTGTTCTCCGGCGACTTAGGTAGTTGTTGTTTCAGTACTTAGTGAAGTCCTAATTATAAGCTACTATTTTGAGATATATTTCAATTCTGTTGGTTTTACGCCAAGATATCTAAAATATATAAAATTGCCCATGGTCCTTTAATAATTTGGATTTACTTACATGTTTCAGTCGCAATCCTTTCCGGTGACACCAGATTTCGTCGAACTCGTACCCCAGCTCTCGAAGTTTCAAAGGACATGAGGTGGCGTATTCTTAGGATGAGTGAAGTCCGAAGAGAGAGTCCATATCAGAGCAGCTATCTTGAAGTACCGTCGCGTCGGGTTCAGGTAAAGAAATCGAGGTACGCTACCCAACAAACATTTGACAAGTCGCCACAACGTGCCGATTTCTACATTTGGTTCCATAAGCTGGTCGTTAATACGTCGCCATCACGTTGGCTTCACCGAGAATAGGCCCATTTTATACGAATCAGTGTCTTAAAAGAGTAACGTAACCGTCGTATAAACCACTTTTTGGTCAAATACCCAACAAACATTTCAGTCGTATAAATAAAAAATATGCGACTCAAAGTGTTGTAAACATCGCATTGAAGTAATTTAGCGTGTAATACGACTTAGAGCATCTTATTCTTATATAACTTTTAGTCGTATATTACAGTCATATAGAAATCGTATTAACTTCTATACGACTATTTTTATGACTATTATACAGTTTTATGTAGAAACGGCGTCATTTAGTGGTAAAACCAGTGTCGTGACCTTAGTGACGTCTATATGACTTTTATCCCACCATTAATCGTATTAGAATCGCGAGAACCACCTTTAAGTGACGACCATTTAAGAGTGATAAATTGCACCCTTATACGGTTTTAAGCCAATTTTATAACTTTTATACTACCGTTAAATTACTGAGTGTTCTATTATAGTGCTTACAAACTGCAAAAAAATAACCATCAAGTTTCGCTTCTTTTACTCAAAATGAATAAAAAAACCTGGGCAAATGTAAAAAAAAGTGGTGCTTTTAAAAGGAAAGTGAAAAAGAACTATACTGCGCTTCTCTTGTCATGTTGTGTTATAACGAATATTTCTACACGTAACGACAATAATGTACAAACTGAAGTTGGTTCCGTACAAGATTTTATGAATACAAAAGAATTGATTTCGATGAAGATTAGAAGTTACATTTAATATAACTGACATAAAGTGCAAGCTAGTCACTGCAGAATGTGGCCCAAATATTTATTTTGTACCACTTATTCATACTTTGAAGTAAAGGTGTAAATAAAATTTAAAAAAAATCCAAGATTTTTGTCATATTTATTATTAATAAACGTATCTTTACAATCACAGTTTTTTTCTATTAAAACTAACGGGATATTTACCATGTTTACTGTTTTCTATGAGTTCCCGATATTTCGGCGCTGTTGCAAGCACCATGATCACGGATAAACTGAAGTTATTGCGGGTGGGCGTTAGTTTTAATAGAAATGTTAGTGACCATGATAGTTTAAAATCTTAAATCACAGTTTTATCATTCAAAATAAACATAGTAGTAACAAAGAAATTATTTTACTTAGTTTACATTGTCTTTGGATCAAAGCTATTAAGAATATGTTAATACGAGTGTTTTTAAAATAAAATTGGTGTAGTGGGTAATGCATAGTCAGCATAGTTAGTTAGAATTGATCTCAATTATATAGAAATTCACAAATACTCCTCTTTGAAATATATATTGTCAAATGTAAGTAGGTATAGATGATCAGTTGTTTTGAAAATAATCTGTTCTAATTACAATATTCACATTCATCCTCCGGATAATCATCGTATATGACAAAAAAGGTGCAGCATGGGCACCAGAGAAAATGATAATTTATCATATGTTTAATATTTTCCTCTGACACTACAAAATGTGCAGGTTTGTTTTTGTTGTTTGTTATCATAAATCCGCAACCAAAACAACGATCTGAACGTATAAAGTGAGTAGATATCCAGGGCCATCTCAAACACCAACGTGCAAGTGTGATGAAATCAGATTTGGTTAAAAACTTATCGATGTCCATTATATCACAAATCATTTTTTATTAGATCCGAGGCCACCTATAAATAAATCACCATTTTAATTAGGTACGTAAAGAAACTTCAATTACTTCAACTTAAAAAAAGCAGCTTTTGACAGTAGTTTTTAATATGATTGAATAAATGAACGTATTTTACTGACACATGACACAAATATAAAAAAATAAACAGTCTTCAAACCAGGAAAAGTAGGTCAAACTGTTTTTTAAACACTACAAAGGAACCCTATTTCAGTTAATATGGCTGATAATATTGAACAAAAAGTATGTGCACAGAATAATTAGTCGTTTTGATGTTGTAATATGGTTGTATCTTTAACTCTAAGTCGTATAGAGGTGACTGTTAGCACGTTTACTAAAAATATACTTGATTAATTCACTTAATTTAAAGAATTTGCATGGCGCGTTAATTAAATTGTCATTATTAACTCATATTACCCGATAGAATTAATTTCCCAATAGATTAAATGGGCCCAATGAGTTTCATAATCATAATTTTTGTACTCACCTTCAAATAGATCTGACAGAAATAAAATACTGAAGTCATGCAGGCATAATAATTTACGACATTTATCTCACCATTTTATCACAAAATCCTGTTTAAAAATAATACTACGCTACCTATTTGCAACAAAATGCCGCAAAGCAGCGGTAATAAACACCATTACTCGACGAAAACGTGGGTTTTGCGACTACTACACAACCACTATTTGACCAAAAAGTGGTTTATACGACGGTTACGTTACTCTTTTAAGACACTGATTCGTATAAAATGGGCCTATTCTCGGTGAAGCCAACGTGATGGCGACGTATTAACGACCAGCTTATGGAACCAAATGTAGAAATCGGCACGTTGTGGCGACTTGTCAAATGTTTGTTGGGTAGTGGCTGTGTAGTAGTCGCAAAACCCACGTTTTCGTCGAGTAATGGTGTTTATTACCGCTGCTTTGCGGCATTTTGTTGCAAATAGGTAGCGTAGTATTATTTTTAAACAGGATTTTGTGATAAAATGGTGAGATAAATGCCGTAAATTATTATGCCTGCATGACTTCAGTATTTTATTTCTGTCAGATCTATTTGAAGGTGAGTACAAAAATTATGATTTTGAAACTCATTGGGCCCATTTAATCTATTGGGAAATTAATTCTATCGGGTAATATGAGCTAATAATGACAATTTAATTAACGCGCCATTCAAATTCTTTAAATTAAGTGAATTAATCAAGTATATTTTTAGTAAACGTGCTAACAGTCACCTCTATACGACTTAGAGTTAAAGATACAACCATATTACAACGTCAAAACGACTAATTATACTGTGCACATACTTTTTGTTCAATATTGTCAGCCATATTAACTGAAATAGGGTTCCTTTGTAGTGTTTAAAAAACAGTTTGACCTACTTTTCCTGGTTTGAAGACTGTTTATTTTTTTATATTTGTGTCATGTGTCAGTAAAATACGTTCATTCATTCAATCATATTAAAAACTACTGTCAAAATCTGCTTTTTTTAAGTTGAAGTAATTGAAGTTTCTTTACGTACCTAATTAAAATGGTGATTTATTTATAGGTGGCCTCGGATCTAATAAAAAATGATTTGTGATATAATGGACATCGATAAGTTTTTAACCAAATCTGATTTCATCACACTTGCACGTTGGTGTTTGAGATGGCCCTGGATATCTACTCACTTTATACGTTCAGATCGTTGTTTTGGTTGCGGATTTATGATAACAAACAACAAAAACAAACCTGCACATTTTGTAGTGTCAGAGGAAAATATTAAACATATGATAAATTATCATTTTCTCTGGTGCCCATGCTGCACCTTTTTTGTCATATACGATGATTATCCGGAGGATGAATGTGAATATTGTAATTAGAACAGATTATTTTCAAAACAACTGATCATCTATACCTACTTACATTTGACAATATATATTTCAAAGAGGAGTGTTTGTGAATTTCTATATAATTGAGATCAATTCTAACTAACTATGCTGACTATGCATTACCCACTACACCAATTTTATTTTAAAAACACTCGTATTAACATATTCTTAATAGCTTTGATCCAAAAACAATGTAAACTAAGTAAAATAATTTCTTTGTTACTACTATGTTTATTTTGAATGATAAAACTGTGATTGTAAAGATACGTTTATTAATAATAAATATGACAAAAATCTTGGATTTTTTTTAAATTTTATTTACACCTTTACTTCAAAGTATGAATAAGTGGTACAAAATAAATATTTGGGCGACATTCTGCAGTGACTAGCTTGCACTTTATGTCAGTTATATTAAATGTAACTTCTAATCTTCATCGAAATCGATTCTTTTGTATTCATAAAATCTTGTACGGAACCAACTTCAGTTTGTACATTATTGTCGTTACGTGTAGAAATATTCGGGTCCGTAGGTTACGCCCCCAGTGTGTTTTGCCCCCGTGGTGGAAGCCCCCGATTTCGTTTTAGTACTATAATATTTATTAGTTAAATATTTTTATCAAAAGTACAGTCAGATAGCAAAGTGTAACCTATTATAAAAAATGTCTAAGTCATGGTTCATTATTAAAATCAAAATCATAGTTTATTATTATAAATCTTTATTAACAATGTCGGTGTAACAAACGTTTGCTTATCTAATAATAGGTACTAATGGGTAATAATAGGTAATACGTAGGTACTTAATATGTAATAAAAATTAAATTAAATGTCTAATAAATAATAATAGGTATCTACATAAATACAACTTTGATAACAAATAAAACCAAACATTAAAATAAAGCAACAATAACATGCAAAATCACAGATACGAAATTAAAAATCACAGTTTAAAATTAGGATTATTTTAAGTACTTATATACTATTTACGTACTAAGTATATAGGTAGGCATCTACTTAAATATTTAGAAGATTGGTAACAGAATGTTCAAACACTAAAATATAATAAAAACAATTAACATTTAAAATCACAGATAACAAAAGTAACAAAAGAAGAAAAACATAGTAAAAATATTAGGATGATTTGAACTTTGTAATTAAATTATGTAATTTAAGTCATTTATATGCAGTGACTATGGAGGTTACAACATTGATATAGATATAAAATTAAAATGTAGTAATTATGTAACAATAAACATGCAAAATCATTATTTTTAAGCTAAGTAAGTAGGTGATTATTTTTGCTTGACTTGCACATACGGACGGATTTGTTCCAAAAACTCCATAATTGTAATTTGTTTCTTTTCATATTTGTCTGTCAGCTTAGCAATGAGTTTGTCATTGATTATTGAAGATTTTTTCCTTTTACATATAGGACTGTCATTTATTCGTAATCTGAAAGTATAAGATAAAGATTATTTACTAAGAGTAAAAAAAATGAATTACTGATATATTAAGCGTTATGTAAGTAATCAGCATTTTACCTCACTTGACCTGTGCTATACGTAGAAATATCAGTTGTTATAATTTCCAAAAACGATAATAATGATGGTTTTCGGCCCAGATAGCACTGAAGCCGTTGATTCCAGGCCTCCACTAAATTTGTGGTTCTATGTCGTTCTTTATAGCAACACCACTTTGAGATCATCCCCGGAGGCTCAAGCCATTGTTCAACGAAATAATCGTTGAATTGGGTGACTTTTTCATCGGGAATACTGAAAACAAAAATTATGATATATATGACATGTCGTATATACCTAAGCATTATTTTTATTTTTGCGTACTTATAAAAACAATCTATGAGCTGTTAAAACTTTAAAATAAAAAAAAATTAAAATTACCTGTTTTCCATTACGGAAAGCCAACCATCTTCTATATCTTCTTTAGGAAGAAATGCTAGACAGGTGCACAGTTTCACATACAATGTTGTTTCTTCGTGTGCCAATAAACCTAAAGACTTCGCTTTTCTGTAAATGGCTCTTTGGAAGTGAACATTACAGCCATGTATTGTGACCGCTGGCAATACCTCTTTTATTGCCAGCATTGTAGCTAATTCAAAATCTACAGTGAATTTCATGGGGCTGAAGTCCGGCACAGCTTCTTTAATTTTTTTAAACATGACTTCATATGTACTTTTTTCTTTATTAACTAGTAGCACATAAAATATAGGCACAATATTGGTTGCTTGTGCATCACTTCCCATATCTCCATGAATGGTAAATATTTGGTAAAATGGACCTGGACAACAATCAAATGTACCATCCCCGAAGTAGTGTTGTATATTTTTGATGTGTTTTAAAGCCTGTGCTGATACGAATACTATAATTCTGTTGTCGTTCTCACAGTAATCAACTAATAGATATTTTTGAAAAATCTCAGGTATAATGACTTCAGCTGGATTACGAAACTGTGTCTTTTCTACATTTAAGGCTTTCTTTCGAGAGTTGTATAACTGTTGCTTGATATTATTGAATTTGGGTATGTATTCATCGAAGGCTGTGTCTGTGTTTTTTAACTCGGCAAATTTTGTTTCAAATTTTTGTTGTATAGAGCTCGAGAAACTCGTTTTCACTTCCTTTTTTAATTTTTCCATAACAACTCTAACTTCATTTTTCATTAAGTTAGGTTGACACTCAGCATTATGACACTTTTGGATTTGTACATTGTCACTTTCCTCACTTAATTTTATAGAACCACTACACTTGCCATGTCTTTTATTTACGCATGTCCACACACTCGATTTATTATTTTTCCTATGAAGATTATAAGCAAATCCGACATGTAGTAACGTTCTTCCACCTAGTTTATTTGAAATTATTTTGTAATTGGTTTGTGCTAAACCCCGTGAAGGACCTGGACTTGCCATTTTGAGTTAACATGACCGACTAAACTTTCTTATCAGTAACATATTGCAACTATGTGGGAAAGGGATAGAAATAGTGCCCATCGCTATGTTTGCTATTTTCACTGTCCGTCACCCTGGACTCTATTGTTTTCAACCCTATCTTTCCCTTTCTTTGACTACCTATCTCTTTCTTTTAGAATTCGATCTGGCTATTGTGTAAAACCAGTTTGGCCGGGCACGGGCGCCTCGTTTAGACAAAGTACAAAGTAATGCATCTAAAGTAAATAATTGTAATATAGTAATAAAGTGAATATCCTTGTAGCATGTTTATAGTATCCAATATTGTGTTAGTTAGAATACTTATTTAGTAAGTTTGTCTACGTATTTGGTTCCGAAACACTTTTTTCATCGTCTGTATCTAGTAAAAAATATTTTTATTTCGGCGAAATCAACTATAATAACTTAATTTAAAATCGGGGGCTTCCACCACGGGGGCAAAACACACCGGGGGCGTAACCCACGGACCCAAATATTCGTTATAACACAACATGACAAGAGAAGCGCAGTATAGTTCTTTTTCACTTTCCTTTTAAAAGCACCACTTTTTTTTACATTTGCCCAGGTTTTTTTATTCATTTAGAGTAAAAGAAGCGAAACTTGATGGTTATTTTTTTGCACTTTGTAAGCACTATAATAGAACACTCAGTAATTTAACGGTAGTATAAAAGTTATAAAATTGGCTTAAAACCGTATAAGGGTGCAATATATCACTCTTAAATGGTCGTCACTTAAAGGTGGTTCTCGCGATTCTAATACGATTAATGGTGGGATAAAAGTCATATAGACGTCACTAAGGTCACGACACTGGTTTTACCACTAAATGACGCCGTTTCTACATAAAACTGTATAAAAGTCATAAAAATAGTCGTATAGAAGTTAATACGATTTCTATATGACTGTAATATACGACTAAAAGTTATATAAGAATAAGATGCTCTAAGTCGTATTACACGCTAAATTACTTCAATGCGATGTTTACAACACTTTGAGTCGCATATTTTTTATTTATACGACTGAAATGTTTGTTGGGTACCCTGTGCAAGAGACTAAAGACTTCTTTAACGTTAACACTTTTAGCTTATTTTAAGGTGGAAGCGCCGGGGTACTTCGCGAAACTCAACTTTTATTACGTTTTTTTCAAAATGCAGGTAAGTGCCGTTGAATGACTTTTTCATGAAATAGTATTAAATGGACTACCTTGGCGGATTCTCCTTAATGTCGCTGCTCATAAGTAACGTGTTATAAAGGCAGATCACCAACAAGTAGAAGTTGAAGGCCGCAAGGCCTTTAAAAGGCCTTCAACACCACAATTAAAGTCTCCACAATTTCCACAGTTAAAGTTTCTTTTCTTTCAGCGTCGCGCGTCGTCTTGTAGTTTTTTCACGTTGAAGTTAGAATATAGAATTTCGCTTGCAGCAGAAGACGTGGGATGCAAATGATTATCAACGTTTTACATAAAGAGGAAGCCTTTCAAGAATAGTATCTTCTCAGCATTTCAAGATCTTCTTGCCATTAATTTTATTGTGTTTTTAAACCAAACGGCTTTTTTTACTGTTAAAATGCTTTGCATGACTATACTAAGCAGCTAAATGCTTGTCTTTTCATTTAAACTTTTTTCTTGGAATTAGAGTAGATTAAAGTAGTCCTATTGGTTTATAAAAAATCAGTTCACGGCGAAAACACATTTTATTTTCTCCTTTTTTAAATAAATAAATAAAACAAATCAGAAACTTAACAATTAAATAAGTTAACAATAAGTTAATAATTAAAAATTAAATAAATATTTAGTAAGGAGCACCGTAGCTGCCGGAGGGAATAGCCAAAGTGTTCGCGGGGAAGCTAGCGCCGGTTAAGCTAGATGACGTCTGGTGGAATTGGGCGATCTGGATAGACTGGTTGATTCCTTCTAACACGACTCCCACAATGCGGGCAGATCTGCCTCCGCCAGAGCCTCCGTTTCCTGGGGCTCCATAGGCAGATGAGGGCGTTCCGTAGCTCGTAGATGGGGCAGAGGCCGACGGCACGAATCCCTCACCGGATCCCGACGAAGCTTCTTCTCGGTACAGAATAGTGCGGATTTGTTCGAGGAGTTGAGGTTCGACATTTCGTCCTTCGGAGGTCTGGAAACCGACAGGGACTTCTTGATAATCGCCTAAGCTGCTACCTTGGGGGCTGCCGCCACCGGCGCCTCTGTTGATCTTGTTGCGGCTGCCTGCCGGACGTCTACTGTAGCGTTGGAAGTTGGAACCACCTGCGCCCCCGTTGCCGTCTTGGTTGCCGATGTAGCCAACGTTGGCGTCGTAGCCTTGGAAACTACTACCACCAGCGCCTCCGTTGCCGCCTTGGTTGCCGATATTGCCAGTGTTTGCGTCGTGGCCTTGGAAACTGCCGCCGCCGGCGCCTCCGTTGCCGCCTTGGTTGGCGATGTTGCCAACGTTATCGTCATAGCCATGGAAACTGCTGCTGCCGGGACCTCCATTGCCACCTTGGTTATTGGCGTCACCAAAACCACCACTGTAGCCTTGGAAACGGCCGCCACCAATGCCTCCGTTGCCACCTTGGTTGCTTATTCCACCAGCTCCTGCACTGGCGACTGGAAGGCTGTAGCTACCTGCGCCTGCACTGCGAACCGGAAAACTGAAGCCACCAGCATCTCCAATAGGTCCTGGAAGGCCAGAGATACCAGCACCCCCGTTACCACCTTGGTTGCTGTTCCAGCCTTGGTAGTTGCTTCCACCAGTGCCTCCGTCGCCACCTTGGTTGCTCGTCCAACCTTGATAGTTATTTCCATCAGCGTCTCCGTTGCCACCTTGGATGCTTCCTCCATGGATGCCTGCACCGGCGGATGGTGGTCCGTAAGTATTTGTGCCTGAACTGCCAACTGAGAGACTGAAGCCACCAGTGCCTCCAATGGGTCCTGGAAGGCCAGTGATATCAGAGTTGCTGCCTTGGTTGCTGGTCCAACCTTGATAGTTGCTTCCACCAGCGCCTCCGTTGCCACCTTGGTTTCCTAATCCGCCAGCCCCTGCACTGGCGGATGGAGCACCGTAGCTACCTGTGCCGGCATTCCCAACTGAGAGACCGGAGGCACCAGCTCCGACGATGGGGTTCCAACCTTGAGAGTTGCTGCCAGCCGCGCCTCCACTACCCAAGTTACTTAGAAGGCCAGCACCGCCGCTGACTGGAGTGCCGTAGCTGCCGGCTGGAGGACTGAAGGTACTGCCACCTCCGATGGGTCCTGGGATGCTAAAGGCATTTTCGCTTCCACCGCCACCTTGGTTGGTGCCAGTACCCCAGCTTTGTAAGCTGTTGCCGCCTCCGCTACCGCGTCCACTGCTGGCAGGGATGTAGAAACCAGAGACTGCACTGCTGCCACCCCCGGCTCCACTGCGAACTCGTCGCCCGTGACCTTCGATGCCGAAGAGACGAAGGTAGTTTATGCTACTCTTGGTATGGCTGCAGTGGCCACGGGTGCACGCCACCAACGTGAGGGATATACACTGCGGAAATTTGAATACATGAGTTTTTGCTGAAAATTGTGTTTACAAGAAAATCGAGTTGAATTTTACTCATTGGGTCCTAAATTAGGTGTAAATATGTAGATGAGAGACGTTTATTTAAATTATCATCATTATTATCCATTAGTTTCTCTGTGAAATAGCTCATTTCGCAGAAAAAGATATCTTTAATTTACCATCCCGTGTAATAATAAAAGTAATAGGTAATCCCACCAAAAACATTCTGTAAAAAACTAGCCAAGTCTTATGGAGCTGCTTGTTTATCTCTAAAAAGTAATGAAATATAGACAAAGTCGTGTCAAGTCTAAGGTTCCTTACTGCGATTTCTTTATTATTATAGTTAATGCTGTGTGACTTGGCCGTTGAAGGGTACACAAGGGAAGTCCGTCTGTACTGGAAATAATTTTTTATACTGTTTGTTTCAGGCTCGCCTATACATAAGTATTATTGAAATACGCAGCTTTATCAAGCCTACAATTGACTGGTTATTGAATCAACGTTTTCCAAGTGGCAATTTTCCATCGTCAATGGGTAGCGGTTCTGGCGACAGATTGGTGCAATGGTGTCATGGAGCACCTGGTTTTGTACACTTGTGTACCCTTCAACGGCCAAGTCACACAACATTAACTATAATAATAAAGAAATCGCAGTAAGGAACCTTAGACTTGACACGACTTTGTCTATATTTCATTACTTTTTAGAGATAAACAAGCAGCTCCATAAGATTTGGCTAGTTTTTTACAGAATGTTTTTGGTGGGATTTCAATTCTTTTTGTAGAAACGTGGGCATATTGATTTATTTGGCCCTTTATGCGTCTTTATGCAGGTTGTATTTATCCAGATATCCTTGATATTAAAGTTATTGCATAAAGATATCTCTAATACAGCTGAGACCAGCTGAGGGTTCTTCATCAGATACTTCAGACCTTCGATTTTTAACATCAAATGAAGCGGCCCACCAAGTTGAATATTTTTTGTAAAGGCGGTATGTCGATCTCTAATAGTTTGGTTGGGCTCTTGTGTTTTCTAATCAGGGTCACCAGGTACTCCAGATCTTCGATTATCCTAGTTTTTATAGTTTTCCCTTTATGTGGCCATTAAACCCTAACTCTGTACCAAATTTCAGCTCTCTGAGTTTATGGGAAGTACTAGTTCTATTTTGATGATCATGAGTGAGTGAGTGTCATAAATGCGAAACTTTGCTTTCGCTTAACTTCGGAACTAAATGACCTACAGACTTGAAATTTTGGATTTTAAGTATGTGATTATAGCTTACTGGATGACGAAAATTTCTGCGTTCTGGTCTTATCCAGAGGTTCTCAAATAGGGGCCTGAAAATGCGGCGAAATGGTTCCAGTAAAGGATGGTACGGCAGTGTTTGCTTTGCGCTCGACTTGGCGGGGGCACTGCCGTGCCCCCCGATACGATGATACTTCTTCTTTTGCCTCGTCTACGTTCATACGAGTACTTGTGGTCTTACGGATCTGTAAGGATCGTAGCAGGTGGCGTTCTGTGGTTTCTGCCCCCACAGGAAAAAAGCGTGAGCTAACGATAGATACTATGATATGTAAAACTACATGACGTTAGGTTTCGAAGTGAGTATCTGGGTAAATTACCAATACTGAGTCAGTCAAGGGAGATCAGTTGAGCACCTAGCACTTTGTCATTACATTCCCGCTCGACTTAATGCGTAATTCTGAGATACGCTGTAATATGTACTTTATAATAGCATTATAATGTGTAATACACACATTACAGCGTATATTGGTAAATATTACTGTTGCATGCTATAAGCTGGGCTGGGAAATAAAAAAATTGTAGTAATTATGGCAAACTAATGGGTTATTTTGTACATTTTTAAGTAGTTATTTGACAAAAAGCTATTCATTATTATGAGATAAACTGCCGTGGTGAGTGAGCCACAAATGCACTACACGTTGCGTATCCTACACGGATACTGAAAATCCCTTAAAAATTGGTTTAGCCTACTTCCAACCTTTATAGCTTGGCACATAGATGCTCTCACTAAAATTCATCACTGTCATCACACAGCCGAAATCCACAGCAGCAAATAGGCCTAATAGGACCAAGGATCGCCTAACAACGAGTTCTGCGATTTCCACATCCCGCAGATTCCTGGAGCCTTGAGCAGGTTATTGGTCCACATTGTCCCCTACAAGGTGGACCCACACACTACACCCCTCACCCTTCGTACTTTGAATCAATTCCCGATTAGGTGGAAACTTCCAACATATTCCTCGAGGCACTTTTTTATACACTAAGCCACACTGGGTCCGCGTTGCTCCCTCTCACAGAACGAAATCCTATCTACCAACAATAGAAACTTTTTAGAGGCACTTATTGATTACGGAAGCACACTACACGTAAACCGTCACTTGTATTTTTTGTCACTAGATTAGGCACTGCACTGGACTTACCGCTACAATGATCTTCATAATGCTTAGTGATGGACCGAAGCGAAGTATTGTGATGATCTCGGATTGTGCATGGTGATATATAGTAAAACGACTAGTTAGAAAGGAGACCGTTACAAACCAGATTTTTCAAAAAATGTATTACACAATATTATAAATCAAAATGCAAAGACATTATGCGCTTTGATATAATTTTTGTTTTCTCTATGATATAATCAATAGAATGCATTCAAACTTATTTTTTTTTGCATTCATTTCCGGCAAGACACACCCTGTGTTGTATAATGCAGATTTTATTATTTATTTACTTGATACAAGATACCATTACAGTATATACCACGACGTCTCTGAAGGCATTACTGTAAACTTTAACACTGCACATGAATTATTTCATCCAGCAGACTTTAACGTTACACGTATGCACGATAATAGGTACCTTTTATTACACGATAATACATTAAAGAAATTATCTTATGCTTTCAATAGGAAGCAAAAAAGCCATAAATCGCACCTAGCGCAGTATCGAGTACCGGTACTATTTACCAAGTTGCGCTGTAATTTGGTACATTACAGCACAACTTCATAATAATGTGTTGCATTTATCTAGTGAAATTTACGTGTTTCTGATGAATTTGAGAATAGCGATGGGGACGTGTTTTGTGAATGACAAAATTGAAACAAAAAGTAATCAAACATCATTCTTCTGTAACCTTAAAATGGTAAGGCAGAGGTACACACGCATTTTGCCAGTTATATTTAAGTCACATATAATAGGTAGCACGCCATTGCCTTCTTATTTGTTTTCGTTTGATGCCGGGCACATATTCAGACCCCAGGCTGATACGAGACATTCCCGATGGAAAAACGCAATAACACTGCCTGCTCTGGCAATAGAACCCAATGCCACTAGATCAACAAGGAAATCGTGAGATTCTTCGTACATGGATCCGAAAGTCGCGTACCAAAAGACGCAGCAAAGGTAGGCTTCCATAATCTTATTGTACCTTCATTGATACACAAGGCACTAATGACTTTGTAATTATGTAATTGGTTTTCGGATGGAAACGTCTCCGTCGGGGGCGAGCGTGTCGGACTCTAACCGACTAAAACCCCACTGTTCCTACCACTGCCATGTAGTAGTCCGGCCCGGGAGTTAAAAGTACCCCCGACTTGCATCAGCCCACCATTCCTGGGACGCCCTATCACGTTCTCCATGAAAACGCGAAAGTTACACTGCGCGCCACCTCTTTGGGCCTGGCTGGTCAGGTGACGACTCAGCTCGTAGTTCGCAGCCCGCGGGACCCAACAGATCTGCGAACTAACATGAGACGGGCCCCGTGTTCCCCTGAAAGTTTTTCTCCACGCCCGACGGATTCGAGGTGTCATTAAAAACGGTCCTGGTCAAGCCTTTTCGTTCATTTTGTAAACCAACAACAAATCAAGTATGATTTGAATCAAGATTATGAATAATTTATTCAACCGGATTATGTAATCCCAAAATATTTAATAACAACAATTATCTCTTTTTAAAACGATATTGCGTTTGTATTTGTATTTTTATCTATTTTTGTTTATATGGGTCTCGAACCTGAAATAAATGAAATTTATTTATAAAACTACAAACATATTATGTGTACTTCAATACTAATATTATAAAGAGTGAAAGTTTGTATTTTTGGATGTGGGAGGTAATCTTTGGAACTGCTGTTCTGATTCTGAACATTCTTCCACAAATGGAGAGCTACTTTATTCCCGAATGAGCTTCAAACGCTCCGGGTGGTATAATTGACGACCATAACGCGAGCGAAGCTACGGACAAATGCTAGTAAAAATAGTATGTAACATCCTATTTTAATAGGAAGTTTTAATATTCAAATTAATTCAATATTAAAACCAACTTTACTATGTATACCTACTATGTATTGTGGAAATTATACGCATAAGACTAGTTTTAATTTGTAGGATAAAAAATAATGTGGTAATTTAAACTTTTACTTTCATTTTTCATTATGTTTGTGATGATTATGAAACGTGTCACATAACATAGCATCACGCCTACAGTCGCGGTAGAGCCTGGCAGACGTGTCTATAGTCCATGTTTGTTGTTAGCTTCAAGCCTTTTATAATACCTTATAGATTTACATTAGAGGAGCTCGTGGCTAGATAATGACGGCGGCTTGGATCGATCTTTAGGCTAAGCCGTGTACGGTGTTTAAGCAGCGTTTGCACAGGGTCGGACTGGGCCGGAAGGGCCCGGGTGGCTGCCCCAAGCCCGGGGCCCGATACTGGATAATGGTAGATGGGATAAAATTGGAAAATAATGAAATATACAAATAAATATAAACGATATATATTATTAGGTACGTAAGTGCAATTCCAATTATATTCCAATAATATAACAAATATGAAGCTAGCAAATCAACATTTATTAAAAAGAGGAGAACTTTCAGCTAACCTTTTTTTTAATATCTCTGAGACAATGTCAAATGTATTATAGACTCTGAACTAAAATAATTAGGCTCTCCACTCCAGACAAGTTAGCTTTTCTTTAGTTCTTTTATTGAGAAATAGATGTTATTTAATCGACTTAGGAACACAATTTTAAGAACACAGCCTCCAAGGGCGAGCGAAGCGAGCTCGAAAATTTTACCACCCTACGTTTGACAGGCTAGAACTGTTTGAACCCTTCATACAGGAATTACTTGGTCGAGACACAGACAAAGGCAAAAGGAAATAAGCTAAAGAGCGAGCGAAGCGTGCTCGACATTTTTTGACACCTTGCCTTGGACAGGTTAGAATTGTTTCGATCCTTCATACAGAAGTTACTTGGTCGACTTTTAGGCAACGTCAATATTTAAGAGAAAGTAGCAAAGTGAAATTTTGATCACCCTACCTACCTTGGACAGGTTAGAATAAAATTGTTTCGACCTACCGGAGTTACTTGGGCGACTTATAGACAAAACGAAGATTCAAGATAAAGTAGGCTGCAAGAGCGAGCGAAGCGAGCTCGAAAATTTTTAAATCTTGCCTCGAATAAATTCAGATATGTAAGAGATCAAAATGTCAACAAGCTTTATTTTTTGCAACCTTGTGTATGTATGCCATAATTGCCTATTAAGGTCTCGGGGCAAGGGCTCCTAATTTATTAAGCCTCTGTCTATACCGGTCGATCACGTGAAAATCCAATAGGAGTCAGCCAGTCCACAGGCAGCAAAAAGACCGCGTGATAGTTTTAAGAAAATTTGTAATTTTGTAGCGGTAGTACGAGTACTCAGAGGCTCATTAATAGCCTTAAAAATATTTTAGTACTAGTTAATTCTGTGGTATCAAGCAGAATACGTTTTAAAAACTTTTAAAAATCCTGAGCCGCGGGCCCCCTATGCTACCTACCGTCTGTGTCCACCCATTACATACTGAGTTTTGCTCCGTGCCTCGGAAAGCACGTTAAGCCGTTGGTCCCGGCTGTCATTTGTCTTTGACAGTCCTCACAGGTAGTCAGTGGTCCGAAACTCTGACAACCAGTCTTACCAAAGGATATACCCAATTCTAACTGGGTTGTGGAGGTCAGACAGGTAGTCGTTCCATGTAAAATACTGGTACTCAGCTGCATCCGGTTAGACTGAAAGTCGACCCAACATAGTTTGCAAAAGGCTAGGCACTAGGCAGATGATGATAAATCTACATTGTGGAAAATAAATCAATCAGAATAGGTTTAAAGTAAAACGACTACAATGTTACAGTCCTATTGATAAGGGATGAGCCTATTGACATCAACCGCACAAAGATCCAGACTTTGGGCTGATGATGAGATACGACATATTTTTTCATACTCATTTAGATGGCTGAGTCACTTTCCATATACAGTCGGATAATCGGGCATTAATTCAGAATCCTGTATACTACAGGCCTACAGGCTAACCTAAATAAAACCCAATAACACTTTCCTATTGTGTTTCATGGGACGTTACATACCAAAATACTTCCGTCCGTTCTCACTGGTGGGACACACCTCCCTGCGAGTGGGAGTAGGCTATAATCCACCACGCGGACCCCGTTCGTGTTGGTGGATTTCACAGGTCTTCCAATTTTCTTTAAAGGCAGTATTGATTAAATAAATAATGTGCCTGTCTGAATCCGGGTCCCATTCCACACGTAAGGGCTGTTATCACTGGGCCACCACCGCTGACATACCTCCTTTCATCAAACATATTTGGCGAAATGTGGGTGTACTCAACACCTCTCCACTACTACACTCATTAGTTCCACATATTAGAGCTAGACTAAACAGGCTAAACCCACATTCATTGGCTAATTAGTGCACGTCCACACGTACTCTTTAAGTGAAAACGTGTAGACGGAGAGGATTTAATGCAACTTGTGCAATAGAATGAGTACGTTCTCTTAGACGTAGTGATCACTAATTAGTGGGACCACCTGGATATAAATATGCGATGTGAGATGTGCGTCTGATGTGCGTCGAGGTCGGGGCAGCGTCTGGCTCACATTATACGCGTCGTGACTTCTTAGCTAAAGAAGTTTTTCTTTGATAAGAGTATATTGAAAGGTGGTCTGCTACTTGTGCAAGTAGATTATTACTTTATAGCAAGCTATTGTCGTAACGTCTTATTTGGTTTGTTCATCATCACTACCATCATCAGCTCAAAAAGTCCGGTGATTCAGCTTCAACTAGCCACCAGTAAACATCGTGAGGAAACCAAACATTGAGAGATATTTCTCGACGGCATGTAAAGGCACGGACGGCACGGTTGGCGCAGTGGCTGAGCGATCGGCTGCTGCGCTGCGTGTCGCGGGTTCGATTCCCGCACGGAACAAATATCTGTATGATCTACAGGATTTGATTTGATTTGTGTATGTGAGTTTAAATGTTTGTAAACGCACCCACGATACAGGAGAAATTCCTAGGGTGGGGCAAAGTTTTGTTTAAAAAAAAAAAAAAAAACCAAGTCAGAGGCCCATGGGCGGCATAAAAACTCTGACACCAGGTTAGGCACTAACCACACGAAAAGAAAAGAAGCCACCAGCTGGTTTCACTGTACTGGTGCTGATTTAATTGTAAGGATAAAAACCTTTATTATTTTAATACAATAGTGTGTACCAGTAGAGCAGGGTCAATTTTTGTAAAAGGTAAACCGGAGTACATATCTTTAATGTGATTTTATTATTAATTTGTCTATAGATTAGATTAGATTCGATTTTTTGTTGTTTTTGTTTGTTGTTGTTTTGTTGTTTTTTTTATAGAATCCTGACTGTGTCATTTTGCAAAGGGAATCCGATAGGCATCGAGTTGTATGGAACCTTCGCCACTGGTGTCTACAGGAAACAGTTCTATGAAAATAATTTCTGAGTATCGAAGATAAGTATTTTCAAATGTTTGTTATTTTTTTGTTTTGTAATTGAGAAATTGAAGACGCTGATGCTTTGTTACTTCTCAAATGATCCGTTCGTTGGCAAAAACAACCAACTAATTAGAACAATCGGTTTACGATCCACGATTCCGGTTGTGCATGGATACTGCGTTCAGTCTAGCACGAATTCTAGTTATGTCCTAATACGACCATATTCCAACTTTTACCAAGAAATGAGGACATTAATTTAACGCTGCATTTGGGAACTTGACAAACCTGTTAAACATCTCTTAGCCGTAATATATCAAATGATTTAAAGCTGTATTTTATGTCTTCAATTCGAGTCTCATCTGATCACACTGTGGACGTTGAGGCATTCGTATTATTAGACTTTGGCAAATTCAAGCAGGATTTGGCTAAAATACACAAAAATGTGTGATTTCTATCATTACTATTGTGTGAATCTGTCATCTTACGTAACTATTAACTTGGTTCGTTTTTCGTTTATTCAGCCATAATGTTGATTATTTGAGATCCTATTAGCTCCTATGAAATGTACGCACTTTCCTAGAATTACGTGTGAATGTCATATGTGTATTTCCTATTAACTCAAATAAGTTGTAGGCACGTAGTGGATATCATTAAAATGACAACGATTTCGTTGCTAATCATCGAATGAACTCAATATATTGCATTCCCTTGCTGGACATGGAATCTGGACATATACATGCATTCCACTGCTGGTATTTCCCAAATTGCATCACATCAATTGCTTATATTCCTTGGTTCTTCAGATTTCGCCGCAGATCTAGACTAGATCTAGGTAGATCTACACTTTGAGTGGTTGCAAATCCTCTTGCGCACTTACTGATTGGTGACTATATTATTGCGTTGCAAACTATCCTCCTAAGCCTAGCCAACTCTCTATATCCCAAAATATGCAGTCAATATGAAGGAAGTAAACCAGCAAAATTTTATTTATTTATTTATTTAGGATCTCCAACAAAGGATGTACCTACACAAAAACGGGTATCATTTAAGCTATCGCCAATTTAATTAGTTTTGTGTTTCTTAAATAATAGGGTTTGCCCGCAAAATAGTAGATTTGTCACCAAAATTTAGTCCCCAAACAATATACAATCAATTCCACAATAAATCACCTAAAATCATGGAGATATAGGGTCCAGTACCAAATAAATGTTTTTGTATGTATTATAATAGATTTGTCCTAATAGATATTTAAGCAAACTAATAAATTTTCTAGGAAATTTATAAACTTTCGTAGGATTCTAAACAAGAGATAAACTGTATTATTTTACGGCCACATTTTCGCACGTGGCTCCTATTTCTGTTTGCAGGGTTTAAAGTAACCTAACCTAACCTAAAGTCGGGGTGCCCCAAGTCCCGAGATTTGCGATAATCGATTTATTTGGTGACAGATCGACCATTCTGAGCACAAAGCTATTATTTAAAGTAATTAAACTATTATTATAACAACGAAGTTTATATTCATCTAATGCACTACAATTTTATTGGTAATCCATCTCTTATTTTACACATATATTAACATTAATTTGATAATTCATACCTGGGAACACTTTTTGTTTTATGTGAGAACGAAAATATTTCGTGGCGATAGATCTATTTATTAGATGATATAATTTGATGACAAATATAAATTTTGGTGACAAGAAATATAGTCCCCCACAAAAACACACGAAATAAATAATCGACGACAAAAGTATCACGTAGGTGTACTCCTTCACTTACACCACCACAGCATGCTTAATAAAATGTATAACTAAGCTAACAAAGATATAGTAGCATTTAAAAATTAAAATCAAAACATATTAAGGTAATAAAAATTAAATTTTAAGCATGTCATAAGTTTTTAAACTGACATGGTCACTAACATTCATTAACACTAATTACGTTAGCTGCGATCGGAGGATTTAAAAAAAACCAAAAATGATTTAACTAAATTTATTTTAAAGTAAAAGAATTACATTGATTATATTAAATCTAAAATTAGCCTACGTGCCTATTCGAAGTATGAATATGGAATGGAATTTTACAGTTTTACAATAATTGAGTAATCTAGGTCTGTGCGACAGAAAGTGCTATCTCAGCTCGCCGTTTCCGTGTTCGTTTAATTGCAGCGTATGTTTCTACAATAAAATTATTGAGTGCTGAGTTGGCGATTCCCCTTATGCAGCTGCGTGTAACATCTCCACCCGCAGATCAGAAATTATTTTAGAACTTTGAGAGAAAATGTTTCTGGGACTTTTCCTCTGGGCGCGCGATCCTCTTCTCTTATTTCAGGTTCTTCGTAAGTATGTCCCTTGGTGTTGGAAGTTTCGCAGCGTTTGCAAAACTATTTATTGCGATAGCCCAGTATAGCAATGATAAGTGCGCCTGCACCTAATAATGCAATGTAGAAGGGTATGGTCGTATGATATATGACATCTGATTGCAGTTGGTTAAGCTGTATCGGCTGACTCGTCATGACATGGTTCTGGATACTGTGTAGTCCTCTTAAGTCGATTGAACTGAGATGAACTTGAGTTAAGGCAGCATGCGGTGTGTCCACGTCGTTGTAGGGAATGTTCATTAGTTTCAAAGGCTGCCCTTGTATTACATCGTTGTCATTGACTATAGTTAGTTCCTTTGTACGGAGATAACAATTGATAGGTATAGTGGCGAGGTAGCTTCCCTGTAGCGTATTGAAGTCTTCTCTCCCACAGACTGATTGCACTTGCGTTGGATTTGGGAATGATATGACGTAATGCTGGTCATCTAGTTTTTCCATCGCTTCCTTTTCCAAAAATACTGTTTTAAATTGGCAGGAACTCTTGAGTGCTTGGTTCATGATAAGTTCTTGTATGCAGTCAGTTTTTGTTCGTATTTGATGGGTTATTTCCTTTTCACAGAGATACCAGTTATTAAACTTCGAGCATTCTGCTTCTATGTACACGAAAGAGTTTCCATTAGTTGCTATAAAGGGATAGGTAGGGATAAGGGCTTGACGATTTTTATTGGGTACTATAGATAACTTATATAAATCATAAATGATTTTGGAAATTATAGGAAATCTGAAAACTATAACTATTTGTTTTTCATTGAAATATGATCCGGGCCTGATAATGTCGTAGTATTCTCTGAGCTCTAGACTTAGTATTTCATCCTTACTGTATATTTGTTCTAACCTATTTACCATAGACCTAAGTGTTTCTATATCTATCATAGAATGAACAGTGCTTGACGCATGTATAAACGCTAACATATTCTCTATTCTAACTAATTCTAATCTTAAATCTTCTACATTTTCACTTATAATAGAAATGAGTTGACCAAACTTTGCATAAGTAATTAAACTGCCTGTGGTAAGAGTGTTATTTAACAGTAACTCTAAGGTGCTATTGATTTTACTCTGGTTTTCGACTAACTGTAGTAAAACGTTATTATGCTTAGCCATCCATTCTTTACTGAGACTAATGTGATTATTGAATTCGTTAACTAACTTATTATTGTTAATTTGTAGATTTTTGATAGCGTTTTCATAATTTAAGGCATCTGTGTAATCTAGATTTCCGGTTATGCTTTTAACTACCGATCCGAGACCGTCTATTAGACCTCTCTTTACACGACCGGGCTCTAAAGATTTTAGCTGATTAGATACTTTGCCAATTTTGTTAGTAAGATAACTAATTTGGAACTCAAACAGTGTATAAGTGTCATTACTAAGCCGACTTTTGTATTCTGATATCTGATACTGTAGTGTTGTAATTTGATTTTCAATGTCCCTTAGATTCACGTACTGAAGAAATGTATGATGATGAGTCGTCATTCTCGTCGATCCAAGTTTATAAGGTAGTAAGCCGGGTCCATTGGCCAAGCTTTCAAGTTTTATCTCCGACGCGGTCGTCTCGCGAAGTACCAGCAATAATAGAATCCTGCAACAAGTTAGGTTCCTTAGGGCCTCTTTTTAATCTATTTTTGGCTACAGGGCCACGTTTTTTGGATGTGTAAACGTGTATGGGTAAATCGGCCAGAATGGTATCTTGGGTATATCGCGGTGCTGTTTTTTGCCGACTTGCAGAAGGGTTCTTAATGAATACCTGTTGTTGAGGAACGTATTCTATTTCAAGTTCGCGGTTCTTATTTCTATTTTCTATCAATGCAGTACGATTTAATAAAGAAGTTTCGTTTATGATATTATAAACTTCCTTCATTTGTGCCCTATGGTTGTGAACGTACTGTTGTAATGCTTGTTGCGTAAAATCGATGTCTAGAATGTCGCGGGGGTCAAAGTGACCAGTTAATAAATCGAATGGTCTGCATCTAGTAAAGCTATGTATTGAAGAATTATAACCAATTATAGCATAAGGCATAAGATTTACGATGGGCTCCTCTTTGTGCTTTAGTTTTAATATTCTTATATGTTCAAGGAGAGTTGAGTGGAACCTTTCTATGTTACCGTTATCGTTAGGCGAATGCGGTAAAACTCTATGATGGTTTATCTTATGAAGGCGTGTGAATTCTAAGAAAAGTTGGTTGGTAAATTCTGTTCCGTTATCAGTTACTATAGTTAAGGGAACTCCGTGGTGGGTGCAATATTGTAATAATGATTGAAGTATGCTAATGCCCGTACCATCTCGGAGATGGTATGCTTGTCCGTATTTAGTAAAAACATCTATAAATGTCACATACTTTTCATTATGAACAGTGAATAAATCCATGTGAACTATCTCGAATGGTTTTGTTGCCGGGGGTACAATATTAAACTGGGGTCTAACAGGTCTCCGGTCATATTTAGCTTGCCCACAAATAATGCATTCATTAATGAATTTAGTTATTTGATCCTTCATTTTGGGCCAGTAATACTTTCTTGAAAGGGCTAAATAACATTCAGTAATTCCTCGGTGATTAGTTTTGCCATCATGGTAGTGTTGAATTATCTCCTGCTGACGTAGATAATCTTTAACGTTTTCTAATTCTATCTTAGCTAGTACTAAGTCCATATATGAACTCTTAAACTTTTCTTGTATGACTGGTATGATGGTATACATGGCGAGAGGTGGATTTATTAAGATACCGGTTTTTACTTTCGGGTTCACATACTCTTTGAGGGCATTAACTACATCTTGTTCTAATTTAGATGATGATATTTGGATTGCTATACGCGTGTGGGTATCAAATGGTTTAGTAATTACTGGTTTTCGTTTAACATCTTCCACTACAGTGAGGCATAATTGTCTATGAAATCTGTTAAGAGGTTCGTCTGTGATTGGGACTTCTAATATAGGATTTTCGAGGCTGGTGTGAACGGTTGCAGTGGATGAATTCGTGGATGGCGGGTTTTCTGATGGGTTAGGCATCAATGAACATAATTCGTCTATTATGGTGTTAATATCCTCATTGTGAATCTCCACCCGAGATAAGGCGTCAGCGTTTGTATTTGATTTGCCTTTCTTATAGATAACGGTGAAATCGTATTCACTAAGTTTCAGCCTCCATCTAGTTAATCGCGAATTGGGTTCTTTAAGGTTCATCATCCACTGTAGAGGTTTATGATCCGTCAGTACTTTAAATTTACGACCAAACAAGTAAGGTCTAAAATACTTGGTGGCCCAAACTATAGCAAGAAGTTCCTTTTCTATGGTGCTATAGTTAAGTTCGCTTTCATTTAGGGTTCGGGATGCAAAACACACAGGTTTGTCGGAACCTACAGGTCCTTGAGATAGAACGGCACCAATTGCAACGTTCGAAGCATCTGTCGTCAATATGAACTCCTTATTAAAATCGGGATACTGTAGTATGGGGTCATTTGTTAAGAGAGTTTTGCACTTTTCAAAACTGTTAATGTAGTCGGAGTCTAATATCACTTTTCTACCTTTTTTCAAACATGCTGTGAGAGGTTTCGTAATTTTTGCCAAATCCGGGATAAATTTACGATAGTAACCTACAAGGCCTAGAAATTGCTTAATTTCTTTTGGAGTTTTTGGAATGGGGTATTTTTCTATGGCTGTAATTTTATCTGGATTGGGTTTTATTCCTTCACTACTTATAATGTGTCCAAGATAACCAGTTTCATGCTTTAAGAACTCGGATTTATCCATTTGGATCTTAAAGTTCGATTCCCTAAGTCTATTGAAAACTTTCTCGAGATTCGTCATATGCTCTTGTAGTGACGTGGAAAAAACGATGATGTCATCAAGGTAGACCAGGCATGTGTCATTCTGGAGACCTCTGAGGACATTGTCCATCACTCTTTGAAATGTGGATGGTGAATTCTTAAGTCCCATGGGCATTCGAAGAAACTCGAAATGTCCATGCTCGACATTGAAAGCTGTTTTTTGAATATCCTGAGGGTCCATTTCCACCTGGTAGAAGCCGCTAGCCAGGTCTAGAGTGGTGAAGTACTGGCACCTACCTAGTTTGTCAAGAACATCGCTAATGTTCGGAATGGGATATTTGTCGTTGATAGTTTTTTCATTGAGTTTCCTAAAGTCGACTACTAAACGCCATTTTTGTTTGCCTGAGGCATCCATTTTCTTGGGGACCACCCAAATGGGTGAACTCCATGCTGAGTCTGAAGGCTTTATTATTCCCTGATCTAACATTTTTGAAATCTGTTCCCTAACCTCCTGGCGATGGATGAATGGGTATCTATAACTTTTTGTATAAACCGGGACTTCATCTGTAGTCTTAATGCGATGTTTTATTTGATTAGTAAAAGTTAGTGCTTCGCCTTCGATGTAGAACACGTCAGCATATTTCGAGCAAAGAGCTATAAGGTTGACTTTTTCTTCCTCGTTTAAATGATCTGTTCGTAATCGCGCCGTAACCTCTTGAACTCGCTTGGTACAATGTTCGGTACGAATGCACTCGATATTAAATAAACTCGCGTGCACTGGTCGGTCAAGTGATAATACAATATCATTCGGGCTCGTATTTTCTATTTCCAAGTAGCCGCGATTATTGTCCACGATAGTAAGGCACTCGCGTACAGTACAATTACATATAGTCTGTTCACTTACTAATGCCGCACCGTTTGGAGTGTCGATCGGTATTCTAACTAATTTTGAAGATTGAGCAGGTATGATGTCTTCATACAAGTTAACATTATAGGAATTATACATACGGATGGGATTGGATGATGTGCGCGTTATTAACCTCTGATCTTTTAGGTCTATCTTAGACTCCCATTTAGTTAGCAAATCTAAACCAATTAAACCATCGAAATAATCATGAAAACGGTATATAAATAACTTGATAAACTCTGGATCGTTAAATTCTGCAAAGCAAGGTAAATTTATAGAATAATTATTTCTACTAACCGCGTGTACATTGGTAACTTCAAACGGGTCATAATTTAAGGGAAAATTTGGGAAATATTTTTCTACAGCCTCCGGGCTTATAAAAGATTGATTCGCGCCAGTATCAACTAGTAATTTTAGAGGTGGTTCTGCTATTAGTATATACGGCAATTGACGCTGAGTTTGGAGATTTAATTCTATTTTAACTTTTTTGATTTCCGATCCTCCTGAAAATCCTGACTTGGACCTGCCTGAGGTTCAGACGAATCTGCCATATTCCCTTGAACACTTAAATCGCTTAAAGTCGGATCATAGTTGCACTCTAATGCAGCGAACGGACTATAATCGTGGTAAGTATTATCGTAATTAAAACAGACCGGCTCGTAATAGTACTCCGTCGGGTAATATGAGCTATCGTATGACGCGCACTCATTCATGTTCATCTCTCGATGTTTAAAATAATTAGTTGGTGGCGGATTGCCTGAATTTTGCCAATTATGACCAGATAACATGGGTCTAGGAGTAAAAGGTTGTACTCCACTCATAGGTTTAGGACCTTGATTTTGATTTTGCGCCGGATTGTTTCTAGGGGGCAAACGGAACATGTTACTTTGAGCGTTATAAGTTTGAGGTACCGCACGGAATATTTGCTGTGTACGATTAGGCATGCGATTTTGTGACTGCTGATTAATAAAGTTGGGATTAAATCTAAACGGTTGTGGCGGTGGTAGTTGGTTGGGTCTAATTCCTATGGGATTGGGCCAGTTGGGAATTGGTACTGCGAAATTATTATTACGTGGAGGGACTGGATTGGTATTTGTATGAGGTGTTGCAGGGTTAGAATTTTTTTGCGCAGTGGATTTTGAGACCTCACTACGTTCCTGTAAATACATAACGTTAAGTTCTTCCTGTACATATTCAAGGGCTTTTTCGATGGTATCGGGACGCATACACCGTATGCGGGACCCTAATGGTTCCTTTAATCCTTTAACAAAAGCCTGCATAGTAACTTTTTTGTACAGTGTACGTTTCGCTTCAACTGTGGTAGAAATTTGTTCGTGTAATGTTACATACGTCATCATCGTACTAAACAAAGTTTGGCATTCCTCATAAAATTCCTGAGGTGTTTTATTTCCCTGCGTAGCTAAAGAAAGGTCTCTATACAAAGCCGTTTCATCCCGTTGATCGGAAAAGTTATTGATTAAGGCCGTTCTAATCCCTAGCCAACTTTCAGGTATGCCGTTGGAATTGATGGTACAAGCGGCAGAGCCTTTTATTTTATTTAAGATGCCATTTAATAAGCATAAGTTGTTTAACTCGCTACCTGGGGCATTACTAACGTACTGAGTCACTATTTGATCGCATATTCTAACAAACCTAGTCAATACATTTGGGTTCCCATCGAACTCCGGGACCATACGAAGGGTCTTGAAAATTGTATCGGGGTCGTGGGCCATATTTAAACTATTTATACTACTATTTAAATTATCTTCTCTATCACTATTTAAATCTCTACTGTTATCTATAGCACTCCAGCGAGCCGTACGTGATGAGGGCTCCTGGGAGTTAGAATTTTTCGGGTGAAAAATCTTGGAAGTTGGGTGGTACTAGGACTAAATAGGAAGCAACACAGGAACAATTCAAGTGTACTTACAACAATTTCATCTCTGGTTCTCTTGTGAATCGAAGTCTGGATTCTCCTTCCGGAACTGCAGCTGGACCGTAGATTCGGATATTCGGCGCCGGGGCTCGATAGCCACCCAGGCGATTCGCGTACGCGGATGTCGATATTAGAGATCCCTAAGCTCGCGAACCGGCCCGCGAATATCCTACCGACTGCGCCAATTACGTTAGCTGCGATCGGAGGATTTAAAAAAAACCAAAAATGATTTAACTAAATTTATTTTAAAGTAAAAGAATTACATTGATTATATTAAATCTAAAATTAGCCTACGTGCCTATTCGAAGTATGAATATGGAATGGAATTTTACAGTTTTACAATAATTGAGTAATCTAGGTCTGTGCGACAGAAAGTGCTATCTCAGCTCGCCGTTTCCGTGTTCGTTTAATTGCAGCGTATGTTTCTACAATAAAATTATTGAGTGCTGAGTTGGCGATTCCCCTTATGCAGCTGCGTGTAACACACTGAACACGCGATATTTACCAAACAAAACAAACAAAAAACAAAAAGTAAACATGGTATCCCGTTTTCAGTGTTGAAGCATGTTGTTCCAGAGACACGAACAAAAAGTGGAAGTCTTTAAAAGTACCATGCTTGCTGGAACACCGATGAAAAAAAGTGGCAACACTGCCCGAGTAACATGTCAATTTTTTGTTCCGTATTTTAAAATTAAATTAAATTAGTAATTAAGTTGTATTATGTTGTAATTATATGTGATATCGTATTTCAAGTGTGTAAATACTCAGGAAAATTGTTTTCCTGATAATTAATGAAGGATTCGGTTATTCGACGTTACCGGTAACCTAAAAACAACAGCTGACGGTTTAACTAACTAACTTTTTTTGAATTGTTTACTATGGACACTTTTAACGTACACATCTTGCTACATCGTTCTCACATAATGTACCATCTCAACATGAATGATGTAACCAAGAGTTTGTAAAAGTATACTGATTTAAAAGAGTGTCCATGGAGTTTCTTGCCCGTTCTTCTCCATAGAGATCTACGTTAGGGAATGGGCAACTACAGTACTTTCACAGTTTTTATGCCTTGTGACTGGGACTGTAGCTATTGTTGTCTTTGTTTCGACAATTCAAAAGTGCCTGTAACTGGCCTATTTGAAATAAATGCTTTGATTTTGATTTTGATTTTGAACTACGGATTTATACGGGGAGTATTTGTTTACTTTTTATTTTATAATACCACACAATCGTCCCTTCAACTCTTTAACACGTTCACGCCAATTCTAGAATAGATTTTTTATTTATTTTTTGCTGATTTAGTACCCTGTTTTCGTTCTAAATCGCTTTGTTGTCAAAAATGTATGTTCGTATAAAGTAATTTTGTTTAACGATCTAAACGTTGTTTATTATAAAATATTTATTACGTATCACGTTCCTGTTCTTTATTCTATTACTACATGTCTTAAAATTATCTTTGAAAAAATCTTAGTTTTTCATTCTAGGCAACCTACCCACTTATGAAAAAGTAAAATAAAATCATATTAAAGTCGTAAAATTGAGTATAAGGCTAGATAATATCAATATTTTCAAACTAATATAACAACCTCCCTCATTTCTTTGAGTAAAGCTAAAGTTTTTCCCTGTTTTTCCCCCTTTCATCTCTACATTTTCTTCATTGGTCTACCCTATTAGTTCTTACCGTTTCCATATTTCGAATTTTCAGTAACCAATCCGGAAACCATGCCTGTGATGACCCGTAAGGCTACTGCTCAGGATATGGAGCTTAAATTGAGAACGGCCCTCCAAGAACTTAAGGACTCAAAACTCCAATGTCAACAACTGTTACAGGAGATAGAAGACAGTGAGGAGGAGGTCAATAACGTTAATAACAAAAACTCCAGCTTAAAACGGGAGCTAGTAGATCTTCATCAGGAATACTTGAATGTTGTCAATGAACGGGATCAACTACGGGTGGTGACGGATGGGTTCAGCAACTGTAGTAACTTGTATGAGGAGGCTTTGTGTAAAATAAGGGACCTAGAGGATGAATTAATCCATGCCAATGTTAAACTTTTTAATTTGAAAAAAGAAAAGGATCACACTCAGGCTATAGAGACTAATCATTTGTACAATGAATTAGTAAATACCAATTGTAACCCTCATTCTATTATAACAATAGACCTTACAGAGGACTCCTTAATAAACCATAAATATACCCATAAAATCAGTCAAAATAAAATTAAGAAATATGCAAGACTGAATAAATTCATTAAAAAATGTAAAATATACCAGAAACAACAAAAACACTATTCCAAAAATATTCAATTAAGGAAAGAACGTGTTTCTCTTATTAATAGATTAAATAACTATCAGATAAAATTGGAAGATAGTATAAATATTTATGAAATAGACACTCAGCGCTTGCAATCTGAAATACAGGCTCTGAATATGTCACTAAAGTCTTTATATAATAAATATGAAAGGTCTAAAAAGCAAATTAAGGAGCATATTCTTGCCACAAACGAGTTGATAGACACTTGTACTTGTCGGAGTGAACCCAGTCTTGATGCTCACCAGCCTGAGGCAACGGAGGACCCGTCCCAAGCTGTGGGTGCTCAGGATGGTATCATCATCAACCAAGATATAATACCTGACATTACACTTCATGTTTCACAAGTAGTACAGCCTGAGATTGGTGATTTTGTCTCACCTAATAGTAATGATTGTAATCAGTCAGTTATGTTCTCTGACAGTATAGGTAGAGGGCTAGGAAAATTAATTAGTAATAACCTGAGTTATTGTACCCAAAACAATTGTATGCCAGGGTCAACCTACAAACAAATTATGGCATCAGTAACAAAAACTGTTTGTGATCCTAATACCACCATTACTATTTGTGTTGGTAATAGTTCTAAGATTAAAAAGGAAGACATCACTGACTGTGTATCAGAGTTGTTAAAGTTAAATTGTAGTAAAATCATATTGTGTGCTTTTCCATACTTTGAAAATTTATGTTATAGAAAAAACAATTATATACACATGTTAAATAAACATGTGCATTTTCTAGTAGGTCACTATAGTGACAAACTTATATATTTTGATATCAACACTTTTGTTGATAAACTACAATCGACTCGGGGTAAAGTGTATCTACCTGTTAGATGTAGACACAAAATAGCTCGGCTATTAGCTTTTAATATTCACTCAGACATAAGTAGTATGTCGAAGTTTAGTTATATTATTAACACTGCGTCTATTAGTAATATTACTAAGGAACAGGTGGTGACCTTAAATAAATATAGCATTAGTGCTATAAATGTTTACAAAAATTGTACTGAGGAGGATCCATATGTCACCGTGGAAAATTCTCAATTAGGGTATTTTAGTAATAGGATTTTATTGTCTGGTGAAGGCACGGGAGTCACGGGACTCACTCCAGATATTAATATTAATTTAAACTAGGAAGTGAGACAACAGAAGGTACCATTAACAATATTGTTAAACCTACCAACATCAAGGTACCTTCTTGCACTCATTTAGTTTGTAAAAAAGGGCCTCAGCAGAACACCTTAAAATTATTCCACCAAAATATCCAAGGCATTTCTTCCAAATTATTAGAAATTGAATTGTTTTTAGAAAAAAGTATGTTCGACATTATTTGTTTTACTGAACATTGGCTAAAGGATTACCAAATGCTTATTAATTATGAGAACTATACGGTGGGTAGCTGCTTTAACCGTAAATCTATGATGCGTGGAGGTTCCCTAATATTATTGAAAAATTGTGTTAAATATAAGCAACGCAATGACATAGTAGGTCTCTCGGCTGAACAGTGCGTCGAACTGTCCTGTGTTGAGCTGGATAAGCATGTAATTGTGTGTGTGTACAGACCCCCAAACTATCAAAACTTTTCCGTATTTGATTCAATAATGGAAGATGTCCTGGCAAAACTTGCAGCCAGTAATAAATCTATAATTATTTGTGGGGATTTCAATATCAATATTTTAGAAGAAAATTCTAATAGCAGTCGGTTATTAAATCTTTTTAAGTCATTTGACTTGACCAACATTTTTATAGAACCTACGAGAGTCACTCCATCTTCTGCTACTTGTATAGATAATGTTTTCTGCAATTGTGATTACTTAGATAAAGCCATAGTAAATTGTTTGCCGTCTGACCATAGCGGACAAACTGTAACTTTTAGGTGTAGCATTCCACTGCAAAAAGTTCAGATTCAGTTTAGACCAATAACTAATAATAAATTAAATAGGTATAATGTTTCCCTTCAGAATAAGTTAAGCGTTATGAGCCATCATATGGACGATATTAATATAAATCAATTGTATGATAATTTCTTTTCAACAGTTCACACTGAGTTCAAAGAAGACAAAATGTATTTGCCCTAAATTTATATTTAGTGATTGGGCAACTAGAGGTATCAGAAAAAGTAGGGAAAGACTATTTGAGCTTTATGGCCTTAAGCCTTATATAAACACTGACACTTTTAACAAGTATGTTGCTAAGTATTCAAATATTTTTAAAAATACATGCAAGGCTGCCAAAGCCCTGCACATTAGCAACAAGATCAAAACTGCAGAAAACAAAATTAAGACAGTTTGGAAAGTCATAAATAACGAGACTAACAGGAAGAAAATACGTAACACTAGCTACACATTAGATACAGCGTATGGTCCTAAAAGCTCTAATCAGGAAGTAGCTCATGAATTTGTAAATTTCTTTACCGATATACCGTTAAAAATTACGGAGGCTCTTAATTCCTCTCCTGAAGTCTCAATGGGTTTATTAAAGGCGAATGTGTCTGGCTGCCTGGCTGAATTTAAATTTAAACACATAAACCCTATGATAGTTATTAAAGCTTTCCGGCAAATAAAAGTCAAACTGACCGAAGATCTTTGGGGAATGTCTATCAGAGTTTGTACATCCATAGTTGAGACTATTGCACCATACTTAGCTTTAATTTTTAATTTGTGTGTAGACCAAGGAGTTTTCCCTGATCTAATGAAATACAGTAAAGTCATACCTCTGTTCAAATCCGGAGATAGTAAAGATACTAATAATTATAGACCTGTATCCGTGTTGCCAGTTTTTAGCAAGGTTTTTGAAAAGGTAATGCTGAATCAAATGCTCAATCATTTTAACACCAACAGAATCTTACACGATCAACAGTATGGTTTCACCAAGGGACGTTGTACAACTGACGCCGGTGTAACCTTATTAAAGCACATTTTTACTGCGTGGGAAGAGTCCCAAGACGCCATAGGAATATTTTGTGACCTCTCCAAAGCATTTGATTGCGTAAATCACGACACATTACTTTTGAAACTTGAGCATTACGGACTAGGTAAACTTGCACTTAGTTTGATGAAATCTTATTTGAAGGATAGACAACAACAAGTTCAAATAAATGGTGTTAATTCACAGGGTTTAAAAGTAAAAATGGGGGTTCCGCAAGGTTCAATATTGGGTCCTTTCCTCTTTTTAGTGTATATAAATGATCTACCCTATTTATTGAAAAACCAACCTCATAATATGGTGTTATTCGCTGATGACACTTCCCTTATTTTTAAGATAAATAGACGGGCCCAAAATCTAGATGACGTGAATAATGCCCTACTTCAGGTCCATAACTGGTTCACAGCAAACAATTTAGTGTTAAATGGAAAAAAAACGAAATGCATAAGATTTGCTTTACCAAATGTTAAAAGTAGCGATTGTGATATAGTATTGAATAAAGAGAAGCTTGAATTTGTAGATAAAACAGTTTTCCTGGGGATTACGCTTGATTCAAGGCTACAATGGGGTTCTCATTTAACATCTCTTGCGGGGCGGCTAAGTTCAGCAGCATATGCTATTAGAAAAATCCGTCAATATACTGATGTAGATACCGCTAGACTGGTCTATTTTAGTTACTTCCATAGTATACTGTCTTATGGCATTTTACTATGGGGACGGGCTGCAGACATTGAGTCTATATTTATTCTGCAAAAAAGAGCCATCAGAGCCATATATAATCTTCGTAGGCGTGATTCTCTAAGGGAACTGTTTAAGGAAATTAACATCATGACGGTACATTCTCAATACATCTATGAAAACATAATGTATGTAAGAAAAAATCTACATCTTTTTAATAAAAGAGGTGACAGACACAATTACAGTACTAGAAATAGAGACCAATTAGTTCAGCCAGGCTTCAGACTCGCTAAAGTAGACTCATCTTTCATGGGGTACTGTTTGAGATGCTATAACAAAATTCCACAAAGTATTCTTGAACTGAATGAAACGAAATTTAAAACATGCATTAAACGCACACTGTGTAGGCAAGCATATTACAAGTTGGACGATTATATCGTTGATAAAAATGCTTGGCTCAATGCCGGTCCTGCTCCACAAGGACAGGGACGCATAAATGAATAGCATTACATATCCCAATCACCTGCGCTCCTGATGATTTATTTACTGCATCAGTGAGCGGGGTACACGTGGCTGAGTTTTGGGCTAAGCATATTTAAACTTTTTTCCATCGAAACGCTAAGAAGAAGAAGCATTAAATAGTATGTTGGAGCTGCTGAAGATTGTACAACTATCTTTGCTTTGTATAATTTCAATCTCTTTAGTATTATATAGCCGCATAGCCCATATTGTGTGAGTACTATGTAATAGAAAGCTGTCATTCGCGGGAAACCTACGTCTTTTCTTGACTTAAATGTGCCCTGGCGGTTAGGAGTGTGTCATGCTCACTCAAATGTCTCGCTGATGGTGGCGCGTGTGTCGGATCATTTAGTTCCCTTCAAAATGGTTGAGTTGAATGGTGCTGATACATGCGTCATGTTCGTGAACGGGCGCTGTCAGTTGTGACTGGTCATCTCTTGGTTGCCACGGCTTATTTGAATTGTTTTTTTTTCTTTTTTTGAATTGTTTACTATGGACACTTTTAACGTACACATCTTGCTACATCGTTCTCACATAATGTACCATCTCAACATGAATGATGTAACCAAGAGTTTGTAAAAGTATACTGATTTAAAAGAGTGTCCATGGAGTTTCTTGCCCGTTCTTCTCCATAGAGATCTACGTTAGGGAATGGGCAACTACAGTACTTTCACAGTTTTTATGCCTTGTGACTGGGACTGTAGCTATTGTTGTCTTTGTTTCGACAATTCAAAAGTGCCTGTAACTGGCCTATTTGAAATAAATGCTTTGATTTTGATTTTGATTTTGATTTTGATGACCAACCGTCGAGCAGTGGTTCCTAACCTTCTCGATCTTGTCACCCCAAGACTTAGCTAGAGAATCTCATTTACCCCTCCCGCTGTCCCTCATGTTACCAATAAACAAAAAACAAAACAACACAATAAATACAAATTGACTGTCTACGTAGAGCATCTGGATAAATGTTTTGTCTTTGACTTTTGAGTAAAACTCTGATTCTTTTTGTGTTCTCTGGTTTACGAAGTTCATAAACTCTGTTTATACATTACCATTATTTATTTATCTTTATATATTACCAGCTTATTACCCCCGCAGAATGCCAGTTTTACCCCCACAGGGGTAATTACCCCCAGGTTAGGTTAGGTTAGGTCTAGAGTCTATGATGCTGATACATTTGTTGCACCAGCGGTAGTAGCCAAATTCAAATGGTAAATCTTTTAACCACGTCCTGAGCTTCGAGCTGCAAAGCTCGCCTTCCCAAAAGAAAAGGATTATGAAGCAGCATTTTCCCTAAAGACACAAACTTGTAAACAACATTATATCCAACAACGAATGTCTACTCTGTCCGATTTTTACTTCATCAACATTGTCTTTGTCTTTTGTGTATCTGTGGAGAACGTTGTTGGTTTCACATTTGTATAACTCATTATATTCTATTTTTTGTAATATATAATGTATAATTGTTGGTTGGTAACAAACCTTTTCAAAGTCATTCATACTACCAGCATTACTTAACTTACAACTTAACAACGCAGATCAAAGGCCCAATAAATCGATACACAAGGAGCTCAATTTATAATCCTAACATGTTTGAACATTGACCTAGTCTAGATCAAGGTCGAAGCATCGAAAACTCGACTAACAGCACAATGTATGCCAAGTTCAGTCTAGCCAATATGTCAAAAGTGAACCTGCGATTGTTGACATTTTATTTTTATGCTAAACTGGTCTGGCTAAAAATAGGCGGCTATTTTTTTAAAAGAAGTTATTGCCCTGCTGCAAGTGATTTAATCACTTTCGCTCGAGTTGCTTGCTTGCTTGCTCCATGTCAGGGTTTGAGGGTTGTCTATTCCCCTACCTGATTTGATAGTAAGCTGTGATTCTGCCGACTATGGCGCAGTCTTGAACTAACTTCTTGCCTAAAAGTACCTAATCTATTCACTCGAGTTAAGAATACTTTCAATACATAGCTATCGGGAAACGCAGACTTCGGCAGGAAATTTCACCCCTTACTTGTACGGATAAAACTTATAAACTATGACTTATAAGAGCGCTCAAGAAATTCAAATATCTTCATGCATTACTCTTTAATGTTTATATAGGTTTGAGGAACAAGCTGTAAAGTTCTCTTCCTTCTATTCAAGAAGCCTTTACCTTATAGATGATTTGTGAATGGTGGGCTCTGCCAGGTTGCCAGGTACGCGTAGTCCATATGTGTCGTGACAGCTGCCACCGCGATAGTTGGGCAATGGACCACTCAAAAAGCAACAAGTCCCTCGAAGTCTCAATAACAATTTTTAGTAGTCAAAGGGGTCAAGTATACATTATTCATATCAAGTAATTCGTTGGAACAAAACAACAGAATTAAGGCTAATCAAGCTATCAATTATAGAATTTCTCTTAAGACTTAATGAAATAAGTATCTGCTAGTGAAAATACCGATGACTCATCGGTCTAGTCTTCAAGTTTTGAGCTAAACATCAAAGTTGGTCAACAAGATTCTGAACAAGCCGGGTGCATAGCTGTGGCAGATTCTAAATCAATCTTCAAGAATGCCGTTGGCAACAGCATTCGTCCTGATTTATTTTTATAACAAATAACTGCATTTCCAACCATGACCACGCAGTTGTTAGTTTCTGTGTTAATGTGATGTAAATGTACGAATAGCTCCTAGTGTTGTACCGTTGTCAGACAAATTGGTTTGCTACTGTCTCGGTGTCTCGTGTCATCGTCTGCCTAGCCTTATCTCAACTATGTTGGGGTCGGCTCCAGTCTAACCGGATGCAGCTAAAAACCAGTATTTTACATGGTGCGACCTTACCCCTTAGTAACAATGGTTGTCAGACTTTCGGGCCACTGACTACTAGTAACGACACTAACGACTGTCAAAGATCTACAAATAACAGCTGGGACCAACGGCTTAGCGTGCTTTCCGATGCACTGAGAAAACTCTGGCCATCCATCCGCGGACGGACCTTAGCAAACACTGCTTATCCTTAAAAATTGACGGACGCAGCTGTTATTAAACCACGAGCTTGCTACTGCCTCGCGTATCCACCACTTTTCACCAGTAAGCTAACCTAGACACAGTCTCATGATTAGTTTTAAACTTAATTAACCACAAACCAGAAGATAAAGATACCTTGCCTAAAAAGATATCTAATGATACCCCTGAAAAGCCTTGCTAATAGATAGTGTTTTTCTAACTGTTAACAGAATAAGCGAGCGTGCGACCATCCCACGGCGTTATTATCAATTGCTACAGAAGCACAAACGATTGCAGAACTACGTAAACGACTTGTTATTTAAATTTTTCGTGGATGGTACGCATTGGCAGCAGAAAGTTCAAGCAACAGTTCTTTTTAATTTTGATTAGCTGGTTTTCCCTTCGGAAACTAATTTACTGTTTGTGTGTTAGTCCTAAGTGACATTTCATCAGCGATCTTTTTAGTGTTTCGATAAAAATCTGTATTGGGTCAGCCTAGCTGGACTGTCTATGAGTTTGGTGCCTCAACTTCAGGAACCTGAAAAAAGGGCCGCTTGCAATCTTTTTTTTCGCTTGAATGATATTATTATTTATTTATTTAACAGACTTCAAAAAGGTCCACTGTGATAGTAACAATATAACTTAGCCTATGTTAAGTACTTAATGACTAGAACAGATATTTGAGATTGACAGGAGGGCATTGTTGGTCAACATTTGTGAAATTATTTGAAAGATGGCGGCGTTGCTTTCGATTTTGGCCAGGCACCAAAAGATCCTTGTACTTCTAAACATTCGGGTACCTACTTTTCAGAAGTGAAGAATTCAGGTCACAGTCTTCTTCTGTCGGAGGTGAATATCAATCAGCAGAATGCAATTCATATGTTCTTGTGCTAAAACCGTCCAAACACAAGTAAATGGTCAGGGTCACATACAAACCGTTAGATGAAATAGTACGGTCACATATGAAGTTGAAATATTCTGAAATTAACCTCTTATTATTTACTTTAAGGTCAATTAGTTGTTAAGGTCAAAGTGAGAACGAGAGAGCTTGTATTATTTCTGACATTTCATCATTTTTAACTTTATTTGTGGTTCAAGTAAAAAACGAATGGAATATTAAATTGGATCTTCACCCGTATCTATAGTCAAGTCTAAGTAATTATTTATGCAAATATTTTTATGCAGTAGACAAGAATTTAAACGATGTAAAAACCGTCAATGAAAGCAAAGCTAAGAATTCTAACTTTTCACAGTTCTAACTTTCTAACAATCCGTTCTAACAATTACTAAACTACGGAATAAAATTCGTATCATAAATAATGTCTTTTAGTCAAGTAATCACTTTGACTTGTTTATAGATACGGGTGAAGTGTTTTGTGCACCTAGTTCTAAACATTTGATTAGGTGTTGAATTCTTTGCACTCAATTTTCTTCACCACATTTTCGACATCAGCCTGTTATACAATACAATACGCAAGTTCTGGTGGTGAATCAATAAATCAAAAACAAAATAAACGAGTTAAACTTTCCGTTTATAATTGCCAATTGTATTCTGTAAATTATAATTATATTTATAAAAAAAACTTTGGACTATGATTCATTAAGTACCTGTATTCTTTCAACTTTATACTACTGATATCGATAAAAACATATTATGTAGGTAAAAATATTTTTAGATTTAACAATAAAAACCCGTCAAGGAATTATGTAGTTATGACGAATACGCTAAATTGTTGACCAGCCTATGAGCGGTAAGTGAAAGGAGGAAAAAAAACAACTTATGTTTATGTCAGGTCTTCTGTAAATTGGATAGATATTCATCATCGTTAAGCTTCTGTTTTTTGTGCCTGTCATAAATTGTTTTTGTGGGCGGGATCGATTTGATTAATTAATGTGTGTTTTGACGTAGGTTTCAGTTCTCAAACCGACAGTTTCATTTAATTTCAAATATATGATGTCTGTCATTAAAAGTTGACTAAAATAAATTTATAATGAGGAAACTAACTTCAAGTAATTACCAGAAAAAACATTGTTCTCATGTTCTGTTACGCCTAATGCTTATTATTGATGAGTTGCGGTGTTAGGAAACATTAGATTTAACAAGATTATAATGCTTATAAGCCATTTCTTTAAAACGCTAATCTGTCATAAATTGTACCAATCACCAACATACACACTTATTTTGTACTCACATTGCAAAATGTGGGCTTCATTTCATAGATTCGGTGCGATTAACTTTTCTTTTTACGCAGTTTGACATTTGCACAACACCGTTATACAATGGTCAAGTCAAAGGTCATGTCTTATTGGAATTATATTGTCTTTTCACAGGAGATATTTCCTTCTCCCACTTACTATCTACAGCCTAGTGAACCTCTTCCCGTCAAATCTTCCCTGGTTTACCAGGAAGTCACCAAACCGTCTGCGAACTCAAATGACGTCGGCAGTATATGTAACGCCAATTTGTTAAACTATGGATACCTCGACGAAACGGTTAAAAGTTGTGGATGTTGAACTGCAGCGCAGACTGGGCCCCACCCCCTTTCCTGCTCTCTATGGCCTATAAGCTGCAGTCAAAGCCTCTGTGCTGCCACCGACGGTGCCGTGGAAGTGATGAGGGATCCTACTACTATTAAAACGCTATAGTTTGTGAGGATGGAGGTTTGTTACTCTTTCAGGCTAAAGCTGCTGAACGGATTTGGATGAATTTTGGCACACATATAGGTACCTTCGAGCATAAGCTAGTAGGGCAAATAAAAATAATATCCTCGCGGTATACCGCTTAAAATATTTACAGGACATCATATTTAGGGCATGAAGCTCAAGCTTAGGTGACAAGCTCAATCAGACCAGTAATGGACAGGCCAAAGGTATCGAAAAAAGAAAATCGAAATCCCCTACCAATGTACCGCTCAATTGCATGCTAATATCCTCTGCAATACAGCAAAACTAACACTATCAGAATATTTATCGCCTAAACAGTTAATTTTTCTCCAAGTCGCATATTGAATACGAATTTATTGCGACATGACCTTCAGTTGATCAGGGCCGGTCGTTTTTAGAAACGCCCGATGCATATTACGCGCGGCGGCATCCATCCATTGTGCTGTAACATGGTCCACTAATGAATTTGTAATGATTTTACTGTGACCTTAGTGCTGTTAGATTTAGAACTTGAGATGTACTAGATTCTATCTACGTGTGGTAAATGGTAATGTTGATTATGAACCGGATGCTGCTGTCAATTTGGTTGAAGAAGTCGTGAGTGTGGACTCTTACAAGAATCGGGGACAATTGGTAGTGGTTAGGTTTTACTTGGCTAGTAGGTTGCCTAGACCCCAGGGGCTATGTTATTAGGTGAGAGTGTAAGAGAATTAAACAGGGCTTGCGGCGGTATTTTTTGCAATAAATCTATCTCTTTTAACTCTTCGTGGTTTATTAGGCTTCCTTCATCACCGGGCAAAAAACGTGGATAGGATATTCAAAGGACCAAGCGCTAGCAACTATACATGGTGGAATCCCTTCCACTATCGATGCACCAACGGTTACCATCATAAGGAACCGTATACGGGCCGTTTGCAAATTTTTCATCAGTAATAAAAAAAACAGCTGTTTCCGCCAAGAGTGCAATATAATACCTACACGGTTAAAATGTATGGAACAGCTGATTTTTATGACTGAGAAAAAAAAATCTATTTGGAGGGGTCCAGAATGATGTGCAGTCACCAGCAGCAATATGTAAACACGTAATAACTTTTAAAAGTGTTTTCTCCTACTGTTCTGATGAAAATTTCATGTTGTTACGAACATAGTATTCTGGAACTAATATTTTCATGAAAAAGATCCTATCTCCAAGTTACAATTGTTATTTCTCGCGAAAATTGCTTATAAATTTAGGAAAGTGTATACATATTGGTGTTCGTCACTGTACGTGAATACGTGGTAACCGTTTTAGCGGCGGTGTGCTTTCCACCATGTATGAGCAGCCAACGTACTTCAGATTATATGATATTATCCTTTTGTGTTTTCATTTTAGCGTTTGCTGCGTAATGGACGTTGGCCCATTTCATCTCACTGTTTCCTAACTTTGTCCTCACAGTGGAAACGTTGCAGTGTTATTATTATTTATGATTTATATATGACAGGATAACCTCTAAGACACTACTATTTCATATTTATTTTTTTTAGAAAAAAAAGCTAGCCTTTTCACTAGGACTTTTTCCTGTGAACTATTACCTGATAGAAATATTTGTTCCGAGCGGGGATCGACCCCGCGACACGCAGACGCAGCGCGTCACCCAATCGCTCAGCCATTGCGCCAATCATGGCGTCAATTTTCTCGTCATTGCTCAAAATATGTAATTCCTAGATGTCTATCTTCCAATAAATTTGCTCTCTATTTTGGATTGCAAGATACATTAAGAATGTACCTACTTAGGTACATAGGAGAACCTCTAATGACATGTATAAACTAGCATTTCATTATATTACTGGTGTTAATAAAATTGGTATTTGAACAGTGCATTTTACGAAATAACAACATTTTTCCTTGACTTTTAACAAATTAAGTTAAATTAAAGAAAAGTACCTATAATGTCACGGCATTTGGCTTTGTGATAGTCCAGATTAATTTAATTTATCTGTCGGTTTTTCCCATTCCCACTGCTGGGCAAACGCCTCCCCATGGCATTCCAATTTTCTTTATCTTTTGCCTTCTCCGGCCAATCCGTTAAGAATGAGTCCAGATCATCACGCCAGCGTTTCGTGGTCCTGCCTCGGTTACGACGCCCGTTTTCAGGTACCATCTGTCCGGTTTCGTCCTGGAAACGTGACCCGCCCAATCTCATTTTAAACTCGAAGACTTGTAGACGGGTAAAAAATCCTCTTCTTAAAACCAACAACAAGATTTTTAGTCTTAGGGATATTGTCTTAGAAGGCACATGTATAAAAATAAAAAGAAGGTAGAAGGTACTTATTTCAGCCGTACCAAAGAATCAGTGTGCAGTAGTTCTACTTATTCGTAGATCAGTAGAATTGGTGAAATTATAAAAGAACTAATCATCGAGTATCCAATTAGCCGCCTTTTAAATAACGCAAAAAAATGTTGCAATAATAATACAAGTTAATAATTCAATAGATGCTATTAATATAAAGTGCATTTTAAAGGTCGAATTAACACACTTTTCAATACATATTCTTAATAATGTCGTAATCAAATAAGTTAGAATTAATTTTAACGATAATTTCATAGGTTATTGCTTCTGTTACAATAGAGTTGGGTAACAGTTATAATTTGTTACGGATTTCTTTGTTGTGTTTTATAGTGAAACCAGAAATAATAAAGTGGATTCGTGATGAGTCGAAGAAGACTTAGTTATAATCTCGTCGTAAGTCGGAATCAGCTTGGGCAAATACCTTGTAATATTTTCTGGTATCTGTGATACAATGATTTTTAATCATTAGTACAGGCACCGACGATTCACTATTTTCTGAAATGCTCATTTTTATTTGAAAGTTGTTTTTGTGAAGCTTAAACAATTATGTTTTTTCTAAAAATATTTATTTAATTTATTTATTTGTAATTCTGTTACTGATACTGTTAACCTGTATCATGGACAAAAGGCTCTCCCTATGACTTCCAAATCTTTCGATCTTAGGGCTAATAATCCTTGTAATAATCTTGATAAATCATTGCCACAATAGATACCTTCGGGGTAGAGAGATCATCAACGCGCAACCCATTACCATTAGCCAGTGCATGATTCCAGACCCACCATCCCTTCCTTTTGAGGATGCCAAAGACCTTGTAAGGTTTTTGTAGAATTTATGAAAGGAAACATCTGCTAATTGCGATTGGCACATTTGGCATCCCTTTCACTCACTGCAGTCTGTCTAATTGTAACTTACAATTTAGAGTTTGTGATTAATGAACATCACGCCTGTTATCCCCGAAGGGTTAGGCAGAGGTGTACAGTCACGAGCACCAATATGTATACACTTTCCTAAATTTAAAAGCAATTTTCGCGAGAAATAACGATTGTAACTGTTTAAAAGTTGTTACATATTGGTGTTCGTGACTGTACCTATAAGTATATCCACATTTCGCCAGTCATGTTTATGTAATAGGAGGCGAACCTGTTGCCATCAACCGGGCACAAATCCGGGCATAAACCCAATAACACTTTACCCGACCCGGGAATCGAACCTAGGAACTCGTGCTCAGCAGTCGCGCTTGCGACCACTAGACGAGGCAGTTAATTTCAAAGTTAGTATTAGTTTAAGTTGTGATTAATACCGTTCTTAAAGAAATTACCATTAAATACAGAGAAGTTCATGAACACGGTCGCGTGTTCAACACTGATACCTGCGCAGTGACACCCCTGCAAACATAAAGCAATCACATGTCATATCGGGTGCAAGTATGCAACTCCAGTAATGACAGGTCGAGCATCTCAGATGACAACATAACGCCTTTAAATATGCTTGTAACCAAAGATGAGCGCGCGCGCATTTCCTTGATGACGTCACTCGCATTACTCGTCGGAATGAATGGCTAGTGGCTACTGCGCGGGTCAAGCGATGTGAGGGGTTAAGTGATGTTGGCATAATTTATGGGATGGGGTTTCAAAAATCAAAATCAAAATCAAAATATTTTATTTCACATAGGCCTCGATGGGCACTTATAAAACGTCGACAAAAAGGTGCACGGTTCGGGTTGGTCGTTTCCTATGGAGAAGAACCGGCAAGAAACTCCATGGTTACTCTTTTCAAATCATTTGGTGTTACAGTATTATGGATACAGCATTTGTACTTAAGTATGGGGGGACAGCGTAGGCCCGACAATAAGTCGTTGCTTACTACACAAAAAATGTAGAACAAAATAAAAAGTTAACAAAAGTTAACAAGCAGCTGGGAATCTACAAAGCCTACAATGTCCACACATTCACAAACAATCGATAAAAAGAATCTATACACCTTGAGTTACCTCTTGACTGATGCTTCGCAACTCCCCTAATTGAATTGAAATAAGATTTTCAACTAAGACGTATCAAAGGACCGTCGCGCTAAGACGTTTAACATAGTGCTTTTTTCTTCATAGTGTGCTTTGGAATTACACAATCTAATTCCCCCATCCCCATTCTATCATCGGACGAGCAGGGATACGGCAAAGCGAAACCGTTACATGGTTGAAGTTGCACGGACCCGAACGAAGCGCTATGTTGTGGAATCCACTGCCGGCTGCTCGAGCTGTTTCCCGGACATTATAATCTGGATCTCTTCAAAGTTCGAGTGAATCGGTTTCGTCTAGACAAGCGTGCTCCACCCTAGGCCGCGTCATCGCTGCACATCAGGCGACTTGCAGCCAAATGCCGTTGTAATAAAAAAATAAAAATAAGTCTTTCTTTCGTCAAAATGATACACCACTTAGTTTTAAGAAGAAGCATGATTATTTTGGCGAGTGACCTTAATCGGAACTAACGTCGCCATTTTGTATTTTTACAGACTATTTCACAAAATAATTAATACTAACAGCGTCCTCGTGCCAACATCACCGTACCATAACCGCTAAAGGAACAGTAGCGGCACTACAAAAACAACTACTGCACCATATATGATCCAAATGAAGAACTATCATCAACATTCTTCAACGCGCCATTATTGATATGATCGCGACTTAAGATGATATAGAAAAACCCGACAGCAACTGTAGGGCCACCAGACATAACACCCATCGGAGCATCCTCCCTTTTCTATGAGAGATGAAGAACTTTACACCCTGTTCTTCATAACCGTATGGAACCAGGCAGTAGTATAACGGAAGGTCCATTTATTTCTTCTTTTATTTCGACATGCAAACACAGGGAGGATTTGGGATAAGTCCCTGTTTTATATTGCGGAAGTCAACCGTTCCCTTAAAAATGAGCCTAAGTTATTTAAAGAAAGCCTAAGAATACCTACTAGAACAATGGTGCCGCAACTAAAAGCGCAGTAGTATTTACAAAATTTTCACAGCGACCTGTGAAGTGGCTACACCAACCCAGACCACCAAAGCGCCAAATGCACTGCCTTGCACTTGTGTCAACAAAACTATACAAATCGCATTCTTCTAATGCATATTGTAAACACATTAACTGTCACTTTTATGTATATTTCGCAAACGTTTTGAAATTGTTCAAGTACGAATCGATACTTACCGCAATTTGTAAGCAATACTTTCAAAGTTAAGGAAAAAATATGTGCGTCTTAAATTATCGTCTTATTGTAATGTAAGTAGGCGTTTTGCGTGTGTATGACCTTTTTGTGGATTTAGCAACAATAACTGAATGTCAGGTGACTTGAATAGGCTTCATCTATTCTTTCCCCATGTAGGTAACCTTTACGCAGATCCCATATATGCCAAGAATGTTGGCAAAAAGTCATTGTGCTGATGTGCGATAGCCTCTCCTCTCTTTTCCCTTTTCTGTTAGATACAACAAAATATATAAACTGTTTTTCTAGTAGTGGGCATACAGCCGGTCAAGGACAGAGCTGAATGAGTACATAGTCCTTTTGGTACAATCATTGTTTTTGATGGGGGACTATATTTCTTGTCACCAAAATTTATATTTGTCATCAAGTTGTATCATCTAATAAATAGATCTATCGCCACGAAATATTTTCGTTCTCAAATAAACAAAAAGTGTTCCCAGGTATGAATTATCAAATTAATGTTAATATATGTGTACAATAAGAGATGGATTACCAATAAAATTGTAGTGCATTAGATGAATATAAACTTCGTTGTTATAATAGTAGTTTCATTACTTAAATAATAGCTTTGTGCTCAGAATGGTAGATCTGTCACCAAATAAATCGATTATCGCAAATCTCGGGACTTGGGGCACCCCGACTTTAGGTTAGGTTAGGTTACTTTAAACCCTGCAAACAGAAATAGGAGCCCCGTGCGAAAATGTGGCCGTAAAATAATACAGTTTATCTCTTGTTTAGAATCCTACGAAAGTTTATAAATTTCCTAGAAAATTTATTAGTTTGCTTAAATATCTATTAGGACAAACCTATTATAATACATACAAAAACATTTATTTGGTACTGGATCCTATATCTCCATGATTTTAGGTGATTTATTGTGGAATTGATTTTATATTGTTTGGGGACTAAATTTTGGTGACAAATCTGCTATTTTGCGGGCAAACCCTATTATTTAAGAAACACAAAACTAATTAAATTGGCGATAGCTTAAATGATACCCTTTTTGATGTCTCAATAAGAAGGTTGCCTGTTCGAATCTTGCGTATATTTCAGGATCAAAGATCAGTATCCTGCATAATTACAAACAGGTTTAACTATCTAGCCAGCTAACCAGCTAACTAGTCAATGAGGGCGAAATGTTACATATATGTAAGTCAATAGGGCCAAGTATCATCATTTTTATTTCGAAAACATCACAATAAGCATAAATGTATGTGGATCACTGAGCACGGAGACACCTCGGCGGCAGCTGTAGCGGCGGGTGACACTGTCAACACTTTCCACACAAATCTAGCCGAGAACCGTTTACTCGCGCTACACCCTCCACAAATAAATTCCGTGTCCTGTGACGTGGCTTTGATTGTAGACAAGTGAACTACAAATATATTCTTTAGGTAATATTCATTTTGTTATAATTTTCAAGCTCTTATGGCTTTATTAGAATAATAAGTTTTTCCATTGTACCATCGAGGCAGTTTTTGTAAGAACCTTAATGTGATCCAAATAAAGTTCCGTAAGTATAACTTAAAGTTTGTCACCGCTTGAAGTTTAAAGTTCGATCTAAAGTAAGATTTTGTTTCATAATAGGTTTGAACCTAGCAGTGGAATGTCGTAGGCTCAGTGGGCATTAAAGATCGTGTGTGGCTACGTTTACATATGTAATTATAATAATAAAAACCCCGATCACGCATAAAACATGTAAATTAATTAATTAATTGCCATTTTATAGTTGTTCACGCCTATTAACATTATCATATTTTTGTTTCTTTTTTAATGATTTATGAAGATAATCAGATTCTATAGAAATTGGTGAACTTTCTTACTTTTTTCTAAATTGTCTTTTCGTCTAGGCCCTCAGGTATATCAGTTGAGTTGAGATAGTGGTCTACATTCACAAGCCTATGCAAATTAATGTCTAAAAATCTCGTTCTAAGCGAAAACTCGTCAAGTTCCTTTGCACAAAACCTGTAAATACTCATTGTTTACATAACAGTAAGATTCGTATAAATGTGAGATTTTAATTGTTTTCGTTTCAACACGTTGTTGCGAGCTCTGTTACGAGATTACAAGAGTTTTAGTGATACGGTCAATTACTGATGATCAGCACCTTAGATATGCTTTTATGTGTGGAATATTTTTATCAGAAATAAACATAACTTCACGTACCTATGCTATTTTCGGATAGGACTGCCGTTGGTGTAAAAGTGCTACAACCAGATTTTGTAATGTTTTCATTCCAAGACGTAATGGGCGAACCCATTAATATTCCGGAATCAAAATTAGTATCCTTTTAAAACACTTTAATGTTGGTATAATTAAGAAAGTATAGAAAAAGAGGAAGTCTGAAAGTGGCGCCGGTGACTGAAATCAATGGGTTGTCGTGGTATGGGCATGTGATGCGCAGGAATGACGAAAGTTTTGAGTATGAATGTGGATGGGTATATTGTGGGTAGAGGAAGATCAAAGAAACGATGGATGGGCTGTGTAAAACATGATATGGCAAGAAAGGAGGTGTCTGATCAGATGACGAGTAATAGAGAACTATGGAAGAAGAAGACATGCTGCGCCGACCACAACTGAATTGGGATAAGGGCAATAGAATGATGATAATGTTGGTATAATTCATAGCATCACCACGATGGCTTAGTGGTCGCAAGCATGAAATCTTTGGCTCGATTCCTGGTTGGAAAAGTGTTATTTTGTTTATCTATCAAAAGTACCTCACTAGCAGTCCGCAGACTGGATTTATACCCATTTGACGTCGGTACACCCGCCCCATACTATATGGGACTTAAACTTGTTTACTATAGCTATATATCTGTGTTACCTTGCTGGAATTACGGACGATATGTTGTTTGTCTTTCTCAATTTAAAGAATCATTGACACACTGTCTTAGTATCCTCTAATAAACATTTAAAAAAATAAGTAAAGCCATTGGTGTATTTATTGGTGGTATTTATTTATTTAAAAGCTCTGATTGATAGGTTGATGACAGTCAATGTCGTAATGTAGCTAGTTAAGTAAACGTTTAAATTACCCTTGTAACTGATTTACCTTGGATTGCTCTCAAACTTACGTGGGAACATTCGAATGTTACAGATGCTCTGTCCTTTTCTATTTCGCATATATATTTGTCTATTAGATGAGCAGTGCTTGACCAGTCCAGTCCAAGTTCTTTGTGTTTCACCACAACTGCACTCAACTCAAATCGGTGAAGAAAAATGTTTTCAACATCTTCGGAAGTCGGCTGTAATAGAATCAAATATTTGAGACAACAGAAGACAAGTGGCATCAGCCAGCCCGTCCTGAGGTTGATTACGGCCCACTCCTCCAGAGAGAGGGCATATTTTCTAACCTTTGGAACGTTATAGGCCTATACGATATGCTTTTAGTGACATTAGTGCCACTAACTTTTGTAACAGAAACCTAGGCCACAAATATAGAAAAAAGTATATACCTCTTCTCTATTTGTACTGCGTCACTGCGCGTGTATTGAGCGACTGCTGAGAATGAGGTTCTGGGTTCGATTTCCAGGTCGGGCAAAGTGTTATTGGGTTTTTCCATCAGGAATTTCTCAGTAGCAGCCACGGAGTCTGGATTTGTGCTCGGTTGAAAGCAATAGGCTCGCCCTCTATTACATGGGACTTGAAACATACCTGGCGAAATGTGGGTGTAGGTACTATAAGGTACAGTCACTAGCACCAATATGTATCAATTTCCTAAATGTAAAAGCGATTGTAACTTGGAGATAGGATCTTTTTCATAAAAAATATGAGTTCCAGAATACTATGTTCGTAACAACATGAAATTTTTATCAGAACAGTAGGAGTAGAACACTATTAAAAGTTGTTATGTGTTTACATATTGGTGCTCGTGACTGTACACCTTTGCCTAACCGTTCGGGGATTACAGGCGTGATGTTATGTTATGTTACTTATTATGTAAAAAAAACAAATGAAAGCTTCGTCTGCTTAACTCCGTCCACGACAAGGTCAAAACTGAATTTAATTCTTTTTATAAAGTAAATATTAACATAAATTAATATAATTAACATTATTATTATAAATTATTATTAAAATAATGATATTTTCTCCAATTCCAATGTGACGGTCACCCGTGGAGACTATTGTAAACAAAATGTTCAAGATATAGACATGTTATAAGCGGAAGCGAGCGCGGTTTTTGCAATTTAAGCAAAAGCTCTTTCAAAGCTTAAATCAAGCTATTTTAAATGTAGGTTAATCAAAGCTGTATTTGAAGTCATCAAAATCATTAGGTTGCCTATGATGTTGACCCATTGCCGAGTATTGGCCAGCCCCCTTTTGTTTCATGCTTACTTGGTATGTGCGAGCCTCATCTATGTGAGAAATATTATGTGTTATTAAATGATATATAAAAAAACTATTTTTTTGCAGGAATTCACGCAGCGTTAATAATTATAATCAATAGCTTATTCTACTTCTGATGCAGATTGACAAGACTGAAACAAAACTCAAGAGAATGTCTAATTTCTTATTCCTGTCACTTAGGAATGAGCTGCTGGTGATCATTACATATTTATTAAACAAGAAAAAAAAAATTAATCAATCAATCAAATTATTTATTGTAGATCTTAAGTACCTAGTAGCGCCTGTATTCTGTACCCATCAGAATACAGTCGTTTTCATGGCGAAGTGATCAGCTATGTCTCGCCTTTCAGACATACAAAAATAATGATTACATTAAAAAAAATAAACAACAACACTTTAGTTTGAAATCACCTTGCCCTTAAAACCACCTCATTGAATCATGTCTCATCCTCACATAATCCTTGATCTTGTTACACATTGTACCTCATTAAACAGATCCATTTAAGAGCAATACAACCTTTTTAATCGCTATGCGTCATGCACTTAACCTTATTGGGTTCATAGCTTCACACGACATAAACTAGCTAGCCAAACTCTGCAGACTTGATGGTCTTATGACGATAAAAAATCTAATAGTTTTAACTTGAAGTACTGATTGGGGTCAACGGCCACTGGTGGTACCTAGGTAGGTAGTTTAGTGACTTGAAATAATCATCCTCTGCCTAGCCTTTTCCCAACTATGTTGAGGTCGGCTTCTAGTCTAACCGGATGCAGCTGAATACCAGTATTTTACATGGAGTGACAGCCTATCTGACCTCCACAACCCAGTTAGTGCTGGGTAATACGATACCCCTTGGTACGACTGGTTATCAGACTTTCGGGCCACTGACTACAAATGACAGCCGGGCTTAACGTGCTTTCCGAGGCATAGAGGAAACTCTGTATGTATTGGGCGGTCACTAATCCACGGGATTGACCCGAGCGGCTGTTATTATTTTACCCACGAGCTCCGCGTGTGACTTGAAATAATAAGTTAGGAAAATCTTTCTTTTTTGTTTCATCGTCTTTAGATATCGACCCATCACGTCTGCGGAGTTTCACTAGTTATTTACCGGTGTCATTATCTATTCCACCATTACAGGTACATGTATTGCTACTTGATGCGTCTTCAGTTTTGTCAGCCAACAACGGGAACTGTTGACAGTGTCTTCTGTTTTTGATCTTCTTCAACAATTTTAATACTCCCATTTGAAAATCCAGAGTTTCATTGTCGTCAAAATTATGTAGTGACGGTAGAATTCCTTTGAAAAATGAAAGATGGCGGTTGGATATTGAGGGTTCTTGATTTGAAATTGGATCCGTGCAGGCCATATTGGAATTTGCTGAATGTGTGTCTGTGTGTTTAGGTTCCATCTGTATACGTTCAGGAGTTGCATTTACTGTTTCCATAGCATTACTATCTGTAGAATTTTCCGATTCCTCTGTTGTTTCTGATTCATTATCCTCGTTTTCCGATTCTTCGTTTTCAGTTGAAACATTACTGGTTTCCTCATTTGGTGGCATTACTTTCTGCAGAAACTTTAATTTCTTGCTGTATAAATAAGGCCTCGTTGTTATTTTAGAGCCTGTTCGCTTTTGCTGTTGAATTTTTCTATAAGATCGGTAGTAATTGTCTCTTATGTGTGTCCACCTCTGAATGATTAGTTTTACTGTGAAATATCTTAGATAAATTAACAGTAGACGTAATGCTGTAAGAATTGTTTAACTCCAAGAAAAAAAATGTGAGTTTTAAGGTGAAGCGCTAGGGTAGCCTGCGAAATTCAAATTTGCTTAGGTTTTTTGCAATTAGCAGGTCAGTGTTAGGCTATATGTTGATTAAAATATGATTGCGGCCGCAAGACCTCTCGTGCGGTGTCTCAGACCATGAAACTGAACCAACTTTTGTTCTATGACTTTTGGAAATTCATAACTTTTTTTTTAGTTTTACCATACATGTGGATCAGCTGATTGCGTCCGTTCCTATAGAAAGTATTTTTTTTTTTGCGAATTTCAAGAACTCGTAGAACAAAAGATGTTTAGTTTCATGGTGCGAGAGACCACTTGGGAGGTTTTGCTTTTATTATGTTACACCTTGTATATAGATTTTATATATTATAATGGGTTTAAAATGAACGAAGAGGGTTGTATTGATTATGTTAATGATTATAATTCTGTAAATACGTATATATTACGGCCGCAAATCACATTGTAATCAACATAAAACCTTACATTGAACAGCAAATTGCAAAAATCGTAAGAAAAATAAAAATACCATCCTGGCTGCAGGATGAGGTCATGATAGAAATCATCATTCTCTATCAAAATTGAACACGAATACAGAGTTTAGTGTCCGTGTTAATTACCGTTGAGGAGTTCCCTCCTGAGAAGACGATCCTGGCTGCAGGATGAGGTTATGATAGAAATATGTGTATCCATCAATTATGAACGCGTCTGCATACTGCACAAAAAACAGTTGAAATTTATGGTTGACGAAACGGGACTCAATCAATGAAGATTAAAATAGTTGCGAAAGGGCACTTTTTTCACTTCTTTATCACGTCTTTTGTGGAGTTGGCGAATCAGGAAAGTTATCAAACAGGATGTAGCCCGCAAAATTGACTTTGTTTAGTCATTACTATATCGGACGATGGATACGGGCTTAGTACGCACGACCGCCTATCAAACTATACAAACCAGTTTATGCGGATCTCTCATTGTATAGAAAATCTATACAAAGCGAGGCCAAGTTATACTGGAAATGTTCAGCTTCATGTGCCACTGTGTGTATACGCATGGCATAAAGAAATATAAAAAAAAAAAAACATACCATAGCTCCGTCTTGTAAACTCGTCCCAAGCTTTGTAATCTGGATTTAACGCCATCATTATCTTTTTCCAAGCCGCTTGAGTTCCAACGCAATTCTTACAACATTCCATAGTTTTGTCCCACAGAACGGGGTTTTGTTCTACTAAAGAAATCAATAAGCTGTTGTCTATAAACGACGCGTCCGCCATTTTGTGTTAAAATTGGCGTGCACTCTTACCAACGTATGTCTCAGTACTGTTCGTGACTCGTGTTCGTTCGGTTGCCTTTCGACAATTAACGTGAACGTCGTGCCGTGGGAAACATATCGCCGTCTCTTTCACACGGCGCGATTGTACACGTTTTTTATCGAATGATATCGAGTGAAAACACACATTGATAATATTTTTTCAAAACACTTCCTCGAAAACTGTCCCTTATCGCACTGCAATTAGGTTCAACATGCAGTGTATTTCACACAAGTGGATTTTTTTCATTTATCACAACGTGTGCGCAAATAAAAATTTCCACAGATAACTACAAGTATAAGTTTAAACTAAGTCCAAATTGGTTCAATTCTTATAGTCAGCGGTGATTGTTTTTTTAAATCTCGGCAAACAGTTAAGCGTCCTTACGGCGTAAATATTATTTGAGTATTTAAATTGTTTTTATGAATAAAATATTATAAATAAACGATATGATTATCTAAATAAATATTTACTTTTATAAACAAATTAACATATATTTGTGTTCTAAATTAAAAATATTTTGAATGTTCTATTTTTCATATTAAGCTGTTTAGCGGTTTCATACCTAAGCTTCTTCAACCTGGCGAAAGCAAAGCGCGGAATAAAACACAAATTAAATCATAGTTTTCTAATAATTCATGACAAAAATACTTTTGGTTCTATTATTTTATTTCTGTGTTTGTATTGAGAAACGTCGTTTGATACACGTGGGCATTTGTTACTGCAGTTCTTGGCTCCATAAGAACCTCGCCTGCGGCTCGGGTGAGAATTCTGCCACGAATGTAATAACAAAGTTTCCCCACTCATACCAAAATGTACTATTTTAATTTGACTTCGTCAAGAAAAGCTCTTGAAGAAACCTTAGTCGGACAAAACAAAACACTATTTTCGGCTAATAACGTTGGGTTACCCATTGCAGTTGTCAAACACGGTATTCCCTTTCTTCTCCTAAAATTGTTTGTCCGAAAATCATTATCCATAACACGTTTGCTATAAACTTCAGTAACCAAAATGGTCAAAAAATCGAAATTTTGTTTTACATAATTATCGTTTTTTTTTTTTTTTTCTAGAACTATTGCAATAATTGAATCTCCTAATTTTGCATGAAATAAAGTCATATTATGTCCTGAGTATTGTATTATAATGTGTATTATTACCGCAACGCATGGGTTTCCATGTTGTAATTAGGGATTTCATTTTTATGGCATGAGATATTGAGTTCGGGTAAGTTATCATTCGGACAAATGATTATTGGCACTTAAGATTATGGATAAAAAAATTAGGGAACACTATAGAGAACCGTCAAACACGCTTGCTCTTGCAATATGGCCTGAGCCTTACCAACACAAGGCTACGACCAGAGAATCGCTGTATATTCCCGCTCACTTTTCAACTTGTAACGTAAATATTTAGATGATTACAATATGCATAGAGGTTAAGTTTTTAATAACTGTTATAGTAATTTGTGCTGTTATATTGAGCGTGATGTTGGGTAATGATCTGATGCTGAGTGTGGGTGAAATGTGTTTTGAGAGACTCTTGGCAATGCAGGTTGATCTATTTGCAGAATACTTGGAGTAAGCGGTTATTTATCATTGTATGATGCCTCATTCAATAGGTGACAGTGGTGACACTGTGGTAAGTAAGACTAGACATTTGTCATACTTACGAGCTCAAGTTTGGAGAAGAAAAGACTAAGTAGGTATCTGCCTACCAAGACGTTTTTGTCATAGGGCAACGTATTTGTCATAGGGCAACGTATTTGTCATAGCTTTTTTGTTATATTATTTTTTTGCAGAGAATAAGCGTATCGCGATATTACCCACAGCATCTGGGACAAAACTGTGCTGCCTCGTTGAGTCATTGATTTGCTGAATGTCCAAAAAATATTGTATCTGTTGTTAAACATGGTGAGGAAACAGGCATGACCTAGAATAAAAAAATCGAAGCCATGTGACATCTACCAACCCGCACTGGGCCCGCGTGGTGGATTATAGCCCATTCCCTCTCATAGAGAGGAGGCCTGTGTCCCAGCAGTGGGAACGATATAGACTGATTATGCTATGGTTATGCTAATGCTGTTGTTAGAAGGAAAATATACTTATGCCAAGTTTTGCCAAGTTAATATTATGTAGGTAGGTAACCATGCTTCTTCATCTTCCTGTATCTAAGTAACGGTACATAACGATCTAATGGATATTACTTATGTAATACTGTCTCACCTATGTACTCATGATAAACTTTGAACCCTAATGTCATTTACACGTAACATACACTTTAATATAGTAGCACAGAATTGACTTGAGCGTTCATAACAGTAGGATTATAATAAAATTGGTTTAACATAAAGAACATAGATTTATGTCTCGTATTTTTCTCTTTTCGGATTAATATCGTTGCAGGATCCAAGACAGTTAAATTGTTTCTCCGGGAATTCGTCGAGCTCATTGTCTCGGCGCTTGTCTTGCGGTCGTCACTGTTGATTCTGGCATTCAGGAGTTACAGTGGTTTGGGAATAGTGTGGCGGGCTTGTCCCAAATAAAAAAAGAAATATTTAAATCTATTGATTTTCCTGATACCCGCTTCAGTTGAGCGAAAAGTGTCAACTGAGGAGCGTAAGCTCGCATATCCCTTATATGGCGTTTTAACAGCAGTCAAGTCGATTGTGTGTGTCAGAGGTGTCAAATCTTTTGATGAGGTAAGGCGAATCTAAGGACCTAAATATTAATTAACTGAAAAGTTTTATGCGAAGTTGGAAAAAAATTACTATAAGGACATTAGGAATTAGTAACTTTTTTACTTTATAGTTGCGTTTTCCCACTTTTTGTCCGACAGTCTGTTCATCGGTTTACTCATTAACATTGAGATATGTATCTTCAAATAATTAACAACAGATAAAATGTTAATTTTCCATTCTTTAGTCATCGACCTTGATTAAATTGAAATGTTTTTAGAAAAAATCGTTTGACATAAATATTTTCATAAAATCAATGCCAAAATAATGTAAAACATGTTGAGCAATCAAATAACTTTAAGTAACGTTATGGAAAAGAGGTGGCTGGTCAAGGTTTTGAACCTGTTTGCCATGTTAACCTTACTTATGCGTGTTTTGATTTGTAGATGATTTAGAAAAGAAAATTTTTCAAAACCCACCGTGCTTCGTTTGAATCGGTGTCAAATCGGCTCTTTTACATGGATATCTCAAAAAAATCAAAATCAAAATCATTTTTATTTGTGTAACATAGGTATTGAATACAGTTCTTAAATTAAAGATAGGTCGCTATGTTATGCCAAGAGGCGTACAAATATATGGTTGCATGCGAATAAAATAAAAAAAATATAAATCATGAGAGAGAATAAACACAAATTATTTGGTAGGTATGTCAAAATTAATAGAATGATGATAAATAATGTAAAACAAAAAATTAAAATAAAAACAAAAATTATAAATGTCAGAATATGGAGTAATTTCTACAGTCAATGCTAAAATAAATAATCATAAATTCCAATTAGTCTCATTATTAAATTAAAAATTGTGTGTATTCTCCGGTCGTATAAATAAATAAGTCTAAATTAATTTATCATTCAGGAATTCATCAGTCGTATAATAACATTTTTCAATTAATAACAGTTTTAATTTTTTTTTAAATTGTGTAACATTCAAATTCTTTATAGTTTCTGGTAATTTATTGTAAATGCGCGGTGCCATGCCTAAAACGCTCTTTCTCACTAAGGCAGTCAGACAACGCTGATTGCTTAAAGAGTTTGCGTATTGGCTACGAATCGCAACATCTCGTAATGTCGACAGTTTTTCGAACAACCTCATGTTTGTTTTAACGAAAACACAAATTTCAAAAATATATAATGATGGTAAGGTAAGTATTTTCAGCGATTTAAAGAATGGTACACAGCTATCATCAATTTTCAGACCACACATTGATCTTATGCATCTTTTTTGTGCCTTAAAAACGATTTCTTTATCAGTAGAATTGCCCCAAAAAACAATACCATAACGCAAAATTGAGGCTACTAAGCCGTGATATGCAACTAGTATCGCATCCATATTTATTTTTCTAGCAATTTGGAAAAGTGCGTATGCAGATTTATTTATTTTTTTACTTAGATCATCTATGTGGGCCTTCCAGTTAAGTTGGTTATCAAGGATTAAACCTAAGAATTTTGCTACTTTAACTTGTTCAATGTCACAGTTACTATGTCTAATATTTACTTTTGGTACTTCAGTTCTTTGGTGAAAGTGCATTATTTTGGTTTTCTTTAAGTTTATAACTAAATTATTTTTACTAAGCCAATTAATGATGTCCGATAGTGTATTATTTATGTCATCTTGATAAATATTGCGATCAATGCATTTTACTATTGCAGTACTGTCGTCTGCAAACATCACCATTTGATGTTGAGTTACCTTTGGCAGATCATTTATATAGATCAAGAATAGAGGTGGTCCAAGGACGCTACCCTGTGGGACACCAAACTTTATTAATCTAGAATGAGATAAAAAACTCTTTTCAAATTTTGTTTTTTCACATACTCTTGTAATTTCTGTACATTGCATTCTATTGGAGAGATACGATTCGAGTAGTTTTAAAATGTTACCTCTGATACCGTAGCTACGCAGTTTGTCTAATAAGACGTCGTGCTTTACGTAATCGAAGGCTTTGGTCATGTCTGTGTAGATAGCACAAATTGGAGCTTTTTGGTCTACTGCCAACATAACACTACGTAAGAAATTAAAAATAGCCATGTTGATCGTGGTATTCTTTCTAAAACCATATTGTTCCTTGCATAATAAGTTAAATTTATTGAGATAGCAATACAGAGACGTATAAATAATTTTTTCGAAAATTTTGGAAAATACAGAAATTTTAGCTATTGGCCTATAGTTCTTCATATCAGTTTTGTTATCTTTTTTATGAAGTGGTTTAATAATAACTTTCTTCAAGTCTTCAGGATAAACTCCGTCAACAATGCCAAGGTTCATAATATGCGCTAACACGGGTGCTATAAGTTCATTTACAAATTTTATCACCTTTGTTGACATACCGTCAAATCCTACAGTACTTGTATTTTTAAGTGATCCCATAGCCGAAACTACGTCCGTTGTTAACACAGACTGCATAAACATTGATTGGCTTGTTAGATTATCTAATTTATTATCGAATTCCATATCAGTTTTAAGATTATTCTCAATTTCATCTATAAAATAATTATTAAATGCATTTGCAATGTCAATAGGTTTTGAAAAGGTCTGGTAACATTTATTAATGGTCATTATTTGTTCTTTAGGATAGTTATTTGTAGGTCTATTTACAATTTGCCATGTAGCTTTCGACTTATTCTTCGAGGTTTTTATAAAGTTATCATTTTGAGCTTTTTGTGTAAGTCTTATTACTTTCTTATATTGTGAAGAGTATGTTTTAAAGTTAGTTTTATTTTTTAGTACAGGATTTAGTCTGTATGTCCACAGTAATTTTCTTTGTTTCTTACTACAGCTTTTTATGCCGCGCGATACCCATTTTACGTTTTTATTCGTTTGAATAGTTATTATTTTATCAGGAAAGCAAAGATTGTAAAATAAGGAGAACGTTTCATAAAATCTTTTGTAAGCTATATTGGCATCGTTACATTCATATACATCCGTAAAAGTTAAACTTCGAATGCATTCTCGGAATTTATTTAGGTTCTCCGTGGAGTAGTCTTTTTTTACAATTTTCCATAATTTTAAGCGGCATGTTCTATTTATGGGAACCCTGAGTATCTGTGACGTGTGATCAGAAAGGATAAGATCTATAATTTCAGCTTTACATCCTCTTCGCAAGTTATGCGCGAAATGATCGATACATGTGTTACTACTAAGCCTGGTAGGTTGATTAATTTCTAATGTCAAGTTGTAACTCATTAAAAAATTCTCTAGTTCCGAAGTAATCCTATTCCTTTTTAATGTATCAATATTTAAATCGCCACATACAACAATTTTTTTTCTATTTAACAAACATAACTTACTCAAAACAATGTCAAGCTTATCATAAAATGTCAAGTAATTGTATTTAGGAATTCTATAAACACAAATTACAATAATAGAATGAGTTGTCAATTCAATTCCACAAATTTCAAAAACGCCTGACACAGGGTGCTTAACAATATCAGGCAGTTCTTTATATTGATGCCCAGTTCTAACTAGAATGCAAGTCCCTCCACGATTTGTTTTGCGACAAAAGAAAGCAGCGGGATGGAAACCAGGAAGGTACAACAAACTTTCATGGCCAGATGGAACAAAATGTTCAGTTATACAGAGAACGTCTACAATGGTTCCTTGATTTTCAAGGTTTTTTAATTGAATGGTCAATAAGTCCGATTTGTTCAACAAACCAGCAATATTTTGGTGAAGAATAGTGAGAGAATTACAGAAAAAACTGCGAGTTTTGGCCCTCTGTACTAGTCGCAGATGTTGTATCAAAATATTCTCAATGTTAGGCACACAATGTTCCCGTAGCATAATTTCTAACCTAGGTAAAAGCGGGCAAAAGCTAGTAATTAATACTGACTTACCGAGTAATTAATACTGAGAATTTGTGAATTTTGTACATTGTGTTGTAAGTAATAGTAAATGTGCAGTTAAATTGTGTTTAGTAGACAGTTTCAGAGAAATATTGTAAGTGTCGTGAGGCGCCTCTTGCCTCATAAATATTTTATGATTATGAAGTGATTTGCATAATATTATATTAAATGTAACATGTAGGTGTGTGTATAACAACTAATACCTACTTGATTTTAATCATTTGTATTAGTTTCAAGAGTGTTAAAATAATCTTATTACCTATAGTTATATATTCATAATACAATAAAATAAAATTATATAACAAAACTTAACACGACATCACGTCTGGTGAAATACTAAAAGTTTAATTGTTGCTTTGATTGAGACCGACATTAAATATACCATAATCAAGTTAACTATGGAGATAGCTGCTGCGTAGGTCTCGCGGTCGCAAGCACTAATGTTGAGTCTGTGAACACTTAACGTTAGTTAATGAACTATTATCTCCCGCGCCGATAACTATATTCTCCACTGAGATTGGCCGCCGCGCCGTGACCGACAACGGTCAAGAAGACTATCAATTAAGTATATTCATGTTTCTATTGTCTACAGAATGTATGACTAGGTACAGGTACACCCAATTTTTACGTGCACTTTGACTAGAAATTGACAGAAAAAAATGACGGGCTTTCTCCAATATTTTGACCAGCATGTTCACGTAATATCATTACCGTAAGTCTTGGGTTCGAGTTCCGGGTCGTGCGTGTGTTCTCACTGGCGGCCTAGGTCTTAGGTCACGATAGGCACACTAAGTATCTACATACATTTATTGGTGTATTTCATTTGTTGCATCATACTTTGATAAGTAGGTTGTACCTTTTCCTGTAGGCATAACTCTGCTGACCCTCGTTGGAAATATGAGCGTGATGTTATGTGTGGATAGCGTACCTACATAATTTATTTAAGGTTATTCTTTATTCTTTATTGCACACAAAAAACAAATATACATACAAATTGCAACAATATAGCTTATGTACAATGGCGAGCTTAACCCAGAAAAAAGCTAACTTAAAATAAGTCCTTGGTTATAAACACAACCACACATTTCACATCGCCCTAGCCTTTTCTCATCTATGTTGGGGTCGGCTACCAAGTTGCACCGGATGTTAGCTGAATATCAGTACTTTAGATTCAACGTCTGCTGACGATACGGCTTGGTAAGACTGTTTGTCTGATTTACGGGCTTTGACTACCCGTACCTGCCAAGATCTATGAATAACAGTTGGGACCAACTGCTTAACATGCTTTCTGAGGCTCGGATCCCTCCGGGCCTTGGTATGTTATAGATTGTTTGATAGCCATCCATGACTCGACTTCGGCCAACTGGCAAGTAAGTATACCACGTTACATATTATTACACTTTACATGATCTTTTTACTTAGTTAAGGAAACGTGTTCTGATAACGGTGAAGTGCTAGTGGGCTATGGGCTTTTGGAGCATGGACGTTCAAAAAGTAGACGACCACAGACAACAACATTGAGTAGCCCTATCTTATGATTATGAAATTAATGGCGCTAACGTTACACACGCATAAATTTATAATTTCGTACTTATGCTAATACCAATCTGTTAACCAATATATCAATCAGCGCCGATATCTATCATTCGATATGCGCAGATTGATCGATTTTAATCGGTTTACTATTTTGTTCTTAGTGTACCAATAACGTAACGTAGGTACCTTACCTACGAGATGTTTTCTGTATAGTCGACCTTTTATTTGGTTTTCCACCCTAAATGTCACTTTCAGGTCATAAAACTATAAGGGGGCCTAGACAGATTTAGTGACAATCGCTTTCAAGGCTTTTGGTAATTCTTCAACGATCATCAACATGATTGACCAATTGACATAGGTAAACCTTTTCGGTAGCTGATGGAAATTCCATATATAAGGTCTAATTATTCATACACGAAATATTTTCAGCGAATCATCTAACGGCTATGACGAAGCCATTTCAAGGGATTTTTTTTTATCTGAATATTAAAAAAAACAAATAATTTAAAATTAGAAAACCCACAAAATAAATACTAGCTCCTTATTTTTGAACATTCATTACGCTAGTTTACTACGTCGTATTTACCTACTGTCATTGTTAGAATATGGGAGTAAAGGTTTTATGCAAAATCTAAAAAAATTATAGAATTATAATAATTTCGTAAAAAAAACACTGATAATTTTTTTTTTCATTGCAATGGCGACTTTACGACTTATAGAAGTTACTCTTAAAATATTTCGTGTATGAAAAGATAGACCTTATACAACGTGTAACATAATAAACGCAAGACCTCTCGTGTGGTGTCTCAGACCATGAAACTGAACAACTTTTGTTCTATGACTTTTGGAAATTCATAACTTTTTTTTTAGTTTTACCATACATGTGGATCAGCTGATTGCGTCCGTTCCTATAGAAAGTATTTTTTTTTTGCGAATTTCAAGAACTCGTAGAACAAAAGATGTTTAGTTTCATCGTGCGAGAGACCACACGGGAGGTCTTGCGTTTATTATGTTACACGTTGTATACGGGGTGGAAGGTGGAAGGGAAATCGACGCACAAAATTGTATATATGTCGACAGTGTAGGTATTGCACTTTTAAAGGAATGGGGGGGAGGCTACATTACGTCGGAAAGACGTACTGAATACGTCGTATTCGTTTGTGCGTCGATGTATTCCACGCTGTATTTAACTTATTCATCATCGTTTATATCGTTGATAGAAAGTGTGTGTCTAGCTAAGGTATATATTTTATTAATGTGGTAGTTAAATCGTTTCAATCAATGAAGTTTCAATTGATTAAGGTATACATACATAAACTTACGCTTTTTTCCCATGGGGGTAGACAGTAACTACTAAACGCCACCTGCTACGATCCTTACATACTCCTTGCGCCTAGTCCATGTTCATGCAGCTGGACACGCACGTGTTGCGAGTACTGTCATCGGCTATGACTGATAAATCGATTCCTAAACTGGTAACGCTATTACGAGTTCGACTTTTGGCGTATTTACAGAGATAACATTTACATTTACAATTATAGAGATAAAAGGGTAAAAAGATCCTACATTAGAATACACTCATACACTTTTGACGATTGGTTAAGAAATATGTTGCATATTTTCGGGGATTAATGAGCTATCGATGCCTACTTACTGTAAACTAAGAGGTACCTATAGTTTATTATGACGACAATCAGCGCCAGTCTCTTACCTACATGGACAGTGACGGGTCATCGTTGATGATTACCACCTCCATCAAGCTATCGCCTCAGGCCAAAAAGAAACTCCTCTTAGTTTCATATCTAAAGTGCTCAAATTAGTTTGACCTGAGGCAAATGCTGTGATAATGTGTGTATCATCATACCGTCTTGGAATACTATTTCGGCCAATCTATACTATCTAATATTAAAAAGAAGATTTTTTTTTTGTTTGTTTGTACCGTATAAGCTCTGAAACTACTAGTTCGATTTTAACCGTTTTTACGCCAACATAAACCTAAATTATTATTTATTTATTTAAACTTTATGTGCATTATTGTTACATAGGCGGACTTAATGCCACAAGGCATTCTCTACCAGTCATCCTTTGGGTTAAATAAGAAAATATTGTGATAGGGTAAAAAAAAAAAAAACAAAAAAAAAAGGATAAAGGAAATAAGAGAAAATAAGAGGAAAAAAGTAAATTATCAGGAAGTAACGCAGGCTAAAATTTGAGATCCTTAAGTAAATTACAATAATGTAACCCAAAGTATTTTTTTATTCCTACGGAATCGAAACTTACGCGGGTGCAACCGCGGGGCGCAGCTAGCAACTTATAGTAGGAAAGCATTTCTTTTGTAGTACGAACTACTTTCGCCTACAGCTTAGGAATTAGGATATATATTAGGATTAGCATCGTCTCAAGTCGAGTTGTTCGGAATATTTTTATGAAACTCCATGCTGTAACGCACACTTTTAAGGTGAAGCGAAGAAATGTTCTTACGTTTTTTTTTAAATTTGCCGGTCAGTGTCAGGCTGTATGCTGAATAAAATATGATTCTCGGTTGTAATACGTATACATTTACAGAATTATAAGTGTGTTTTTAACTTTTTGATAGAATCATTGTTACCATTTAAGTTTACTTACATAAAGACAGACTTAGTTGGGAAGGTCTACATATCATCGGCGCAGCAACTCTTATCTTTTTTAAGCCTCAGCTTTATTAACCCTTCATATGGACCTTTCAAGCTTAAAAATAGGTGGGAAGTAAATGTAGTTGAATGCTTAAGGTTTAAACACTGGAAAAAAATATAAATTTGCACAAATATTTCTTAATTTATTCATAAATCGCAAGATACGTAACGATTTTGACAGACAGGAGTTCGTAACATTGTAATCGCTTGCCATAAAAAACTGAAAGAATCTCATATGCCAACTAATTAAAATTAATGATTTTAATTACGCCATTTAAATCGTGATACTTCCCTATCGGACTTTCTATCACGACTCTATTAATAGTTTTTAATATAAATTCATAAACAAACTGTTATAAGAACTATATTCGCCAATTTGCTATTAATTAAAATCTATGGATGCGCTCTACTGTGTTGCGAAATGATGGAGAACGATTTTAGACCTTACGATACGGAGTCGATACGACTAAATATTAAGGTCACGATAAGCAATACGCCAAACTTAATTTTCCACCTTTCTTTATTTTGGGAAATTCTCAGAGGCAGGACCCGACAAGTACCTACTAGACAGGCCAGCACACTTTGGGGCCGGCAGGGCAGACCATTTCATCTTTACACAACGTAATTTCATACGTAGCTAGTGGTAACAAGATACAGATTCCAATGTTCAGTGATCGACCCCAAAGCATCCAAAGGGATTTCCCTTCGCGGTATTGAACATTGGAATCTTTATCTATGAACGTCCCCGGTGTGCGCTGATCATTAATGACTAAAACCACGCAGTTCATACTACTACTACCACCTTGAGTTGAGGGACCAGGAGATATCGTACTAGTACAGTCGCACGCACACCCGTCAAACTGCTGCTGTATATTAGATAAGCAGGAAGGCTGAAGGTGACTTACAGTAGTCGGAGAGAAGTCATGAGCACTGTCAAGTAAAAAGGTTGTAGATAAAGGACTATCTACACAAATGGCTACAAGGAGTGATGATTTATAACAACATTGACAAGGTACCCTTTCATTATGACCAACGACTTACCGAAAGTTAAAACAAACTTCGCAATACAAGGAAACACACATGTTGCTTCTTAATAGTATTCTTGTGTCTTTATCTAATGAATGAAAAGACGAACTCTTTTGTATGCCCATCGCATAAACGCTCGTGATTAGCTGTGATTATTAATCAGGTATATACCTAGTAATCGTTCAATCATCATGTGATTCCAAAATATTAATTATCTTCTTCTTGTAAATCGTGTAGTGTTAAAGTCTTGTAGAAATGTTAATAGGTGCCGTACTGTCCGTGATTGCCGTTTTGAGTCACAAGTAATACACCTCTAGTCTTCGGCCTATCGAGTATTCTGTGGTGGTCCAAGTTTGGAACTTTTCGTTGTGTTATTTTTTAAAGTTCGTTCATTGTAATTTAAATCTTAAGTGCTTGACGGATGTTTCATTGTATGGCAAATTGGCAAGCAATCAAGTAATAATCGAGCAGTGAAATACAGAACTGTATTTTCGAGTGATGCGACATATGTGGGAACCAATTTTCAAAAACGATAAGGCAATCACACGTACACTCATCAAGTAATAACAAGTACCAATAGGATAACAAAGCCTTGTGCTGTGTGTATAAGCCCTTCTGTCATTGGATTCAAGTACCAATACAACAACAGCTAGCAGCCAAGTCGTGCCTGTGAAAATCGTTCTAAAACGCTCTCCGCTTATAACTTGCGCAGTCGTGAGAAGTAAAGATTGTGATATATGATGCGGCCTTCCACTGGAATACCTTTCATTTTTACAATAACAAGCAAAAGGCTATAAAAGCATAGATAAACTTCTAAACGATTTGCATTCGGACTCGGTTTGCACGAGTGGAATTTTTACGCAAGTTATATAATCTTGTATTTTTTTTAATTTATCGCATAGGTTTAATCTCTGGCTAGAAAGAAAGCACGCTTCATGACTAGTACTTATTCAGATTTATGCTAATATTTTTTTTACGGATTTTTCTGTCTTAGTTTTTAGTACTTTCTGTTGGAGTAAAAGTATTTGTAGATGATAAGTGCGGCAATTAGTTTTTGGCCTCAATTGCTGTACCAGCATAAGCAGTGATAGCCTTGTGGTGTGACCGTCGGACTGCCAAGTCATAGGTCTCAGGTTCGAACCCAAGACTCACCTCTGATTTTTCTGATTCATGTGCGTATTGTATAATTATCACTTATTTCGGTAAAGGAAAACATCGTGAGGAAACCAGCATGCCTGAAAGATATTTCGGCATGTCAGAAGCCAAAACTGACACCAGGTTAGGCACTAACTACACGATAAAGAAAGATACCAGTAAAATAAATAGGAACAAATGGTTTACGTCAAGGGGATCACTGGTAGCATCGCCATGAAGGCTAATAGGGCATACTGTGACATACCCTTCTGTCACTCGCCAAGAGTACAACACAATTCATTTCTCATAGTCTATGATGAGTATTGTTTCAAAGATTAAAAGTATACTTAGTGAAAGGCAAGATAATCAATATCTTCATCAGTTCGAACTTGTGGCGAAGCATAGCTTTTCGCGGTTTGCAAAATTCGGCCTCCTTCAACCTACAGCTGAACAAAGACCTTTCCAAATTTTAGTAAACTTAGCACTAGGTTATTGTTCAAGTCATATCTCACTACTATCACAAATGCGAAAGTTTGTGAACGTAGATGGATGGATGGAGACGTGTTTGTTGCTCTTTCACGCAAAACTACTGACCGGATTTTAAAAAAAACAACACGCAGATAATTTATAAACAGGATTCCCAAATAGGATACTTTTTTCCCGGTAGTACGACCCGTGGCATAATTACAATACACCACGCGAGCGAAGCCGCGGGCATCACCTAATTACACAAAATGTCACAAACACAAAATATGAGTTTTTGCAACTACCATTTAACCAACTTAAATAGTTCGCGTACAAGAGATATGCTGAGAATCATCACGCTATGATGAAAGGGGGTCAAGCAAGTTGTAAGTGATTTTGGCCAGTTTGAACATTGAAGGCATATCTTACATATTGCATAAAGTGATTGACCGAACACATTTGTTGTGGGCACAATGAAATATTGGATCTTTTGTGGTGTGAACTAGTATGGGATCATTAATAATTTTTAGTTTTTATTGTGCGTATGTTGTTACAACACTAGTGCAGTGATTTAGAATCTATGTATGTGGATCTTTAAAATGCATAACCTTATCCTTACCAATACTATCTGCGTGTGCTGTGAAGCTGTTAGATATTATTGCAAGTGTTACCTACAAATAAACGCTGGTTCTTACAGGACTAGTATTTATTTTATATGTGTATATTTGTATGTATGTTTATTTTATATAGGTATATAAGAATATTATTAAGGATTTTCAAAATAAACCACAAATTGTTTCTCTGAAAATACAAAGAAACGACACTTAAAGTTCACTAATATCGCCTCCTCAATTATATCCTTTTATTTTGTCTCTCCACACGCTTTCCCAAAACAACAAATCACACCGAACATTCCGACCATCATCCGCCATTCAATTCCACAGACAACTCATAAAGGCGCGAGGCGCGGCAAATTCGAATTAATGAAATGTCATTTCATTACATCTCCCCCCCCTAAGAGGGAAAATTCTAAATAATATATCTATACGCTATACCTATTAGTTATCTTCATATTCGTTTTCTTCTACTTCATCTTCTTCAGCATCTATTATGACCGGTTGCAATTTTGTTATGTGGAATAAAGTTGATTCTGTTTTTCTGGTTCCGGTGTCGATCCTATAAATGGAGTTCGATATTTTCTCTACTATCTTGAAAGGGCCTATTCTTAATTCGTCTAACTTTCCTCTGTTCAGTCTATTTCCATTTTCTACATATACACTGTCTCCTATATTAAACTCTTGCATTTTTCTATTTCTATCAAATATTCTCTGGTTGTACTTGTGGGATTTTATTGTATTCTCTAATGCCAATCTTTTATCAGCAACCCACTTGTCTTCCCTTTCTATTGATTTTAATTCATTTGGTAGTAAGCTGACATTTGTACCATCCAGCAAATATTTTGGTGCAAATCCTGTAACGGAGTGTTCTGTTTCATTATATTTCTGTATGCATTCTCTTGCCACTGTCGTCCATGCTTCTTCTCATTATTTTTTTTCATATAAGAAAATGTACCATTTTTTATTATAGTTGAGTTCGTCTCTGTTTAGCTTATTCAAGATAAATCCAGGTAAACCTGTTGCGATGAGATCTATCATTGTTTTGGGATCTATCGATTTGTTTGTATCTAGTATAAGCCGTTCTTTTTTTATAGCATAATCGATTAACAATCCGTCTTTATATTTGAATGAGAAAGCAGTTGTGACTATGTCCCATCCTCGGTTTTTAAAAGTTTCTAGGAATTTGTCTTTCCATTCATTCCATTCAGAATTTACTGTTAGTTTTATCATCATTGAACTATACCAATCCAAGCAAGATTTTTCTAAAAATAACCTCAGTATGTCTATTTTTGAAAGGATATAATTGAGGAGGCGATATTAGTGAACTTTAAATGTCGTTTTATAAGAATATTATTAAGGATTTTCAAAATAAACCACAAATTGTTTCTCTGAAAATACAAAGAAACGACACTTAAAGTTCACTAATATCGCCTCCTCAATTATATCCTTTTATTTTGTCTCTCCACACGCTTTCCCAAAACAACAAATCACACCGAACATTCCGACCATCATCCGCCATTCAATTCCACAGACAACTCATAAAGGCGCGAGGCGCGGCAAATTCGAATTAATGAAATGTCATTTCATTACATTCATTACAGGTATAATTTTGTTTTAAGTTACAATTTAAATTTTCCTGTTTTGTCTTTTCTACACACTGTGTCTACATCTCTAATCCTACTTTCCTCTCGCAGCTCTGCTGGAAGAGATTTCTCATGAAATAAGCAGTACCTTTGTGCCCTTCTATCTTAATGTAAAGTCTTGTTGTGTTTTGTGTGTGCATAAATAAATAAATAACAATAAAAATCCTTTTCAAATTCAAATTCTTTATTGCGAACTAAGTGCACAGTATTATGAAGATTAGAACTTATTGCCTGGCATTGCAATTTAAATGGTTTTAAAAAATATACATATTCTGAGTTCTTTTCAAAATCTGCTATCATTAGTAAGTTAATGATTTTCTAAGATTTTTAACTTTTTTAATTAAAATTATTTGTAATACTTTTATTTTTGTACACTTTTGGGGCACGTTTTGTCTATCTCCTTTTTAAGAAAGTGTCTGGTAGTAAATGTCTCTGCGCTTTGTGCTTAAAGTGTTAAATAAATAAAGTGGTTAATTAAATTGTGAATGCTGTAAGTTAAAGGCCTTTAAAATCAACGGCTGTAAGTAATAACTGTGTATGTTTCAGTGTCACGTGTTGGAAGTTATGTGAAGTTTTGAGCAATATGGTATTGAAATGTCAAAAGAAAACATTGTGAGGAAAGCTTCGTATAAATAAAGCCTTCTAAACATTTAAACAATTTCTTGTGTCATTGGTCACATAGATTTCTCACGTCTGAGTACCAAGCACCAGTGTAGCTAGGTCTTTTGTAGAAGCGCTACTTATAAAAATAAATTAAAGAGATGTTTAGAATACAGAAATATGTTCCCTATGTCGCCGTGTGTCAAGAGAGACTGGCTGATTTGAAGTAGCAGCATCAAGAGTCAAACACTTGTATTATGGTAGTTGATATTTACTAATTTCTAAATCCACAATCTTTAAGATTTGACCTCTAAGTCAGTTTCAAAAGTTTTCTCAATGTTTTAAAGAAAATTTAACATAAAAAGAACATGTATGTAGCCTAGTCTTACAAACGATAAAGAAATACCTGAAAAAAATGTTACAAGCAAATTCTAAGAAGTTGTAAAAGAAAAAAGTATTGAGCAGTTTCCATTTTTTTTCCTTTGTCCTAAGTCACATTCCTCCTTACAACTAAAACAGTAGTTACTTTTTCAAAAAGCCAACGTCACGCGGTATTCCCAGGCGGTCACCCATCCAGGTACTAACTGCGCCCGATGTTGCTTAACTTCGGTGATCGGAACGAGAACCGGTGTTTTCAACATGGTATGGACGTTGGCGACAATGCAACTGAAATGATTCTTCACTACTGTGCAGTTGGCTGCTTTCCAACTGCGACTTGTTAATGGGCTTATCTAAAATTAAGACTAATTGAGCTGCCGGAGCCAATATAACTGCATTCGCGACTAGTCGTGCCCATAGCTCCATCTGGGCTGTCTCATCCTCTAAGTGGTTGAACCCACATCGGGACTTCACACCAGATTCCACATCAGGAGGAGAGGTAGATGATGGAGAGGTTTGTGAGGTACTTACTTAGATAGAAGTCGGAAAGGCTCAAGGAGGATCTCTATGAGTGCAAGTGTCCAGTGATGAACAATATCGTCAGTCTCAATACTCAATACTCAATTCTTTATTGCATTCCACAATGTAGGCTTAGGTGGTAGACATGTTTTAAAAGAAACAATCGTGGACCCTGTAAGTAAGTAGTAAGTAAGTTTATATAGGTCTTAGTTAGTCAAATTAATGATATTGAGGAAAGATGACAGAGAGATTCGATGTGAAAACCAAAATACAACAATTTTCCAGTAGCGAAGGGTCAATTTTTGGAAGAGGTAACCCGGAGTACATATCTTTACTGTCATCATCATTCATCATCATTTCAGCCGAAAGACGTCCACTGCTGGACATAGGCCTCCCCCAAGTGTCGCCACATTGACCAGTCCCGTGCGTTTCGCATCCAGCGGATCCCTGCAACCTTTACAAGGTCATCGGTCCACCTAGTGGGAGGCCTTCCAACGCAGCGTCTTCCGGTTCGCGGTCGCCACTCCAGAACTTTTCGGCCCCATCGGCCATCCGTTCTGCGAGCAATGTGCCCTGCCCACTGCCACTTAAGTTTGGCTATTCTTCGGGCTACGTCGGTAACCTTGGTTCTCTTGCGGATCTCCTCATTTCTGATTTGATCACGCAAGGAAACTCCGAGCATAGCCCTCTCCATTGCCCTTTGGGTGACTTTCAGCCTTCTGATGAGGCCCATTGTGAGCGACCACGTTTCGGTCCCGTATGTAATCACTGGCAACACACACTGGTCATAGACTTTCGTCTTGAGACACTGCGGTAAGTTGGACGAGATACCACGCACGCTGCCCAGCCGAACGCTGCCCAGCCGAGTCGGATTCGACGATTGACCTCTTTCTCGAAGTTAGACCTACCTAACTGGACCGTTTGTCCCAGGTAGACATAATCGTCTACAACTTCGAGTGTAGAGTCTCCGATCTTGATAGGAGTGGGTGTTAAATGGGCATTCAACATGACTTTGGTTTTGTCCATGTTCATTTTAAGACCCACTCTTTCGGAAGCTCTACTGAGGTCATCGAGCATTGTACTGAGGTCCTCCATGGTCTCAGCCATGACCACTATATCGTCGGCAAACCGAAGGTGAGAGATATACTCGCCATTGACGTTGATGCCCAGCCCTCTCCAGTCCAGAACCTTGAAGACATCCTCCAGTGCAGCGGTGAACAGTTTCGGAGATATGACGTCTCCCTGTCTCACACCTCGCTGCAGAAGGATAGGTTCCGAGGTCTGGTCCTGAAGTCGGACTGACATGGTGGCGTTTTTGTACAAACTCTTCAGCACCTCGATGTACCGATAGTCGATTTGGCACCGTTGGAGAGACTGCAGTACAGCCCAAGTCTCGATCGAATCGAAGGCTTTCTCGTAGTCCACAAACGCCAAGCAGAGAGGCAGGTTATACTCTTCGGTCTTCTGTATAACCTGGCGCCGCGTATGTATGTGGTCTACGGTGCTAAAGCCTTTTCGGAATCCGGCTTGTTTGGGAGGCTGAAAATCGTCAAACCTGCGCGCGAGACGATTCGTGATGACCCTTGAAAACAGCTTGTAGACATGGCTTAGAAGTGAGATGGGCCCATAGTTCTTCAGCCGGGCATTGTCGCCCTTTTTGAAGAAGAGTACGAGGAGTATGACGGAATTAAACAGCTTCTGAAGGGCCTTAAGTACCGGTTTTCCACCTGCCTTCAGGAGTTCGGCCGTAATTCCGTCATCACCCGGCGCCTTGTTGTTTTTAAGCTGTTTTAGAGCCATCCTAATCTCGTACAGGCTGACATCCGGAATGTCTTCGGTATAGTGTCGGGTCAGTCTAGCTCTTGGGTCGTTAGCTAGATTTGCAACGGGTTTGCTAGTTGAAGTGTACAACTGCCCATAAAAACTCTCGATCTCCCTCAGCAGCTCCGGTTTGGCGGATACGATCCTGCCATCATCGGTCTTCAGTTTCGTGAGCTGGCTCTGCCCAATAGCCAGATCTCTTGAAAATACCTTGGAGCCTTTATTCCGCTCAATAGCGTCTTTAATACGCTCGGTATTAAAGCGGCGGAGGTCGCGTTTCAAGGATTTAGAGATCCGTCTATTGAGCTGCCGGTATTTCCACGCCTCGTCTGAAGACTGCAGGATCATCTCGCGCCGCTCCTTCATGAGCTCGAGAGTGTGATCAGAGAGTCTTTTGTTCTTCTGTGCACGACGTGTCTTGAAGAACTTAGACCCAGTCGTATGGACAGTTTCCACGAACCCATCGTTGCATTCGTCCACTGAGCTTCCTAGGCACTCGAAACGATTCTGGAGTTCAAGCTGAAAGCTCTCGGGGTTTTGGATCTGGATTTGTGCTGGACGGAGCGTAGACTTCATCAGTCGAGACCTTTCAAGCTTAATATTGATGTTCAATGTGCCTCTTACCATACGGTGATCGCTCCCGGTTTTCACCGAATTGATCACAGAGACATCATTGAACATTTGCTTCTTGGTTGACATGATGAAGTCAATCTCATTTTTAGTTGCACCATCGGGACTCTGCCAGGTCCACTTCCTGTGCTCACGCTTTCTGAAGAAGGAGCTTTCTGAATCTTTACTGTATAGAATATTATTGGCTATAGAATACTGACTGTGCCATTTTTCAAAGGGAAGCCGGTAGGAATCGGGTTGTATGGAACCTTCGCCACTGCAAGTTTCTGTCATTCAATGTCACCTATTCTATATTGTTCGATAATAATCCACTGAAAATCTTGAACCGAACTATAAATAAAGATACATAACATCACGCTTGTAATCCCCGAAGGGTTAGGCAGCGGTGTAACTAATAGTACACCCAAGTTTCGCCAGTTATGTTTAAGTCCCATGTAATAGGGGGCGAGCCTATTCCCATCACCCGGGCGCAAATCCAGATCCGTGGCTGCTAATGAAAAATTCCTGATGGAAAAACACTGCCCGACCTGTGAACCGAACCCAGGACCTCATACTCAGCAGTCGCGCTTGCGACCACTGAACCAACGAGGAGTCTACAAATAAAGCTGCTATAAATAAAGTGCTTACATAACTTCAACACAAATAAGAATTTAAAGATATTTTTTGTGCAGAAAAAGTAAGCTGACGCAATGGATTTCTAGATTTAAATCTGCTGAATGAAAGTCATGTTTTCTAATAGTCTTCGAGGGCTTTTGTTCAGATGTATAAAAGAGATTTAGCTTCTCGATTATCTTACAGATTCATCTAATGTTAGTGGTGATATTATCTGATTACGTAGTGTTGGAGTCTGGGAATATGGGCTATCTGCCATTTTCTTATGATACGCGCAACATCACGCTTGTGAAGTCCTAAGAGTGAGCAGAGACGTACCTATAGAACACCCACGCCAGCCCCATGTCGCGGTGGCGGGCCTATTGCCATCAACCGGACACAAATTTACAACATAATTTTTAGTATATGCGAAAACTGAATATAGTTCGTTCGTTCAGAATAAGTAACTGAATCGATTCCAATAATTTTTAAGCCATGTTATATTTTGTCCCAAAAATATTTAAAAAAAGTTACAAGTTGGACACCGAGCGACATTAAGTACCTATTGCCATCATTTAGGTACCTACTGCCAAATTATTATTATCAATGAGCTCAAGACGACACTACAGGCCCGCGCGCGGGCGCGCTGCATGGTTACCACGTTTTTGTGCGGACAACCAGGTAACAGAACATGCTTATAACTTTGTGATTTTTCATGATACAGTTTTGAAATTTTGTACATAGATTCTTTACATAAAAATACTAGACACGTGTTTCAGGTTTCGCATACAAGGTGGAGACGACAATACGACAATTTTGGCCAAAGTTTTTGAAGTAGCGCGTTGGCAACATGTGTTTAACGTTTATACCGATGCGGGATTCGTTAACCTGTTGGTGGTAGCCTATTATCTACACTATGTAGAAAATGCTAAAAATGAAAAATAACGTCCTGTGAATAAACTGCATACAAAATTCAATCGAAAATATCGAGTAATTTTCGGTTGAATTTTTGTATGCAGACTGGGAACGTCATGAGTTACATACAGTTTAATTTATTGTCGCATTGTCGTCTCCACCCTGTATACTAAAACTAATGTTGTATTTCACCAATCCAGCTGATACTGCTATTTAGTACTATTATATTCACTGATATGATATTGACTACTACTGTCTAAATCATATCCGACATAATCCTTTGTGTGGTGGCACTTGAAGATCGGGGGACCATTGCAAGCAGGCTCCTCATTACAAATTGATGTTGGAATCCTTAGAAGGATTATCCTATCTTCAGCAGTGAATGGAAACGATAATGCCTAGATTAACATTGCTTAGGATTTAAAAGGCTAGGTTTATGATGCAGATGGTTCTGTTCAGAGGTTCAAAAGGTATTTTTATTTTTCAGGTAATTTATTTTATTACGTAAAAGCGAATATCGTATGGAATGTTTGATCTACTTTAATGTACTTATCTATGTGGTCACAAAAGACGCCTCCACCAATTATAATTGTACCAAATAGCAGCCACATTAGTACATACTAGACCATTATAGTTTGATATTGTCACACAGCTTGCATTACGTTTTGTAACTAAGTAACATCGTTTGTTACTGGTACGTTATGTAAAACCAAACGTGGATGCAATATCTAAATCAAGTCGATTGCAATATTTTTCGAAAAGTCTTCAACCCACACTATTTTTTTTCTCACTGTAATTATTTTCCTGAACTCTGGTTTTAAAATTTCATATGGTTTTTATTGGGACCTTCGACCAGTATTTGAGATATAGGACTATGGACTATACAGGACTGCACTGCTGTTTGTCAAAGGCCACAGATGATTGTGAAGCTTAGCCGTTTGTTAGAAATTCTGATAACTAGAGCAACCACTACCAACAGTTGGCCTGCGCCTTCATTATGGACAATTTCCTCTCACAGAGAAAAGGCTATAATCCTCGCGTTGGAAAAAAAATGCTATCATAGGGGAGGTGTTTATTAAAATCTCACATTGAAAATCTTAATCAAAATTCCTCATCAAAGAAAGTTCCTTTTCTACAGTTTGTACTACAATCAAGCATGTCATTAGTAGCGATGAATATTCAGCTCCTCACATTCCGTAATGCCGCGGTGTCGATAAGTCGCGCCTGCGCCTGCGCCTGTACTGATGCCATAACCTTTGCCTCTTACTTTCCAATGACCTGCGTAGATCGGTAGGGATGAGCGTCGGGTTGAATGTGATGTCGATGTTTCGACGCTGACTTATCGATAAATGTGGGCTGGTGTTTACTTAGATATGGCCAAAACTTAACACACTGAAATTAAAATAATGATTAGTATTATGAAAATTATTGCACCACTTTTTACTGCTTTTCTCAAGAACTGGTAAGACGGGATAAAAAAAAAAATGGAGGAAAAAGGGGGTGACAGGCCTTTGCCCAAACGTGGTACTATTCAGGCTAGCTATAATAATAATGAGCTCACAGCTAAAACACATTATTTAATGATTTATTAGATAGCAATTTACTGTACTATTAAAAAAATAGGAGATTCAGATAAGTGATACCTATTGAGAGATTTGAACAGAGAGCTTTTATTTCTGAAAGGTTAAGTTAGTTTTACGTGAAAGTAGAATCCAGTCAGACAGTCAATTTTAGTGTTAAATTATTACTTACATAATTGGCTTTCTGACTGAATTCTGAAGAAACGTCAATACCTACCTAAGTGTACCTAAAGGCATCAGTAAAATATTCTATCGACATCATAACATCACTAGTAGTTAACCCATGATAGTTATTATGTCACCACACACATGGCAAAGAAATAAAATAATTGTATGGCTGACCTGTAGGTATTGCACGATTTGGGTAAATAAGTGTGTTTGATTATAACAGCACAATTATTTCACAAGTGAAATATTTTTATACTGCGTGAAGGAATTGGTGCTAGTTGTAATAGCATAGCCCACGTTATCATTTTTTTTTTAAACAATGCCATTTGATTCGAATTGGCAATTAATGTTGACTCTAATGTGAAGTAAAGTTAAAAAAAAACTGTGGTCGTGTAGTATTTGTATCTTGGTCGGATAATTATGACTGATTAGTGACTTTAAAAGACTTGCAATTGGCAGGAGAAGCTTCTTTGTATAGTTGACTCAGATATTTTGTATTCAGTGTCGTTGCCACTATTGTAAGTACAAACTTGCAACATATTTTAAGACTATCTATCGCTTTTAGTTTAAACCGATAAGACAACTTAACACAGTTAAAACCGCTGGTGATGAGATTTATTGCCAATAGGGCAATAAGAACGATTTTGACGGCAAGGTTGGCGCAGTGGCTGAGCGATTTGCTGCTGCGCTGCGTGTCGACTGTCGCGGGTTCGATACCCGCACGCAACAAATCTTTGTATGGCCTACAAGTCAGGGTTCCGGATCTGGCTGTTTGTGTATGTGAGTTTAAATGCTTGTAAACGCACCCACGATGCAGGAGAAATTCCCAGGGAGGAGCACGTTTAAAAAAATACAATATCTACTTAAGTTATCGATAGCCAACAGAGAGCAACAATTATAATTTATAGCCGGTCTCTAGTGCATCTAAAATGAGTCGTGCCTAGAAGCTAGTCATTCAAACTGTGCAACAGTAGCAATAGGCAGTAATGATCGTACTCTCTTTACATATTATGTCACTGGCTTGTCTCACATTCGCAAGTACTAGCACGTACTAAACGAGGCATGCGACTGAATTGTCTATTCTGGGCAGAGAGCACCGACTAGGTTTCGTCATTTTGTTTAGGGAGAAAAGTAATGGAGTCATTAGGATGATGATGCTGTTCATGTTTCATGTATTCCTGGTACGTAATAGGCTGACTCAGCAGTTGAAGACGTCTTTAAAGATGAGCAGGATTAACAAATCCTATTGCAGCCTATTTATATAGTATTCTGTAAGTTTTTTTTTCTGTAAGTTTATGAACTAGCCGTTTCTAATACATTTCTAGGTTTTTGCACAGCTGATTACATACGTCAATAGAATGATGTATTCTGGTGTTCCGTTATTATATCATAGTTTTTCCAGTTCTGATGCAATCTATCCAGTGGATTTTTTTAAATCACTGATGAAAAATTGGTAAATGGAGGGGGTTTCAGAATGATGTCATGAATACGTTGTAACCGTATATCAGTGGCGAAGGTTCCATACAACTCGATTCCTACCGGCTTACCTTTGAAAAATGGCACAGTTAGTATTCTATACTATAGGCAAATAATATAATCACATTAAAGATTATGTACTCCGGCTTACCTCTTACAAAAATTAACCCTTCGCTACTGCCGTATATAATATAACATAATATGGTCTAGACACTTACCTGTCTATTGTTGTTATGTTTAGGTAATCATACTAGAGAGATTAATACAAAATAACCGCTGACATAACTAACCATTAACTTAAACAACAATTTCCCCAATCAATCTCAATGCGATTAACAGCCGTTAACTAACCGACAGGCGTTTAAGCTGACAAGAAAGATGAGTGTTTATGTCACAGTATACATCACTACCTATCATAATTCAATAGAACATGTCTTAATTTCTGTATGGTGAACCGCAGGTGGTTGGGTAGAGTGTGGGAGAGGGCATGTTGCGTTGGGACAGAAGATGATGTAATGTAATGTAATGTAATGATAAGCTTAAATGTGTAGAGCATTGATGTGCTGTCAGCAAACGAGATAAAAGCACAAAAACCTAACAACTAATCCTGGTCAAACGATATTGTGCATATGTTCAACAGGGGTTAAGATTAACAGGCCTGGAAGACCTAATTAGCAGATTTCCCTGTCTATCCAGGACGAGTTACACTACAATCACGAGTCTTACCTTTTTTTTTCGGATGGGAAATCATCGAATGACCCCCCCCACTCTGGGCGGAGCGGAAGGGAGTGTCAGACTTGTACTGACTAAAACCCATCCATGTTCCTTCTTTGCCCTTTGTGTTCCAGGGCCACGGTATTTCTTTCGAATAGTCCCGCAGCCACGAGTCTTACCTCAAGTATGGTGTTTGGGTCCAGTGAACAAGCATGAGAATTTTGCGTTTTGTCTCCTCGGCCACAAAAGTATTAACGGTCCATGACAGTTTTACTGTTGGGAGGTCTTTTTATATTTTAAAACAATTTATGATCTATGCAAAATCACCTTCACACAAACCTCGTATTACGACATCATCTGCCGAAGGGTTGCAGAGGTCAGTAACAAGACATTCCGGTAAAACGAGACTTACAATTATACCTAGTGTTGAAGTTATTGACTTACAAGGTAAAATAGCAAGTAGGTATGTAAAGAAAAACCATTTTTTTAAATAATTCATCGCTTGTTTTTCTAGCATTTCAGTTGCAACTCGTAGTTTCCGTCTCAAAATCTGACTAGATCATATACTGAGCTATCGGTCCCTTCACAAACCGATACTAGTGGAGATATCAGTCTCCTAATTTTAAGAGTATAACTCACAGAGTCCCACTTCCCCAGTGTCGTCACCAGACATCACTGATAGCCAGTTAGTAACTCATGTTTGTAGTGAATCTTCAGTTGCTGTACCAGAAACTCCCAATGCCTATTTTACTACATTGACATAAATATCAAAAAACGTAAGCAGGATTAGAATACATCGCTTAGGCTGAGGTCAAACGAGCGTAATTTTTTGAGCTGTGTCGCGTAAAATGAGTCGCGGAATTTACGCTGCATTCGGTTTCGTACTAAAGTCCTGTTTGTACCACACGGCCGGCAACGCAAAATGCGTCGCCGTGTGCTACAACACATTTTGCGTCAGCAGCTCAAAAAGTTACGCTCGTTTGGCCTCAGTCTTAATCATTCGGATACGGAATCCAAAGACGAAAAAGGATAGCCTTTAGCGGAGGGCCAAGCGAAATTAAACTGCACAGTAAATAATTACACTGCACCTGCTCAAATCTATTGTCCCGACAATAGATACAAACAAAATGCAATACGTGAAGAAATCCCCGCATACAGCACACAGGTCACCGACCCCTAAAGAAACACTTTAGTTTTTTGCGAGACACATGCGAGTACATTCACTGTTCAGTGACGGTCTGGTTTCAAAGGAAAGGCCCCATTTGCAAGTCTGAAGTGTCGTGTAATTACTAGAAATTATAGCTATAAGTAGAGAGCTGGTGTGTTATGAGTGGTTAGTTGAAAGTAATGCACTAGTCGTTAGCTTAACAGTAGCCAATGTAGTTTGTCTGTCGAAGTTAATAGTGTTGGAGAATTTTACTTTCGTTGTTCGCAAACTGATCGAAGAATATGATACTGTCCATCAAGAGCAGATTGGCCGTCGATATCCTCGCTTTGAACGCCTCTTTAGTCAAGTGGTTGCAAGCCTGCTGCTGCTTAAGGTCCCGAGTTCCCAGAAGCAAAGTGTTTTTGGGTTGTTGCGGGAGAATTTTTTCAGTAGCAGTGGATTCTGTATTTGCGCCCAATTGATGGAAATAGGTTCACTGGCGAAATGTGGGTGTACAGCTTAAGCAGAGGGCATAACTTTTCAAGAGTCACAGGTGCCTATGTCATGCTAACTGAGACATTGTATGGCAGCTTGGTAAGAGAAGTTACCAGTGAACATGATCTAGGTACTACATCGTCGAATCAGGATCAATCACTGACAGGTCACTGTAAGGCTGGATGCGAATCCTGACGTATTTCGAACTAAAAATCCACATTGTCAATAAACTTTATATGCGAAACAGACCATCGATATTAATTTGGTCATAACAGCGAGGACTCACGTATACAAACATTGTATTTCTTAACAGTCTGAAGTCTGCATGGTCATAATGGGCGTTACGCGTCTCCAATGTTAACGCAGTCACTTTGCAGTGATGTACTACTTTGTGAATGAGGAAGCGTTTGTTGCAGATTTTAGAATAGGTATAAAAGAATAGCCAGTTCAAAGATAACATCTTGTTTCGTCTTAATAGTTTTTTATTACTTTACCAGCTAGGTTAAAACTCAAAGCATTTATTTCAATTAGACCATCACAGGCACTTTTGAATGTCAAAAAAAAATCAAAAAAGAAGCGAAGCTACAGTCACAGTCACAAGGCATAATAACTTGAGAAAGTACTGTAGTTGCACATTCCAAAGCGTAGATCTCTATGGGGAAGAATGGGCAAGAAACTCCATGGACACTCTTTTTCTCTAGTTTATTGATTCGGAATCGCGCTTGATTTATTTAGTATTCTTTTGAGTTTGCCACGCCGTGTACCTTGTTGCATTGTAGAGGTCATTAGACATCAGTGGCGAAGGTTCCATACAACTCGATTCTTACCGGCTTCCCTTTAAAAACTGATACAGTCAGTATTTTATAGACAAATAAAAAAATTACATTGAAGATATGTACTCTGGCTTACCTCTTACAAAAAATGACCCTTCGCTACTGTTAGACATGTAAAATACTGGAATTAAGCTGTATCAGGTAAAACTGGAAGCCAACTACAACATATTTGGGAAAAGACCAAGTAGGTGATGATTTGGATTTGTTTGATATCCTTTTGGACTTTGTCGCTGTCTTGAATAATGCTGCATAGTACAGTGATCTACTCATTTGCTCTTGATACGTAGTAGTGATCTACTTATTTGTACTTGTCAAATTGTGTTCGTGCCGTCTGCTGATGATCGGCGCGCTACAGGATCTGCTTTTAACATAATGAGGAAAATATTTTTCTGAAATGGTTTTATATTTGGGATAAGTTCAGAAAGGATCTACAGGTTCAGATTCCTTTTGGTAAGTTTGTGTAGTTGAATAAAATATCTTCACTTATCAGAAAAATGAGAATACTACACATACGAGCCTAAGTTTATCAACCCTCATGAATATCGTGGCAGTCCAATGCTGGAAATAGTCTTCTCTTAAGCTGCGTAACAACAGCCGTCCTCTGCTTTCCGCTTCCGGTACTACTACTAGTATTGAAATCGCCTGTTTTCCTAGTACCTACTCAAACCAAATCTTGGAGCACGCACACCCGTAATAACACGGCTTGTGTATAGAAACCGTTACAAGTAAATATTTGTGATGCGCCGCGAGCGCGACGCTCTTACGGGAAAACACTTTCCTACTCACCGCAAAATCCTTCTGGGCTAGCGGTGCAAGTTACAGACGATTGTTACAGCAGGTTAAGACAAAGAAAGAACCATAGGACGACTAGTGGCCATACGCGTGGTGGAAGCTTTACCTACCGAGGCTGTGTTTGTGATTTATTTATCAATCATGTAAAGAAACATGTGTTTTAAACTGAACTACAAGTTCAGTTTGCGTTGTCGTCAAACTAGAATCTATCCAACTGAAATCAACTTAATTCAAACTTGTATAAGTCTAAGCCTTTAAGTGGAACACATAAATTGGAAACAAGTTTGAATTGACCTTTAAGTAATAATCCTTTGTACCTTGATCTCACCGACTAGAATGTTAAATGTTTCATATAACATACTCTACTTACTTACTCCTTATCTTACTTTATTGTTCTTATTCGTATCCTTGATAATAACCTTTTGACACGATAAGGCAAAAATCAACGTGCCTCCGTCCATCACTTGCGCCACCGCCATATTTGCGTAATTCACGCGGAAGCTAGGGAGTGTGACTGACATAATGATTAGCGCATTACATTGCCAAACACTGCATTGATATTTGATTCTTAGCAATCGATCTGTACTGCACGGTGTTTTGTAGTTACTAACCAGTTTGTTCTTACCGTTTTTAATCAACGAGTAGGCCGATCGGGTGACCTTTCCCTGGCTAGTGACAATTTGAAATCAACCATGTTTTGTGTACTTTTATTATATAATAGACCGTTCATACATCGAAGGACCAGTTTCTCCAGAAACACCTTGGTACCACAAAACCACTACAACTTTAGCTTTTTACATAGCAATCTCTCACTTTTGAACGTATTCATTCCAATATAAAAGTTTAAGCAAACAATGGTAGATATTACGATCACGTCTGGCTTATACCTACGACATGACATGAAGAGACATTTTGATTTAATTCTATTTGTTCATAAAGGTGGTTCTTAGTTTTTTGTAGCCCCATCCCGCTTCCACAAATGTTATAGTGACACTTTGTCATTTATTTAATTTATTAGCGCCTCAGGCCTGGCCTGGCCTGAGGCGCTAATAAATTAAATAAATGACAAAGTGTCAATCAAACTCATGGCCATTGGTCTACAACTCTAACAAATTCACAGTATAGTATCTCCGAATTTCTAGCCGAAAAAGATTTTTTCTGTTTGACTTAATATATAATTTTATCGTTTCTTGACACTAATATTAAATTTATATGAATATGGAATTTTGACATTATCACATTAGAATTGTTTTTATTTTTTATTTTTAAGATTGTTAAATTATAAACTTTGCATGTGCCTATTCTAAGTAATTTTTAAATCATTTCTTATTGTTAATTTATCTATTTTTTTCTCTCTCAATGTTATGGAAATATTTGTACGCCGTTACTTACGGCTAAACATTCTGGACTAAACCAATGTAACATCTTGCATGCTCTTGTATGTAAACAATGTTTAAACAAATAAAGAAATCTTATCTTACGAAAAAGCATCAAGATTAGTTACGAAGACGAAATTAAAAACTTGCTTAGATTCGTCAAAAGTGTAGTGGTTGATAATTGAGATCATACCTTCTATTTAAATTAGTTTGTTAATTCGTAGTAGGTTGTATGACGTACGTAACGTAATTATGACTGCACAGACCTTGGCAGAGCTTAGGGACCTTGCACTATTGTAATACTAGTAACAAGGCAATATTAAAAAAAAACACAAGTTGGGTTTTATCTTATAATTCATACTCGTACATAGAATTTGCTACCAGTATAAGAATAAATAAAAAAATCAAAAAAGATTTTTAAAATAAAATAATTATAACGACATCTTTTTTCAGTCGAGAGCTTCCCAATCCTCTTCATTTGTTACTTTCACTAGTCGTTTAGACTCCTCCCAAATATTTCTAGACAACACTGTATCATTCGCAAACCAAGAACTGTAAAACTCATGACAGTCTCTAAAATGTTTACCACTTTCACTTTCAAACTTTGGATCTGCGGCTAAAAACACTGCCATAGTTGCCACTCTGGGCAGAGGTCTACCAAATTTCAACAAAGCAGCATTGAACACATTCTTGACAAATGAATTGTCAAAATTCCTGAAGAACTCTGACTTGCCGAGTCCAGGATCCATACTGTATACATTGACTCCACTTCCTCTGATTCTTTTTTCCATTTCCACTGTGAACATCACATCAGCCAATTTTGCATTGCAGTAGTATCCAAAATTGGAGTATCTGCCGACGTCGTTCCACTGATCTAGGTCTACTGTTCCCAAGATCAAGGCTAGAGACGAAACGTTGATGACCCTGCTCGGAGCTGAAGCTCTTAGTGCCGGGAAGAGGAGAAACGTAAGGAGAAACGTCCCAAAGTAGTTGACTTGCATCATAAGCTGTAGATTATCTTGGGTTAATCTGTCTTCTAATCCAATAGCTCCAATATTGTTGATAAGGATGTCCAATCGCGGTTCTGTTCTTAGTGTTGCATCGGCAAAGCTTCTGACTGAGGATAGAGACTCAAAGTCCATCTGTCTGGTGACAACATTTTGGTTTCCAGATGCTTTTATGATGGCATTCTTGGCGTCAGCTAGTTTTACGGGGTTTCGGCTCGCTATGATGACTTTAGCACCTCTTCTGGCTAAATTTTTGGCGATTTCAACACCGGTTCCAGCTGTCGCGCCGGTGACGAGCGCCACTTTTCCATCAAGCCGGACATCGGTCTCGCAATCCGTGAAATCGTCCCTTACAGACATTACGTGTCTACTTAGTTCCGACGTTTTCTCGCTACTGAGCCATTCTGGTTATTAGATGCCAAGGTAGCAAACTAGCAAGGTCTTAATAACTAAGGTGAATTCATGCTACATAAGAAATTTGTATTAGATGGAGGGTGTTCAAGAGTGGATCAATATTTTTGATACCTTCTTTATCTGAACTATTTTACTTGAGGTGTCTGATGCTTCAGGCTATTTCAAGTCTACTGGTTAAATAACAGCTTAATTAGCTATCTTATCAATTAAATTATCAGTGTCTTTCATAAACTCTTCTCTATCATTACTTCTATATCTATAGATTTACCCAAAACAGCACTTAGACCAGTTGCCTCATCGTTTGCCTTCCACTAAGTGCAGCTATCTCCTTAGTTTCCCAATGTCCTGGTAACAAAAGCGTGGTCACAATGGCTGCGAAGCAGGCCGTGAGATGCGTGCGGGCAAACACACAGCGCGTAACTAGTTTACGTAAGAGCGCTTGTTATTAGGGTACCGTAATACTGTTGGCTTTTGATTTATTTGCACACGTGAATAAATCGTTGAGAATGTTGCATATGGTGGAATTGTAACTACTTTTTTACAAGGAGTCATGTAATTTTACACGAGTCTTGAAAATTATTTGACTCCTGATTTGGAGAATGCATTCATGAGTTTTGTAATTAATAAATGTATTCAGCTAAATGCAGGCCCGGACTTAGATACCCAGAGCCCCTAGGCACTTGACATTTGAGCCCCCCAAGCCATTTAAAATTTAGCAAATAAAATGTACTAGTACTGAAAGTTGCTTGCGTCCTCCATGTGTGTAAAATAGACCAGTTACTTGTTAACCTACTTAGTACTAAAAATCTTCTAGGTTCTTGGTAGAAAACCAACACTCCTGAGACGTCAGGAATCAAATCGCTTTTCATAAATTAGTTTCGGTCAAAACACCCAAGTGATTGACCCACCACAACTATGCATATGCGGAACCTTAAGTCATTATGTTGCTAAGCAGCTAGCAAAATACTGACAAACCAGTTGCTAAATTATTCACCTATCAGTTTATTATCCCGTAATATTGGAATGTATAAAATTCTTCAAGTAAGTTGTTTCAGTTATTCGTTGGATGACGGTCGTTGCCATTTTGTTTTTATTGAATCCACATTTTGGAATTATATCAAAGTCAGCCGGATCACTTACCCCGTTTCTGTTAAAGACACCTGATTAAGAAGGCAAGTACTCCTAGATACAGCCGGTATTTTGAGGAGGTTCCTGTCTCTGGAGCCCTAATCACCGGTAACTTGCACCGTACTCCCGACACCGGCGGACCAGTATTTTTTTTTTTTTTTCTATTTGGTAAGAAATATTTAAAAAATGAAACAAATGGAAAGACAAAATATAAAAGAAATAATAGCACTAATAACGTTTTATCTGTTGTGGTAGGTAACTTCAAATGAACAACCAATCTTATTGCTTGACACGAGATTTCCCAAAAAAACTATACGAGTTTGGAAAAAAAATGCTGAATGCATAACATCCTCCTTTTTACCCAACTACGGTAAAGCCAAAACGACGGGTTAAGATTTTTTTTTTACTTGGTTGAACAACAAACTAGTTAGACAAACAAAGAAAGACGATACTTGAAAATGGCAAAGTACTCATGAACTAGTGTGATCCAAATTGTGATGTTACTAATCATAATTATACGAAAAAAATACGGATTTTTTTATTTATTTATTTAATACAAAAGTACTAGATACCATAGACGCAACAAAAATAAATGTACATGTACCTACTGACCTCATCAATACCATCCGTACTGTATAATTTCCGGCAAAGCAATTGAGATTCAGCTCGTAATGAGTAGTAATAAGTCATAAATATTTACGCCTGCCTGTTTAGCAATATTTTATGGAACGGTACAATAATGTATATCGCAGTTGCTGTTGTCTTAAGAATATGGTTTGTCCATCAACATAAAATGAGTCCTTTTTTTTTCGTGTGGAATCCTCTGCGACCGTAATCATACGGCCACAGCTCTTATTGAGAGAGGTGCGCAGAACACGCCATACAGTCGTCATAAGCCTTTGTTTGATCAGGCGAGTTTTCCCCAAGCTGGACATGGAGTTTTAGCTCTTATTATGGGGGCATAGCATAGACATGTATTGAATTGAAACCCGTTTTATAAATAGATACTGTTTCTTCCTTCGCCAGCTACAACCATATTGATCAAAAATAAAAGATGATTCAATGCTATACTCATGTTTGAATATATGGCCATTTTTATAAACTCAGTATATGCTTAAGTGCAAAACCGGAAATTATTATCATTTCGGTAAATTCAATGATTATGTACGTAGTCTTTATGCTGTAAAACGAAATCATTCCTTTCACCACAGTTAAAATTAAGACTAATGATTTAACGGGAGACGAGATAATTGACTTCTACTATCGGTTGACGGATTGGGGATCTGATCACAGTTCATTATCAGATAGGATGATGCTGATGATCATTCTCCTCCTCTTGATATTATGCTGTTTTAGTCACCTTTAATAACATCCTCGTGTGGCCAATCGGGGCCAATCTAACCATAGAATCCAACTGTTTACTTTAATAACTATACGGAAGTTATTAACAATGATATGATCTACATAATTAGATTAAAATAATTTCCTCATCTTCTGTAATGAATGCTTCAAATGCCTCAATAAATGTTGTTTACTTAGCAGATGAAGTAATTATTGATTGCTCACAACAGAAGCTGTAGCAATTAAACGGTAGAGCAAAAACAAAATGTTGTGTGAATGATGTCAGTGCGAAGGCCAGTAATGACGATGAAGACGATATAACTTGGTAAACAAAAGACGGTTTATTTTATAACTGTATTTTCCAGAGGGCCAAGGCGGGTCTTGGGGAAATCCTTGGATAAAAAATAGATGAATGTTGATGTCATTTTAACAGTTAGTTCATTAAAATAGTTTTTTTATCATCTAACACTATGATTATCAGTTTTAAATAAGAATACCTATTTTCTAAATTACTTTCATGGTATTTCTTTAAGAGGGGACAAGGGCTGCGATTACCCATACAAATTTTGACAAAATCGACGTTTCCTGTTGCCCTTTTTTCTTCCTGAATAATGCCTCTAGAGCAATATTTTTTTTTTCACAAAATCAAGGTCTACTACTACTACAAGGTAGACATGTCCCTGTCATTTCCTTTTTTTCAGCAACTAATAAGTAAAGAAAATATGACGCTTCAAAATTAACAAAAACTGCCTCGTTTTTACGGCCGTGATTAGAGGACTACCAGACAAATTCGAAAACTATTTAACGTAAAAAAAATATAGAAACCTAAACAAACTCTGTCTTAAAATTTCAATGTCAAAAATAATTAAATCGGCTGTTTTCGAGGATAAAAAAGGGGAATACCAAAGGTCGATGTCGTCAAAATGTTTGTGATATAATCGGTCTGAACTGCAGCTGTTCCTATCGCACTTTACAGGGGCAGGCTTGACGCAGCGTGACGGCATTAGTTTCTTCAAATACCAATTCTTCAAATTCCTCGCAGGTCCTATCCCCTCTTAATTTTAAAAGTTACATAAATACACTGTGAATAAATGCTGACTGACTATATTATAATGTCTACTAACTTACATGTTGTCAATACTATCTTAGAATATATCCATTGAACACCATCGTTCTCTTCTTAAACTAAATTATTATGTTCCCAGTCTTCTTTCTTAGTAATCTTCACAGCTTTCTTCGATTCCTCCCAGAGCCGTTTGGTCAGTAGTCGATCATGCACCAGCCAGTGATTTTTGAACTCATGACAGAACTTGTAAAGTTTTCCACTAACTCCTTCCATCTCCGGAGCAGCTGCCAAGTATGCTATCTGCTTCCCCACATCTTCCTTCCTTTGTCCAACAATATTAATAAAGAATTGGGAAACGTTCTGAAATACCTCTGGTAGATTAGACAGTAAGTTCGTGTCTTTAACCAAAAATGGATCAAAACTGTTGGTAGTCACTCCAGTATTTTTCAATCTCCTGTCTAGTTCTGCACTAAACAAATCAACAGCTAACTTAGAACTTCCTAATGCTGTTACTGGGTTATATCGTCCAAGGTCGTTCCAATGATCGAAATTAACTTCGCCAACGTACATCGTCGCTGCTACACCGTTCACAATTCTGCTCGGCGCCGATGCTATCAACTTAGGCAGCAATAGATACGTCAATAAGAAAGCGCCGAAATAATTCACCTGCATTGTAAGATTTAAGTCGTCTGCTGTCAATCTATCTGGTAGAGCTATTGCTCCTGCATTGTTTACCAACACGTTGACTTTATCTTCCATGTTTAGTTCACTTGCAAAATTTCTCACTGAACTTAGAGATGCTAGATCAACTGTCTTGTAAGCGACATTTTGGTTGCCAGTTGCTGCTATGATCTGATCTCGAGCTGCCTTAAGTTTTGTTTCTGTTTTGCTCGCGATGATTACTCTAGCTCCATGATTGGCCAGATTCTTAGCAGCTTCGAAGCCCATTCCTGAACTTCCACCAGTCACTACCACCACTTTGCCGTTCATCTTAGCCCGAGTATCACACGTCATGGTCAGGACAACACACACTGGAGTCGGTCAACAAACTAAAGTATAAGAGGAAAAATATAATCCTTACATACGTCAGACTACATTACGTTTTATATTATTTTTATTTCAAGGCAATAAGGGTCCTTACGGAGTTACAATGAGATCTCGCTTGATTTCCGCACCGACTAGTGCAGCAAAAACATCGCTCATACTTTGGTATTGTATAAAAACTCAGTAAATAAATGCAAAAACTTAGTATTCCCAAAATAATTACGATGTACATTATGATGTCTTTGAATCTGGCAATTTGTCTTTCAATATTGCTATCGAAATATTTCCTTCAAAAGAGTTTGATTCTAGTACCTGTAGTTCCTCAGAAACCAGATCAAGAAGCGGTCAAATAAAGTGAAATTTTTTAAACGATTTTTATATAGAGAGGATCGATTTGATCAAAAAAACGTTATCTTTGCTGAGTCCGTGGGTTTATTTATAGATATCAATGTGGTTGTGTCAACTTTGTTGGAGCAAAATGTCAGAGTACGCTTAATGCTTTTACTGACCTATTTATTTGCATTTTGTGTTCCTATTTTTAGTAGTAAGATAACAATATTTAAAGTTTCGTTTTGTACTGAACGTGAACAGGATCTTAAAGGTTGTCTTCTACTATTCTTGTAGCCAGCTATGTGGTTGTTCTTTGTTTTGTCTGCAAAATTTCAATAACTGCTCGTTTCGAACTTTCCAGAATTTTCAAAATCAGGCTAATGACTATCGAAACGTTTAGCTGATTTTATCATCATTGATGTTTTAAAAAAAACTTCGAACTTCAATTATAAAGGCATAACGAGATCAAACAAGCGGTTAATGGCTATCATTGATGTCTAAATCACTCGCACGGTAGCCTATACCATCAGGTATCATATTCGACTTCAATTGGTAAAATATAACATTAGTTTTAATGACATAAATGGAAGTTTAGCAGCCTGTGTACTTGTAATTCTCGTATTTTAAAGGGTGTAATATATTTTATTGGTTCAGGAAGAGATGTACCGCATTTATTTGATTGCGTACATTATTTTGATGTTACTTTTTGGTTACTGGGCGTCCGTAAGTACTTATTTTTTTATTATGGCCTTTTTTGGCCCTACTCAATGATCAATTATTTTTCCGTATGTAATTTAGTATTTCTTTTTTTCTCTCCTCTACCTTACTTCTATGGTTATCTAAGGGATTATTTCTAGGGATCGCCTCCCGAAGATGAAGTTTTAAAGACACTTGTAACTTTAAACTGACCTTCACTCACAAACTACATATCACCAGAACTGCTTAGCTTATAAAATTTGCTTAAAAAACAGTTTCATGAAGTGTACTTAGATGACCTCATCATAATAAAAAATCAGCACTTTTTTGACTTTCAGGACGCTTTTCGCCAAGAAAGAGCAAAGCTAAAGTTCGCGAACCCGAAGTACATCAGAGATGTGACAGTATTCACGGGCAGGAAGAGTCGACACGATCCGTACTTGACCAACATGACGGGCACCATACTCATGCCTTATGGCAATAATGTTAGCGTAAGTTAATTCAACTTCTTTTTTATTTAGCCAGTTCATAGTCTAAGAAGAGTTGAAGATACTTATTGGTGTCAGTTTGGCAATATGTACTTCTACAAGACTGATCTGCTTACTTCTCGAGGCTACTGATAGCTAAGGCATTATAACTACGAGAAACCTGCAGATAAAAGAGTAATTTGAACCAGTTTCTGGCATAAACATTTCATTCATTGACCATCTTTGAAGGAAGTCCGTAATCATTGATGTTCGATTTAGTGTTGTTGAAAGCCTTATAGTCAACCAAATCACCCTGAAAAAAAGAAGTTGACTGCATTGCCAGCCTTCCCGCAATAATGTTTTAGCAAAAACACAACCAAATACATTTCCCTCATCAAGATTAGATTCAAACTGATAGAATTGTTGTTAGCTATTAGGTATTATTTAATGTACCAGACCATTTCCAAACAACAGTCATATTGAAGTAGACCATTTTGGATAGTTTGACTCAAATGATTGAATAGAACCACTGGCTCTCAACAAATTAGCTCGACGTGGATGTCAGTTTATCGACAGATCTCCATAGCAATTACAATGATTGCAATTGCAATGTACCAGATTAATAAGTACAAACATGTCTAAATCAAATTGAGTAAAAATATGTGTAGCAAATTTTTTGATCAGTAGTATTACTTGGTGCTACAAACCATTATTTAAAAGAGAGAGAGAGGGAGAACGGGAATTGTAACTAGCGCAGACCAGGGAAGCCTGACACAAGAGGAAGAGGGTCTATACCCCCATATACTCCTCCTCTTGTGTTTTTTTGTTGTCATTCCGCATAAGTCGTACAAGACTGCCAATGGTGATGATATTAATGATTTAAATACAAAACCGGTCAGAGGCCTATATCTAGCTGTGGATAGTTTTCGATTCAATAATGATGATGTTGATGATAATGAAACCGAAATGACAAACAAAATAAACAAAACTGGATCATTTTCAGTTCGCGACAACCCTGACGTTGCGCTCTGGCGGAGACTTCCGAATCGTGGCCAAAGTGTGCGACACGATCAAGTCCAAGTGGATGAACGAGTTCATGAGTTCCTTCACCAATTTGTCACTTTCTAAGTGTCCCTTTCCACCTGTAAGTATCATTCTCCAGGGATGTAAAAGGTATTCTGTCTTTTCATCTACATATGTACCGAAGAATCTTGCATTTTGGTCTTTTGCAATTATGAACTTTTATGATAATGTTACTGTCTTTCATTATTTTATTCAGTTTGTCACAATTATTTCATTAAACCAGCCGAGGCTTTAACCACCTAAACTTACTACTTCTTCTTTTTCTGGTGACTCTCCAATTACTGAAAGTTGACCATCAGCTACAAATATTTCTCCTTGTGCTTTGCGAGGTGGAACAGCTCATCAGCACTCAGTGACACTTACTACGGAGACTTTAATTTCCCACAGGCCAGATACACATACATTAACATGGAGCTTCCACCGAAGAACATCCCGATCCCTATAGCTGATGGTGACTACTTCATTAAGTTTGAACTCTTCCTCACCGTCTCCAAGGAATCTATCCTCGAGATCGATACTTTGCTGCATTTCGACCAGAATGCTAGGAGAGCGAGGGGAAAGAAGGGATAGAAATAATAAAGTACTGCATGAATATGGTGTTTTTATTCTCCGTAAGATTTATAAACTCTGAACTCCTTTACGGCCATGTACGACCCATCCTCTCTCTCAACCTATGTCCAAGCAGTGAGAAAAGGATAAGTTGACGATGTTATGGTATTACAAACTTCTTAAAAAACACTTCCAAACGTATTACGTTTGTTAGGATTTTTGCTGCTTAATTTCACACCGATGCCATGCTCTGAGTGATAGACAAACCTCATAGTAATGATGCAGCATTTAAATGTGGCATGCTGTTAGATGAAATCAACCTAATTTAACTATTCGCTTAATTTAACTCAGCATTGTAAGTAATTTCCTTAATTAAATTCAATTTTGGGGAAAAATTAAATGTGGACTACCTGATTGTTCGCCAGTGTTTGGATAGGTGATACTATCATTGTCCGCCGTGTGTTGGTGCTTGAGCTATATTATTAGATCTAAAAATCCGTACTTGTAACTGGGTAGCGATTCTTTGGATGTGCAATGATGAGGTTTCTCTGTTTATTTATCGTTTTGCTAATATTCGTTAAATGTATTACCGTAAGTACATGTCTGGTTTATTTATGTAATTCTTTAAGCACACAAATGAGCAGAGGCGAATTAAATGCTACAGGCATTTTCTACATGTCAACCTTAAGGTGATGTATAGACAAACTTTGGTAGATGCAATGCTGAAAATGAAGGAATCAATTTTTCATTAGAATATATTTTTTTCTTCATTCTGAAACAGTGGAAGTCTGCTATCTTGAAGTGAGATTGGGCGAACCATGTATGCAAAATTCACCAGTATTGGCCTGGAATACACAGCATAGGCCATGGGCCACAGTTGCCATTTGATTAATAGAGAGAAGTTTTTACCAATGTAACTCTGCCAATCAAAGTAACCCTAATTTACGGTACCTATCCTAGCTGGAAAAAAGACTGTCAGTTGTAAATTACTTCAATATGATTGTTAAATAAAACTGAACAAATTTGTGTCGATACCAGAATAAATGAGAGAATTCTTTAAACTTATTTCCATTTGTTTTAGTCTCAATTAAAGCAGGCGAGGGCAATGATGAACTACTGCAATCCTAAATATGTGGAGGATTGTTACGCTATAACCCGGCGCGAACGAAGAGGGGAATCTTACAAGACTAACGTCACTGTTACCTCTAGATACACTGGCGGAAACAATGTAACGGTATGCATTAAATTATCCATCTGTACCAATCTCAGAGAGAGAGAGAGCTGACGGAGTAAAAAGTTCGCCGAATGGTGGCCAAGATTAGGCGAAAGAATCCAGCGCCGTACTAAAGCTCGTTCGATTTTCAAAATCGCGGAAAACAGATGAATGGGCGATGTACAGGCCCGAGAAGTATGGCAGAAGAAAGGAGAGGCCTATACCCAGCAGTGCGTGACTCCGGCCTGAAATGATGATGTAAATTTTAATCGGTCGCTAAAGTGACCTGATCCCCAAGATACAGACTAACGTCTAGTTTGGGGATCACCGTTCAAATTGCTTTGTTTAATGTACTTGATTATTAATAAATCATTTGAATTTGAAAGAAAGTCGTTATGTGTGTGTTTTTTCAGTTGAAGGTTGTGTTAATGAGGGGGTTTACAGTTGAACTGATGAAGATAACAGTTTGCGAGGTTGGCAACATTAAATGGTTGTCTGACTTCATTAAATATTATGGTGATATTGACGCAAACTGTCCTTATAAACCGGTAAGAAGTTTCTATATAGAAGTAACAAATTCAAATTCGTGTTTAAAATTTATTATTTTATTTTACATATTTAACCTACATGGATACTTTGAAACGTAGGTAAAAACATAGGTGTACGGTTCGGGTTGGTGAAGAACCGGCAACAAACTCCATCGCTATTCTTCTTAGAAATATTTGTTTTTAAAATGTTATCTTGTAACAGTGATAATACATGTTTGATATGAGACGATTACTAGTTACAAGGTTCACTATTTGAAACGAAACCATAAAAGTGGCAATCGCTTTTAGCATTTCATATTTCTACCAGCACTTTCGATTCCATACATGTCTTATTTTCGCTAATAGAACGTCACTGTGTCCAGGCACACTGTGTCCAGGCACACTGTGTCCAGGCGCACTGTGTCCAGGCACACTGTGTCCAGGCACACTGTGTCCAGGCACACTGTGTGCAGGCACACTGTGTCCAGGCACACTGCGTCCAGGCACACTGTGTCCAGGCACACTGTGTGCAGGCACACTGTGTCCAGGCACACTGTGTCCAGGCACACTGCGTCCAGGCACACTGTGTCCAAGCACACTGGTTTGGTCTGCAATTTTTTTCGACCCTAACCCTAAAACATTTCAACTTATAAGGTTTTAAACTGTAATGGTCACTAACATTATTATTAGCACTAGAAACGGGATATTTTCCATGTTTACTGATTGATTTGAGTTCCCGATATTTCGGCGCTATTGCAAGCACCATGATCATGGATAAACGAAAAAAAGTTATTGCGGGTGAGCAGACAAATCGGTCTACCCTCTTTCTTGTACGTTTTTTTTTGCACTCAGTACCGCTACCATTGTCACTTGCAACTCGATTCTGTTCCCGACATACGAAACTCACTGTGTCCGGTCGCGAAATTTTTTCGCCACTTCTTCGGTTTTTACATAGCTGAACCACTGGATTCCAGGCTCTCGACAGTTGAAACTCATCCTCCCGGTTGAAGTTCCTATATTTGGTAATCTCAATAGCTACACATTAACAACATTTACATTTTTCATTATTTACATTTCAACTTGTTTGTTCCCAGGGCAAATATGGACTGTATAACCTGGAATTTCCACCCAAGGACATGCCACAGAGACTTGTGAACCTACTTGAAGGGAAGTTTCACGCCAAGTTCTACTTGCAAGCAACCAAAACGGAGGAGATAATAATAGAAAGTACTATATTATTTCAAACTTATTAATAAAACAGTTTACTTGTAAAATCTTACTTTAGTATTTCATTCCACCCACTCTGATGTCATAATATTTTGCTTATGTTTTGGGTATCCATTCCAAGCGCACAAAATAATATGTATAGGTATACAGGATGCAAACGTACCCTTCACGAAGCGCCAACGAAGCATTCTGTACATCAAACTAAGTAACTCTACGCAAAAATTATTGCTGGGAAACGACTTTTTCTGTGTTTTCGGTAAACTCAATGTAACGCACTCTAAAGATTGTGCTGATGGAACTTGGAGAAAGTTAAAAACTTTCTAAAAAACAGCTGTCCCATGCATTTGAGTCAAGTAGTTTTAGAATTCTCTATGTAAGCCTAATCACAGCTCCGACACAAGTACCTACTAGTGTTATTTACTGGGATGCCTCAATTTTTGTATACACACTGTTTAAGATGAAAAAAGTAATGGGCGTAAATATATCATTAACGAAGCCGATAGGCACTTCATCTCTCCGTCATTGCGATATTTTTTTTGTTGTTTGGGGGTCAAATTTTCAACTTTTTCACAAGTTTTTCAGTAGTTAGATGGAAAGTCCTGATCTCCAGCATAAATTGCATTTCAATGTCTCCCAGATATCAGTTAGATTTAATCCGCCTATCTTTATTCGTTTTTCCTCGTCTAATTACAGGCAAAACTCATACATAGTGCGAGCGAGTAACGACTTTAATATTCTTTGTTAACAGTTCTCATATTTTGACCCTTTCACCACCAAAACCAATTCTGCACGGACTCGGCTGAACGCTGAATTGCTTATTATACCTTATTTATAGTTCTTTTATTTTTTTATCGTGCGTCTTAGTGATCCTAACATTTCTATTACTTTTTACCCGTGGGAACTTGTAATTTGGCTCTGTGTAACATTTACAATTGTTGTAGCTGTTGATTCTCCTGTTTATAAATAAATAAATATTAACATATACGTGGTCTAGTTGCAGTGTATCTGTTACCGGCCAACCTGATTACAGGCCAAGCTAGTTTGACCTAGTCCAAACCGGTTTACTTGTATATGATACTAACCTAAACAAAGCATGTACTTGTACACTGCAACCAACTTGGATATAGCACTTGCCGGCCGCTGACGTGGCACCGCTCGCTACGCTCGCTCGGCTCGCGCGTTTTGGTCACAGTTCTAACCTCACCTAACCCATTGAGTCGTAGTGCCCTATGATCGTTTTAAACCATTTAGGCCTACGACAAACTAGTTTGGCTTAAAATTGGGTTTGGCTGGTAACATATCCAACATTTTAAACGTATTTTTTTTTGCATTCTTTATACTTTCCATCCAATGATTACATAGACCAAAAATCAACCGCAATTTGTACACTGTTAATAATATGTTGTGTTTTCCGTGTACCCTATTTTAGTAATGTTATTAGGTAGGTATATCAAAAAAAATAATTAGATGTCAAATATAATCAGATGTAGGTTTGTACCAAATATATTAAGCCATTATTCACAGGAAGACATTACATTAATGGTAGGCTAGGTAAGTTAAATTGGTAATCAGAATGTTGTTGCTACTTTCCAAGTTATACTGACAGTGATACGACAAGCATGAGGTCCATCGGTTTATTCGCGGTGTTACTAATACTCGTTACAATAAAATGTTTTGCCGTAAGTACCACTTACAATTATTGAAAAAAAATACAGATAATGTAATGGGTAGGTAATATTCTGCATCACAGTGTTCTCAATGTGAATGATTAAGTTAAATTACGTTATAATTAATGGAACGTAATGTGATTTGATTAAGTTGGGCTGGTTTGTAAGCTGGGCTGTGAAGAACATGGATGAAAAAAGATATCGCTGAATACACAAACAAAAACAAAAATTAGACCAATTGATAACCTCCTCATTTTGGAAGTTGGTTAAAAAGACGGCCAGTTATCTTGTGACGTTCGCGAACGAACTAGGTCGTAAGAGCAGTTTCCACACAGCAACTGGTTCACAGACTTCTCAGTTTCCAGGTCTTAATTCGTTCGGTGCGAGGCGCCGCCCGCCCAACCTACTCAGGTCACGTAAAAGAGTATTTTCAATCACTAAAATAAGGAATACATTTACTGCACCTATTACATTAATATTTAAACAACACACAAGTGAAATCTACAAGTTATGCACTTAGAATTAACACATTTAGAATAGACTAGCTTCTGCTCGCGGCTTCGCCCGCGTGGATTTCGGGAATTGCCCACGGAATCTTACTTCTGGGATAATAAGTAATCTATGTATGTATGTACATACATAGATTTACGTGTACTTGCTATTGCAAATATTTGTTCATAGTAATATCAATTAAATTACATATGTGAAATATCTTGGTTTGAGATTGGACACCGGGACACCAATCAAATGATTTATTAGGAATCTATTTATAGACATAATACTTTGACATAGTATCAATGTCCCGTATCGCGAGCCAACGCGAAAATCGGTGGAATAAACCATATTCACAGACACGTACGTCTACCTCAGAAAAATCGTACCTACTTAGTAATAGGTAAATACTCCCGCGCCCCGCACGCCCCACGCAACGCTGCGCGGCATGCGCCCTTCTACGTGAGCTTCGAAGCCCTATTTAACTATATTGGGGGATGATTTTGGAAAATCTGATACACATGTCTGATAATTTTAATTGAAGAGTGTGAACATCAATTTTCGAGTCAATCGACCCAGCAAATATTAAGTTTCACAGAAAATTCAACACCCCATTTTACCCTCTTAGGGGTAGAATTTCAAAAAAACTTTTCTTAGTGGATACCTACTCATCACAAAGAATACACCGTCTAAATTTAATTTCTCTCGGACCAGTGGTTTGGGCTGTGCATTGATATATCAGTCAGCCAGACAGGACATTGAATTTGAAATTGGGGGATGATTTTGGAAAAACTGTGATACACGTATCTCATAATTTTAACTGAAGAGTTTGAATACAAATTTTCAAGTCAATCGCCTCCGAGAATAAAAAGTTTCACAAGAAATTTAACACCCCATTTCACCCTCTTGGGGGTGGAATTTCGAAAAACCCTTTCTTAGTGGATACTTACTCTTCACAAAAAATACACCGTTCAAATTTCATGTCTCTCGGACCAGCGGTTTGGGCTGTGCGTTGATATATCAGTCAGCCAGACAGGACATTAAATTTTAAATTTGGGGATGATTTTGGAAAAACTGTGATACACGTATCTCATAATTTTAACTAAAGAGTATGTATACATATTTTTAAGTCAATCGACTCCGAGAATAAAAAGTTCCACATAAAATTAAACACCCCATTTCACCCTCTTAGGGGTGGAATTTCAAAAAACCCTTTCTTAGTGGATATCTACTCTTCACAAACAATTCACCGTCTAAATATCATGTCTCTAGGATCAGTGGTTTGGGCTGGGGGTTGATATATCAGTCAGCCAGTCAGGACGTTTAATTTTAAATTGGGGGATGATTTTGGAAAAACTGTGATACATGTATCTTATAATTTTAACTGAAGAGTAAATACACAAATTTTCAAGTCAATCGATTCAGGGAATAAAAAGTTTCACAGAAAATTAAACACTCCATTTCACCCTCTTAGGGGTGGAATTTTGAAAAACCCTTTCTTAGTGGATACTTACTCGTCACAAAGAGTACACTGTCCAAATTTCATGTTTCTAGGACCAGCGGTTTGGGCTGTGCGTTGATATATAAGTCGTCAGTCAGTCAGTCAGTCAGTCAGTCAGGACTTTGAATTTTATATGTATGTTATGTTTTAAGTAAAACAAAAAAAAAAAAAAAAGGTAGTACATCAAAATAGCTACTTTAACAAACAAACGCGTGCAATTTGAGATTCCCGTGCAAAGCTAGCGAATTATTTGCCTTTCTCTGGTTCGAGCCGGGAGCTTCTTCTTCTTAGCGTGTCGATGGCAATCTAGATTGTGTCAGCCCAGAACTGAGCTACTAGTTTAGCGCTTTCGGTTGCGTCCATCAGTTCCTGAAGTGAACAAACAACAGCACCACATTTACACTGCAGGGCAGAGTCATCAATGAATCTCCACCTGAGCAGGTTTTCCTTGCTGCGACCAACCTGGGTCCGGAGCCTATTTAAAGACTTCCAGGTCAGCCATGGCAACTCATGTCCAGGTGGGAGATTTTCAGCAGGTGGAACGAATGGGTTAGGTAAGGATGCACCACCTCGCCACAGCTTTAGTCTTTCCGTAGACCGCTCGCCAGTGAGTGGGGCGACACACTTCAGAAAGCTGTTTCGACTTTTCAGCCTTTGCGACACGAGGGTATTTAGATGTAGAGGGTGTCGTGTGTCTGAAATCATTTTGGCTTTTTCGTTAGAGCTCGCCACCGTTCTGCGAACTTCTGGTGGCGCTATTCCTGCCAGTGGGTACAGCAACTGTACCGGGGTCGGTTTAGGCAACCAGTGATGATCCGGCACGTTTCATTCAGAGCTGTATCCACTAACTTTGCGTGGGCTGAACGGCTCCACACGGGGCATGCAAATTCACCAGCTGAAAAAGATAGCGCGAGCGCAGTAGTCCGCAAGACATGAGGCGAAGCACCCCACTTCGAAGAGACTAGTCGCCGTAAAAGATTGTTGCGAGTGAGCACCTTCTGTTTGATGGTATGGCAGTTTTTGCTGAAAGTCAATGATCTGTCCAGAGAAACTTTGGAAAGTTACTGTGCTCGATAGACACCCCGTCCCAAATGATGTTAAGTCTCCGCCTAGCCTCTCTGTTTCGAAGGTGGAAAATGCAAGATTGTGTTTTGCTCGGATTGGGTTTGAGTGAATTAGCGAGGTAGTATGTGGCTAATTCACCAAGAGCATCTGACAGGCGGACCTCGACCTCTTCAAAGGAGGTGGCTTGGGAGGTGAGAGCAAGGTCGTCTGCGTAGAGGAAGCGGGACGTGTTTGGGCTTGATGGTTGGTCGTTGGTGTATATGTTAAATAGAAGCGGTGCCAAGACACTACCTTGGGGCAGGCCGTTCTTTTGTGCCCTCCAGCGACTTTTATCTGAGGGAAGGTGGACCAGGAAGCGGCGGTAGTGGTGAAGTTCCCGGAGTATCCGAACAAACTTCTGATCGCTGATCAAGGTCTCCACCTTCCACAACAACCGCTTGAGGTTGACTGTATCGTAGGCAGCTGAAAGGTCTACGAACACAGCGCCTGTGACCATTCCTTCCTCGAAACCCGGGAGCTGATGAACTATATCCGAGACTTAGTTCGCTAAGAAGCCGCGGACGAAACTGAACACTCCTGAAATACTATGCACAATTCCAAGCAAAACTACCATCATTTTCCTGCCTTTATCCCAATTTATTTGCGGTCGCCGCAGCATGTCTTTTTCTTCCATACTTCTAAGTACCTATATTACTCGTTATCTTAGCAGCCACCTCCTTTCTAGCTATACCGTCCTATTCATCGTTTCTTTGGTCTACCCCTACTCGTATAGCCACCCACGTTCATATTCTAAATTTTGCACTTTCTTTTTTTCATTTTATTTGAGAGAAACCAGAATACCTTAAACTATATCCATCCTGTACACTGTGAATTCCAAGAAATTGTCCAGAATTTATTGCAAGAAGACAATTCTTCTTTATCGTCGTGCCGATGATTCCCTTTTTTATTTATAATCCAAACTAGCTTTGACCAGACCTCTGCCACCCTGACGCAATTAAACCAAATATTATTAAAAGAGTCAGTTTCAGTGCCACCAGCCAGCCGCGAGTTCGGATTTCTGTCCAGTTCAGTTGGTGGCAATATGCTGGGCTCACCCGCGAACATGGGACTAACATAACTAGCGAAATATTTGTTGTATAGAGTACAACCCACTCTGCCTAACTCTTCGGTGACTACAGGCGTGCTGTTATCTTTAGGTACTTCTTAAATCCTGGTGAGCTTTTCTCCTGAACGGCTTTTACTGATATCCGCTTTTGATGTTTTTGTACTTATTTATTCATCTAGATGATTCATAGTTTTGTGTGGACCCGGTAGGTCACACTGTTGTCGACAACCAGAAAGGCCAGGATAACGTCTGTTGGGTCAGCTAGTCTTTTATCATAATCGAAATGACTGCTGCGTTTGGTTTTTAGTCCCAGCTGAGACAGGAGGGGGCGATAATCAACTTCTGCAATACCAAGTACGTGTCAGACTGCTATGCTATCACCCGGCGTGCCGGAAGACGAGAGCCTTACAAGACCAACATTACTACTGTCATAAAATACACTTGGGGCAACAACGTCACGGTACGTATCCGCCAAGTTTACACAACGAGCTACTCAACGACACGTAACATTGTAAAAATCATACCTTAACATGCATAACAAACTCTGTCTTTTCAATATACTTTCAGCATTTTACATCCCACTGTTTTAAGCTTTCACGATTTACAACTAAACTAATACTGTCACTTACGGGATATCTTCCGTGAATATCGGGAGCTCAAAATAATGAACAATCACGGAAGACATCCCGTAAGTGACAGTATTAGTTTATTTTTCATACCAACCAAGAACCAAGGTAACCAAGGTTACCGACGTAGCCCGAAGAATTGCCAATCTTGACCGAACGATGATGACCTGATGAATGTTGCGCCGATCCGCTGGATGCGTGACGCACGGGACTGGTCAATGTGACGACACTTGGGGGAGGCCTATGTCCAGCAGTGGACGTCTTTCGGCTGAAATGATGATGATTTGATGATGATGATGATTTTTCATGCTGTCATTACAATTAGATGATCACTATGATTATGTTTTGGTGTGCTTACCAACAGTTCTTTTGGTGTTATATTTTTAGAGAGTAGTGGAAGCCAAGTGAAAATGGTCTTTGTCGAACTTTGCGTGATTTTTTTCATCAGTATTGCTCTCAAAAGGGTGGAGAATCGTTAGGACATCGGCATGCCCTAGAAGTTCATGGACATATAACATCCACCAACTCGCCCTAGACCTGCCCTCTCTCACTCAGAGAGAATGAGAGAGCCTGTCTCTCAGCAGTGGGAAGTTGGTGGGCTGATTATGTTTAAACTAACTGATATGTTATGTGTATGCATATTTTTCAGATCAAGGTAGAACTGTATGGCGGGATAACAGTCGAATTGGTGAAGACAAAGCTGTGTGACGCAGAAAAAATTGACTGGTTGATCGACTATATCAAAACTTATGGCCATGTTGATGGTACCTGTCCTTATAAACCGGTAAGCCTGATTTAAAGCAATAGCTGACTGACAAAATCGTCAGTTAGTCAGTTTTGTATCAAATCTTTTTAGTTTTTAAAAAGAGTTTGAAATGTTCCAATATGCCATCACCTTCCAAGTCTTTTCCCAACTATTTTGGACCGCCATCCAGCCTAATTGAGACGACTGGTTGTCAGACTTTCGGGCTTCTCGTAACGTCTGCCCGAGGGCTACGAATGACATCCGGGACCGACTGCTTTATCTACGTGCTTTCCCTTTCAGAAGCATAGAGGTGTATTGTGTATGTGATTCATGGTTAGGGTGGTCACGGACCGACCCCGCCAAGAGTTGCTTGACCCGTGAGGCTGTAGTAATTTAGCCATAAGCTCTTCATGTTTGAGATGTTGTATACAATATAACTACTGGAGAATAGCTCTTGAATTCGTTCTTTGAATGTTAGTTCCGACTTCCTTTCCTCTGATCTCAATAACCATTAATAACTCAGCATGTAATTTTGTTTCCAGGGCCCATATGGACTTTTTAACATGGAATTCCCTCCCAAGAACTTGCCAGTAAGAACAACCAAATTATTTAATGGGAATTTCCACGCCAAGTTTTTCTTGCTAGTTACAAAAACGGAGGAGATTATAATAGAAAGTACTGTTAAGTACCGAATGATTTATTGAAATAGATTGCTTTGAAAACAAAACGTTATTTTTGCTTTATTTTTTACGCGTCTGTTGTGGTTCCGAGCCTAGTCTCTAATACAGCATGTATGAAAAAAAAAATTGAATTCATATTATCATCAACAGACCATTGAACAACCATCATCCCTACTCGACTAAAATGTACACCCCATGGAGAAAGTTGTTCAGATTGATGGTCTGAATCACACCCTTATAATATAGGCACAACTTTCAGATATACACTGTAGGTACAGCCGACTAAATTAAATTCCAGCCTAAGGCTCCAAACAAAAGTCACAGTAGCCATAAACTGTAGCTGCAAAGCAACTGGAGCAAGAGCAGGCCCATTTTGTAATAAAAAAAATAAAAAAAAACTGGTATGAGACTGCAGACCGCAGCAGCAACATAGCGTATACTCCATACGACTGATTTCCGAGTAACGACTCCATGGAAACAGCAACTGGCGACAATGTCGCCGTTGATGGAACTTTTGTCATTAGGATAATATTATACAGAGTGATTCTTTAAAGTATAACAATATTATGGGTTTATGGGGAAATCGGAATCCATAAGAGATACTGGGAAACTTAGTATCTTGCAATAACATTAAACATACAGGGTGTAAACAGACCCTTCACATCGCCGTCATCTAAGCATCAAACTCGTAAGTAACTTTACGCAAAAATTATTGCTGGGAATCGACTTTTTTTTGGGGTGAAAAATCACGTTTTACGGTAGGACTCGATGGAAAGCACTCAAAGCATTGTGCTGATGGATGGATTGAATAGTATGGGGGTCGTGGAGGTATGAAAAGTAAAAATCTTACATTAAAAACATGTATTTAAAAAAAAAAACTTGTGAAAAAGTTGGAACTTTGACTCCCAATATCTCCGTAACTAGAAGGTTCCCAGGTATAGTCTGAAACAAAAAAATGCTCGCAAAGACGGGGAGAACAAATGCCTTTCGGTTAAGTTAAGGGTCTATTTACACCAGTATCATTATAATCCTATGGATGGACAATTTACGAACAAAGCATTTTTGGCTCTGTCGTTTTTCAGGTAAAAACTGACATAACGACACGCCAGGTCAAATTGGGAGACCTATAAAAAAAATTGATGTAATCTACATAATTTAGGCTATTACTTACAGGAAAATATTTAATGTAAACTACACGGTATTTAACTGAATTTTCAGAATGATTAAATGTTTCAAATTATTTTGTCTGCGACATGTCAAGCATGCGGTCTCTTTGTTTATTCGTTGTTATACTAATATTTGTACAATGTTTAGCCGTAAGTACTATTTCCATTAATTTACTCATTAATTACTGTTACTGTTAGCCGCCTGTGTCATCCCACTGCTGGACAAAGGCCTCTCCTCACGTATCCACGGCCAATGTGGAACACTGGTCGTTGGTTCTGTCCAGCGCCCCCCCCCCCCCCCCATCTCCTGCGAGGTCTACCGCGTCGCCTTCTGGCTGTGTCAGGGCTCGAAATCGTGGTTATTTTGGCGACTTTTTGAGCAACGTCAGTAATTTCTGTTTTGGATCGCAATATTCATCAATTATCGTCTTTTATGCAACAAGGGGATCTAGCAACGTCATAATGTCGTGGTCGTTGTAAAGAATTCTGAACTTAACCAAGGATTCTAGATAGTTAGAATCGTGAATGCAGTGAATTCGATCAAGACGAGAACAACTTCATTGCCGAGAAGAATATTCCACTTAATACACCTACTCTTCATTTGCCTTTTCCTAACTATGTGGGGGTCGGCTTCCAGTCTAACCGGTGCTGTATGCCAATATATTACATGGAGCGGCTATCTAAGTGTTTATCTGACCTCCAAAACCCAGTTTCTGGACGACATGAAACATTTTGGTAAGACTAAACTGGACTTTCGGGAGAAAGATCTACAAATGACAGTTTCACACCTTTTAATTGAATTGAGGGTTCAAATTCAAATGACATGAGTGACCAGCCGGTAATATTATTCAGTAGTCGGTTACCTAAAATGGGGGGCAGTGAGACTGTAATATTATTGTTATTATACCTGGAAGGCCATCAAATCAAAGTGAAAGAGTTAATCAATGTTATTTTAGAGCGAGATTAAGCAGGAGCGCGCAACTGTCATCACTTGCAATCCTAACTATTTGACGGATTGTTATGGTATGACGCGGCGCCTTGCAAGAGGGGAGCCCTACAAGACTAACCTTACTGCTGTCAGCAGATACCCCTTCGGCAACAATATTACGGTTTGTATCTGTTTCCATAAGATTGTGATCCTAACTATTTGACGGATTGTTATGGTATGACGCGGCGCCTTGCAAGAGGGGAGCCCTACAAGACTAACCTTACTGCTGTCAGCAGATACCCCTTCTGCAACAATATTACGGTTTGTATCTGTTTCCATAAGATTGTGAATATCGTTCATTTATAATCTATCTCGTGAGACTATAAACTGTTGAAAAATTGTAAGGCAACACGTCATGTTTACAATATGACGCATTTATTTTTCGGTAGTTTTATAATCGATCAATGTTAAATAGGGTTCATATTCTGTCCGATTTTATCACCCGTAAAATTGCAAAACCTCCGTGACACGTGACGTTCAACCAATCAGCGCGCAAACGTTACTAAAACTGACTTTCATTATGCAGACGGTGTGATGCTGACTGCTCAATTTAGTTTGGGGAACCTTTTTGTGTGGGCTTTATTCACTATTGGCCGGTTTTTTCATGATTAGGTATCCCATCACAACTGTGACGTTTTGCTAGTTAATTTTATTTGAACCGGTATTACATTATAAAATAGAGTAGGTACTTACATACTTACACAAGATTATAGGTTTATTACAACAGTAACATTAAATATATCGATTTTGCAATTTACATCGCCAAAGTACATACCTTCACCTTCAATATTTTATTTCACATAGGCCTCGATGGGCACTTATAAAACGTCGACAAAAAGGTGCACGGTTCGGGTTGGTCGTTTCCTATGGAGAAGAACCGGCAAGAAACTCCATGGTTACTCTTTTTCCTCTTAGGACCCTTATTATATTGTTTTAACGGGTGTTTTTTTATTTCAAAATGAATGTGTCCCAACAGAGTGTTACATGGGTTGTGTTTATAGGTCATGGGACCGACACAGATGTTATATGAAATGATATCTAACATCAAAGTCAGAGTTAAAGCAGGCTTTCAAAACTAAAAACACTTTTACTAAAACAAACTTTAACAGTAAATAATCAAATAAATTAATAAACACTATACCTTCGGTTGGCACTCCGGTGGACTTCAAACCAATACCTGCGGATCGGGCTGTTCGAATCCTCACTAACGACCCTCAGCAGTCGATTGGGCGATTTGCTATGAATGCTGCAGAACGAAGCTACGCGCGATCGAATAACGTAATGCTTTAGCAATAAAGTTGAAAATATTGTAGTAGCTTGGTGTGCTGGCGTCTGTACATGGTTTATTTCGCTGATGGATGCATTGAATAGTACTTGAAGGGTCATTGAGTTATTCAAACTAAAGTTAAAGCATTTTAAACTTGTATTTTCTTTTAAAACATGTGAAACCTTCAATATCTCCGTAACTAGAAGGCATGATCCAGTTCAAAAAATGATCGCACTGACGAGAATCACACGTTCCTTTCGGCTTCGACTCGCGCGTCCGCGGGTAGTATACTCCCCAATAATATAGAGGACGATGGACGAGGTGTTTGTACAAATGTACACCCTTTTATAAGAATGTGTTTTTAACCTTAATTGGATTCCAAAAATAAAATGCTGTATTTCATGTGTGGTTTTTTTCAGCTGAAAGTGATAGTGCATAATGTTATCAACGTTGAACTGTTGAATATAAAGCTGTGCGACTTGCCGAATATACCATGGGTGTGGGAATATGTTCAAATGTTTTCAAATTTCAACGGTGACTGTCCTTATAAGCCGGTAAGACTCATTTAAATAAGTACCTTATACAGATCTCCCAAGGAAATTACGCGCTTACAAGCTTGGTAACACTGGCTTTTTAGCAACTGAATGGAGTGAAGGCGACTCTGTGCCGCGACGTTCGTACTAATAATTCGGAATCAAGAAGATTCTCAAAGCGGATAACTTTTCTGATTGAACTGTATGTTATTAGATGACAAACAATATGGCAGCTTGCTTGATAGCACCGTCGCCTGGGGGATGCCTGATCTGTAATATCGGAGGCATCGCAAATATGCCGCCATCCTCGGTAGAGTGCGACATGGGCCTTTTGGCACAGGCGAAACCAACACCGCCATCTTGTTTTTTCACAGACAAATTCACAAATGTTGACAAACAGCTTTGTGCTGACAATGTCATCCAAGCGCCAAAAGAACTAGGACGCACTCTACAAAGACCTTTATATGACTTTCACACCTGAATAATGTATGTAAAATTTTGTTCTCAGGGCTTATATGGATTTTATAATATGGAGTTTCCACCCAAGAACACGCCGAAGAGAATTTTGAATATGGTTAAGGGAACGGTTCACCTCAGGTTTTATTATGTGGGAACCAGAACGGGAGAGATAATTTTAGAATATGATATAGTAGTTAGTGTTTAAGTTAAAGCTTGTAGAATCATAGTTTTGTATTTTATTTGATTACTTCTTTCGTTGAGCTGTTTGGAGCTTACCCCTCTGCAACGATCATACGCGCCTGTAATGGTTATGGACGCGTTACATTGTACGCGAGCGCGGACGGTTCGCGTGCACGGAACGCCGAGCTTGCGTGCCACACCTGCGCAATTGTAGCGCGATTGAATTGAAGGTTCCTAATTTGCACTCGAACTCCACAGTTCGTGCTTGAGATGACATTATAATTTGCACGCGAACTACTCGAAAACCGCTCGCGCACATGTTCCTGGGTGTCTGTACTATATTCCTAAGATGCAGGCAAACCGGACAGTTCGTGCGCGTGCACACCGACTGTGGGGAAAACCAATGAATGAAGTTCCTTAGACCGTGTCACGAGTCATTGTGGCGCGTTACTTAGTGAGTTTTCAGTTATACGCGCGCACACGCCCGCCACATTACGCGTTTAAAAAAATGGAACGTGCGTACACCCGCTTATACGTGTTTGCGTGGGATAAGCGGGCGCCCGGGGAGGCGTCTCTCGCAGCTCCCGCTTGTAAGTGCGTCAACGCTCGCACGAGTCATTTGTGAAGCAACAGGCGCGAGCATACGCGCGTATACACGCGTCCAAAAACGAGTTTATACGCGCTGACAATACGCAAATCTGAAACAGCCCTTAAACAGTTTTACTATGTTATGTATTTATATCTCTTGGTGAGGAACACAATTTGGTATTTTTCAGTGACAAAACAATTCAGTATTCAAGACAACGTTGCCTTGATGAACATATAATGCAGTTTTGTAAGGTCTGAGTGTCTCCTGCAACCCAAAATAAAACTCAGAATTTCGTTGAAACATTGTTATAACGGAAAAGCTGACACCTTGATTTCGCCAAGTAGAATTCGGTGCATAACGTTCTATACCGTTATCACTGGGCTCCTCTCTGTTAGGGAGAGTGGACTATAAATCCGCCACGCAGGCCCATTGCGAGTTGGTTGGTGGGAGAACACGCGAATTTTATCTGGATTTTTCATTCACCGATTAGACAGCATTCATAAATTACGCACAGTACTTGTCACGGTGCGAAAACGAATAGTCCTCCTTAAACTTCTAGCAGGTGCTGAGAAATTTATACATATTATTATTTATAAACTCACGCTTTATTCCCATGGGGTGGGCAGAATCACAGAACGCCACCTACTATGATCCTTACATACTTTAAAAATTGTCTAATGAAAAAACTTAATTTCACTTTGCCCGACCTGAAAATAAAACCCAGGTCCAAGTGTGGCGAGCTTCACTTGGTTCTAGGTGATGCCCTGCACACTACAGGAATTGATGGACGTTAGTGATAGCACCAAACTGGTAGCAAAGTTCTGGGGACTCGCTAAATAGAAGAACACTCGTACGTAGTATATTAATACACAAGATGCACAAACAAAGTTATTTATTACCACCATATCGTATCAGATCGGATGCACGCTCCGCCATCGCGATGATCACGGAGTTTGGGAACAGAGACACGGGTGATGGTAGTACACTGGCGTCCACGATCCGTAGTCCTGATACCGATTTTACTCTGAAAACGGCCAAAACAGAAGGTGTTTAATTAACTTTAATCTCGGTGACTGTGGCTTGGTGTGACTTGGTGGTGAGAGGCCTTGGTACGAAGAGATACACACATCCCGGCATGATTTTTTTTCAGGCGCATTTTCAAGATTACGGTTCACTTTCTTCTTGGCTAAATAAGTAAAACTAAAACCCTCTCGCCCAGTGAGGCTGGCGGGTTCGCACCCAAACACTTTACAGAGTACTTGGTACTGCTTGGTGCCAAGAAAATTTGCCCCAGGTTTCACGATTTAAGCCGCGTTGACTCGATATTTGCATGCCAATGTTTTAAGGCAAACGTGATCTGTTACATTCTTATTTTAACATCTCCTGCATGCTGACAATTTGTTGTTGTATGTATTGCACTCATGTTTGTGCAAATAAATAAATGATTATGATGATTATGATCAGAGTATGCTCGGATGGAGTGGACTCGGATACCTACTCGGACGCAACTCGTATTGTGGCAACCAAAAATCCGTGTGCACTCGGATGTGTTGGCAAGGGTTGCCACAATACGCGTTGCGTCCGAGTAGGTATCAGAATCCACTCGTTCCGAGTATACTCTGATCGTGTCAACGCGGCTTTACTGACAGTTGGTTAATGGTGTCAAAGAGCACTTTTTAGTCCATTCTTTTACGACGTTTAAGATACTAGTTAACATTTCATTCAAGGATTGGCCTGATGAACGACGTAGCAAGATTCAAGGCTGGTAGAAAAGCTGGTCAAAGTGTACAGAGTTCGAACCAAACATAAATTATGTCTGAGGTCCTCGTCTATTATGTGAAGTAGAAAAGACCGCTTAAAACATTCACCTTTAACGGCATCGAAGACTTTTAAAGCAACCCCTTACCGTAACTCCTGGTCTACCACCTTCCCGCCAGCACAGGTGCCTCCCGCATGGTGTCCTGTCACCGCCACTTCTCTAATGATACACTCCAGGTATGCGTCTGGAGGACTTGGGGGAGGTTTCGGTTTCGGAGCCTTGGGTTCTTTTGTTTTTGACTGTTTCTTGCCACTAAAATGAAATAAGTGATCACGATATTTGTACCTACAAAATTATCTGTATTTGGATGTCATGGCTTGGTTCTTGTTATGCTTTACATGATTATAGGCAGCACGCATCTTATGAAATACAAAATAGGTGCTAAAGTTAGGTTTTACAAATCAAGGTGGCAAAGCATGGTTGAGACAAGTTGCTACGTTTCTGATAATGCTAATTCAAGTTTGAAAGGCTGTTAGCAAAAATATACGTCTTTTTCTGAAAAGAAGCTGAACTTTCGTCTCAAGAACGTCTATCTTTTATCAAAAGAATGTTTATACAAAATAGGCTTATACTTATGGTGTACTTGTACAGCTACTCACAACTTCCTCCTGCGTATCACTGGTCCGTTCTGTTCCTCTTTGCTGTATCTCCACAAAGACAGACATCGTTCAGGTCGCGGCCAGTGTATCCGCGCTCCGATGTCTCGGAACGGCTTGGATGATATCAACTGCTCAGCTCTTCGGATTGCTAGAAAATATTACCATACCTCATTACATTTTGGATATTTCGTAAGAAATGCTAAATTCAGCTATCAGACATTGCATTGAAAGGTGAGACTGTTCAGTTGTACCTAGTTTAATTCAAAAGCTCAATGAAATTGGCGCTATAACCGTATAGCTTAACCTAGTTTTTGATGACAGTTCAAAGGATTCATGTTATTAGAACTACAAAGAACACTTCAGGCTTCAGCAGAGTGAGCACTAACCTTTAACCATACACCGAACATCGTAATATTGCTCCAAGTGGTTAGGATCTACCACAGGCGGCATGGAGGTGGTGGAGTCAGCTAGCGTGACGGAGCCTCTACTCCTGGGCTGAACGCAGGTGCACAAGAACATGAAGCCTTCCTTGTTCGTGTTGTTGTAGAAGGGAAACGCGTCACGGAACACCTGGGGATATGATACTTGGACATCATCAGCTTGTAGCAGTTCACTTTTGAATTTGGACATGGGTTGAATGAAAAGCGAAAGCCATTCATTCAATTTAGGCTGAGAATTTTACTTTTTGAAGGTCAAATGGCAGAGGAAGACGGTACCCCAAAACGGTTCCAAAAAGGGCAGGCCCTTTGCCACCTCCAAATGTTTTAGTTGAGATCCGTAACAAAATCCCCAGCAAAAACAAAAAAATAGCCTAGGGTTAGGTTAAATGGTGTGGGATTGGAGAGGCCTGTTTACAGCAGTAGAATGCTATTGGCTGATGACGATAATGCGAGGTAACAACCAAGGAGCATGAACATTTTTTTATGTCCCTTCTTTAACCTTACCTGAGGTTTGTAGTTTGATAGATCTCTCAACAGCCTCTCACTAGCCGTCCCCATTGAGAATAGCATGACAGCAGACGTGTTCTGATATTCCACGCCTGCTAGAGGTGGAAATGATAGTAAACCTGTAAAATTGTAAAATTAAAATTCTTAGTAAAAAAATTTCGACGTCAGGAGCTACTCGAATAGTTTAGGAACCTGGTCAATCTTGGTCAGAACTACATATATTCGCCCAAAACTAGCTTCAACCTTGATGTCAGTTGCAAGGATGCTATTAGGGCTGTTTCAATTTAAGCGTTGGGTGTCGTACTAATGCCGCACACCTGTAGTGCCGCTTGCTTTGTTCTGGTGTAGGACCGCTGCAGGACGACAGCACTCCGACATCAACCACATAAATTGAAAGCGTAAAGTCTGCAGGACGATCGTATTTTGTTGATATCTTCTTCAGTCGAGCTATGGATTCAGACGAAGAACTAAACGCGTGTCATTTGCGACGTTGCCGTCCTGCCATAGTGCGCGCGCTGTGTTGGGCGTTGCACTACGCTCACAACATGTCCATCAATTACCTTTACGGAAAAATAACAAATATTCGTGCCCAGCACGACTCCTGCACCGCTCCGCCGCAGTGGCATCAAACACCAGTCCTTAGACTTACAACTTGCTAGTGTTGGTGGCCCACCAGTGAGGTACTGCATAACAGCACAATGAAGAATATCATAGGAAGATGAAATAGCAGCCACTGATCTATGAGGTTATAATGGTGGCATTTTTTTGTAGGTAGGTTTTTCAATTTATGTAGGTAATGAGCCAATGCACAATGGTAATGTTTAAACGAGTATAGGAAACACCGACTATCATCATCTAGTTTTAAATATTGTTTACTGTGTCGTGTAATAGGATTTTTTCAAGCAATTTACAGTAATCAATCATCCTAGCCTTTTCTCAAAATACATAGGGATCAGCTTTCAGTCTAACCGGATGTCAGTATAAGTATTTTACATGGAGCGACTGCCTATCTGACCTCCACATGGGTAATACCCATTGGTGAGACTGGTCAGACTTTTAGGCTTCTGTCTCTTCATAACGACTGTCAAAGATCTACAAATGACAGCCGATACCAACGGCCTAGCGGGTCACCCATCCGAGGACCGACTTCGGCAAGCACTGCTTAGCCTCTAAGATCAACCCTGTTAACTACGGCTGTTAACCAATTCACAGTAACTTAATAAATATCATAAATCTTCCGAACATACCTCTGAAAATACCCCTATTGCACAGTAAATGAATCTTACCGGTATTCCTCCAGTAATACTCCAAGATGGTTTTGAACGTGAAGACTTTAGACAACGTGACGCTGATCGGTTTCTGGATACTGACGTAGATCGGCATGTTCATGTGGTCGTGGAAGTTCCTACCCACTTCCGAATTGGCTGATATCTGCTTTATTTTTAACCTAAAACCAATTGGTGGTGATAGTATCATGTGTTGAATCAAGAAATCTAATTGAATAACAATAAATTGAGTAGGTACCTATTTGTTACATTCAATTAAGAAAAGATGAATAGTACTAAACAAACTGCCACCTTGCTCAAACTTTAAGTAACATAGATTACTTAGAATAGAAGATTAAAAAGAAAACTGTTTTGTAGATGGTTTTATTATTGCGGATCGATAGTGCTGTACCTATGGTGTACCTGTCAGGTTAATCACACACAGCCACCTCGGTACATTTTATACAACGCTACCTTTGCAACAACTCCGCTGGACCGATCCCCGAAAGCATCAGCAGCTGGGGAGTTTTGACAGCCCCCGCTGACACTATGATCTCCTTGTTCACGAATATGTTGTCCAGTTCGCGATGGTTCTGCAGGATGTACAGCGAAGTTGCTGTGCGGTTCTCGAAACGAATCTGGAAGAAAATTGAAAATCAATGGCATTCTGTCCACAATTCGCCAGGACATAATTATCGTTCAAGTCTCATCTGTGTGAAGGATGATATGGCTAGGAAGGAGTTGACTATAATTACACTCAAAGGGTGATCTTGGCTGTGATTCCCAGGTAAGGCAAAGTGGTATTGGTTACTTCTATCAAGAATCTCTAAGTAGCAGTCCTGATCTGAGCCTGATTGATCCCAATGATCTCACCCTCTGTCACATGGTACTTAAACATAACTGGCGAAATCTGGGTGTACCTACCTACACGTCTGCCTAACCCTTCGGGGATTATGGCGTTACGTAATGTTTTATCCAAGCTACTTACAAAAACTGCCTGTGTCCTCAGCAGCACATGAAGATTCTTCCTCCTCAAGGCTGGTTTTAAATACGCGTCTAAAGTAGAATGGCGGGCGCCATCTTTGATTGTCGCAGTCGGTCTTCTGAAGATCGTGTGTTTCTTCATCAGAGTAAGAGAAGCTTCTCGGAATGTGTTCATTAGTTCATTTTCGCCATCTATGAGTCTTAGTTTCATTGGGACCTGAGGAAAGTCATCAAAATGTAGGTAGGTATGTCTGTGGGATTTTATTTAGCGGCGTTCCGAATCCGTTTCATTTAAGATTTGCACTTTTTTCATAGATGTAGTAAAACAGCAAAGCAACTTCGCTACGTTTTAAGAAGATCCTACTTATGTGTATCTCGCCGGACAGGTTTTGGGTGATCTAAGTAATAACCAGTCTTTTCTTTCTTTTTGAAGTAAGTAAGTAGTTGTTTTCGACAAACTGTTCAAGGAGTTGTGCTGTAAAAACCAATACGATTGTCTATCGGTAGAGCAGCTAAGGTTTTGTGTTGCAGTAGAAAATGTACCTTGAAGTAGATACCTAGAGTTATTTTATAACATGTCCTTACCTTTGCCCCAGGACAGTCCCCATCTACAGCGCAATGTCCTGAATCGAACTCACTCCTCACAGTCCCGAATGCTTTTATCAAATATGGCCTCAAGTCTTCAGCAGTCCATCCTTCGAAGCCGAGCTGGGCCCATCTTTCGTAGTCTTCAGGAAGACCAAAGCCGTGGAGTAAGAAGTTAATTTGACCTGATCCACCGAGGCCTTTACCCCTTGGTATGAATTGAGACTGAAAACGAAACTCAGTTACTTAATTGACACCCAGTACCTTAACAGGTTCAGTAATCGTCCGCTCGTAAATGGTCAAATTAAAGTAAATACTTTAACTTGACCATAGATATCAGGGACAGTGTCAGATATTATAAAACGAATTTTATGTACTATGTCTCAGATAATTACATTCGAGTAAATACTCGAGTTTAAGTTATTACTTATGCAACCATTTTTAAGCAAGAGAGAAGAATTTGAACGTCACAAGACCCGTCAAAGAAAGCAAAGCTAAGAATTTTAACTTTTGACAGTTCTAACTTCAAGCAATTACCTACTAAACTACAGAAAAAATCGTATCTTAAGTTATTACTTTTACTCAAGTAATCACTTGGACTTGTTTATAGATCAGATACGTTTCGCTGTATAAAAATACCTTGATAAGTAGTCACTAAGGTACAATACAAAGATTTCCACTTTTCTCTTACCTGTTTTCTAGCTTTGAAGATTTTCTTTATTAATGTATCTGGTTACATTTTAACCCACTGGCCTTAGCTCATAGATCAATAAAACGGAGTAAAGGTACCTGTCCCCACAGCCCAAAAGACGAATACTTCTGCGGCTTAGTCCTCACAGCCCAGTCATCAGGTCCTTGCTGGGCTGCCGTAGGAGTCAGCGGTATCTTCGTGAAGTAGCCCATGTGGTCTCCTGCTTCTATCAGCAGGACCTTGGTGTTTGGGTCTTCGGTGAGGCGGGATGCTAACACACATCCTGCTGTTCCAGCTCCGACTATAGAAATAAAGTATCGAAAATACATGTAAACGAATGACGACATCTTGCTTTTTTGAAGTTGGTTAAAAAGAGGATCAATTATACCTACCAGTACTTAATGCTAGGACGAATTGGGGGCCGTTTGAAAAACATGCGTGGTAACGTAGTAAATGCTCGATATTCATCAAATTTCGGCCAATGTATGGGGGTACTAAAAGTATAGGTAGTGGGTGAGTGGGTGGGCTCAGCCAGGAAGATTGTAAAAAGTTGCTATATAAATTCTTGCAGGCGCTGCTAATTAAACCAAAAGAAGACTTACCAATAATGTAATCATATCGCTTCTGTGGCTTAATAATTATACTCGTATACACATTCACATATCTTTGATACACCACATACGACACACACGCCATGAAAAACCCGAATAAGTACGAAAATAATGCCATTTTTTTTTCACCGATCGCCTTACAAGTTTTATAGCAATCAATTGTCACGAAGACATAATTTATAAGTATTTTAGCAGGCTTTATTACTGCTGATGCGCCAGTGGCAAGCACTTGAAGTTCTTCACAAGGAAGCAATAGATTGCAAAGCGGAAAGTCTGATAACCCCGTAGTTTGATTTCTATAATGTTATTTAATTCTTACGTTACTTCCCTACTAACTAATTGAATTAGGTAGGAGTGTACAACATTCAGCTTAAAAGTAACATGATACTGTTCGATAACAGACTCTTTCACATTTAGGCAGCAGGGAACATGTTTTTAAATTGTTTTTATTATAAGAAGTTGCACCACTCTAGGAATTTCTCCTGTAACGTGCGTGCGTTTACAAACATTTAAACTCACATTCACATACAGCCAGACCCGGAACAACTATCTGTAGGCGAAAATCGAACCCGTGACACGCAGCACAGCAGCCAATTGCTAAACCACTGGACCAATCGTGCTGTTGGTGGTTATTCTGTCCAGAAAAAGTATTTGATTGAGTAATTCATTTCCGATTTTATATTCTAGAAATCTAGACTAGCAGATATAATCTTAAGCTCAAAGCTAAGCTGATCTTGTTATCAACAAAAACTTCACGTCTCGTACTGTTCAACAGAACATAGCAATCTTGTAAGAATCCTAGCTACTATTTGTATACAAAATGTTTGTGCCACCTGCCCGCTAAGAGGATTAGTCTGCGATACTACAGTGCGGCGAGAAATCAATACTTCTTTTATATTACGACATGCAATATGTCACGTTTATGACTGGTAGTGGCGTAGTGTATGGTACTTACATTATTTATAGTCTACACTACTGCTAAACGCTACGGGGATTACGGGAATTACGGGTACAGGCGTGAATAATAATAATTATGAGCCACAGGACTGAACAGATATTTTTTTTTTAATCTTTGCCCCACACTATGTATTTTGTCCGGTATTGTAGGTGTGTTATCAAACGTTTAAAGTTAAACTCATGTACACAAACAGATAGACCCGGAACCACAACCTGTAGGCTATACAAATATTTGTTCTGTGCGGGAATCGAACCCGCGACACGCAGCGCATCAACCTATCGCTCAGCCACTGCGCCAACCATGCTGTCAAAATTAAATGCAGTGAGATTTTTTGACGTTGCGTTAGGAGGATCCATGACTTGGTGAAGGTTGCGGGGATCCGCTGGATGCTAGACGCACGCGTCCGGTCAATGTGGCGAAACATGGGGAGGCCAATGTCAAATGTTTTGTTTTGTTTTTTTAATTTTTAGTTTGTAGTTGTTATTAATAGATCGCTTTTTTTTTGTTTAATTTATGTTATAGAATTTTGTTCCTAACTTCTTTTTTGTTTCAAGTATTTATTTGTGGAAATTTGTAAATGGCCTTCAAATTCTTATTGTTTAAGAACATTGTTTATATTAGCTGTAAGTTTCCCGAATAGCGTAAAATAAAATAAAATAAACAGTGGACGTCTTTCGGCTTAAATGATGATGACGAGATTTTTTAATTTGCAAATTAGGAAACAACATCCTTTGTAGATAATTCTAACCCATCTTTCATCATCATTTGCCTAGACTGCCAAACTATGTTGGGACCGGCTTCCGATCTTACCAAATGAAATTCCATCCATGACTTACATTTAGAAAAGTTGCATAAATTTTGTAAATCATCGATATAAGTCTCTTATTGATGGTTTATTGGTTCAGGTTATATAAAATAAAAGATTCAGATTCACTATAAATAATGTTTAATTATACTATAATAATCTGTTTTCAAAAATGACAAATATTATTACAGAATAATATATTCAAATAACGTAAGAAACTTGTGTCTCGTGCTTGTTCAAGATTGGTCACTTACATAGATGTGGAGCTTCAAAAGCATCTTTGATAAGTCAAACGTGAGATAAGAGATCAAAATAGTTCCCGATAGTTATTGTGGGGGACAAAATGCCTTAATTTTTGCACTTAGCTTGGTTTACAAAAATATATTGTAAATATATTGGCGCTGAAGGCTAAATTATTCTAGTTTATAGAAGACTCCTCATCACAGTATACAATTATATCAACACTTAAAATTAATCCACTGTTTATAAATCAAAGTCTCCGCCATCTTCAATCATCTCGCCAGTAGCGGGCACCATGACGGGTGCCTCAATGACTTTCTTGCGTCCTTTAGCGTCAACAACCTCAATGGTTTCAGGTTCAATGTCCATTTCTGTCTCTTCTTCCAACTGCCTCTGTTTGAGACCAGCTGCTGGTGATCTAAAAATATAAACATTTAGAAATTATACAATTTCAAAATCAAAATCAAAGCATTTATTTCAAATAGGCCAGTTACAGGCACTTTTGAATTGTTGAAACAAAGACAACAATAGCTACAGTCCCAGTCACAAGGCATAAAAACTGTGAAAGTACTGTAGTTGCCCATTCCCTAATGTAGATCTCTATGGAGAAGAACAGGCAAGAAACTCCATGGACACTCTTTTAAATCAGTATACTTTTACAAACTCTTGGTTACATCATTCATGTTGAGATAGTTAATTCAAATAAGCCGTGGCAACCAAGAGATGACCAGTCACAACTGACAGCGCCCGTTCACGAACATGACGCATGTATCAGCACCATTCAACTCAACCATTTTGAAGGGAACTAAATGATCCGACACACGCGCCACCATCAGCGAGACATTTGAGCGAGCATGACACACTCCTAACCGCCAGGGCACATTCAAGTCAAGAAAAGACGTAGGTTTCCCGCGAATGACAGCTTTCTATTACATAGTACTCACACAATATGGGCTATGCGGCTGTATAATACTAAAGAGATTGAATTTATACAAAGCAAAGATACAATCTTCAGCAGCTCCAACATACTATTTAATGCTTCTTCTTCTTAGCGTTTCGATGGCAAAAAGTTTAAATATGCTTAGCCCAAAACTCAGCCACGTGTACCCCGCTCACTGATGCAGTAAATAAATCATCAAGAGCGCAGGTGATTGGGATATGTAATGCTATTCATTTATGCGTCCCTGTCCTTGTGGAGCAAGACCGGCATTGAGCCAAGCATTTTTATCAACGATATAATCGTCCAACTTGTAATATGCTTGCCTACACAGTGTGCGTTTAATGCATGTTTTAAATTTCGTTTCATTCAGTTCAAGAATACTTTGTGGAATTTTGTTATAGCATCTCAAACAGTACCCCATGAAAGATGAGTCTACTTTAGCGAGTCTGAAGTCTGGCTGAACTAATTGGTCTCTATTTCTAGTACTGTAATTGTGTCTGTCACCTCTTTTATTAAAAAGATGTAGATTTTTCTTACATACATTATGTTTTCATAGATGTATTGAGAATGAACCGTCATGATGTTAATTTCCTTAAACAGTTCCCTTAGAGAATCACGCCTACGAAGATTATATATGGCTCTGATGGCTCTTTTTTGCAGAATAAATATAGACTCAATGTCTGCAGCCCGTCCCCATAGTAAAATGCCATAAGACAGTATACTATGAAAGTAACTAAAATAGACCAGTCTAGCGGTATCTACATCAGTATATTATTTATGTATATTTATACAGTATTTTTCTAATAGCATATGCTGCTGAACTTAGCCGCCCCGCAAGAGATGTTAAATGAGAACCCCATTGTAGCCTTGAATCAAGCGTAATCCCCAGGAAAACTGTTTTATCTACAAATTCAAGCTTCTCTTTATTCAATACTATATCACAATCGCTACTTTTAACATTTGGTAAAGCAAATCTTATGCATTTCGTTTTTTTTCCATTTAACACTAAATTGTTTGCTGTGAACCAGTTATGGACCTGAAGTAGGGCATTATTCACGTCATCTAGATTTTGGGCCCGTCTATTTATCTTAAAAATAAGGGAAGTGTCATCAGCGAATAACACCATATTATGAGGTTGGTTTTTCAATAAATAGGGTAGATCATTTATATACACTAAAAAGAGGAAAGGACCCAATATTGAACCTTGCGGAACCCCCATTTTTACTTTTAAACCCTGTGAATTAACACCATTTATTTGAACTTGTTGTTGTCTATCCTTCGAATAAGATTTCATCAAACTAAGTGCAAGTTTACCTAGTCCGTAATGCTCAAGTTTCAAAAGTAATGTGTCGTGATTTACGCAATCAAATGCTTTGGAGAGGTTACAAAATATTCCTATGGCGTCTTGGGACTCTTCCCAAGCAGTAAAAATGTGCTTTAATAAGGTTACACCGGCGTCAGTTGTACAACGTCCCTTGGTGAAACCATACTGTTGATCGTGTAAGATTCTGTTGGTGTTAAAATGATTGAGCATTTGATTCAGCATTACCTTTTCAAAAACCTTGCTAAAAACTGGCAACACGGATACAGGTCTATAATTATTAGTATCTTTACTATCTCCGGATTTGAACAGAGGTATGACTTTACTGTATTTCATTAGATCAGGGAAAACTCCTTGGTCTACACACAAATTAAAAATTAAAGCTAAGTATGGTGCAATAGTCTCAACTATGGATGTACAAACTCTGATAGACATTCCCCAAAGATCTTCGGTCAGTTTGACTTTTATTTGCCGGAAAGCTTTAATAACTATCATAGGGTTTATGTGTTTAAATTTAAATTCAGCCAGGCAGCCAGACACATTCGCCTTTAATAAACCCATTGAGACTTCAGGAGAGGAATTAAGAGCCTCCATAGTTTTTAACGGTATATCGGTAAAGAAATTTACAAATTCATGAGCTACTTCCTGATTAGAGCTTTTAGGACCATACGCTGTATCTAATGTGTAGCTAGTGTTACGTATTTTCTTCCTGTTAGTCTCGTTATTTATGACTTTCCAAACTGTCTTAATTTTGTTTTCTGCAGTTTTGATCTTGTTGCTAATGTGCAGGGCTTTGGCAGCCTTGCATGTATTTTTAAAAATATTTGAATACTTAGCAACATACTTGTTAAAAGTGTCAGTGTTTATATAAGGCTTAAGGCCATAAAGCTCAAATAGTCTTTCCCTACTTTTTCTGATACCTCTAGTTGCCCAATCACTAAATATAAATTTAGGGCAAATACATTTTGTCTTCTTTTCAAAAGTTTTGTTGAACTCAGTGTGAACTATTGAAAAGAAATTATCATACAATTGATTAATATTAATATCGTCCATATGATGGCTCATAACGCTTAACTTATTCTGAAGGGAAATATTATACCTATTTAATTTATTATTAGTTATTGGTCTAAACTGAATCTGAACTTTTTGCAGTGGAATGTTACACCTAAAAGTTACAGTTTGTCCGCTATGGTCAGACGGCAAACAATTTACTATGGCTTTATCTAAGTAATCACAATTGCAGAAAACATTATCTATACAAGTAGCAGAAGATGGAGTGACTCTCGTAGGTTCTATAAAAATGTTGGTCAAGTCAAATGACTTAAAAAGCTTTAATAACCGACTGCTATTAGAATTTTCTTCTAAAATATTGATATTGAAATCACAATTCAAAACAACTTTTACATGTTTACTGCTCGTGAATTATCATCATTCTCTCTAAGCCAAGTTTATTTGGGGATGCAAATAGAAATGATCCCATGAGGGAAACATACTACTGCTCACCAAGATAAACAGTTCCCTATGTCCTAGCCCTCATCATGGTCTTCATTGGTTGGATAGACAGAGTAACTTTTGCATTTATAATATTAGAATGGAAGTAGATGACTTAATATTGTTTTAGCTACACTGAAAATATGAAACATGTAAATAAATAAAACTGTGAAAAGCCCCACACATTTTGTTGTTGTGGTAAGTTGATAGATCACTGTAACATATTATTTTATTGCACAACAATAATAAATATTTGGAAAACGTCCAACACTGTTGTCAAACAGACCTGTTACACAGGGTGTTTAGACGTTAGCATAAGTTTTAGATAGTCTGGTTACACTGATCATTTAAAATGTGATATTATTGTTCCAAACCCATTGCCATTCTCTGTCAACAAATGACCAAATAAATAAATAAACAATCCCACTACCTATTGACTAATCTCTCCAATTTCTAGTATCCAACTAGTTTATACACAAAGACATTTTTATAATAACAGAAATAAAATCAATAACTTACTTGATCAATGAGATATCCCGTTGTACCTCCCTGACATCTCTCTGCCACTCTACTTCTCTACCCTTCCTCAATCTCTGCATAATATGGTTATTACTTCTTCTCTGTCTGATTTCCTCAACCTTCTTCATGGCCTCAATGGTCTTAGTCCATAATTCTCTGCTGTATTTGACTGGAGCATTGCGGCGCTTCTCAAACTCAAACGAGGGGTCAATAGCCAGGTCTTTGCCAGCGGTCTTACGGTACGCTTTGGTCCATTTGGTTTTACGCGGGTTCTTCTTCTTTTTAAACGCCGCATGGCACTTTGATCGGCAAAATCTGAAAATCTGATTATGAATAGGTTAGTGTCGTAATATTATGGAACACTTTGAATGTTTGCTTGGGGATTAATGTGTTGAATAGTTACCTTGCAGTCATTTCTGACGAATTGGATGCCATGTCCAGGATATATCCTGGATGAACAGAAATAACAAGTTTCTATACGCATTTTTTACACGTGCTATTTTGTTTGGTCGCACGTCAAGAAGGAACAAAATGGCCAGTTTGATTGACGTTTTAAAGTTGTCGTGTTGCCATTGTCATTATTCTTGCTGAAACAATTATTACTAATTCGTTAACACAACAGCAAATATTTCAATTAAGGTATAAAAAAAACAGTAAAGATTATTTAGAATAATATTATGGTGCATAATCAATGTTAACTTTCAAGACCTTAATTGAGAATTTAAGTGACATCTAAAATTGTAAACGAGAACTAACTCATAACACTTTTGCTACGCCACGCGAGATGGCGCTACAAGTACAAAATTGTTTTATCACTACTCACCGCTAGATGTCGCTACAACGCACATTATGAACAAAATGTGTTGCAAGTTTGTGTTTTAACTTTTAACTCAAGTTAAAATTACCTAAAGTGTTTACTTTTCAATCAACCTGCCCATTTATAGTGTTCCGAAAATATACCGTCGTGTTTACACATGAATGGTAAGCTTCTAAATTACCTAATCGTTCAATGCAGACAGATGATTTTATGAATGCATTTCCTCGGCTAAGCGAACACAGATAGAATTACTTCGTTATTTATGGCTTTTTAATATTCAGTATCATATTTTTATTGACTATACTTTGAATTCGTCGGTTATAGCATGTTAGTGTCGAAATCAACAATTAAAAACTTTTTTAGAACAATGCGTAGGATGCTTTTTTCCGTTATGTCATTAGTATGTACTAATTTAGTACAATTTCGAAATAACGTAGGTACCCACTTAAAGTCATTTCCGTAATTAATTTTAATTGAATAGGTACCTCCTTAGTTAGCGAGGTGGGTTAATATTATATCTGTTGTTTTCCAATGATTGCAGTCTATAAAACCTAGAATTTTATTATTAGAGAGGAGTTTGTGTTTGAAGCTTTGCTATTCTTCTTACTAATCCTGGACTTAAATGCTTTTTCGTTCGTTTACCTAATGACGGGCTAATTGAAGTTCGTAGAGAAGAAAGTAATAAACTGTTATAACATAGGGGACAGACGGGCAAGACAGCCAGGGTGGGCAAAACGAATAATTGACAAATTATGCTTTATTGAATGACTAACGTAACATTAAATAAACTTAAAGGCTTTGCTTAGACGGTAGTAGCAATGATTTTAATGAATATAACTCTGTAAAGCCATTTTGTTACGGTTGCCAATCATATTTTTATCAACATACAACCTGACTTGTAAACTGGTAAAACATTAAAAAAAATTTTTCGCGCGCTTCCTTAGCTACCTTAGGAAAAAATAAAATTGTAGTTTTAATTAAGGCAAACCAATAGATAGGTATACCTCATCCACAAAGGAAACAATACCCTCACAGTATCATGTATGACCTGCCATACAACCATACAATAAACAATTCAGACTTTATTAAAACAGATTGTGATGGTAATGTCGGCCGCCGGTGGTCCATTCATGCGGGCCACGTCCCCTAATGAGATGAGCGTCGTGCAAAGATTCACCATCGGCTCATTACCTCCCAAGAACATCATTACCGAATCGTCATGAGCATTATGCACACGGTCAGAATTTTGATCGCGCAAATTAGACGAATCACGAAATATTGCTACCGAATGACAAAATGCGGTAACTCATGAAATTGATGTTTTGAGAAAATTGACGATTATCTGGGCCGACTCATTATATAAAGAGTGCCATCCTGTTGGGGTAGGTTCCGGTTAGGGTAAACTACAAGAATGAAATGTGCTTTTTATTTTTGCCTTTTTTTTAATATTTCAATAAAGATACGGTTATTTTGATTGGACCATCTGATGCGAGATGTTGGAAACTGTCAAAGGCAAAATTTCCAACATCAATTATATATGTCACCGGAAAATAACAATAACCGCCAATTTATAAATTTTCTAGGAAAATAAAGTTTCGTAGGATTCTAAACGAGAGATAAATTGTATTATTTTACGGCCACATTTTCGCACGGGGCTCCGCACGGGGCTCTTATTTCTGTTTGCAGGGTTTAAAGTAACCTAACCTAACCTAAAATCCGGGTGCCCCAAGTCCCGAGATTTGCGAAAATGTGGCCGTAAAATAATACAATTTATCTCTCGTTTAGAATCCTACGAAAGTTTATAAATTTCCTAGAAAATTTATAAATTGGCGGTTCTTGTTATTTTCCGGTGACATATACAAAACAAAAGCAATTTTAGATTTTTTTGGGATACCCCTATTTGGCTTACGAGGGCAGAATAGTTTTGTTACATTCTAACACGTCATTATGTTTTATGGGTATTTAATTTACTTTTTATTGCTTACGTGAGCTGTGTCTGATGTGTATTGAGTCATTGAAGAAGGATATTCTGGGTGGTAATACGTCACTTGGTAACAAATCTTGTATTTTTTCGTGGATAATTGGGCACATATTTTAGAGGTTTTATGCGAGGAAATTAGGTACGTGAGGAGATCCTAAAGTCTTGTGGGTACACTAAATAAGGAATAATTGAAAATAGTTAAATAATTACCTGGGAAACTGTATATGCACCTCTCCATAGTGAGTATACGGAGTCTAGTGTAAGATTCGGCCTAATATTCAGAAAGTGATTAAAATTAACGATTTTACTAAACTTTAGGGAACAGGTACCTAATGGCGGTGAATATTTAAAAAAAAAACTATGTTGAACAAAACCAGATTTTGCTAGCAAAGTTTTAAATAAGGACAGAATTTGACTGTGTTAAATCTCTTGTTCAAATCGAGCCCGAGTCAGTCATGACTCTGTGCATCGATATAGTAATGCAAGTAATTTTAAAAGCAATTACTAAACTCTCTCTAAAAGGAGCCATGTTCATCGACACTCACTCCCCGAAGGCAAACGCGAGGAGTTGGACATTTTTCAAGCCCTGCGGAATGCGAGGCTTGCTCGGCCATTCATCCAATTCCCACAAGTGCAGCTAAAAGTGACGGCTTCATTACAATTCGGTGCACATCGCATGCAAACACTGGACGTGCGATTTTTTTCACCAACACTGTTCGTGTCTGTCGCGCGGTAGGGACGCCATGATTGAGCTACCGTATAGGACAGTCTCATGCCCAGTTAAACAAACGATAAGATTCTATGATTTAGGTGGATGCAGTATCATCACCAGAAACTAAAATAAAAATTAAGATTTATTTTTGACTTTCCTTATACAACACACAGGGTTTCAAAGTCAAGATTGGTTAAAGTTGACACGTCTAACGTTATTTCATAAAAAATGCTATATCGATACTCCATTATTTAAAAAAAAACTTAAAATTCCCCGATTGATACAATATTAGCAAATGAATATACTACTGCCTACCTATTGAATGAATGAGAGAATGAAAACATTTATTTATTAAACATATCTACACGTAAATAAATTTTAACGAGTTTATCAGTATCCAGGGGTATTAACTGGCTATAAAGATTTTTCATTAATGGGCACATAAAAATACCACTCCTCGGGTTGAATAAATACCAGGTATTTGGGGACAGTTCCTCACAGCTTCTTACTACTAACCTGCGCCTCACAAACTTCATCTTTGAACCTCTCACATCGTTTTACAGGTAAACGTATCAAAAATGTCGTTGAAGCTTTTATCGATTTGTACTAAAGAGTAGCTTTAACACCTATGTGTAAAATCCTGTAAGTACTTAGGTACTATTGCTTTAATGGCACCACCGCAGTCTGAACTCATCCTAATTCAGGACAGGTAATAGTAAAAGCTACATCGTTATCGTTGGCTGGGTTAGATTTTATGACATAAACACATCAACAACAGTAGTAGAAATAAAGTAACAACAATGTGCCCGTTACTGTCCCACGGCAGAGCAAAGATCTACTCTCATACAGAAAGCATGAGCATTGATCACTGTAGCAGAGCATTTATGACTGGTTGTCAGCGTTTCGGGCCATTGGCTACGTGTAACGACTGTCAAAGATCTACAAATGACAGCCGGGACTAACGGCTTAACGTGTTTTCCGGGGCACGGAGGAACGGACCAACCTAGGCTGTTATTATTTAGCTACGAGCTTCCCCCAGCTGATATTTCCAATCATCAAACAAAAAAATTTATGATATTTCCTATTATCCTCTTGCGAAAAACAGAATGTTCTCAGGAGTCCCAAATAACTTCAGTCTTAACCAGGACATGTCCGAAAATAGCCAAACTTGTGGGGTTATGAAGTGCATGCAAAAAAGTGCACGTCTGTGTTCTTAGTGATAAACGAGGTGACATGGAGAAACCGTCACGAGGCGCATCGTGATTATTGTTACAGATTTATAAGGAATACAGTGCTGGCGGTTTAATTTTGTGCTTTTTTGGTACTTTCACACTCTTTCTTTTAATGGAAATATTTTTATCACGATTTTTATAACATTAGCTATAAAATCACTATCAATACTTAACAAACAAATATATGCATCCACGTCACAGTTTCTCATCAAACCTCTAGTCCTGTTTTCTTCTTCTTTAGCGTATTTGCAAGCAAGAATCGGAGTTAGATATTTATTGTAAAGGTAGCCTACAAAACTGAACGCTTCATATAAACTAAGGATAAATCTAAGCAGTCAAGGCAAAGACCATACGACCACAGCAGCTTTATTAAGTTTTTTTTCAACTCCAGAATTAATGGCAAATTCTAACAACAGTATTTAACCATCAAAGCAACCATTTGAACATAGACACAGACGTATAAATCATAAATGTAATGTCCCTCCTGAAAACAGACAGCGCCACCTGCCGGTGGAATGAATTACTGATGTGACGTCTGTGTTTCATCCATAGACAGAGTACAGCATAGACAAGTCACTTTTTAATAATGATACGGAGAGCAGGACACATTTATTAGATGCAGTAGTAAGAATAAACGAAACAGTTCTTTTTTTGCTTTTTTTACACAGTTTTTGCGAATAATGGCCCAACAAAATGGCTGTCGCCATCCGGTATGAGTTCCTTGGAAAGTATTACCCATACACAACTTTTATCAATAGAATTTCCTCAGACAATTCCACAAAATGTGTGTAACAGCAATGTATCAAATGTCTGTTCAAGCCCCGAAAGAACGATGCAGTATAACTGTACTCTGAAAGCTAATCCATGCCATAGTCTATCTACGGTTTCGTCGGTATATCACTCTGGACGCTTGCCCGACAGGAGCACGACTTTACACGATGATCAACCGCGTTAGAGGGGTTATGTATCAACTTTATCATGTTGTTAGTGTAGTAGATTCTTGATCCGATAAATACCTACGATGTAGCCGAATGAATGAAGAGCGTTCGGGAGTATTTGCGGTTTTAGTCACCTGTATGTCTATAGAGATTTCTCTACTCTTTTTAATTGGAGTCTGTGTGAGTGAGCTTGGAGACCTAAGATGACGAAAAAGTCAAAAATGTATTAGATTAGGTTCTTGAAAGTTATTTGAATACGAAACTCTTTGAAAGCGATTGCTGCTTGTGTAGGCTTTCTGGTCACTAAACAAGCTTAGATATTAAATATTTACGATCGATAGACGGGACAACACGAAGAAAATCGTAATCTACAACTTGTTACTAGTTTGTAACAAGTCCGTCTATCTAGTGTCATGCGACCGCTTGTCAGGTAGCATTCGTGAGTCAAAACCTAAAATGTTAAAGGTTGAAAATTTTAGTACAACAAATTCCAATTATTTATTTTTTTGTATAACGTTGCCCCACACTAGGAATTTCTCCTGTATCGTGTGTGCCTTTAAAAACATTTAGACTCACATACACAAACAGCCAGACCCGGAACAACTACCTGTAGGCCATACAAATATTTGTTCCGTGCGGGAATCGAACCCGCGACACGCAGCGCAGCAGTCAATCGCTCAGCCACTGCGCCAACCGTGCCGTCGAAGTAAATGTCTGCGTAAAGTCTTTTAAATCTCTTTAGCTATAAGAAATGGAGACCGAATAGTTATTATGTAAGAAACATGATCACTGATACATTTTTAGGCTGCTCAAAAACAAATGGGTAGTGTAGACCTTAAATGCATAGGTATAGGAAACAGATTCACTATCCCCGAAACAGACAAAACAGTTAAAAACACCGCGAATCATTATGAAGTATACCTTTCCCTGACCCTCGATCACTTGCCAGTCTATTGCCTACCTAAGCTCACTCATTCACAACTCGTTTACCCAGACTCAGCATATAAAGCAACATGTTTATTAAAAACTGTCAGCGTGACAGTTAGCGGCCCGACCAACAGTAACTGCAGCCAGTCAGCATAAAATCTCACTATAAACTGAACATTTTAATAAGGTTTAGCCTTTGATGTACCGCACGCATGCGTTTAGGTACAGTCAGCGTGGTCGCTAGCGTCTAAATGAGAAAAGTACTTGAACAGTACCAGCGTTTAAACAGTAATGACTAAAAATATTAAGACACTGTTTTAAACTTATTTTTTATGAGATAGAAGTCTAGCGTTCAAGCAAAGTTTATTAGAATAATATACAGGCTGGAAGGTTAAATAACCGATGAAAAATTTCTATGTGGGGGTTCGGAATAATAAACTAAATGCGGGGTTTGAGCGTCGACGTCCCTTCCACCATGTATACTTATAAAAAAAAGTGTGTCCGACTCAGTCTCTGAATATCCTTTACTAATTATAAAACTTCAACACATTGTACGTATTAATTAATAATTAGGTGACAAGTTAAAACGAAACCCATGTCGTACATGAAGACATTATCTCGCAAGATTGTATATTCGCATTCAGTTTGCGCCGGCGCACCGCTGATATTCAACTGGAAAATATCCTTATTAGGTGTACGTGCTTTAGAAGGTTCACATGGTGTTATTTGCCTTCTCAGCCACTTCTTGTATGTTATGATCTCTATTTCTTCATTTCTCACTTTCAACTCGTTTAAGATAGAGCAATAAAAAAGACAAATGCTACCAGCCGAAATTATTTACATTAATCTCTGAATTTTACAATTATTACATTAGCTAGGACACTGATGTAAGAATGCAGCTCTTAAACATAGGTTTTTTTTACTGCGGTCGCTAAATGCTTCTGTTATAGATAGTGATCATGATAAGTAATATTTCCAGTAAGTGATGTGTGTTATGTCAGAATAGCAGTGCATGTACGAAACGCCACTGGTGAATGTTTTTGTAGGTCCTACGTTATTGGCATTGCGCGGTTTCGCAGAGATCGATGCCTAGCATTGGACTCCAATTTTTAGAGGGCTTAGTCACCATTAAAACAAATGCATTAGAAATAAAGAAACTCGATTGTTATTTGTTTCCATTGCCATTGTCGCTTGTAACAGTTTTGCTAAGAAAGTTTGCATCGAATATGGATTTTCTGAATTCTCTTCTACTGTGACAATATCAAGACATCGACACCTCATGTTTAATAACTCCATCATTTCGACGACGCCCGAAGGTTGCGGGCTCCAAGTTTAAATACCTCGTTATGAAAGGTTGTAACATTTGCTTTTTATGCATAGAGGATTTTATTAGTAATGATGCGTTTACGACAAAGTATTACTGTAAATTGTCATCTTGTAAGCTAGTTTTTGCGTCAGAAAACTGTTTTTTCTAAAATTAGGATAGTCGTTTAACGTTGTCGCTTGAAAGTTGAAACGTTTCATCATTATCTGCGTAGCCTTTTATCCATTCTGTTGGAGTCAGGTTCCAGTCTAACCGGACGCAGCTAAATCTTACACGGAGCGACCGCCTACTCAGTAACTAATAAGCCAAGAAAAAGCCAGCCATGACAAAACCAAGGGTAAAGTAAAGCTAAACCAAAAATTAATTTTGTCAACAGAAAAGCCAGACCCAATAGCAATAGGCATCGTAACAAAAAGACAAAACATCATGACATGGATTGACTGATTGATTTCACCGTTTAATGTCAATGAGGTCGAACTAGATTATATTGTATGCTTTGCCAAAATGACACTCCATTAAATCCGGGTTGGGCTCACGCTGAGAGCTCACGACAACTGTGTTCGGTCTGCTGCCCAAAATTGTAATGTTGTAATTAGCAAACTGCAGTAACGATTTTCTAATTAAGATTGGCAATGACATGAGAATCGTGTTTGTAGTTTGCAGTGCACAGAATATTTTTTATTTATGATTTGTTATAAAAAGTATTTTCGTGAAGATGTGAGTTGATTGAGCCTTTGTAACGAAACCAAACGAACCGGCGCAGTTCAGAAAGTATTTTTTGTCATTAATCTACAGTCTAGAATCTATTCAGGACACATGAGAATCAAAAATTTTCATTTTCTTATACGGTAATGCATCTTCGGTTTGCATTTACTTTATAAACAATACTGACATCTCCAACTTTGCAACTGACTGTTGCAGTCATCGTTTACGAACTAGGAATACCATATTTTCTTGAAAAATTACTTTTAATTTTTAAACTAATAAGTAAGCTATTTTTAACCCGATTGAATATTAAAGTTTCTCCTGTGACAGTGAGGTGGTGTCACAGAGACGTCAGACGGGACATTTTTACAAGCCCAGCTGAGGTACGGCGTCTAGACGCTAGGACGTGACCACAATCGCATTACAGTATTGTGTGTGGTCAGTGACATTATTGTTTTAACACAATGTTTTTTATTGAAAATTGGTTTATCAATCACCGTGGTCTGACTAATGATGTGTTTTCAAATACGGACAAGATTCTTCTAAATTATCTGGCAGTCACTTCTACCTCATCTTGTTCTCATCTTCGGTAGATTGTACCTAAGTTGTGAAACGGACCGAACTTAACAAAACAGACATCAAAACAAAATAATAACTATGAAGACCAGAGACTGGTGTGTACCTCTTTTCTAGTAAAAGAGGATTAACTTACTAGGTGTACATTAAATAAGACAAAGGCACCGCATAGCTGGCTGCTAAATAACTCTTTCTCGCTTCCAGTTTATTGGGAAAAGAAATGTTGCTACAACTGCACATAACGCATGAACAGACTGTCATAAGTAGATCGCCTAATCCTAAACCATGTATCATGAAGGACCAATAAATTCCCTTGACGATAATCCTAAATTGCAACTTAACTAAAGCGTGTATAAAGTCACGAAACTTTTATTGAATTGCAAAACGCACGAGTGTGCTAGGTAGGAAAGCTTACGAGCAAAAGTAGGCTTTTTTTTTAATGTGGTAAAATCATCAAATGAGTCCTCCCACCCAGGGCAGAGCGGGAAGGACTGTCAGACTTGTACTGACTAAATTCCACGGTGTCCTTCAATAGCCCTTTATGTTCCAGGGTCACGGTAATTCTATGAGTCCCGCGACCAGCAAAAGTAGGCTTTGATTGATCTGAAAACATATATTCTAGAAATCTAAGATCTATAGCAAAAATCTTGTATTGTATGACTAAAGAGACTAGAGGTAGAATCAAAGGAATCTTAGGGTTCGTATCGGGGCCGACAGATCGACTAAAGACATGGGTAAGTATCAAAATGTCACATCGATTTTGTTCTTAGATTGACATAAAAAATTATGTTCGTTTTTATTTCCATTATTTTGTCTAACAAATTCTTTGAGCTTTTTTTCAAGAAAATCGTACTTGTAATTTCCTCTTTCTAGTTATATTTTTATAAGTGACTAGCTGCGCCTGCGGTATTACCCTAGGCAGGTAGAGTAGGTAGGTAGACAAATAGATAAAGTAGGGTAGGTAGGCAGGGTATGGTAGATAGGGTAGAGTAGTAAAAAGTATGAGGAGGTAGTAGGTAGGAAAAGTGCAATGGAAAGATGCATTGCAACGCACAGCTTACTTTTACCAAATTTAAGCATGAAATTATCAAGAACATGAAAAAAAGGTTCTTGAAAATTTGATGTCATTCTTTTTTCCAAGTTTCAGTTCGAGTAGCCAGCACATGAAACTGCCCGAAATTGTCAAATATTCCCAATCAACTCTGAACTTTATGCTATAATGATAAAGTTGAAAATCTATTTAAAAAAATTGACAGATTGTAGTTTGATGTGACAGATTGTGTAGTAGCTTGTACGCGTGCGACTTTTTCACCGCGGGTGACACCGCGGGCGCAGCTAGTAAATAATAAATACGTACTCACGTACACAGCCTTTAAGTACCCATCTTGTTGAGATTTCCGCTTCCTCCTAACCTTTGTTATTACTCCAATTACTAGGCGAGCATAATGTACTAGGAAGCTTACAATATGCGTTTAGTGATTCAAGTGTGACCGTTTCTATCGCGCATGCGGACTTTCTAGTTGGTAATATAGTTCGTAATGACCTAATACGGTGTTCTGTTACCCTGGTAGGCAACAATGCTTAATGTAATGAGGCAGGAAGGTTACAAGATGTTGATTGAATGGTGCAATGGACGTTAGGACATTATTCACGGCTGTAAAGAGGTGGACGTATTTAGGTCGTTGTTTATTATTGCGTTATATTCCTTGTTAATTCGTTACATAATATCCTACCATTGCTTTATTTCGGGATTTCATAAGAGGTGGCTTTGACAGTCGTCTGAAAAGTGTAAACTAGTCACTTACAGAAAACATTTAATTTCGTTGTAAATTGTCTGTTGGTAGTTCCAATTCAAACTTGTTCATTGGGTGGTCGTGGCATTATGATGAGAATTCTGCGAAGTCCTAAAAGATGATTACAAGAAACCTAATACTGCGGTCTTCTTTATCTCGGCTAGCACTAATTTGTCTGGGTCCATTGTGATGAAAGATAATGAAATATATTATGAAGGAGCCCGCCATGAGTTAGCAAACACATAATTTCTAATGCAAAGTTCTGATCTCCGACCCAGGAAGTTACTGAAATGCGATATGAGAAGATTTGAATGCTGCCGCCATAACTGTTTAAGTAGTCATAGATGCGTACGCTACTTTACACTATTTGATGGTCGTTTTGACTAGAGGGCAAGTTCAATCTATTGACATTAGACTTAAGAGCGTTTACGACTTGTGGCATTTCATACAAACTTTCAATTCCTTCTTGTCGAAATGACTGAACCTATTTTAATGAAGCATAAGCAGGATACATAAGTCTAAAAAGTTATCGAGAACATTTTTCGAAAGGTCTTTAAAAAAAAAAGATAATTAGAAATTTCTGTTTCTATGGAAAATCTAGAATCGGTCTAATTTCATTCACTATTTTTACAGGATAGATATATCCTGCTTATGCGTATGAAGTTTCGAAAAAAAGGACTTGAAAGTTTGTATGAAATGTCCATTATGCCACTAGCAACGTGGATAAGTTCATTCAGTAGCCGCTAAATACTCTCGTCTCATGGCGCTAGAGTTGAGTTTAAGAACTCCAGTTATTGTTTTAAACTATTGGACAATCTGTTCATATCTTATTATAGTCACTTTCCTCGACATACTTTATAATAGCCTTGTTATTAAAACTGAGCTAATGTTTTGTTTTTCTTAAAATAACTTCTTATTTGCAATGAGATCAGCGAGGAACATCAAGGAGGTCTGTTTTGATAATATTTTTAATGGCGTCTCAGAAAACGTCATTGTTATGGACTTCCATTCTTGTTTCGATGTTATTCAAGGGTTATGACGAGCTGTATTTAGCTTCAGGGATGTACACTGAGATCAATCAGCCTTTGGTTAAGAGTTTTAGGTGATAGGTTCGGCTTTAATACGTAGGTCGCTTTGGATTTTTTTTATTTACTAATTGGGTTCGGTTCGGTTCAGTTAGGTTCAGTAAAGAGCTCGTGGCTAAATGATAACAGCCGCTCGGGTCGATCTTCAGGTTAAGCCGAGCTTTCCTCGGTTGGTCTGTGGATGGGTGACCATCCATTGCATACCGAATTTCCTTTGTGCCTCGGAAAGCACGTTAAGCCGTTGGTCCCAGCTGTCATAAGTGAATCTTTGACAGTCCTTACAGTGGCCCGAAATTCTGACAGCCAGTCTTACCAAGGGGTTGTGGGGGTCAGATAGGCAGTCGCTCCACGTAAAATACTGATAATACCGGAAAAGGCTAGGCAGATGATGATGAGGAATCACAGACAAGACATCTTCTTTGTCGGTTCATTTATCATCATCATATTCTTGAACGAATTGAAACCACTTACTAATGAGTTATCATCTATCTATCTACGAACATCATAAATACTTCATCATCATCCTAATATCTTCACCTTATTTCAACTATGTCTTGGTCGGCTTCTAGTCTATCCGGATGCAGCTGAATACCAGTATTCATTCATTGCACTTCATAACAGTAATTTACACTTCATATTCGCCCTAATTAAAGACTATCACTTCAGCATTACTACCAAACAGTACTGTTAAACTAATTACCATTGCCGACTACTATCCTACATTAAGATACGTAATTTTACGCCTTGCTCGGCCTACTAATAATTTACGATTGTTTACGCCGCATTAAATGTATCGAGGCTACTTCAAGTCCGGCCCTGCAGTTATTAGATTACTACTAAATTAAAGGTATTTTATTTATTGGTCAGGGTTTTGTTAGCCAGATATTAAAATGAGTATCAAGTGGCTCTTGTCTGTGCCTGGATTTGTGTATTTATTTAATTAGATTTATCATATTCATCACTCACTTCTGAGTTATGAGTAAGGCATAAGCCTTGTACCTTTAGTGCAATGCTTCCCTGGTCTGTGAGAGTTTCATTCAGATCTTTTCTATATGATCTCCTAGCTGGGTTTTGGTTCTATCGCCTCTCAGCGAACATTTTTTTAGGGATCGGCTGCTTAAATGGACATCGACTGACTATTTACTGATCAAATAATTTAAAAAAAAAAAACACATATATTAAAACATCGTGAGGAAACCAGCATGCCTGAGTGATATTTCTGGACAGCATGTAAAGCCAAGTCAGAGGCCCATGGGCGGCATAAACTCTGACACCAGGTTAGGCACTAACCACACGATAAAGAAAGAACACTTATATTTCCCGTTTTTCAGTTTAAGTCCGTCACATTTACCAAGCTATGGTGCCCCTATTGTAATAAAACCACAAAAGCTACCTAGCCTATACCAATTCAGGACGAATCTGATAACAAATCCATTAGCTGTCAGAAGAGATGATAGAATACTACTGGTGGCTCATTTCTTGCATACGAACTGGACTGTTCTTCTCACGGATGAAACAAGGACTTCTAAGACATGTTAGTCTTAATACTACGAGTAAGATAATAATCTACAACAACAAAATAAACCTCACATCGTACTGCACTTTTTGACGTCAATCCTAAAGCGGCCACCCTGTGAAACCATTTCTCCGTATTGACGGGAAATTACAGTTAAATTTCCAATAGGTCGGAACCTAATACTTGTATAAACTGTCAGAATGTCAAACGTTTTACGATATTGCCGTATATCTCGTGTAGCATTCGATACGAATAACTTTAATGTCCTTATCCTGATAGTCGATATAACTGAACTATAAAACACTTTCTCTCTATTATGGATATATAAGAACATTTCGGAAAGAGATGCCGCTAACCGAATTTATTGAACAAGGATTAAAGAATTCGAAAACTGTTAGTTTTAGGGATACAAGATGCGGACGTCGTTGATAGGATCGATTAGTGAAATTGGAGTAGGGAGAGAATGGAATGTTTGGAGGTGCTTAGCCTGTTTGTACCTAATGCTATATTTTGGCTAAAAGGGTGTGGCTGAAATGTAATAGCATGGTTGTAATCATGACTTGCTGCTTGACTTGCTTGCTGTGTTCGATCTATTGAATTTATGGCGGATAATGATGATCAACAGACCTATGGGAGATTTAACCACCATCTGGAAGCGTCCATAAAAATCCTTAAGGTGGAAGCGCCATGGTAGCCGCGAAATTCAAATTTTCTTCAGTATTTTACATGGAGTGACTGCCTATCTGACCTCCACAACCCAGTTAGCACTGCGTAATACGATACCCCTTGGCAAGACTGGTTGTCAGACATTCGGGCCACTGACTTCCTGTAATGACTGTCAAAGATCTACAAATGACTGTCGGGATAAACCGCTTAACGTGCTTTCCGAGGCATGGAGGAAACTCGGTATGTAATGGGAAGATTAAAGAAACCCCATCATTACTATGTAACACAAGGTTATCCTATCTCTACAGTCAATAAAATACGATAAGTCACCAATCCAGGTACTAATCACCATCCTGTCTGACTCAAGAATAAACGTTCAACGAATAATAAAAATCGATTTAATAACCCATTAATCGGAATAGACCGAATCGAGTTACAATCGAATCGAATATGGAATGCATAAAATTCGAATGCATCGCGTATCGAATGGTATCGATAATAATGTAAATCTATATGTTACCGTCAAAACTGTTAATCGGTCAAAAGCAGCTTAGACTGGTTTCAGTCAAACCGTTTATTATGTTAAAACGCGGTTTCTCAATTCAATACCGAAGTATTACGTAAAGCCTTAGTTCTAGAATTAGTGCAATAAAAAAGTGTGGTAAAAGGATCACAAAAAAAACTATCAACTTTTTGTCAACAATTTGTCTTTTAGTTTGTAAAGCCTTCCTTAGACGATGGTTATGCATGTGCAGTTTTGCCTGTACAGTCAAACTGTGCAGGCATGCATGAACGTGTGTAGAAGAAAACAGTATGTACGGTTATCCTGGCTGGCATGTATGCAACCTAGAGAATTTTGAAATAGATTTTTTGCAGACGTACCGCGCAGGCATAACCGAGCGGTTTTTGCAGGTCGCATGCACAGCTCTCAGTTTTCAGTGGTTTGCTATTTTTTAAACCCACTAAAGCAACCATACTGTCGCGTGTTGCCGGTGATGGCATACTTGCAAATGAGTCGACCGACAGGCGTGCAGTTCCGTATGTGTCCTTTTTGGAACAAACAAACAAAAACTGTCAGCCATGTATGGCTTATGGAAATGTTAGTAATAGTTTTAACCGGTCAAAACTAGTTTTCAGTGGTATACAGTTTTGACTGTGACATTTAAACCGATAATCGTTCACATGGAGATTGGGTGATAGTTACTTACTATTTGACGGTCAGTTTTGTAAGGTTGGTAGCATTGATAAGGTAAATTTTTATTGTTGGCAATAAAGTTGTAACGATTTTTAGGGTTTAATAAATTTTGCCTATTTCAGTTTGTCGTTTAGATCGTTTGCATACATTATGTTACTTTTTCTGTAGATTTCTATATTTTAAAAATGTTATAAGTAAATTTTGTGTGGTCCTATTTTGATTTAAAAGAGTGGCCATGGGGTTTCTCGCACATTCTTTTCCATAGTAATCCAGGCTTTGGAATGTGCAACTACAGTTCTTCCACAGTTATGACTTGTGGCGGGGACTGTGGCTTCATCTTTTGGTTTTGACAATATTCAAAAGCGCCTGTAACTGGTCTGGTTGGAATAAATGCTTTAAGTTTAAGTCCGGTGCAAACAAAAAAAAAAACTTACGAGACCTTTTGCTCGTGGATGTTCTTTCTTAATTAACTCGGGGAAAACATAACTTTGAAGGTGTCACTGTCAAATGACTAAAAACAAAAGAATCTTGTTTTTAACACTTCCAGACAAAACAATTTCTAAAAGAAGATTCTGTCAAAAATAAATACTGGCCGAAAAAAACTGCATGCCATTTATTTTTGTGCACAATACACCGAAATTGAATAATGCAATTTAAATACTACAAATAAACGCTAAAGGTGAACATTTTAGTAATTTTTGCATATAAATCTTTTGTCGGCACGAAAAACCAGCTTAACTTTCCAGTTTTGAACCACCTTATTTACTTGTGATAGAGTTTATTATATGTATTTGTATGTGTGTTTAGTAAGTTTGTAGGTTATAATCGCTTGTCTCGCTATGCGTTTTCGCCTCCGGGTGACAAGTGACTTTTGACTTCTTTTGTTTTGAAATATGGCGTAAATTATAAGCGGAGAGCGATCGATCATTTTTGGGAACAAAGAGTTAAAAACAAACAGGAGGTATTGTAATCCTGTCCATTATGTAATTTATAGTAAAGTTGAGTGAGTACTGAATTGTTTCAGTCGCTGACTATCATTGAGAGATTAATAAGTTCAAGAAGTGATAAATGGGCGTCAACACAGAAAGGTTCAATTTCAATTAGCAAATGAAATTCCGCAAAAGTAATAGCGGGACATTGGAAGAGTATCCGTGTTAAGATATCGATAGCCATCACATTTGCTTGCTAATTAAATTGGAGCTTGTATTAGGACTACGTAGATAGTAGATCAATAAGAATGCCAGCATTTTAAGGCAACTATGTTTTTTTATTGTACCTTATCATTAACACTAAAAACTTAAGTTTTAAGTTCCCGATATTTATTGTACAGACGCCAGCACATCAAGCTACCCGAAACTGTAAAATTTTCCTAATCAACCTTGAACCTAATGTTTTAGCGATACAGTTGAAAATCCATTAAAGAAATATGACAGATTGTAATAGCTTGATGCGCTGGCGTCTGTACCTACTCTACAACCTAAAATATAAAAGAACTCTTAACTGTTGCCCGCGATTTTCGTTCGCGTGAAATTATTATTATAAAATATAACTTTCCTATTTCAATCAGATTTTATTAACAATGTCAAGGGTTTTATTTTTTTCCACGGAACCCTAATCCATTTTCTGAAATAAAAGTTGCCTTAGTTGTTGCATATAAAATCAGCTATCTGCCAGTAAATCCCGTCAAATCCAGGTCCAGCCATCGCGGAGATTGGGAACAAAAAGACAGACAAAAATGAAAAAACAACATTTTTATAAGTACCGTATGATAATTAATACTTATTTGTAGAGCTAAATATTTTCTAAATAGTCGACAGTAAAGTGCATGTAGGTACTGCTTGCTCAAGTCATCTAAAGGATGTTTGTTGTTGACGTTACCTTGTCGTTGGTTATTTGTCGTGACCTCCGACCTCCACCATTGTTGCCCGCACTATGTGCATACTTAGTATGTCTACGTAGACTGTGGCAGTACGTGAACAACTTTGTGTAAGCTGCGGTTTACCTACTCACCGACATTTTGTGATTTATTGCTGTGAATGCCACCCTGGTGTCTAGGATACGACAGACAATGTTTTGCTCAAGGTTTGTAGTCCAGTAACTTTATACATCAGAGCTTGAATCAAATCCGGTAGTTCTGATTTTTTGCAGACTTGTTTATGATTTTGGTCAATGAATAATCCAAGTTTGTGACCTCGAGCGCCGAACGCAACTTTGTCAAAAATCGGCGATTATAACCCTAAACTAGTTTTAAATAGTACCTTTTCATGGCGTTTTTAAAGTAGACTATATTTGCTACAATATGAGACTAGAATTGTCTCTGTAGGCCCAACAATTTCCGAGCAATTCGCAATTTTTTGCAATATTTAAGACGTCATTCGATCAACTCTAGCGGGATGTAGTTCCAATAACCTCCGACGGAGTGTGCTGTAAAACCCCGCAGTGAACTGCTGTAGGCTGAGTTGATTAGAAAACCAGACCAAAAAATATCTGCTTCTCTTAAAGCGCATTTTCCACATGTTACCCAATATAAAACAACATCATATTAATCACCAATAAAAAACTTTCTATCATTTTTCCTTCAAAAATCAACACAAAACCGCATAAAATATGTTTCACATTCAATCGAGCATCTTAATCGTCAATTTAGCAGAACTTGAATAAAACATCTCATTACCCTATAGATTTGACTGGCTCATTAAGAGGGTACGACCAGTAAACAGGAGGAAAGCAGAAGTTCCACTTGTTCTAATGGTATATATCGTTGGAGCGCATGAAAGCAGCGAGTTTTTGCCAAAACCTCCTCTTCTTCAGTTTCGAAACCCACAACAAAGACACTTCACATTCAATGAAAATGTCCAGAAGAATGCTAGTTAAAAAAGGTCTGAACCTGAATAGAAACAGAGGGTCTGGACAAGTTGCAGTCGCTTTCAAAGCGTTCTGTATTTCTACTACAACTTTCAACGGGTTTCAAATTATTTTAATTATGCTAGCTTTCGATAGCCTAAATGACAGTCTCATAATTTTTTTTCAATGTTGTTATCGTTGAAATAATTTCATGAAAAACGTGACCACTGAACCTACACTACTGGTCCGCGTCCAGTTAGGTTGGAAGCCGACCCTAACACATTTAGGAAAAGGCTCTGCAGATGATAATGAAGACGTGGCCACTGAAAGAAAATTCAGCTTGCTAGCTGGAGGTCAGAATTGGGTATTAGTGGTATGTGTCACATGGGACTTAATATAACTGTCGAATTGTCTGCTGAACCTTCGGGCATTACAAGCGTGATGTTATAATTATGTTGTGTTAAGGCACTGATAGATTGAGGGAAATCATAAGCCAAAGACGAAAAAGAGATGCTTATATGAAGTACTTCGTAGTTGAAGCAGTAAACAGAAAAAAATGTCTAACAAGACAGTGTGATTTTTAAATGCGAGTACTATTTGAAAAAAAAACAAGTTCAGAGACATCAATAAAATTTGCGACCGAAGTGTACGGTACTAGACCCCCCAACGCCGAATTTATTAATAACAGTAAGAGCTTGTTCAGACACGGCGGGAACCGCGCAATTTCAGAATCGCATGGAAATCGCGAGAGTCTTATTTGTATGAGTTATTAAGTAATCGTTCAGACATAACCGCGCGGTTAATTAAGCCGCGACATGTCTGAACTAGCCCTAAACGTAACAGTTTGTGCGTCGTCCCTTAGGCTGGTTTGGTGGCAGCACAGCTGCTACCGTTCTGCCTCACTGTTCTGCCCGCGTGTGAAACCAGCATTACACCGTGTCTGGTTACTGTTGGTTTTTACGACTGATCCTTCTGATCTTCTCACCTGCCACCATTGAGGTAATTACTGCTTGGTGCGTATGGCGTGAGATACAGCGCCTCTTGTCGCTTCGTGTAAAGGAATGTAGCTGTTGAGGTGCGCGTGCGACTTTAGTTCCGACGTGACGTCCTGAGGTACGAGTATGTTGTTGGGAGGTAGGGGGTAGAAATATGGCCGATTTTTTTACCTCCGTCAAAATTCACTGATTGCACAATACCTAGCTTCAGTTTACGTTAAGTTTCATCACTGTGCCTTACCCTGAGAGGGTAAAAAGCTTTTAAGCTTGTCTGCCTGATAAATGGTCATCCATACGATTGAGGTACCGGTTTACGTCTAAAAATTAGCATTCCTAATGGTGTCATACAATTGAAAGTAAGCCTAAACAAACAGCTCACTCAAAAGCAAGTATACACTGCAAATAAAAGTGTTATCATCACCCAGCGTATTAAGATTATATGCGCGTAGAATACTGTTGCTATCCGTACTTACGACCACTTCTTTTAACAACTCTTAGGCAACTCGTTTTCCTCATTTGACTATCTCAATTTAATGCATGATCGTAATCACCTGATTGGCTCTTAATTTAGCATTCGTTCCCAGATCATATCGGTTTATTTTGAAAGCAAATAAGCAATGACTTCAAAGTAGATGTGCTAAGTATCGCAGAGAATGAAAATGTTTGTCCGCACTCGCGAAACGTGCAAAACAACCCAACAAACCTCAAAATCCGTTAAATAAGCAATCCTCTTTTAGCAAACCTCTTAAAGTTGTTCGAAAAAAAAGAGAAATTCAAATTTCGAACGGATTATCCCGTCAAAAAAGTGACATGCGAGCATCCGAATTAAATTGGCCGAACGCGGTGGTCGAAGAAAAAAAAGCGCAAAAGTATCAAAGAAAACCGCAGACCGAGGCGTCAATCTTGCAGATTTTCAGTAAAAAAAAAGAAAATAAAAAAAATAACGAGGTGGGTTATTATTGCTGTCTCGTGTCTGTATTGGTAGCTCAGTGTGAGATCCGAACGCACCGCGCGCGCGCGCTCCCGTCATCGCGCCATTTCCCATTTACCACCACCGTGTACCGTGACACGAGTCCCATTAGAAAAAACAATAGAACTTTAGACGATTAATTTATCGATTATTGATTTTCAATTCGGTATTTCAGTGCGTGTGTGACTGCCAGTGTTGTGTTGTGTTCTTTTTTTGAAATGCAAAGGTGACTAGTTTTACTTTTTTCATTTAATTAAGTATTATCTGTGCCTGTACTATTAGTGGGTTGCTGATTGCCGCGCGAGAATGCGCGACAGTTTTGGTGAGTATCAAGTTTATTCATGATTACCTATTGCTCTACATTTTTATCTGTTCATTTTTAATTGTATGAATCACAAAACAGTGTGATTACGGATCGCAGGCGACATATCTATGAATAGAACGCATCCATTCTGCTGATACATTCGATCGGCTGAAATAAAAAAGTTCGTGATGTAGGCAGTGGGTATGCCAACGGCGATAAGTTTAAAATTCATCTGCTTTAGAAAGTTTGATTGGAAATGACTATCGAATAAAATCATGGTCTTGTTCTACTAGAAATGTATGTTAATTAGTTTAATTTAGTATGACATCAAAAATACGGTATTTCAACCACTATTGTTTTAAAATTCGTGTTTTGTCTCGTCATCAACGACCTTATTTATGTGAATGTTATGCAAGAACCTCACAAAAATTGGAGGGATTATAGCTGCATGTAACAGAAAAACCATGCATTTTCATCATTCTACAGGTTGAGTACACGAAGTCTGTTTCGCCCTGCTGTATCATGCTGACTTAATTGTGCCGACGTTAATCATCTCTATCAGTTATCATCTCAACTATTGACAATTCCTTTGCTGTATAACTCATGAACAATCTACAAAATTTTCCCGCTGGGACACAGGCCTCTTGTCTGTGAGAGGAGGCTCTTCTCTATGGCCATTATCCACCACGCGGGCCCAGGACGGATTGTTGCATATCTTATGTCTATGAACTTGTGGTTCGAGGACATGCTAGTTTGCTTTCTTTAACTATTGAAAGAGTAGTAAGGATTCCTGCTGGGGTCTAAATTCGTATACTTATTCGGGATCGTAACCACTTGGTCACCGCTATTACTGCATTCAGCTGCATCCGATTAAACTGCAGCCGACTCCAAAATGTTGGGAAAATCAAGGCAGCTGATGATCGAACAGTTAGTTAAAAGCCTCAGTTACTTATGTATGAGGTATCTGTTCAAACGGGACCAGCTCTCTAAGTTAGCGCCAACACTGACACGTGTTACATGAAACCGTTCAGCACACGAATGTTAAATGCTTACCAGACCTCATAAAGTCATGTGAATGTGCTGTAATGGAGTCGTCCAAGGCAAAAGCGAGAGCGGTTTTTATTGTTACTAGTTTTTGGTTGGGCTGGTGGGATATTGCTTTAGAATATTACTAAAATTATAACATCACGCCTTTTTTTCTCTAAAGGGAGAGGCAGAGGTATACCTCCACATTTTGCCAGTTATGTTTGAGCCCCATGTAATAAGGGACAAGCCTATTGCTGATAATCGAACACGTATCCTGAATATGGGCTGCTGCAAAGCAATTCTTAATGGAAAAATCCATTTATTTTTGCCTTTTTCGGAATGGGACCTAGGAAGTTTAACTGTGTAACACTCACACATCAGCTGAACACGGTAGGTCAAAATACTCTGGCTTATCATTTTCGTGGGTTATAAATATGTTCAAAGAGACTATACACCAAAAATTGATGATTTAAATAAACGTAGTCTGTAAATTAACATTTTGGGGATGCTACACAATCTATATACAAGGTTTAAGCGGACCCTTCACGAAGTCGTCAACCAAGCATTTTGTAGGTATATCAATCTAAGTAACTGTGCAAAAAATTATTGTTGGGAAACAACTTTTTTTTTGGAGTGAAAAATCACATAATTATGACGGTAGGACTCAATGTAGTGTACTCGAAGCATTGCGCTGATGGACGCATTGAAAACAGGAGTCATGGAGGTATTTAAAGTATAGTTATAACATTTCAAACTTGTGTTTAAAAAAATGTGGATTAAGTTGGAATTTTAACCTTCAATATGTCCGTAACTAGAAGGAAGAAATGATCGCAATGACGGATAAAACAAGTGCCTTTCGGTTTATTTTTTTCGGTCCATTAGGTATATATTTCATTTCTGTCTACTAATGAATTCTTAATTCGCTCGAAAGACCAAGCGCCGCTAAATATTTACATAATTTCATTTAAATATACAATATTATGTAAATTGCACATTTAAATTTAAAGTAACTACTGTCGTATGCAAAATTCATTTGTACAGTGTACACGGCAAATAAAAACTTTCTTAGGAGTACAATTAGGGCCAAACAAACTGTCCTCAATATATTTGTTTATAGTGAGTTACACTTGTGGGCCGATGGCTACACTATAACATTAGTTTTAGTTTTAATGTATTTTATCGATCTCCAAACAGTTAGCATGTTGATTTCTTAAAAATACTCATTTATTTATATTCACTGATAGTCTGAGGTGTCTGATAGGAGGTGTCTGATGACTCTTGATCTCGTCAGACACCTCCTGGTGTCTGATGAGATGAAGACTACTAGAGAAGTATAGAAGGAGAAGAAATGCTGCACCGACCCCAAATTAATTGGGATAAGGGCAAGAGAATGATGATGATGACGATGATGAGTCTTTTCAGAGCTGCCCTAGCTCAGCAACTGCTACCAACTTGAATATGGCGCGTGTCGCTGCATCAGTACCGTTCGCTCTCTCACTCGGCTCGCGCGTTTTTGGTCACATTTCTATATTCCTTGCTTAAACCAATCGGTGGGGTTCCCTAACCCCAACCAACTTTAATTGTACGACCAGAAATTCATTCACGAAAAAGACAATCAAGAAACTTTCACACTTTGACACTTCTACATTCGCCTTTATTTTATAGTAGAATATAAATATTATAGTAAACCTACTTCCACTAATTAAACTAGTGCGTTTAATGATCTTTACTTTCACTAATCTCATTAAGCGCAGTCGGCAACTACAAAGCGTAAACTCAATGCTGAAGACATTGACACCGCAAATATTTTCACGCTTAGAGTATTTTCTTAAATGATAACACTAATTTAACGTTGGAATGTTGTAGGAACTATATTTTCATGCCCGAATTGAAAGTTATACAAGTCTGGCCAAGGAAATAGGTCAACTTTTATTTACCGAGTCAAATATTGAATAGCGCTGTTTAGTAAGCTGTACAAACAAATAAAATGTGTTATTATTTTGCCCGCCAGTGTACAAGGTACATCTTATCTAGTACTAGATAGTAGAAGCAAACGTTTGCTTTGAGAGAAATGTGTAAACAATTAATTTTGCATTCAGTCCTTTCTCTAAGACTTTATTAAGTGCCTTAAGCATTTCATTAGATGGCGAAGAGGCTTGTTAGCCTCGCTTTTAAGTTGCACAGTTTGTCCTCTACCCTGCTTTATGTAGGTTGCCTTTTCTATGTTGTATGGACTTATCATCTAAAGAAACATTTTACTCGGCGTTGTTAATATGGAAAAACTTACGCAGTTAAAGTCACATCATGAACATCATTCTACGCTATTAATTATTCAAATTTATTGTATAAGAGATCGACTTCTTCTAGACATATCAATTCTCTCACAGTCCATCCAACGTTCCTTTGGTCTTCCCCTACTCTTGCAACCATATTCTACATTCTATGCACATACTCAAAACTTGAATCCGTTTATGAACTATAGTATTTTTTTCTTATTAAAAAAGAATGGACAAGATTTTTTTTCTGTGTTTTATAGGTTCTTGGACAAACAGTGTACAAAAACTTCCGTACAAACAATACCCGAGTCTTATAACCAAACGAATCGTGTATCATACAGAATTACCGATTATTTATTTATTTATTTACACTTCAAGCACAAAGTGGTAGGTGTATCTGATTACTAATTATTGGTTGTGCCAAGCGGTTCCAATAAAAATACCCGCAAGTGTAAACATGTCATCTGCGGTTATTTACGGATTTACGACTCTGAAACACTGCGGCACACTGCTACGAAAATGCATCCTTTCATCCAACTTGGCAAAATATGAGCAGTTCATAGTTCTCATTAACAAAATAATGTTGTGCAACTCAGCCTTTCACAGTCCATTGGGCATAGGCCTCTTCCTAGCTGCCTTTTCCGTATCCAGTCTTTCCAAGCCATCTTCTTAAGGGCTATCTAGCTGAGGGGTGTTCCACATTACGCTTGCCGATATGCGGTTTCCACTCCTGGATGCTCCATCGGTCGTCGGTGTTTCACCAGCCCACTGGCATTTCAGCTTGCTTACTGCTCCATTTCCTTTCCGGTTAATTTCGTTTGGAGTCTCAGTCTCAGCGTTTAGTAGTTATTTTCACTTACTGTGAATGTAATTCTATAGATGAAATGTACGCTTGTGACTACTTTATCCACTACAGAACTATTACAGTCATACCTTGCGATAGTCCAGCACATTCTCAACAAAATACCAACATCAGCAACATTCAATACCCCTGAATTCCCAACATCTGTATCCCACAGCTCACTGCGGTTATTTAAATTATAATTAGGCTATAAACGCATGCACCGCGTCCGAAGAAACTGGTTTACGCAAATAAAGTTCAAGTTAAGTCCGACCACTTTAATTGCTTACTGGCCAACTGTTTCGAAACTATGATATTTGTAGAAATTATGCAAGTTCCAATGAGTTTTTCTAATCTGTGGTGGTATTAAAATGGGTGATTTATTTTGTAGTGTTTTAATTGGTTTTCTAACTTGATTGTCGTGAGTTTATTGCACTGGTACGTATGGCGTTTGACCATACACCATTTCAGCTCGAAGTGACTGTTACTGGTAGCCTGTGGGCCTCTGGCCGTTGGTTTTGTACAGCTCGTCCAGCCATCTTTTACGAGGTCTGCAGCGACGCGCAGTCGTAGGTTCGAGCTGCACACAGTGGCTATTTGGGCCCGAGACTCATTGGGTATAGAGCAGACTTGGCTAGTCTAGTCAGCACTTTAGCTTAGCGAGGCTTGGAACCTCAGTCTTGGGTATTTATAATAAAATAAAATAAGTAAAATAAAATAAAAATAGCCTTTATTCCCTTTATTATACAGTTCTATTTTTTTTTAAACTTAACCTATTAAGGGGTCATGCATCTCTGGATTAAGGCCTTCTCCATCTATGCCTAGAAATTTTTTTATTATTAGGTATTTATAATCATTGGTAATTTGTTCTACCTTACTAAACTTTCAGCATGTTATATCAGAAAATGAATGGAAAAAGAATAGAGTGACATTATTCTGTTTTTAATAAAGACCAAGGAACCTCCACCAAAACTATTTTCTGCTTAGAGATGGTGGCTATTTATGGCTGATTTAAAAAAAAATACTAATTAGGCTTGCGTTTGGTCGCAACTCGCCTAATGAGATGCGAAGACGTGGCCTAGGGTGGAGCACGTTGCCTAGATGAAACTGATCCACTCGAACATTGAAGAGATCTAGATTATAATGATCGGGTAGCAGAGAACCCGGCAGTGAATACCGAAGAGGTCATTTAGTGCCCCGTGATCAACAGTTAACTGAAATTATGAAACTAATTACGTACGTGTTTAAGTAACAGATACTTATAATTCCATACACGAAACTCAATCAAGGAAATCCTTAATGACATTCTTAAAGCCCAGTTTATTGGTCACCAACAGTCCAACCCGATACATAACACCAATAACGGTGTACTTAATGAAATAGCCCATAGCTCGGGTGTATTTACGATGCATCGCCTCGCATAGCATCACATAGCTCGCTCCACATATCAGCCGGCACATCAAAGCTAAGGCGGGGGGCACACTGCATACTAAATAACACAAAATGATTGAAACACGAATGTTTCCTGTTATTGTATTTACGTATCTTTGTGTAGAAGTCGTGGTTTTGTTTGTTGAAGTGCCGACTTGAATTGTGTTCTTATTAAGAACGTAGCTATGTATTTATATTACGGTGGTTAAATATATCAGTAGCCCGAAAGTCAGACAATCAGTCTTACTTCGTTACTGGATTCTGGAAGTCCGATCGGCAGTCGCTCCATTAAAAATACTAATATTCAGCTGGCTAGGTAGAATCTTATGATAAACTATGTACGCATCAGTGGCGAAGGTTCCATTCAACCCGATTCCTACCGGCTTCTCTTTGAAAAATGGCACAGTCAGTGTTCTATAGCCAATAATATTCTATACAATAAAGATATATACTCCGGCTTACCTCTTACAAAAACTGACCCTTCGCCACTGGTACGCATGCTTATGAATAAGTGTAGAAGCTCAAAATTTATTATCAGCCTGTGCTGTCACACCACAGCATTCAATCCTGAGTCCAGTATGGACCAATTCTGCCTATGGGCATCAAGTTCATTCCATCATTAACGCCTGGGTCTTCCATGATGCCATTATTTGTTTTCAGGGAACCATTTTATGGTGGTGACACGGACACGGACACGCACACGGACAAGGACAAGTGATACTTGAGTTCGGCTACTATCAGAGTTATGTCGGCGATTTATGTCTTGGAGCGCAGTACTTAGTTCCGTATTTTTGTTTCTTTTTGTGAATTCAACCATTTTTTGTTTGTTTTGTCCTGTGTGAGTCTAATAAAAACTATTCTTTCTTTCTTTATACGGTTGGGAAAGTTCAAAACACGTAGTTATTACGCGTTATTAAATGTCTACCATGTATATACCTGTTATTTACCGCAATAAATGATATTTTAACGACGATACCATAGACTTTGGCTATTTAAACTTAAATGTGTGGAAGGGTCCACTTACGACATCCTTAAGTAGCATTGAGCTCGTTACCCGGTGACACTGTTGGGAGTTTCATGTGACTGTAACTTCGTGCTTGCTTGGTAGAAATAGGTGTGGTGGTGTAACCAGGTTATGGCGACTGTGGGTAGAGATTTAACGTCATATGACCACAAATTGCCGTTGGCTTCATAAAAACAAAATCAGTGTACTTTTATAACGCATTGGCAATATTTCAGGGGCAGAAAAAACACGCAAGAAGAACTTTTACAATGAAACTCACTCTGAACGATTAATTAAAAAAGTACGTTTATTATTCACGCTCCTATGACATTTTTTTTAATTTATCATTCTAATTACAACCAAATATAGTGTTTCTGCTACTTTTTATTTTGTAGCATTTTAAGTTTTTCATATTACAGTTCCACACAAAAGATTATTCAGACAGAATGTATATATCAGGCCAGACAATGTACCATTAGGATCACGTATTGTCCCATAAAAACAAATTTCACACCATCCTAGACAGATCACACATATTGAACATATTTCTGTGTCTGTACGAACATAAGGAAGCTATTTAGTGCTAAAAAAGTTAATCTCTAGGGATTATCCTGTGGGGGTCGCTTTACTTATCTCCTCAATTCAATTTATATCTTAATTTTGTAACGCTAGAGTTTAAATTGCCGTGTAGTTTTAAAACAATTATTTTACCAGGCCATTGACATTTCTATAGTTGTTGAGAAAGTAATTAGGAATAAATTACTTTTAATTTGTCTGTTATGGTTATTTTCTCACAGTTTTTGGGAGAATTAACGTTTATCAGCTACTAAATGGGACGGTTTTAAGAGTGTAAGTTATTGTTTTTTAAAAGGTTATGAGATAATCTTTTATCTTTTTCTCTTTTCTCACCTAATTTTACTTTAAAAAGCCTAATTACAAGCAATTTTTACGGCGGGGTTCCTGTCTTCACGAAATATGGCTTTAAAATTATGTGGGTAGCCAACATCTATTACTTATTCAGTTGAAGAAAGACAAAGATGGAAACGATCCTTTGAAAAACTATATTTCTACCTATTTACTGAAAAAGTTTCGCTTTTCGATGTATTCAGTATTATTACAATGACATAAAGAGCTTAACAGAAAGGCAGATCAGTTCGGAAAAGATTCTTTGTATTCAAAATGGATTTTTAATCCTGAAACATGGATATGATAAAGTCGAAAATCATTTCAAACATTTTGACAAAATCTGTAACTAGCGGCTTTGACATGACACGCTACGCAAGTTTTCTTAAGGCAACTGCTACTACTATCTACGGTCCTAACTTCGAGTGTTAAGAATGACATAAAGCTGCTATGCTACACCGAAATCGTTCCGGTAGACGAACACAATAGTACTTAATTTTAATTAAATCGCACAATACAAACACTATGTTAGCGCCGTCTATTTGTTCCCAAGCTGACTGCTTGTAGATCTATTGCTGCGAGGAAAGCCGATACATTTCTATTTCCATACACTGCAGGGCAAAAAAATCCAACTTTAGACAATAACAATTAATAGCTACTGTTTAACTTTTACAAATGGGCTGCCATTTACTCATGTTGTCATTTGCTACCCGTAGATTTTGTGAGTAACGGCCTCGACTTCAGTGTCGTAGGTCGTAGATTCGAATCCAGGGAGGCAGTTTACTTTGTGTAGTACTTACTTCGTTATGACTGCGCTCAAAACGTTAAAGGAAAATGTCTTGAGGAGACAAGCATGTAGAAGCCAAAATACGAAGACATTTGACATCCGCCAACTAAGCCCATTTGGTGCCACCCTCTCACAGAGAGGAGGCTTGTGTTCCAGCGGTGGGAACCGTAGATGCTGTTTATGTGACCCGGGTCACATTAACAGCCTATATGTTCCCACCGCTAGCGAGTATTAGCTTTTAGAAAAACTTTGATCAACCCTTTGATTCAGATGTAAAGATATATCTACTTATTAACATGCACGAGGCTGTTAATGTCAATTGAAACCAATTTTGGCAACTTATACAGGTATGTATCTGGATTTCGTTCTGGCAACAGTTCCTCGACATTGACTTAATATCTCCAGTCCTCGTTCATTCTGATTGCCAGACTTCGAGATATCATAAAGATTCATTTATGTCACTGAGATGTTCAGCAGGTCAATTAAGAATCAATGCTTCTGGTGCTAAGAATAATTAGATTTATGGCCAATACGAATAAGACACTATTTAACTGTTCCTATCCTGCGTTTGCAACTTAGTTTGCAATCATGTAAACAAAATGTCCTTGCTTTGTATGTTGTATGTGCTTTTGGAAAAATAAACTTTAGAACCCACAGCATAAAGTTCAGTTAGTGTTTTGATGACTTAGCAATAGTACTAAGTTAGTTGCTCATTATAAGGCAATTTAAATTCCCCTCATAAAAAAGTTTATTTCCTTTATGTGATGTAACATCAATTTGAAAGTAAGGATTTGAATATCGTATAGGTATTTCGTGACATTGTCATCCAAAATTGTGTGAGACCGTAGTATTAACAAAATAAATTCAATTGAATCAGACCGTAGACGTATACCCTTCACTATTAACGATAATCCTCTAAAGTTGCCACATCTATAATTTATGTACCAGTTCATTAGTTTGTGTATGTAAAAGGACACTCATATTTTATAGTATTAGTGTCTTCACCTCAATTTCGAAGCTATGGGCACTGGCCAGAGTGGGTAGTCACACTGACATAAATTTTACTATGTTAATAATTAAACATTTTATTAAATAAATGTTGCGTTTACGCACACGACATATTGAAAATACAGGTTGATCGTGAGTAAGTTATACAGAGTGTTGTTGACTGGGGAAGGTGACAACTTTGATGATAGCGAAAATTTAAAATTTAGTAGAATTCGTCAAATAAAATTGTGGTAAAGTAGAAAATGGTAGGTTATTTGTTAAACTTTTTGAATAAATCATGTTAATAAAATCCTAGGTAGGTATGTCGTGTTTTCTAAACACCCTGCATATAACAGCTAGATCCCAATGACTTGGTTTACATTGAAAATCTATTATTGTTCACATAATAGTAAATTATTTAAAGTTTATGCTTTGTAATGTGATATTAAAGTCACATTAAATCTATTGTGATTTGTGATACAGATTGTGTGGTCCATGGCCTAGGCACTCCTATGCCATGATTTTACCGCTAGAACTCAAAATTGATTAAGTATATAGTGAAGCCAATAATATAATAAATAAAAAGAGGTAGATATCGCACTAGCGCACGCAAATTGTTGCATCCAAATTCAGACAATTGTCGTAATTTAAGTACCTCAAGCGCCATAGCTATCTCTCTCTGTATCATACGTTCCGTATTATCTTTCGCAGTCGTAACAGCGCAATGATATTTGCTCAGTATGAACGTAGCGTATCTTTCTTTATAATATCATTGAGTGAAGCTCTAATTTTTCAGCCTTAAGTTGCAGTTGTCTCTTCATCCAGAGCTTACATACAGCAGGTAACCACTGTAACTACTGTTATTGTTACTAACCTGGATTAAGAACCATTTATTTGCAATAGCATCCTAGTCGTGTTCAAAGGCATTTCAAAGGCCCCGTGACTAGCTCTTTTGATTCCGGGTCTAGCTGGACAACTGTAGGCAAAGAGTGTGCGTCGGGGGACTGTCCCTTGTAAAGTTTGACGTTCAAAAAGCAGCATAAGTGATTTTTGATTTTGTATGACAAAATAGTCAGTATGTGTCGCATCGGAGTTTATCGCCACTTTTATATCAGACTCATATCGACTATAATAATAATTTATTTATTTATTCAAGCTACAAGTAAGTTGGGTAGACCTTTGGTGTGGATGCAAGTTGCGGAGGGAGGGAGTTACGGAGGGCTGCGCTGGGGCGGCTGCAGCAGGTGCTGAAAACCTCAAACGGCGCAAATACAATAATTTAACTGGTAGTTATATATTTGAGCCGTTTGGGGTTGAAATACTAGGGCCATGGAGTCTGAGTGCCCACCTAGTTTTTCGGGAAATCGCCGAGCGGTTGGTCGACTCTTCACGTGAACAGAGGGCGGGCCTATTTTTGGCCAAAGAATCAACATTCCCATCCAACGTGGCAATGCTGAAAGCCTTCTCTGGCACCTTTCCTGTTGACAGCGATGTGGACGAATTTTCAGACGCTCTGTAACCCTTTTCATACTTGTACATATTTTGATCACTATTATAGATTTGTATGTTTGTAAATAATGTAAATAAAAGAAAATCAGTAAATGCATTTCTAGTTACAAGGACTCATAACATAGAATTGAATAAATATCACCTGAGATACATTCAATTTCAATGCAACACAAAACAGTAACCACACAAAACAAAAAGCCACAGCAGTTGTATTGACAGCCGACGACTGTAGGTGCAGGCAAGTCTTTGCAGCGTCTAATGTGTGGACAGTCGAGCCTGTCGGCTATCATCATCAGAACTATACTGGAGAAATGCGGACATTCTCTACCTCCGCCGCTTTAGTGAATACAGTTGTGGTTTGTTGTGATAATCAACGCCTTTTCTAACACATGCTTGAAACATAAACTTCTCATGAAAGTCTTCTAAAATTGGTACGAAACAAATTATGGACACTAAAATTGAACACAAAGCACAGAGAAAACTTTGAGGCTCGGTTCAAAAGTTAGAAATTGTTTTCGTGACATCACTTTTTGATAAATCACAATCATAATAATGCACTGAAGTGAACATAGTGTTATTAAACTTGCCTTGTGGCTAGTGCCAAACAAAGCACTAAGCCAGTGGGTCACTCAAGTGTTTAGCACTAAACTATATAAATCTCTACGTTTCTACTTTCTACTGAAGCGTGTTAGTGTTGGGGTACACGGTTTGAAGTCGAAGTTGAAGACTTAATTTGTATTTTGGCCTGATCAGTTGTAATTAAACTTTTGATAGACACAAATTGAGTCAGCACTGGTCTCGCATGGTTTCACAGTATCATGCTGGGCTATGGTCGTTTTATATGAATTTGACGCAAGTTTTCTCCCAAATAATTCATTTTGTGCTTGTTTCTTTTTGCCATGTTAAAAAGAAAGAATTCTTTCTTTAATTCATCTAAAGCCTGACCTTACGATCTGTTGTCAAATATAGAAACAAAGTCGATCTGATTTGAAAAACGTGGTGGCAATAGTGTTGTCCCTCAATTTCTTGGCAATGAAACTGAAAACAACATCGTCAAGTTTAATTAATACTTCAATAATAATTTCTAGATAACCAAAGGTTAAGTAACATGGTTTAATTAAAAATGTGCTACGGAGGTTTAGAAACAACCAACTAACGATTGAATTAAAATATTCTATATTAATATTAAACACATACCCATAACCTGTAGTTAAAATACTTGTATTAACGTAATTCCATGCTGTGACATTTTCATCAGCATTAGGTGAATTAATTTCTGTTCACGCTAATTTAAGATTAAAGAAAATCATGCTGTGAATTGATCAACCTTCACACATAAGTTACCTGAAAATTACTTTAAGTAAATTATCAATAAGTTTATGTTTATGTTTAATAATTAAGTTAAAAATTATTTAAAATTATTGAGTAACCTCAAAGTCATTAAATAGACACGATATCGTTTTCGTAGTTTGTGACCAATTATACACATACAAACCACGTAAATATCTTAATCATTTGGATCCAGATGTCTTCACAGTCTCCGTCGGTTTACCTATTGGTCCATGTTTTATTAAAATCTCATAATAACCCACGGCTTCTTGATTCCATTACTTATCAATAAAACCGTGTCATATCACTTTCCCGAAAAGTCGTAGACAACGACATTACTAAAGTCCATTGCCTCTACGATACCCTAAACTTGGAAGTCTACAGAACCGTCTACCCGGGCACTAATTCACACTTGTGTATTGACTAGCCTATTACAATACGGTATTAAAATGGTGGACACGCGAAGCTTAGAAATGGCCAGTTTACTTGAGTGAAATATTACAATAATATTAATATTTTATTGGAAATTGAATGCTCTTGAAGGTGTGTAGGGCATTCGAAATGGTTACTGTTTATTTTTAAGTGCTTAGTGGGTAATAAATGTTATAATGTTTATTAGTTCTTTGATCTAGTAGTTGCTCAGCTTGCACTTGAATTGCTGGATTGGTTTAACGTCTTTCGTATTGTATCGTATTCTAATAGTACTGTGAGTTAGGAAATTAAATGCGGAGTATAAGACAATTCCAAATAGGAACTGCATAACAAATAGCTTTTGATGTTATTTTCGCAATGCTCATGTATTTGAATGCATGAGATGCCTTTGCCATCTAGTGGGTAAGTAATAGGGTAATATGGAAGGAAACTTGCCGTGACTACCTAATTATTTCCCAAATCCGTAAGCCCAAGAAGGGATAAAAGCTTTATGGAAGAAGTAATATCAAATTGGTTGATGATTTTCTTTTTCTTATCTAGCACAGAGCCAGTAGCCCAAAAAGTCTGACAACCAGTCTTACCATGGGGCATCGTATTACCCAGTACTGGTCAGAGAGGCAGTCGCTCCATGTAAAATACTGGTATTCAGCTGTATCCGGTTAGACTGGAAGCCGACCCTAACATAGTTGGGAAAAGGCTAGGCAGATGATGATAATGATGATGATATCTAGCACAGAGCCTACTCTGTTACAACAGCATTCAAGCAAACGATACAAGGGTTGTCCAGCAAATGTCACAGAGTTCATCGACCCTCTAATACAAAATTCGTCACATGTCTCCCATTCTGAAATACTACACCAAATACAAGGAAAAATGCACCCTATTAATTATTCAAGCAAACGTGTTGACACTAGAAGATAGCATCATGACGGTATCATTTGGCGTCGATAAAATAAACAATAATGGTATGTGAGATTGACGCATTTTTAACAAGACAAGCTCATGAAATATTCATGGGCCGACTCCCAGAGGATGTATGTAATCACGAGGGTACTCCATAACCGGCATAAGTTATATAGGGTTTGCACGGAGAGGCAAATTTTTTGATGCAGTTTTTTGTAACTTCACATATTTTTAACCTTTGAAGGGTAAGGCTGAGGTGTTATAGCAGTAGTTCACTCTCATTTCGCCAGTTATTTTTAAACCCCATGTAATAGGCGGTGAGAGGAGCTCGTGGCTAAATAATAACAGCCGCTCGGGTCGATCTTTAGGTTAAGCCGTGCTTGCCTAGGTTGGTCTGTGGATGGGTGACCGCCCACTAGATACAGAGTTTTCTCCGTGCCTCGGAAAGCACATTAAGCCGTTGGTCCCGGCTGTCATTTGTAGATCTTTGACAGTCGTTAGGTAGTCAGTGGCCCAAAAAGTCTGACAACCAGTCTAACCAAGGGGTATCGTATTACCCAGTACTAACTGGGTTGTGGAGGTCAGGTAGGCAGTATCTCCATGTAAAATACTGGTACTAAGCTGCATTCGGTTAGGCTGGAAGCCGACCCCAATAATAGTTGGGAAAAGGCTAGGCAGATGATGTAATAGGCGGTGAGTCTACTTTGCACAAACCCAGAGTGATGGGTGTTGCTGAGAAATTCCTGATGGATAAACCTGATAACACTTTGTCCAACGTAAGAATCGAACCCATGAGTTATGCTCAGCAGTTGTGCTGGCCACAAGTCCAACGAGGCAGTCGACTTATATTTGTTGAATAATAAGTCAAGATATAATCTTTAGTAAACATAAGTCCATTTGGATTTGATTGCTAATGTACCACCTCCATTATTCCCTTGGTATCGCGATTTGTGGAGATGATTTAGTTGCATTATATGGGGTCCATCTGCGCTATACAGGAACGAAGTATGCTGCTTCATTTTAATTAAAATAATTTTCAAACTAGTAGAGGAACGAACCTTTCGTCTAAAACGACAGCCTACGATTATGGCAATTATTTGTTGTATTGCTGAACCTTATATTGTAGGATTTATTCCCTAAGAATTAATGTGCTTTTCAGGAGTCCTGGACTAGCTTGACAAGACTCTTTAATCATAAAATTCTTTGGACCTTGCGTGTCCAGATTGCGCTCGACCGGAACTCAAACAAGAACTTATTTTAGATAAATGTTTTTTATTCAAATCTGAAATCAAATGTAATGAAACCGATAATAATAACGGTTTATAAATGTTGCCAGTTAATTCATTCATGATTGAAAAATGTTCGATCAATACTATTATTAATGTTTACCAGCATTTATTGTAATTTTAGAACAATTTGTATAAGTCCCACACCTTAAGGGCGTTCACTATTAAAACATTCAATAATTTCAGATTTGATTTATATGCTAACGATTTATAAATGAAGTTGATACAGAATTTGGAATCAATCGGAACATGTTTTAAGATATTGATTTAGCAATCGGTGCATTCATAAATCGATTAAAGGAAAAGGATTTTATTGAGCACTGCCCGAAGCTATTGCGCCCAGTAAGGCTACGTTTCCAGCAGAGATGGGCAAGGTTGCGTAGCGAGGGATGTGTGTGGAACTAACCAATCACATAGCTAGAATAATCAAGCTGTGAAAAAGAAGCGATATTATTGGTTAGTAAACACACGCCATCCCTCGCTACGCATCCTCGCACATCTCTGGTGGAAACCCAGCATTAAGAGTGTTCTAAGCGTGTTTATCATCATACGTATTTATGCTCTTTGCAACGCTCAGCCTATGCTCATAAATAGCAGTCAGTACCCAAACCTCGTAGCTCGGTACTTCAGCCAATTTGACTCGAAAGTTTATTTACCAATTCTTTACTTTATAAACCGATGGGATGGCAATCCTGCACAACTGCGAGATCAGGCGCAGGATCAATAGGTTTACGAGCATTCTGGGGCTCGGGGGTAGCACACAAGGGTATGATTTTATATTGTCAATAAACTTTTAATCCGACTGCGGCGAAGCCCACAAGGAGGGTTATTCACTTTATTTTTTACTTTACCCCACCAATTTTGTGATACCGCTCTGCTACTGAGAAATTCCTAGCGGGTAGAAAAACCCAAAAACACTTTGCCCGACCTGGGAATCGAGCAGTCGTACTGGCAACCACATAGATCATCGAGACAGAAATTATAGGTATCGTCACTTGACAGAAGGACGGAGGTGGTCTTAAATCATATCGAATGCAATGCAAATCGGTTACAGATCTTAGATCTCTCTAGTATTTGAGTTAATTGCTAGTTTACAATGACAATGATTGCGCCATCAACATCGACATTACCAAACGAATTCGTCCTTAGCTTAATACCAATGTTTATTAATACGAAACCCATTAGATTAATCCAGTTTAGTTAATAACTGAGCGACCTCAATTATACGCAGAACATAATTTACACGTACCTACCTTTGATTTCTAAAATTATTCGCTTATTGGCAGACTTGATTCGAATCATATTGCTGTTTATATACTTGATTGAAGCTAGCTTTAATGCTTATAAAATAGTTCTACGAGTAGGTAAGGGAAATGGGTAATCAATAAATTATAATAAATAAATTACACCGTATATAAAACTGATGGTAATTAACTGAAGGTAATTTCAAAATGGTTTAAATTTTAAGCTGACATGGTCCATGATTGTAACTATATGTTTTGTGTTCCCGATATTTCGGTACTGTTCCGAGCGCCATGATCGCGCATGTTTATCCGTAAATATCCCGCACCATACTGAAAAATGAGCTTTTATTCGGCAATGTGGCGACACTTGGGGGAGGCCTATGTCCAGCAGTGGACGTCTTTCGGCTGAAATGATGATGATGGTTCGGCAAGTTCGAAGCAAGTTACCTCGTAACCAGCAAATTCTGGACCAACAATTTGAAGACATGTGACATCTACAAACCCGCAGTCCACACATATAACCCACGTGGTAGAAAACAACCCACTCTCTATCATAGAGAGGGTGCTAGTGTCCCAGCAATGGGAACATGCTGATGGCTGACGATGCTCTCTACTCTATTGCTAAATTACTCGAAGCTAGCGTTAATGCTTTTAAAATAGTCTCAGGTATGGTCTTGGTATGGTAATGGGTCATCGTTTATATCACCGTAAATTAATGAATTAATAGATGTAATCAGAAAAATCGCAGAATGACATTTTATTGAGCAAGATCAAAGTTACATTACCTGCATTTTGAAACTTGTAACAATATAGTAAGTAGTCCAAATATAATTTTATGTTGTAACATAACATTATAATTTGATGCCTGCAATCCCAAAAGGGTTAGGCAGAAGTAACCTGTTTCGGCTTTGTTTAAGTCAGTAAACTATTGTGATATTCGTAGTTCCATTCTGGACCTCAGGGCATATGTTTTATGACAATTCTAAGCGCCATCAATCGCCATTAATCGTGGTTTCCTCAACCAGATAGCACATTAACGGGATTAGTCGCGTGATAGTACCGCGAAACGCGATACTTTTTAATTAAATTTCCGGTATATGAAAGCCTATTATATTGGCGCCTGGTTGCCTTTTTAGTATAATACGGTGTGAGAGAAATCGACGTACAACCTATTACAGAAGAAATTATTGCACTTTCGGGTGAAACAGCTGTTTTTTTAATAATGGGAGAAAGGTTCCTTCGCTGGGTCCTAGGATCATGTATTGAATTAATGGACATATTATTTTCACCGAGTCATTTTTTTGACGGACTGATTTTGATAGTACATAGGACTTCCAAGTATTTAGGTTAACGGGACAAAAACGAAGTTGCTGAAGAGGAAAATTTCATGAAATCGCGTTTTCGAAACATGTAAAACGCCTCAATTTTGCTATATATTAATCACAAAGTGAATGCTGTTGTAATATTAAGATGAGAACCATTAAATTTTTACAATTTGGGGTTATTCTGGCCCTTAAGACGAATTTCATCAATGGAACTGGATGCGATCAACGCATCCTAATCGCGTTCAGGAGCTGTCACTGTCATAATTGCTTTAGAATATATACTATCAGCTCATAAACACAGTTTAGAGGTGTTGATCGCGTTCAGTTTCATTGGTAAAATTCGCTCCTAATCTGTTATCGAAACATAAGTTGACATCTATGATAAGTTGTGCTTATCGTTATCAACCAATTACAACATTAAGTTCAAGCTGCTGGTTAACTTCATCAGCAGAAAATAGATGTAAGTTTTACTAGTTATATTACCACTTTGTGTTAATCTACCTAATCTGTGTTTATGATAACTGAACCGGTCTTTATCTAAAAATTACTTCAAACCACTTGACATGTCAAGAAAACTGTCCATAATTTTATTCGACTTCCTTTCTCAGATATATATTAATTTTATGTATTTTTAATAGAACATAGATGGAGATCTCTTTGGTCATTTCAGAAAGTTTATTAGTCGAGTTAAGTTAACACTGTTTTTATGGTCTAAGGTACTAAAATAAAGTCTTGATTACTGACACAGTAACTGTAAGGTAAGTACTTGAGTTTAACGATAATGTGTCGTCAGTTTTCACCGATAGTTCTTGGGACCGGGTTCCATGTTTATAGTGCGGTTTTATGAACTGATTTGAATGGCTATCGTTCACAATCATATTTCCACCAGATAAACGGAGTAACATCATCATTATCTGCCTAGCCTTTTCCTATCAGCATTTATTTATTTATTTAATGGCTTGCGTTGTTTGCGACATTTTTATAATTTGATCAGCTGCGAAATGCTTACGGAATAATAAGCTTTGAGCAAAGGCATCCGATCACTTTATATGCGTTACCAGTGTCAGGAGGAGTAGGTCTCTGTCGTTTCAAGCAAAAATACTAATCTTGCCTTTGGAAGTGTTTGAAATAGATGCTGTTTTCGCTAGTTCAGAATTGATTCCCCCGACACCAAGTTCCCTCCGTGCCTCGGAAAGCACGTTAAGCGGTTCGTCCCGGCTGCCATTTGTAGATCTTTGACAGTCGTTACAGATAGTCAATGGCCCGAAAGTCTGACAGCCAGTCTTGCCAAGGGGTATCGTATTACCTAGTACTAACTGGGTTGTGAAGGTCAGATAGGCCATGTAACATACTGGTATTCAGCTGCATCCGGTTAGACTGGAAGCCGACCCCAACATAGTTGGTAAAAGGCTAGGCAGATGATGAGAGTTGATTCCTTAGCTATAGGAACATCTGGTGTTCAAAGTTCGAATTCATGACTGCTTGAACCGCCTGAATATCAATCAAATTCGAAGTTCGTGTACAATAGGTACAACATATCGCTAAACTTAGTTTTTCAGCCTAGTTCGTCATAAAATCTCAACCCCCCATTACAGTTGTATTTACTTTCAAATAATTAAAGTCGAAGTAGAGTATAGTAGGTAAAGATATTATCGTATCGGTAAAGAAAATATTTCAGCAATTTTATGGAGTCCTCTGGTTATGTTTACAATCTTCGGGATGATAAGGGTTTGACGCAGAATGTGCACTTCGAAAAATGTGCACTTCGCAAAATGTGCACTTCGCAAAATGTGCACTTATCAAAATCAGCACTTTTCAAAATTAAGAGCTGATATTTTTAATATTATTTTACAGTTCGCTTTTAATTAAGATGTTGACTTGTTATGGTTTTTTATTGGTAGGTAATAAGCTTTACTGGGCATTGCTCGGTTTATTCGTAGTTAACCGACAGTAATACTGTAATAGTTATTAACTAGTAAAAGACTTTGGTGATAGCAGACAGCATAATCAAGCTATAATGTTTTCACCGCTGGGATACAGGGCGGTTCGGAAGATTGCAAATGTTTTAAAACCGTCGGTTTTAGGATGAATTTCTCACGATGGTTTCCTTCACCGTTTTGGGGCAGGGTCCACTGGTCTACCTACCACTGCTCTATAAGGGTAATAAATAGTAACAGCTTGGTTTATAATTTTTGTTAGCTTGTTTCCTATACAGGGTATAAAAACTTTCTCCTTGGGTCCAATATCGTAAATGCGAAAAAATTATCAGCTGTCCCATACAAAATTTCAATACCTACTCGACCCAAATGTATCGGACAGCAGATAATTTTTTCGCATTTACGGTGTTGGACCCAAGGAGAAAGTTGTTCAGTTTGATGGTCTGCAGCATATCCTTTCTTATGACCATACCCTTTCTGTAACACCCTGTATACATGGAAGTCTTAATATTCTAGATTATTTATCTATTATTTCCGACTGGGCGCCATTTTATTAGAAGGGTGATATTTCGATACCTAGGTAGGATGTACTTAAGCTTCTTACTTCCTGTCTCTCTTTACAAGGCTAAAAATCTAATTTATGTACTAAAGCAAAACGTACAGGATGTGTGAAGTTGATTATTTACCAGAATCTGCCTATTTTATTTTATACCAGTCTTAGTGCCAGATTTATATGAGCCTTTGGTTACCAGAATCGCCATAAGGGTCCCATAATTTACTATTTCTATTAATACAAGCTCTGCTTACAATGCAAGAGCATTTTTCAATATAAATAGCTACCGTTCCTGTAAAGCATAACAAACTATCTACATATTATACAAGGAAGCCCACGAGATCGTGTTCAAAAATCTCATTACAAGACAGAACCACTCGAGAACAAATTGACAACATTACACACCATTGTCAACAAACGATACAGACTTACCAATGTTGCCATACTCCTTACAAGGAACTCGAGTCGAGCGGCAACACTCGGCCTGCGCAAAGAGTCTCGACACCTCTATTATATGCACATTCTCGCGTCAAGTTTATTTTCGCAACGTTGATAAATCCACACGACTTGCATGCCCTTTTAATTTATTCACAAATTCAATGATTCATCGAGTGTTTTCGTAACGAAATTAGACCTACATAGGTTTCCTATTTTCGCAACAACCAGTGGACATTGTATAAGTGGCGACTTTATCCGAATACGTCCGACTACTGTCGGCGAGTTGCGTTTGCGCAAAATATATTATACAAAATTAATTTTGCAGCTATGTAATGCCATTGTGTTTGACATCGCACCTTAATCCTCGCAAAATATATTATACAAAATTAATTTTGCAGCTATGTAATGCCATTGTGTTTGACATCGCACCTTAATCCTTTGCTGTTATGAGGGGAGAGTCTGGATTTTGATTTTAGGGAATGTTTGTATAATTTTGTAAACGGTTTGCGTGATAGGGGCGCGGTCAGTCAGAAATTGTACGTTATTACTACAATAGTAGAGTTTATTTTAAGTTGACTTAAATACAGGAGATTCTAAGTATGACAATAATTTATTTATGAAGGAACATTAAAATAATTGATGACGAGTAAAAGAGGAGTTACGAAGGTGGTCGGCACAGTACAGATGGAACGGTAGCCATTCCACGGTTGGTTGCTTTGATTTACGAGTGTTAGGTAAAGTATGGGCATTTAATGGAATTGCCCAATTTATTGGTGATGAATCTTTAGATTACTTGGGCATCTGACTTGGCTTTACATGCCGTCAAAAAATATCTCTCAGGCATGCTGGTTTCCTCACGATGTTTTCCTTCATCGAAGCAAGTGATAATTATACAAAAAGCACATGAATCCGTGTGCGTATTAAAGCAACTTATTACCCTAGCTTACGCGCGTAAGCTAGGGTAATAAGTTGCTTTCAGTTTCTTATTTTCTTTAAGTTTTTGAAATTTTATATCTCATAAATTGTAACTCAGTTTATGCTCTTATCCTATCACATTTTAATTCGGATTAATTTGTATCAATAAAATTTATTTAAAAATTAATAAATACATTTTGGTGGCAGCCCTTACTAAACAGCATTAAACGCGTCGTCGGCCATTATCGCGGCATAATTGCGGGTGGCTGCGATGAGGCGCTCTGCTTACTGAAAGCGATTCGCGATCAATAACGTTACTAAAAGGAAATGCATGAAATTGGTTTATTTGGAACACCAAGGTTCATCCTTGATATCGGGGCTTAAAAAAACTTGCACAAAAAGTTTTCTATTTAATAATTAGACAAAGAAAGAGCCCTGACTGAGGTTACATAAACCCGTAGTCAAATAAGATCTGGAACTTTTACCTGACGTGCATAAATGATATCCATACCTGCATCTGATTGAGATTTTGACGTGACAACGTCTTATAATTCGATGGAGCCGGCTGCACGCACGAAAAAACATGACGTATGCGGCGTTACCTCGCTCTGAGGCGTTCCATAAAAGAATTGCTCAACGCACATTCATTTTTTGAAAAATGCAACCATTCCATCAGTATTTTCTTATGACGTTGTCACGTTCAACTATCGTCAGTAAACGGACTTTACAGACAACCGATTTTTTTTATAACTCTTAGAGCTTTATTGCTACTGTAGATTCTGACTAAGTTATGGGTTTTCCAGTTGCTGGAGATTACAGTTACGGGATTAAAAATGTTTTTTTTTTCATAATTTCCACATTCTCGCTTTCCGCTCTCTCTGTGACCAATTCCTATCAACCTAATAATTACATAGCGAACCGCTTGCACCGAATTGGAGGGCGCGGAACCGACAGTTTGTTTTCGCTTAGTTAGCTTATTATACAGCTTGTTTTCTTTTATGAAAAAAGCAAAATAAAGCCGGTTTCATACGTGGCACTATATTTAGGTATCGTATCGGTTATGAGGTGTGGGATAAAGGCAGTTTAGATAGGCTTTTTTAAGTATAGTTTGTGGGGACCTGGCTGGGTTGGTAGTCTACCTATATTGGTAATCCTGTTTTATATTGTTTACCTTGTGTTTCAAGCGTAGGTTTTTTAATCTTGTGTGCTTGTAGTGGGGACTCTGGTTAAGGTTTCTTCTCATAAAAAGAAGGTTGTAGTAAGTGTAGAAGTAGGTAGGTACTTTGTTTTAACTGGTGAACTGAATGCCGATATTTTGCTTCGTACGTAAATAGATCTAGTTTTTCGAAATGAACACCACTTCCGATCAATGCAATCTATATTAAAATATGTTATCTGTAATACGAATCGAAAGTGCCCATAGATAATATAAATCTAAACACAATCTTTTAATGTTTCCAGAATTAAAATAAACAAGTTAAATGTACAAGTCAAGTGCCATTAGCTCACCGAGTTTAGCATAAAATGAACCGACTAGCCACAGATAATAAAATAAACATTGATATTCCTACGTCAAAGTAGAACCGACAACAGTTCGTTTGCAAATCCACGTTTTAAACCTAATCCAAACTAACAGTCGATTAACCAAAACATTCAGACAATCAACGCAAGCGCAATGTCAAATTACCTAAACGGACTAATTAGTCTTGATCCTCAAATCTGCTTCGAAAACCCCGCTTTCCATCATTCACAGGATAAATCAGAGAGATGAAGGAGCTCTCACAAACCTGGTCCCATTTTCAACCGCTAAAGAGCTGGCACAAATCCAAATGAACTCAGAAAGTATACGATTTAAAAAATATATAAACCAAACAATATATTTTGCAAGTATCAAGATTGCTTCGTTTGAATAAATTAATTGTGTTCCGAGACGATTTCTAGGAAATAGTGTTGTAATTATAAAAATAGTGACATCGGACGTGGAATTTGTGTTTTAAGTGTGTGTCTAGAAATAAAATGATTATATCTGTCTCGGTATGAGGGACTTACTGACGTCTGTGACAATAGTTCTAATAATGTCTGCTGGGGAATTTTATTTCTTTTTCCGGACAGTCTCCTTTATTTTGGATTGTTTGGTATCCCTTTTGTTCACTACACATTCTTCCATTGGAGTAAAAAACAACAAAATTGATTGTACGTCTCTCGTGCTGTAGGAATTTACTTTATCTTCCATGTGTAATCTTATAGACACGTGGTTTGTCTGCACAATGGAGTAGTGAGAGAAAACTATTTGTTAAGGTTAGATTACGTGTAGACATAATGAAAAGGAAAGAGTAAACACAGGCAAAAACACATTTAACCAAATCTACTTAAAGGCTTACACAAGTCGGTAAAGATCTCTGGAATCGATTGGATAAGAGAAGCGAAAAAAAAGAAAAAAAAAAATGCCCAATGGTCAATGGTTTTCTCAAGAGTCGGGAGAGAGAGCTTGCGAAATAATGATGATGATGATGATAAATTACTATTAAGCTAGTACATACATTGGCAAACGGAAGTACAGAGCAAGTACAGACACTGCAATGGCGCGGACAATTAGATGTCTAAAGAGAAGAGAAAAGTTATTTGATGGCAGAGGTCTATCGTAATAGGATTATCAGCCAGTTCTAACTCATATTGGTACGATTATTTATCTGGTGTGTCTTCTCTGGTCTATTAATTTATTCTGTAGCCGAGTTCAAATCATCAAGATTTATAAGCATAAAGACAAAGGAGTGTAAAACATTTTTAACCAGCAATCCGAAATATGTGTCGCCGCGGTAGGTTGGCATCATAAATTAATTTCGTCATATTGCAAATATATTCAGACACGATCAAGATACAGGAGGAATTCATGTCGTTTTTAAAAATTATAGCGGTTTCGCAAACAAGGCGATTTCAAAGAATCGCCCAATAACGGAGATCTGTGATAATATTACGGTATTTGACCTTCCAGTGTTAATATTAAAATCATATTACGGTAAGGATTGGTTCACAATAAGGTAGGAAGCAAAATATTGTGAGAAAATGAATCTCTTAGAACCAAAAAATGCTCATGTCCTTGATTATGCTAAGGATTCCCCCATAAATTATGTTTTGGCAACTGCAATGAAATATCACCATTATTATCTGCAATCATGCACCACTTTGGAGATTTTTTTCTTTTGCAGGGGACTGTCATAGACTAAGTTGAAACAGAACAGACGGACCAAAAGTAAACAACTATTGGACCATCTCATAGTTACCTATAAATCAATATAATTGCTGCTTAGTTATGTGAGTAGGAGTAAATAAACGTCGCGAAGGGCTCCAAAAATGAAATAAATAAAATGAATGTAGTGTTTTTTGACGTAGGACATAAACATCATCTGTGTTTTAGTAGTTTTACACATGTCCTCATTTATTACACGATTCCTTTGAAGTTAGGGGTTTTTAAATCCACTCGACTAAATTCTCGAGTATCGTAATGTCATGTTTGTTAATGTTTTACATGTCATTACAGGCGTTAGGAACATGATAAAAAATGTTTTTAGATTCTTCGCTACACAGGTCATTGTTGGCTTCTGTTCAACGTAGGGACGTAACTCTTTACCAGATAATGTGTTTAATATATTACAAATTTTTGACCGGGTTTTAGATTGAGGTTCTGGACATACTAAGAACACAGATTGAGATACTCGTATCACACCTACGTCAGATAATTAGTAGAGATACCTAAAGCAAGCTTGCTTCATTAATTGCATTTAAGAATCATCGGATATTCCGTCGGAAAAAATGTTTAATTTCTAAACAAACTTTAAAAGGGGTTCAGAACATATGTTCTAGACATGTTTTTTTTTAAGAATCGTTCCTAAATGACCAGCTCCCTTAATATAAGGACCTCCTTAGCAAAATAACTAGCTTTTAGACGCTATGGTTTAGGTTGTGTGTTGCTTAATAGTAAAATGTATAAGTTGTTAAGATTACAGCATTATTGTCTCACGACTAATCATTTGACCAGTCTACTGTGACGTATCGTCCTACTTCCTACTATTTCCTACAAATATTATAAATGCGATAGTTTGTGAGGATGAATGGATGGATGGATGTTTGTTACTCTTTCACGCAAAAACGATTGAGCGGATTTCGATGAAATTTAGCACACAGACAGTTTAACACCTGGATTAACACATAGGATACTTTTTATCCCAGTAGTATGCTCCCGTGGGACAATTATCGAACTCCACGTGAGCGAAGCTGCGGGCATTAGTATTATCTATTTCACAAACCATAAACTAAATATAAAATACTCTTTTAGATGTAAACATAACGAAGTTTAATAATTAATTGAAAGAATAAGCTTCCAATGGCGACTGATTCTCAGAATCTGTCGATACGAAATTATGATAATTGCCACTGTTTCCATAATTATGCACATATTGATGTAATAACTATTATAATAAGTTGTATATGTTTATTGGTTCGATATGCTTTGGATTTCTATATATTATGAGAACAGCTTCGTTCATTGTGCCAGATAATTGTTGCTAGAAATAATGGATTGGAAGCCTCTGATCTCATTTGATAGTTTTCTTTATGACAAAAATCTGAACATTGGACCAGTTTGGTACAGGTGGGTAATGAACGTGGAGAATGCCACAGTTGTCTTTCCAATACTTCTTGAGCAAGTGTGGTGATCAATGCTCGTACCTTCTCTGAGGCCTTTGCCCAACAGTGGTACAGAAATAGGCTGGTATGATGCTTGATGGCAATGATGTCTGAGGTGATCATTGCCAAATAAATTACAGTCTTTATTCCCTCCCTACACCTGAAACTCATTTTTCTTTCAAATATCAGAATTAATCAAACCATACCAGACCGTGTTACAACAGTCAGGTACACCCCAACGCTCAAGTTTCTCTGATAAACTACTCCACCTGCCCATATCTTACGCACCTACTGCATTGCCGAACCTACGGACCTTATCGGACAACTCAATCTTTGAAAATCAAGTCATTTCGATGTAGATGCAGCCATATTCCAGTTTGTAGGTAAAGTATCAAAATTCATAAGGTGTTAGCCGATGTTAATCTGTTTAATAAGCATTTTGATACTATCAGCTTAGCTTCTTAAGGGTTTCATTCACTGGACGTTTTATTACTAGTGTTTTGTTAATGTTATTTTTATGGAAGAAAGATATGTTGGTGTTTGAATAGTGGGTCAAAGATTACTGTTAGTCTGACACGTTGGAGTTCATAAGATCATTGGTGGAGCTATGTTAAGGCTGATTAACGTCGTGTTTAAAAAACTATTCAGACGGGAGCAAGTATTTTCATTTTATATTGTAAAGTAAATATTTTTGTAATTCCTTGATGAACATCTTCGTTTTATATTATTAAAATGTGTAGTTTTACCTTAAAAATGCAATATCATTAAAATTATTAAGTATATTACATTAAGAATTTGACTTGTTCGTATGTTAGAGGTTATCGCATGAAGTACGATCCGATTTAAAAAAGGGCTTTCACTGATAGAAAGCAACACTATTGGCAACTGCCATAGTACTATACTTTCAAGTAAGCGAAGTCGCGGTCCAAAGTTAAAGTTTACCAAGTGAAGCACGATACAAGCATTACTTAGACTGGTCAATCGGAATGGATTCTAGTCAATTAATATAAAGTGCTGTCTTAATTTAACTGTTGTGTTGAATCAGTCCCAGAATCACCTCGTTCAAGCTTGATTACGTTCAATAACACACCCTGTAATCACTCCATAAACGCAGATTCAAATTACGCAGCTTCCACTTCAATTACTAAAATTATTTATAGATCACATTCTTTCATCCAATTACCAGTAAACGGTTTGCAAAACTGAGTGCCTCCATGGTCTAGTGGCTACAAGCGCTACTATACTACTGAGTATGAGGTCCTGGTTACCATACCATTGATGTTCCATCACGATTTTCTCAGTAACAGCACGGAATCAGAATTTATGCCCTGTGGATGGCAGTAGGGTCTCCTCATATTACATGGGACCTAAAATAACTGGTTAAATATAAGGGATCCATAGGAATACCTCTACCTAACTCTTCGAAGAATACAGGCGTCTATATGCATTCTTTCACCCAATTACCCACTAGTAAACAGTTTGCAAAACAAGACAAACTTATTGACTTGTCGACCGCACTGTACGCGCACGACATAACATGACTTACCTACCTTCGGTCTACGAGGTTTCAAGAATCGATTCTGTTACCAATAAAGAAATACAACAGTACACTATCAACAGTGGTATTGTGATCGCAACTCGCAACACAGTCGCGGAAACGAAAGATTTTGAAACAATCGAATCGGGCTTACGTTTCGCTCATAATCGTATTTCATAACGTCACCATGTGCGGGTTTATGTGGCAGCTTGGCAGGCTGCGTTGATATAGTGCTGTTGACTTTATTTTGTCATCTTTGCACTCGATTTCTTTTATAATGAGGCGAGATTTTTGTACCACGCTCCTAATAATCACGGTTTTATTTATTTACTAAAGATGATTTGCGCTTTGGTTTGGTTTTTTAGGTATTCCTAAAGCTTGAAGTTATCTGTTTTTGCCTTTTATTTACTAGTTTAAAAGCCTTGTTGTCAAAGCTTTTAAAGGCAGCATTAATTTTAGGTGCTTCGTGATTATTTTGCCATTACGAAATTAATTGAGAGATAATATCTACATAGTAATACCTACATATTTATAGTACCTCATACGTCGAAATAACTTCGGTTTTAAGTATTGCATTACTGAAAAGTTCAAATAACTTCTGCAGGCACATGCTAGAAGCTACTCGCCCTATCTGTTCCCAGATGTGTATACTCTCTAACTGAATTAAGATGTGTTGGCAATCGATAGCTAGTTCCAAGTCTACAACTAGTAGCAATGTGATTGCTCTTATTGGGGCTATACTACTCGCAGCCACAACCGCGTCTAAAACGTCTGCTACCAACACTAACCTAGGTTCAGTCTACATCATTTATTTTACAGAACTACCCCAGGTGTTTTAGCTGTTACTGAGAATTTACAGCTTCCGTATTACTAAGACAAACAATCATTCCTTTTACTACTGTTGACTTATTAGTTACACCCTTAAATATTATTCCTTTCAAATAAATATTAGCTTCAAATGTCCTAATTCCTTTTGTGTCTAAGCTTTCATTTGTTTGTTTTAGTTTAGTGTTCCTAATCGTCAACGTTACTTGTAAGTAGTTGGGTTCTGATTAACGAGGCCCTGTGGACTGATAGATGGTTCCGTAAACATTGTTAGTGTAACATGGTAACTTGCTAGCCGATATATCCCAGCTAAGTCTGTTGTGGGCAGTAGCGATATATACCTACAGGTCTTGCTTTGTGGAAATCAGCTGTCTTCGATAGAATCGGCTATGTTTGTTCTTCTATTTGAAGAAGCTGTTTCCTCATGTGTGCTAGCTACTAGATATTTCAAAATATGACTAGTGTCATGACATCAATGAATATTTAAGTTTTCAATCAAAACTTTAATCTAAATTGTCGTTATATGAGCTATAAACTTTATGACTGTTGGAAATCGGTGTCTCGATTGCTAGTAAATAACGATAAAAGGGAAATTGTAATATTTGCCGCACTTGGGTGGTAATCTTATCAGACTAGAACTTACTGTATTGCAGTTTGCGAGTTGTCACCTGGTGGGAGCACAGAATACAAGCACCCTTAATTAATTATTTCAAAATGAAACTGAAGAAATGGTTTTTTAATAACGTGTTCTATACAATTAATGAGTTTTTGACTTATAAACCCATTTTTAATGGTTAAGTAGCTTTTGTTCCTATTTTATCGATTTGTTTTTTTTTCTAATTTTATTACATTTTGTTAATTTTTTAACTAGTACTAGGTACCTAAACCAAGAGTACATTGTGTTAGGTATTTTAAGTTTGCATGCTGAAGGAAGTCAGCGAAATGTGTGAAACCTTTTATTTTATAAGACCATCATGTACCATATTTCATGCAAAATAAAGAATCTTGAATTTTGAATCCTACCCTTTATTTTGCGGAACGGTTTCCACATTTGCCCTACAGGTTGGAATCATCATGAATCTCCACATGACATGGTTGTGAAGGTTTTACTTGCTTTGATTAACCTGAGTCGAAGTCAAAGGCGACTGGTGAAAACAGTTCGTTTTAGATATGAGTTTGCTTCCGCCCTAAGTTCTGCCATCTTGATATAGGCAATCACTTAGTTATCTTCGTCTTTCAAAACGAGTTGCTCAATCTTTCCTACCAACATGTCAAAAGGTCATTCACCCCCTACAACTTGTACTAATCAACTTGTTTTCTATCACCAAAATGTTATCTCACAAATCTGTGGCATTAACTACTATGATATTGTACACGGGACTTTCTCCAAATACTAATTACGAAGATTCAACTACTAATAAAGTGACAAGTTTATTAGAAGATTTCTATGTCGTGGTCGAGGTAATAGATGATTTTATTAAGATGTTTACGAGTTTGAAGTTTTTTGGATGAACCTAGATTTTTTTTAAATCTTTTTCCTCTCGGGTTGGTGCCAAAGGAATGGATACAGACGCACTAATTATTTGCAAAGAGTTAAATATTACTGTATTGAATATAGCAAAGTTTTTATTACATAACAGATTCACCTAGTCTGTCGGCCCCTTTGTTAAGGTTATTATTTTCTTTATCATAGTAATAATTGTTTTACGTAAAAATGAAAGCTTTAGTTAAGTTCATACATTGGTCTTCAAAAGGCTTTCAATCTCAAGCTTCCTATTTATCGCCTCAACATACACATTATCCGTTCTACAGCCAGAAACTTCTCGTTTCTTTCAAAAACCTGTACCAAAATGTATGTTCCGATAACGACCCAGCATCCATGTCACCCGGTTATCACAAGTTTACGAACCTAACTACATATAAGAGACCACATTATCTGCATGCATGTTTAATAAACGGATAATCCTAGCGACTGGCTCGACGCAGCGCGGGCGCAGCGTCGCGACCTAAACTGGTATTAAATAATTGATCCATTAACATATATGCTGGGTATAGATTAAGATGTAGATGTGACAGAAATAGAAAATGTGCTTCTTATCGTTTGCGAATTGATAAAATATTAAAGTTGTAGGTGTACCGAGATTGTCTGTTGACAATATGATGTCATACAAAAGAAGTTAGAAGTAAGAAGTTCTGGAAAAACTGTGGCTCTTTAGGCATGTTAAAGTAATCTTTCCACACTTTTGGCTTTAAATACAAATAATCCAATAACAATGGCGATGTATACATAGAAGTGTTTTTTGCAACGCTTGACTGTGGCTAAATATAGAAATGTCATGAAATAGCAGTTACTAAATTGAATTGTATCCTAGATGTTTTCAGTACAACTCAAATCAGATAGGCTGTCAGTTACTACTAATATGAACGTTTATGCAAGACAATAACGTTCCCAACTTAGTACTGGACAGGTACAAGTTTTGGCTTGACTGGAGCAACTTGCACTGGACAATATAAATGTATTGCTGAGATTTTTTGGCGTCCTACTGGCTGACCATTCCCCAATTTAGTAACTACATTTTAGGCATGTGTCTGCTTGAGAAATGGTAAGGCTAGAATAGAAGTCAATATTGGCATGACTAGACATTTAAATGAAGGAAGGAGACATGCTGCGAAGACCACAAATCAAATTAAGATCAGCGTAGAGTGTTGTCTTAGTTAAAGAGATCATTCTTATGGCTAAAAAGTATTCAAAAAAGGGTTTGAATACAAATGACACATGAAAAATTGTATTGACATGTTAAAAAACCTGAAGACTTTTTTTAAATCTGAATGCAAAGTCGGGAAAAAGGGTAGTGGCAGAGTTTAGGGGAGGTTTTTGGTCCTTGCCTCGCAGTGGATTGTGGTGGACTGAATTGATTGATTGAGAGTTTTTTATGCTTTTCAGCATTGCTAGTACAGAGTATTCATTTCAATTTACAATTATTTAATGGTATTTTTTCATCGTTGACTAATCTATGACTACCTTGATAAGGTCTCGCATATGTGACGCATATATTTAATTACTCGTTAGCATTAATACTAATATATGAGGTGCAGTATAAGGACGGGGGTCCTTAGTATATTGATATTATAAACAGGACCTTGAATGCAAATAGAACTATAATTAAAACATTCATTAAACGTTTTGTAAGATTCAAAGTTTTAATTCATAATAGCTAACAAACGAATGCCTTTAATGATTTGATGTGTTCCCAATTAGACTTTCTTCATTATGTTAGGTTTCCTGATTCGTTTCAAAGTGATTCGTATTTTTAGCACTTTCATCACAGCAGGATTGACACATGCTATTTGGTCGTTTGTTCCTGTTGCTACTAAGCCCTTTGGTAAACAATGATTTCTCCTACTTTGTCAAATAATTATCGGCTTTATAAACATTTACAATACTATCTTTGTGCTCTTCTATCTTAATGTAATGTCCAGTTAAGTATTTTGTGTGAACATAAGTAAATCAATTTACGTAATTGACACCACCAAACACGGTATCTTCCACATAAGCCCTATTAATTTTGACATACTTCGAAATCCAGAATACAAGTGTAAAATTAACTCGCATTCCCACATCACATCAGATTTACACTTTTTAAAGCCGACATCTTGAGTATTTACCGGTGCTACCTCCACATAAATTAGTAGGCCATAAAATAATAATCCATATTAACGAGCCTGACGATATTTAAGTGGTTGTCTGACGTTGGAACTGGCCAATCAGGTATTGTGGGGGAGACATTGTTGACGCCATTCACTTGGGGGATATTGATTGGTTGGTGTAACGGATGCTGTGGCGGAGGTCTGAGGTAGGATGGGGCTGATTGATATGCGTGATGGCTGATTCTGGTTTGTTCGTATGAGGTAAATGCGTCACCGTAGTGGTGGCAATCTAAGATTATGTCTTGACGACATTTGCTTTGGAAAGAGAGCCTTAATAATTGCTATACTCGCAATAGAATACTGCAATCCACTGCAGTACATAGACCTCTTCCAAATGTGTAACACATGTCCTCTTTCCTTATCCTGTCTTTCCCAGTCATTTTAAATGTTGTCTGTCCGTCAGTCAGGGTACTCTTATGGACAGTTGTTAAAATGCTTTACTTCATATTGTCTTTTCTAGTTCCTGTTTGTTTTGATTGTTACATGTACAGCTTTACATAATCGCAATCCTAAATTAATCTTTCTTATATTTAAGTTCTCACAATCAAAACAAGTCTCTTACTTTGACTGTGAGAATTAATGGTTTCAATCTCTCACTGACGACGAACTTTTATCATGCAATTACACTGCGAGAATCCGAATCAGCATCACGGTGAGAATTGATGATATCATCCAAATTTAAGCTTACAACACACTTGATTAACAACTGACAAGCTATACTTTTCTCCCATTCCCAGCTTTTAAGAGCAATATGTTTAATATACGTGTTACTTATTGAGTTATTAGCATATTGCCCGGTTATTAGTGTCTTATCGCGATGAAGCGGAGAAAGTAAGAATTATGGTGTTTCCATGGGAGCTTATGGGACTTTGTCACGGAAATCGACGGTATATTAAGTTGCAAATGTATTCGGAACATTGTTGAAGGGTGGCCTTGAGGGCACTGAAATGAGGCTCCAATGTTGTTCATAAATATCTGGAAACGCGAAGCAACAAATTGAATTCTGTTGATATTTAATTATTCATTTCAGAATTAGTTACACATTACTGGCTAAAGCTTCTAAGCTATACATTACTTTATCAGAAATAAATAAAGAATTGTAGTATTCTGAGAAGATCACAGCTAAATTTATCAGTCTTTGGTGTACATTCAGAATTCGGCCATGGCGCCCAATCTCAGCGAATAGTAGCGATCGAGGTGGGAGACATATTAGTGCACAAGTGTATGCGTAGACACAGGCGCAGTCTCTCTTTCGTTACTCTCATAGGTTTTAAGACATAGCTTGAGAAGTATGAAAGGTAACGAGAGAAAGAGAGGTGATGTTTTCTCGCAACATCATCATTCTCCTGCCCTTATACGTCTTCTTCTCCCATACTTTTCTATAAGCCGTCATCTCATGTGCAGAGAACACAATTGGTAGAATTTATTTGCCTAAACTTCAAAGAAGTAAGTAAAATATGGATAATACCTCAATCAAATTTAAGTTTTTTTTTTCTTAACTTAAAAATCATTCCAGGACCTTATAGGCCTTTCTATAAGATCCTGGAATGATTTTATTACCCCCTTGTTACTTACTTTCTTAAAATTTAGGCGAATAAACTCTGATTATTGCGATCTCTGCTCATGAGTCACCCCTTTTCATCATTCTAACCGTCCATCCATATTTCTTTGTTTTTCCTCTACTCTTATCATCATCATCATTTCAGCCAAAAGGCGTCCACTGCTGGACATAGGCCTCCCCCAAGTGTCGCCACATTGACCGGTCCCGTGCGACTCGCATCCAGCGGATCCCTACAACCTTCACCAGGTCATCGGTCCACCTAGGGGGAGGCCTTCCAACGCAACGTCTTCCGGTTCGCGGTCGCCATTCCAGAACTTTTCGGCCCCATCGGCCATCCGTTCTGCGAGCAATGTGCCCTGCCCACTGCCACTTAAGTTTGGCTATTCTTCGGGCTACGTCGGTAACCTTGGTTCTCTTGCGGATGTCCTCATTTCTGATTTGATCACGCAAGAAAACTCCTAGCATAGCCCTCTCCATTGCCCTTTGAGTGACTTTAAGCCTTCTGATGAGGCCCATTGTGAGCGACCACGTTTCGGTCCCGTATGTAATCACTGGCAACACACACTGGTCATAGACTTCCGTCTTGAGACACTGCGGTAAGTTGGATGAGAAGATACCACGCAACTTCCCGAAGGCTGCCCAGCTGAGTCGGATTCGACAATTGACCTCTTTCTATATAATCGTCTACAACTTCGAGTGTAATAAATAGTATCCGATCTTGATAGGAGTGGGTGTTACATGGGCATTCAACATGACTTTGGTTTTGTCCATGTTCATTTTAAGACCCACTCTTTCGGAAGCTCTACTGAGGTCATCGAGCATTGTCCTCCATGGTCTCAGCCATGACCACTATATCGTCGGCAAACCGAAGGTGAGAGATGTACTCGCCATTGACGTTGATGCCTAGCGTTCTCCATTCCAGAACCTTGAAGACATCCACCTCCTCCCCTACTCTTATAGCCACACCCACATTCATACTCCCATGTGAATAAAGAACAAAACAAAATCGAGTTTTTTATGATTAAATTTTTCAATAACAGCCACAATATCCGATCCAATCATAACAACGATATCCGACAGATGGATTGTTGAATCGATGCGTCGATACTGTTTGTTCAAACATCGCCATCGAAAGAATAGTCGGTAACAATGGTTTGTTTACGATTTCGCGATTAGTGTACTACTGTGTTTAGAATTTCTTTTAACTGTACTCTGTGTTTGAAACTTTGTGAACTCAATTTTCTTATGAATGTGTTACAAAATTGGTTTTTAAGTACATTTTCTTTTCCTTGTCCGTTATTTACTTATTGTAACTTAGGCTCCATGTAGTCTGCAGACGTGACATAATTCCCAGCTTTTGTGAGGCTTCATCCACCAGAAGTCGATTTGGTGAATATTGCATGTGTACTACTTTTCAGTTTTAAAACATGCCCGTTACACCTCACGACGTTTTCCTTTACCGTTTTGAGAACTGTGGTTATATAACAATTTACACAAAGGCGTGTCTGGGATCAAAACTATTGTCGTTCAAGTAAACATCACTTCACTTCATTACTCATTAATGATCATACTTCCATCAATACTTATGCTCTAGATCTTTCTCCAAAAATCTCATAACTAATGGGAAAATTATACTAAACTCTGTTTTGAATACTAAAATGAAATGGTGTCAAGTAACAGAATCATGTTTCGGAACCTTATCAAGAGATTATAAGACTTGAAAAAATCGAAGGTTTCAATATACAATGGGATAAGAATCACGTGAAATATGCGAGGAACACCAGATTACATTAGTTGTATAGGTTTTTAATGAAGCGTGAATGAGACATTCAGTTAGGAACACAATGACATCAAAGGGATACAAAGCGAGAATCAATGTGTAATCCCGTATATGCGTCTGGAGGCAATAGTTCAGAATTACATTGTCAAAGCATTGATATGTTCCATTGAATGAGATGGTCCTGTTGAATTTCCGTCCAATTAAACATTTAATTTTGCTGAATTAGTAAGCAAGAGAAATAACATCACTGACGAACTTGAAAAATTATCTGCGAGGAAGCGTTTTATAAAACACAACAGTTTAAATTAAACCCCATATGCTCACGGCGTATAATTTGTAGTACAAGTTGCTTTCACAAAGTGCAGTTAAAAATCTTTTCCTTAAATACTCGCACCGGTGAAGTAACACGAGTCGGTGTTTTTGCCCTTTGCATTTCTCATTAGACCTCTCATTGAGGAATCACCCATCTCTTTTTCTTAACCCACCAAAGAAAGGGACAACAAACTTTCCCAGCTCCTTGACGTGTTCAGCGTAAATAAGATTAAAAAGAGTGGAGTAAAAGCAAATTGGCAGAACTTTTTTTCCAATTTGTAAGGATTTGGCCGAAGTGTTTTATAACCTGGCAGTCATTGTTTCGATTTTCGTAATGAATTTGCTATTGTTTTAAGCGAACTGACCGCAGTAGACCGGAAACTTAATTCGGGAACAGGAAAAAATACGTGTTAGTAGTTCTGATACGCGTACATACGAACAATGGAGTCCACATAAAGTATAAAAAAGAGGATTTAAACGCAATCGAACTAACAGAACTCTTGCGTGTAAAGTTTTCTTCAAGAGTATGATAACTGAAACAGATCATAATAAAGAAAATGATTCAACTGGAACTCGAAAGAAGCAATTTATATTCACAAGTGATAAATTTCAGATATATCCGTTAATTGACAAATATATGTTCACGAACATTCAATGAGAAAGATGAATGATTATAACTGATGCCAAGAACTCAGTAGTGCATTTGATGAATTGATATACATTGCAATGAAAGCTGGCCCTTGCACAAAACGAATTAGTGTACACTAATATTTGTTATTGGAATAATAACGAGTGTCATACTTCTTGAAACTGTAATTTATTTCATTGGAGAAGCCGACGAATAAAGCTTTTGTTTTCTCCTATCTAACTGTATCACATTTATCAATCTACTAGATTATGCGCGCGGCGTCGCCCGCGTGTATTACGATAATTGTCCCACGGGATCACGCTACCGGGATAAAAAATATCCTATGTGATAATCCAGGTTACAACCTATTTGTGTTCCAAATCCGTTCATTAGTTTTGGCGTGATTGAGTAACAAACATCCATCCATCCAAACTTTCGCATTTATAATAGTAGTAAGATTTGTCTCTTAACCTAACTTTTTTAGTAATAACTTCGTTATTGTTTCCTTTCTCATATTTCTTTATTACCATATTTCATCAATTTCTTTAAATCTCTCCTGTATCCAACACATTATTTCTAACTGATAATATCTCCAAATACCATTTATCACTTCGGTCGTTTTTCACTTCATCACCTGAAGCCGTTTCGTATCATATTTCTACATTATTTCTCCTGAGACAACATAAACTACAATCAAGATCACTAATGAGATAAGAGGCTGTAATCCAGCTAAGTGTATTATAAATTATGATATTCTATTTAAATGTGTATATTTCTTTGGTTAAACCTCTTAACGTGTGGTTGCTGATTTGTGGTTGATCATCACGCGATGGGTTACTGATAGTTAAATTATATGTGTAATATTAATTGGTTTATTAAAAACTGTTTCCTGTTCTGTGACATTCTTGTGTCTGCCAGGTGTTGACACAGTTTGTTTTGTAACGCTTTTGTTGTCATAAGTGTTAATTAAGCACTTACTGCGGCAGTAATTTCTTAAGAGATATCGCTGAATCTTATTAGATAACACAAGCGTAACCGTCTTTTCCCAGATAATAAATATTCAATAGCTGTTTTTCTTCTAATATTTCTTGTTATTTTTAATATTTTGCATAATTTTATCAGTTTGCTAAAAGTCTATTTTTCCTGTTTTTCTTTCACGTTTATTGTAAAACTGTTAGTTTTTGATCACCTATGTACATGATCATCCTCCTTGTTGAGTTGGTGCACAACGTTGCGGGTAGGGTACATTAATGTTCGTTTATCTACCTAATAATAAATACGGAGTCAACTAAATCACAACAAAAGCGGCTGTCCTATTCTAGTCGTGGACCACACGGCGAACTTTAGTGTACCATTTAATAAATCATTAGCGCCACTAAGTATAGAACTAGTTTGAGCCTAGACTTTAGCCACGAAACAACGATAATTGTGACCTACATGGACCATGAAATTAGTTTGGTGGCGGTCACACGCAACTCTATTGTTGTGAGTAATGACTTTGGTATTTCAGGAAACGTTTAGGAGAGGAGGTTTAAATCAATCTTGGTTAAGATAGATACTGCTACCAAACTGTAACTTAGTGAGTTTCTCTATAAATATATTTAAAACACATCAGTCAATTTCATGCAGATAATGATCACCCCGTCTCAAGAAAACGAAGCATATGTTCCAGTAGTGGACAATGATAGGCATAAGGCTGAGTTTTCAGTCATACTTTAATACCCCATAATATATAAACCAAAACTGACAGTAACCTACTCAAACATGCTGAATAAGCAATGGTGACTACTAATGGTCTTGCGATGCGCAATAATATATCGATCTCAATCTATGACGATATCCCGATATTCCCGTAAACAACCTATCACGAAATAAATATTGTAGAATCAAAAATGAAATTCTAAAATTAAACTATCAACTAAATATCTAAGTGCGGGGAAACCCGTCCTATTGCCGAGCACAGATACAGCGGTAAGTACACAGATACACGTCGAGTCGATTCGTTGGCACAGTTGCGGTGTCGGTGGTCTTCGGGCGTTTCGCGACACTTTACGAGCTCATTATAGCGTCTGAGAGCCGTCGCCACATCCAGTCTCGCACCTTACTATATTACTACATGACATGCGATGTAGACTGTGTCAACAGTAACGAAATAATAAAGCTTGAAAGAGATAATTGAAATATCGTAGGTTTTTTTTGTTTCTATGTTGGGTTTTTCATGTCGCAAAAAATATGAGGAAATTCTTGCTGCATTTGCTCTGTGTATATAGTTTCGTGTGGATGTGGAATTCGCTCTTGAGCTTCTGTGTTTTCCATACCAATCTTAATGCGATGTCAATAATTTATATCGACCATGACTTTGGCTTTTATTAATTCGAAACGAAATTCTCTGAGAAAGATTTTTATGAAACACAAAGAGCGTTGTAACCTTATTAAGAAACATATCACAGTCTAATTAAAAGGACAGCGTCGAAACCGACAAAGAAGCCTTTATTCTCTGCGTCCAATTAAATAGGCGTGAAAAGATTAACAACGTACAAGATGCACACATGTGTTAGATAATTCTCTTTTGTTTCATCTTCAGTTATTTGTAACAAATGAAGTCACTGTTAACAGAATGTTGGTATTACACGACAAGAATAAAATCAAAACAATGCCACCACTAACTTGTCAATGCATTTTCTAATTCGTCTGGCATCATAATTTAATTTTAAAAAAAGCCGCTGAAGTTACAATTCTAAGAAATTGAAGATAAAGTTCAAAATTAATGTTAGCAATCTAAATGAAAATGAGTAACAATAAATGTTTCATCAAATTATATTTTGAATTCTTAAACTTTCACCGCCTCTGCAGTCCACAGTTTTTGCACAGAACGTCTGGAGGACTTTCCAATGATAAATTAGACATTTCATAATTTTTATTCGGATCATCAATTATGTCGGTTACTGACAAAAAAATCTTGATATTATCTGTTGAAAGTCAGACTTGTCTTACATATAAGAGAGCTGTAAACGATTTTTCACGTTAAATAAAATTAAATGGGGCGTTGGTGGTGCCATTTCACGCTCAAGTAACCAAAATCATTTCATTAGTAGACATATCTGTCTGGTTCAATAATAAAGACAGTGTTTTGACCTGTTCACTGAAAGAACAAAGTCTAAAGTCGTTATTGTTGTGGTCAATGTAAACAACAAGAACAATTTGAAAATAGTCTCTAGTTTTAATCTCTGTAGGTTTACGCTTATTTATAGTAGTATATTCCCACAAAACGGCACGGAAGACACAAACATCGAGGGGTCGAGTGCGCATCTTCGACGGAGACACCATGGCCTGGCCTGGCTGTCTGCGTGGAATAGCGCTACCTCTGTGCCTCTAGCAAATCTTCTTACAGCAGGTGTAGATAGTGATGTAAGGGCAGCAGCATCCATCGCAACATCCGCAGCCTCCGCACATTTTTAATTTATTGGAAGGCAACGAGTACTTAGGAAGCCTAAAATAGGTCGAAGTGGAGGAATCTAAAGATGTGGAGTGTCACATTTTTTTTAATAATTTTAGAATTTTTTTTTGCGAGTTTTTATATTATTAAAATACATATGTGTACCACGCAAGTGATCTGACTGTACTGAATCGGTAGTTCCGGATATCAGCCTTTAAACTTCTACTGCTTCTAGCTAAATATTGAAAACATGTTTTGTCTAGTTAATTATAAAATTATTGATTCCTTTAAATTTAATTACTAACTAACTTTATCAATAAAATCATCCTGTGATCCTTTAGTCTCATCACTCAGACAAGTCAATATCAATTTCTATCCACTAAATGTCAAGGATTACCAGGCTGCCATATTTGCGACTCCACATTAAGGATTAAGATGCTTTCGGTCACAGATCCACTTTGTTTCGCGGTGTCAAACAAGCAAATATGTCATGATACAGAAATATCCCCGTCGCCACCGGCGCCGCAGTATTTTTCACGTACTATACAATTTGGCAGACTTTAACATCAATATGTTACTTTCCATTTCACTTTTGTCTGGTTGCATGATGCAAGTGTATAAAAAAACATAGTGGATTTTTTTTGCTGTAAGAGTCACGCCATCTCCGAGAGACGTTATGCCTCGAGTAGACAAAACAAAAAATAAGAACCGATTTATTTAATATTTTATGAGGTTATAAAAGCTGTGTTGAATCTTTTAATTCTACAACATGTTGAAAGTGCGCTTTGCACTTTATGTCATTTAAAAATAGTAGACCAAGTATTATTCCTTGCGAACACCTTAATAATTTCGAACCATGACCGTGTAATTCGGAGAATTCACTCATTCAAATAAAATATTCTCTTTATCTAAGAACCACACAGCAGTTTCAATAGAAGTTATCTTTGATCAACACATTATAATATTCATAAAAATATATCATAACTGTGTCGGAAGCTCTTGAAAGAACCTTATTTGAGTTATTATTGCCATTATCTTTGACTAGCTTATTAAGTAATTTTATCAGTCAATTAAAATAAAAACTTCCTGCTGTATACGACTAAAACGACTATTTCCGAACAAAAAGTAAAAGTTATTTCTGAAGCCAGACGACGGCGCTTACCAAAATAATAAACAGGCATAAATTGTGTCCACAACGAGAGTAAATGCCGTCTTTACCGACTAATTGAAATAAACTGCACGCGAAAAATGATTTCAGCCGACATAAGTAATACGGAACGTTTTCGCTTTAATATATGGAATGATATATTTTTCAGATTCAAAAGAACTGCAGATCGTTTGACGTCTTGTCGGCGTAATTAGGAGTTATGGGCGTTTAAGGCTGGGTACGCACTGAAAGCAAGAAACGATCTGAAGGCAAAGTAAGAAAAAATGCGCTTTTCATAAAATTATGTCTTTCCTTGGATTGTTTATAAACACACACACTATAAATTTATTTAGTTCAACATCATCAAAAAATCAGAAGTTATAAACACAAGACATGTTCCTGTTGTATCATGAAAAACGGGAAATTAAGACTGATGGGTTTAGTGATATTCTTGATAGAGAAAGAAACGTTGGGATACTCGGAGATAAGATAGGACAGCTTTAATTTGAATGGACTCAACGACCGACACTTTGATTTTAGATAGCAGATTGGCAAAGCTTTTTCTCCGTCTAAACCTACCCTTATACTGAAGGTGCAGTAATAAAGTTGGTTTATGAAAAAAGTTTAATGCGTTTACAATGAGACGTCTCTTTTTGATTTATTGCGTTAAAAATAAGTTGAATAAATAATAGAGTTTTTGTTTTCATGTTTCATTAAGTTTCCCAAAATCTGGTGACATCCTGGTGGATTTACAATTTCCTTTAATGGCGTCTCATTCAAAAAGATATTCTAATAAGTTTCGGTTATCTAACATTCTACAAATGATCACCAATTTATATTCCACGAAAATGAAATGTTAATTTGCAGTTATACCACGAGGGCAGTGCAAATTACCAATTAACCTTTGTCGTGCTAATAAATATTAATAACAGGATTTTATTCATTAAATTCTTGTACGTAGATATCATTAACTAGCCCAGCAATAAGTCTAAGTATGGCAATCATTTGTATGTTGTTGCGTGCAGACACATCATGGAATTGCGAGTTATGTATGGTGTCCCATGCTCGACGCAGTTCATTAGTAGTTTCATTATCACTTTTGTATCTTTATACTTAGAACCACTTTGATTTTTATTATTTAAACGTTGCGGTGTAAGTTCCAATACCATGTTATTACTAGCATTCCGAAATAAGGATATAATATTATATGGCCATCACGATGTCAAAAGCTAAATAAGGGTAAATCTAACCAAGCCTTAGACACCATTTAAAATAACATTTATTTTCTTCACTAACAAACAGAGAGATCTCTCACGACTTTATAACAAGAAGTTTCTTAGGGCGACCAACATGCATCTTTAAGACGTTTTTCTTGTGTTTAGAATTAATTTGTAGATGTCACCCCTACCACATTAGCACTACTCAGTGAACTAATTAAAATGTAGTAATTCATGAGCGTTTTAATGACTCGCTTTGTAAGGGAATTTTAATTGGTTTACTAAAATTGTATTTGAAACAGATGAGTCTTCACAAGTGAAGAAAATGGGTGCAGATTTAATACTCGAACAGATTTAGTTTACGGTGGATAAATGATTGTACAGTGCAGTTTTAGAATTTGTTATAACTTCGAACAGGTATTTTATATTTCATGTTTCCACTCATAACGTTTCACTAAGCCAGAGAAAGTTAAATTATAGTATTTGAATTATTTATTATTTATGCTTTTCAAATGCGAATTTAATATCAAAATAATGAATAAAGCAGGTGATTTGGAACAGAAATGGCAGAACACTGGAGAAACATTTAATTGGAATATGCAATGGAAATCAATTGGTGTTAAATGATTTCTCGTAGCACACCTTATAAATTGCGTGTTGTTATTACCTAGTTTTCAATCTTCCAATCTGAACTAAGATAGCACACGTGTAAAAACTGGATCGGGTCAGCCTTGCAGTAGTTTTCTGGCATTTATTGAATTGGGCCTGTTGGCGAAACCGTGAGTCCCAAATTCATGTTTTTTTCTACTCTGTTTTTTTTTGGATAATTTGTTGTGTCTTTTAGCCGTTACGGTGCTTAGTACCGGTGCTCTGTGCTGGTGTACGTAGTATGCAGTGTTCATTGAAAGGAATGGTCTATATTTGTTTCATTATTCGTATCGTTTATGCCACGTGGACACCCACAATATTGTAGTAATGCAGGATTGTGTAAGAATTTACATAATTTACGCTCCGTCCTGGCATAATATTTGTAGCGATGAAGAATACTGGTCTGCCTTCGCAAGTAACTTTACAAACGTCAATATATTATGTGCTTTATTAGAAGTAAATTACTATTTGTCAGTTCGGTTTCTCACGGCCTTTAATTAATGGTTCCATTTTGGGAAAGGCACTGCTGTAATAAAGAAGAAATATTGGCAAAAATGTTGCTGGTGTATTTTACTTCTCCGGGTATCGTAGGCCATAGAGATATGGAAATATTTTTAATACATTAAAGTTGGTTGAGCTTTAGGTTTCGTACTTATGCTGTCTTTGAAAAGGAGAACGCTATTGAACATAAAAACGAATTTTAATTGTGTGGTCCCCATTTGCATTCTTATTTATTTTATACATACGTGTTTAATTAGATAATTTGCTTTTAGTTTTTCTGTGAATTGTAAGATTTTGTCACAGGAAATGCGTGTAATATGAAATAACTTTGGCAACTCCTATTAATAAGTAAGGTATCCAATGCGATCATACGAACTGTCATAATACTCACGCCCCGTCCTTTTAGAATTAACATCTATCATAATGTTAATCACATGGAATTCTATTAACAAGATTCTTGTACAATTATATTTTCTAACTAATAGCTTTGTTAAGTGTTTGATTACAACTTATAAAACGGTTATGTGCAATAACTGGTGTGTCTACCTCATTTTAAACTTAATGCTTAATTTTCCTATTGACACCTCGATAATTAGTAAGTGTGTTGCAAATTTTGTTGAGTTCTATGATGATATTAATGATTACTTCTATATCTTGGATGTATGTTCACCTTTGCTTCTTATTTATTGTAAAATATTGCTTTGGTATGGCATACGGAGCCAGGGAAACTAATTGCTTTTGGTGTAGTTCAAATGTTGATAACATTCTCACTCTTCTCATCTTCTTCATTTACTTCACTAAGCTCAATAAACGTAAATCATTCCACAGTAAAGTTGTAAGTTATACAACTATTTACGTCCTTTAGAATTATCAAATTAGGGCGGTCTCAAAGTCTTGCTACAAACTTGATGCATAAAGGAAATCCTATTACACGCAACAAATTAACATTCATAGCTTGTTCACTATTAACATTATTACAAAATTATCGTACAACTGTAAAATTTGCATAAGTCAGCAAAATCAGATCTGTCCATAGATTTTATGCACCGTCGAATTGGTGCATAATTTGATAATTGTATAGCTTCGTGAATGTCAAATGATGTGATCTCCGCATTAGGTTTGTTAAGACCTAATTTTGAATAATTAGTATCCGATTCTTGCAAGGGCAAGTGATTTATCTTCAGGATTGTCAGTTGTAATGCTGTATTCGGAGTTTTCAATAGTTACTGCTTGAGTAATAGCATCATTGTATTAATGTGTTTGGAAATTTATATAACACTGTTAGACTTCTGTTATGTTTTATTGCTGCAGCTTTTAAATTAGAAGCAGTATTTTAACCAAGTTTAAAATATCGCTGTTATCGATTAATGCTGTTATTGTTGTTCACTATTTTCTTTCTGGCATTTATAACCGTAGGATTTTTTTAACAACCTCATCTATATTCTCGTCTCGTTTCTCGTTAACTCTCACTTGTTGACGTTGCTAGGAAGCAAATAATATTTGTTTTGTTTTCTCATCTTGTTAGAAACAATAGCTAACATCATTAGCATAATATCAGCCTATAACGTCGCTACTGCTGGGAGACAGGCATTCTCTCTGGATGGAGAGGAACGTATTCCACGTATTCGCGTTTCCAATGCGGGTTTGGTGGATGTAATATGCCTTCGATTTTTTGAATCTAGAACATTCCGGTTTCCTAACGATGTTTTTAGAGCAGCATAGTATTATTAACATGGAATTAATTCAAATAATCAAACTGCCAATAAATCATGTTCTTTGATAACGGAACATTAAAGGCTGTCAACTGTAGGTTCTGTGGCATAGCGAAACATGTTCGAATCCGTGTGGTGACATTGTCTCGACGGTAATTGGTAGCCGTCGCTTTTGTTATATTTATGAGGCCCGTAATTGGTAACTGTTGCCAATACTTCTGATTTCGTTGGGTACGTTTTGAAAGAGAATTTATTAATAAGCGCCAATTTAAACATTTCCTAAACTGATCCGATATCGGGTCGATCTCTGTTGGAGGCTATTTGAAGCATACTTTATTATATGTTATGTTTTTTTAATTGACATCAACGTGTTGTTTGGTTACCACAACATCTTAATTAAGAGAAGAGGAAATATTTTGATCGTAGTTGACATCACCTGATGGGCAGTGTCAATCGCTTTCGAAGCCTTTCATATCTTTACAAACACTTTTAATGGGAGTGATATTCTTTTCAGTAGTTCATGAAACCTTAATCCAATACATATTTGACTTTTATATCATCGTTATCGGTAAAAGAATGTCGGTGGTCGAGTCCCTCTGTAAAGTTCATATTTGTTATTCAATTTATAACGTCTTCTTTCAGGAAAACATTTCCCATAAACCATTACAATAGCTACTAAAGTCGATACGAATAGCTTCAGCTCAATCCTAATTTCCAATACAAAACAATTTATAGTACAATTCGAATCCTCGGCTTTGCTCGGCATCGTCTACTTCCGCAAATAAATCGCTATTACAGAAAACGTAAACATTCTCATACAAATCAATGAAAGTAAATGCGAGCAGTAATAACCCCCTTTACGACCTTAAGGCTGAACCTTCGCAATAAAAATAATACCAGCAATATAAGGGCTGTGCCACACACGCGTTCGGTTTGACACTATTCAGCACAACAAAACGGCAAAGTCGAATATTTATGTAGATAGGTTCGGGAAAAAGCCGCTTGGTTTAGCTTTGACTTGGGTCAAGCTAACCTGAACATGTCTCGGCGTTGGTAGATGCCAATCGGTACGAGTCAAATGAAAGCCGAATCTGTCTAGGTGTCTGTCTGTGTGTAGTATATGCTCCAGGTCACCTTTGTCTATACTAATATTATAAAGAGGTAATGTAGGTTTGTATGTAGGGGGTAATCTCCGGAACTAATAACACAATTCTAAAAATTCTTTCACTGGCAGAAAGCTACATTATTCGTGGGTTAAAACTTAAAAGTTGCGCCAGTTATAGAAAAGACTTCTGGTATGGATATGTGATGAGCAGGGACTAATCGCATGTGACTAAAAGAGTGATGAATATAAATGTTGATGGATGAAGAGGGAAAGGAAGGCTAAAGAAAAGATGGATGGATTGTGTGAAGACTGATATGAAAGAGAAAGGAGTAAAATAATAATAATTAATATAAGTTATTTTTTTTGCGCTAGCAGAACATTGTAATTTTTTAACGGTTTTTTTATCGTCTGGGTGACCAACATACAGGCTATGCCTAGTTTGGGACCCGCTGTTAGACCTGTCGGTATTCTGTTGTTTAAGCTAACATTAAATGAATTTATATTTGATGCTGTGACGTTTGACACGGGAGAATGGAAAAAGGAACCGCGCTGCGCCGACCCCAAATAGAATGAGACAAGGGTAGGAAGATGATGATGATAATTATAGGCTATAAATTATATTTATATCATGTATAAGCCAAGCTATCACAATTTTTGGGGACGAAGTCGCGGGCGAAGTGCTAGTTCTTAAACAAAACAAACTGCCGTGCAGAACAAGTGTGTATGCCCCTGATAGAATTTTGATGTTCTAATAAGGAACTGTATCGATGGAAATGACGGAAGCACTTTCACTGTTATTATGTCGTAGAATAAGTATATCACGGCTATTGGTGCTTTACTGCCGTAATGGTTAATGTCGATGTAGCTTATAAGGGTAACACCGCGTTTACTGTTGAAAACGTCCATAAAAAGATGGTAAAGATGACCTTTAGAGAATGAAGCGGTAGGTAAAGAAATGTTTACCGTGTTGGTAATGAAGGTTCACTTCTCAGTAAAATATTTATAAACATATAACACTCGAGAAGCCAAACCCAACAATGAAAAAGGAAAACGAGGAAAAGACAAATGATGATGTTACAGAAGTATTTCTATAGTAGACTGTATGCATGACGAGTTTCTTCTTTGGCCTTTGACAAGCATTTTTAAAACTAGCCTACTTTGAAATCGTAGTGACAAAGCAAGCTCATAAACAACCTAAATCCTGCAAAACCATTTACGCAATGTACCAATATGAATACAAGAGCAACTGTATAAGAATCAGGTTGGTAAAAACACGTGTAATAGTAGTTCATTACGGAATTAGGTAAATGAATAAATACGGCAGCGGTAACACAAACTCTCCGCGTTCATTGAAAGTCTATCTTTCTTTGTACAAAGATTAAAATGCACAGACGGGTCATTTGAAGCAAGCAGGTCTTCTTCTTAGCGTTTTGATGGCAATATAAACAGAGCCAACTGAGCTGGAAAAGAATTCGACTGAGAGTTAAGCGTCATCATACCGTCCATTAGTATTTGTATTTAAAAAAACAGGACACGCATTACCAACATAAATTATTACCTTTCTCATCGTTTGTGGAACAACACTGCATTCACATTTTAGGGCACAGTCATTCATATCCTTTATGGTATGCATTTCATGTACAGGTGGGAGATTTTCAGCAGGTCGAACGAATGGGTTTGATTGGGTATGACAGTCTCACCACAGCCGGACTTTTACCTTAGTCCATTTGCTAGTGACTGGACAGGGCTTATAAGTAGGACACGCTTCACCAATCTGAGAACAAGTGGATTTGGTATCGTGGCGGAACAATATTTGTGTTCTTTGCTTCAAGATGATTACTTCATGCTTTACAGATCACACTTGTAGGTAACTAAACATTGTAACAGCAGTCACAGTTGCCTGTCATAAGTTACGATATTGCAAACAAGTTATTTGCAATTTTAGTGTTAAATCATTGAACAAAATTGTTTCATCAAAAGTGGCATATTATCATGTGTGGCTAGTAGCACCTGATTAAAGGTTACGAAATATTACAGTCTAGAGTTTTTAGAGTTGAATTGCTCCATATATCCCTGATTTAATAGGTTCTAGTCGTTTACGGAGTACAGTAAACCGCACATCCGTGGTAACAATTTGATACCGTAAATGCTATTTTTGTAGTACAAGTGTTAATACTGATCTGCTGGTTTACTGGACTCAAAAAAGACAAAACTTAATAATATATCCAATGGACACTCTGCAGTTCCCAGATTGTTCAAAGGGTATTCCAAGGCCCTCCCCAAGGCGGCCGTCATGTAGGCACAAACCCTCAAACTCTGCTTCACATCTCTTTCCCGAATCAATCTTTCCTCAAATACCACGCAGGCGCATTGCATCCATATTTCAATCAGGCCCGATCTACCGACATGTATTTACAACACGTTTAAAGCCCGCTCTATTTTGGACATGTTCAATCCGTGTGCTTATTTGGGCCTGTTTGTTTTCATATTGGGAAACAGTGATCTGTAATTCTGAACCATTTATGTACTGTGGTGGTTAACGTTACCAGTTCTGTTAGTTGTGAAAGAAGTGTGCAAATTTTAGCGTTCATTTCTTTTTTAGACATATTATCGACTTTTGCTATTTTGGGTCTATTTCCTATCTGATTGGTCTGCAAGGTGGTATCTTGCGGTAATGTTTTCAAACTCAGCTAAAACTCATAAAATAATTATAAATTAGGAGCTACCAATAGAAAGTATAGTGCAAGAATAAACTAACTGATGTTGATGTTGATGGCAGCAGAAAATATGCAGACTTTACTTAATTCATAGAATAAGTTACCATTATTTATTTTTTATTTTTTTATTTATTTATTCAAAATCTGTAATACAGTAACATATAAAAAGTCTGCCAAACTGCAAGACAGTTTGTCGGCAGTTGTTCTCGTTTCACAATATAAATTAAAACAAATTTCGATTTTTTATAGAATAACTAAAATAAAGTATTTAAAAAAGGAAGTGAATTTACAGATTACATGCAAAATTAGCTATGGACACAATGAGAGATAGTGTTTTTTAAGAACCTTTTTAAGTTGGTTGGTTGATTTGACTTGCGATATCAACTGTGGGGGTAGCTCATTCACTAATGTCGGTACTACATATTTTCTAGTGCGCTTACCAAAGTAGTTTGTCACTTTGGGAACAGCAAGTGTCTTCTTTCTGGATAAACGAGTTGGGTACATATACCTACGTTCTTCCTTGTGATTTTGATTATTGAATTGTTCAGTCAAGATATTAAGCTTACTTTTGAAATTGATCGGAAGTACTTTACAAATTTTGAATAGCTGTTCATAGTTTTTATTTAACCTTTTTTTAGTGTTTTTATCTACAAGTAGTTTAAGTAGCCTTGTCTGCAAGATATTGATTTTATTTAAATGTGTAGGAAACGTAAGGCCATATCCACCATTAGCAGCTAAACTTACCTAAGTGACATGAAATTCTATGAAAACTCCTTAGGTCTAAGAATCAATCATTCCTAACTACAAGAACGGTTACCGACAAACAACTTATTCAAACCTTAACAGATTCATCTACAAGAAAATCAATAAGTCTACGATACGGAGAACGGTGAAGGTAACGTTAGATAAGATGGAATTCTTTAGTTTACGATTGTTGCGATTTGATGCAATGGCCGTAAACATTTTATGTTTCAGTCATCAACCGCTTACATTGCTAACCTTAGTTCAAGTCCTAAGTCGAGTTCAAGTTTAGCAAAAGTAAAATTTTATGAAGGAAACCGTAATGTGTGGGAAACTTTTGTTCCTTTTTTTTAAATAGATGTGTCCCTCTGACTAGATACAGTGACAATAAGCGAGAACGATGATGGGGAAATGAAAATACGAAAAAAGTGATGGCCACTTGTCGAGTTCCTCAATCCAGAATAACTAGAAGTCATAGTTGAAGGGATTTTCCCAGAAGTGGAAAACTAAGTGATAAGAGCAAGAAAGATACTTCGAAAAACAAATCCTGTTGCTTTATCGGGATATTGTTAGTGATCAAGTCATCTCGTATGTTATTGTGAATGGAAATCACGCTTCATCAATAAAAAGAGATTCGCACATGGATTAGGATAACTTATAAGCACTACCAGATCTCAGATACGGTAACCTAACGGAATTCCAACACAAAGATCGTTCTTGGACTTTAACCTTTACCAAACTATCTATTTTATTTAACAAGCAAACTAAACAACGGTACTACACATGTGTTTTACTCATAAACAAGACGTAATCATTTCTAGTTTCCTCCAAACATTACAAATCCATAAAATGTTTATCGGCAAGTCAAAGATTTATCGTCAGTATTCACAAGTGAATGACAAGCATTGTCATGTTTACAGCTCTCGGGTCATAAACGAAGTGCCCTGTGACATAACAATTAGATAATTAACTACTTTAAAGACCATTATTTTCACACAATAAAATTTTAATGTCTCTTTTATTGTACGATCAAATTATAATGGTATTGATGAAGTGTTGTTGATAAAATGTCAATTACTATTTTATCATCATCAGCCTATAGCAGTCCACTGCTGGACATAGGCTTCTCCATTAGTTCGCCATTTACCTAATTTATCGACAACTCGCATGTATCGGTTCCCACATTTTCAATAGCGCACTAATAAATGAGTCCCTTGTATTTCTACAAGTGAATGGAATCTTTTATTTTTTCATAAAAAGCTTTCAGGAAACAATAACCGCGTGGCCATTGTATATCTTATAACTGGCATTCTGGCATCTAGTTCTAGTTATTATCGCTTGTACTCATAGTTACGGCAAGGTTATTATTCGCTGGTTTACTTGTCTTTGATGAAAAAAGAACGACTTCAAATTCCATCAACCACATCGCCAGTATTATTATCTAGTAATTTGCAGTTATTGAGATTTTTTGAAAGTGCAATGACATCTTGCCAACTGATTGATAATCTCCTGTCACAAATTAATGACATCTGCATACCCAAACAGATGATACGCATTCAGTACCAAATCTATTGTTGTACATATTGTTTCTAAGAACGGTAACGGTGCAATAAATCTAGCCACGACACATGTAATTAATGTTTATGTGTTTGTTGGTGGTCTAACGTTAATATAAATCTTATCCCAATGATGTAATAAATTATTTCTATCATTTATTACCGTGCCGATTTCGGTAGGATGGAAAACAGTGTGTCGGCCTGTCATTCCGAGGAAGTTTGTGCGATCCGATTGTGGGTCATTCTCAGATCAGTGTTCAACTACTGATTTATTAGTAGGGATATTGCGAGATGGATTACAGGATCGTTGAAGCCAGTTTGGTGGGATTTGTCGAACGTTAAGAAAAGATTTGATGCTGCGAAATATAATCCACTCGGCAAATAGTTAATTAAGACTATCAAGGAAAATACCTATAAAACAAATGAACAAGACATAATTACTGATGCAAATGTCCTAGGTAAAGTTACAACAATATGCCCCATTGAAGAATCAACCACAATTCAAAGTCCTGCGTTCCAAACTGACAGGTAGTGCGCCACGGAAGCACGTTTCCCTGTTGCAGTCTGAATTCAAAACATAAACAGATTACGAAATCAATAAATCATTGACAGCCACTGCCGGATACGATCATAATAACTAACACATGTTATTAAATAAATATCACGCAAATGCAATACGTGGATCGCATGGACATTGTTTTGATTAAAGTTATTAAGTAACAGCCGGTCATAATTCACTTAAAGGTCGAAGGTCTTTGAACCAGTAAATCTTATAGAGTACTGAATGAAGTTATAGGAGGTAATAACCATTGTTAATATTTAGCCAGAAGCTTTTGTAATTTAGACATGTGAGTAGTGACAGCTAATTATCTCACAGATTTAAGGAAGTCATTTGTTCCTAATCCTTTGTGAGTTATGGTTATTGGAAGAAAAAAAAGTAATTTGTAGTTTCCACGCTTATAAAATTCTCACTGTCTATCGAAATCAACTCTTGTGTTTGTGTTACCGCTAATCTCAAATTAAGTAATTTTGAACTCGACCAAATTAATAGAATTAATTTTATTGATACGAATAAAAATAAATTTGACTTTGAAAGTAACATTTTTGTCCCAAATATTCAAACTGGAGATTATAGAAATGCAAATGTGCAATATTAAGATCTTGAAGTTCAGCTTGTTTATATTTAATGGTAAACATAAAATATTTAACGGATTTCGTAATAGATTTGGAAGTTAGTGAGTCATTGACATTGATCCTATTATTGTAACAAATCATGGTTTCTTCATACTGAGGATTATTGAAACTTCGGAAGAGTTGTAAAACTTGACACTTGTAAATATGCCACATGGTTCTGAGTTGATGTGAGAAAATAAAGTTGACTTAGGGAAATTAGTCAGTAATGCATAAACAAAGGTTTTGAGAAACTTACAGTCGTTAAACCTACAAATTACGATTTTAGAGAAATGCGGGATTGTGAACTCCATCTGCATTTATGGCATAGTTGCTTTATTAGGGATAAAAATCAGTAAGAAGTGCAACATACACTTTTACTTCTGCTTTGTAGAAAACTAGTGCTATGGTAAGTGTTATGGATAAAAATTCAAATCCTTAAAAAAAAGAGTTTTATCTAGGGAATTAAATCTATTATACCTTAATAATTTGATTTAAAATTTAGCTTTATAATCCCTTTTTTTATATTTAGTCATGGCAGTAGCTGCTTCCAGCTACAGTCAGAGGTTTGTAAGTTGACGTCATCGTTAGCTATTGAGCAGTATAAATGTACTATCGCTATCCCACATAAGTATTTTCTCTGCACCATTTAAGGCTAGGTGTAGGTACACAAAGAAACGTACGAGTATTTCAATCATCTCCGGTATCTTGTTTTGCCTCTTTGTTTGGACTCCGTCAGTTCCGCTCGCCTCTTAATGGCTTTACTGAAAGACATGTTTACTAACTGGTAATAGTTGCTAACAGATCTCTCCATAATTTCTTCACGTATAGGCTTAACAATCGTGAAAAATATTTGAGATGTGGGATGAACTTAGATGCATAATGTGCCAATATCCTGCTTAGTCTTGTTATATTAGTAAGTTTTTAAAGCAAGTTAAAATCAAGTATTAGGAGTGTTAATACCATTTATATTCTGTTTAGTTACCTAATATTATGTTTTACGATTTGCAGTCAGAACTTGACAGAAATTTCTAAAAATTCAAAAATTTTCTTGCGTCTTATGAGTACTGGAGTATGGAAGTAAGCATCTGGTGAGTAACATTCCATAAGCCACACAGAGATCCCAGAACGAATTTAAAAGAATTCTAAATGCGACAAGAAAAATACCAAAATTATACAATAATGCTGCCTGTAATCAGTTTCCCAAGAAAGATTTTGGATTAGCAGTAAATTTATCAGAATTCAACATCTGTTCCCAAGTTTCACATACCACATGCTATCTAATCGCCTTCCGTTTTAATTGCTACTTAGAGAACTCACTAACTAATCGATCTTCACTCACCAACACTCCCTTTTGGTAAACATTATGAAACATTTCTATTGGCACCTCGCCTCCTACTTCTTCGTCATCATCGTTATTAACTTTGATATCAACAGTATAAGGTTCATTATCATTTGCATTTTCAATGAAGACAGTGTTATGAAATTTATTAGTTCATATTGACTGTGTTAAATCTCTTAATCAAATCGAACCCGAGTCAGTCATGACTCTGTGCTTCGATATTTGTTCTAGTGATGATGCTTTGTGTGTTTTGTCAATATAAGCATTTTCTGGCATAATGGATTTCTGAATTTCTATCGTATAAAAATTAGCACTTGCTGGGTTCCATTGTTTAGGAGTATCGGGTGGTCGTAACTGTGAATTGAATAAAGTCCAATTTCGAAAGATTCGAAACTTGGAAAAATCTTGAGAATTATCTGATTTGATCTACATTTTTGTCAGTAGTAGTAGTCACTACACTACTGAGTTGACAACAGTTCGATGGATGGATTTGTGAAAGATGATAAGCCTAGAAAATACTGAGGTCACAACTAAAAGGGACAGGAAGAAGAAGACAGGCGGCACGGGCACTACATCGATTGGAACAAGGGCAGAGGAATGAATAATGACAACATTTACAATATTGACATAGCGTACGTTTTGAATATACGTAGAATGGACTAAGCTTTCAGAAACTAGAGAAAGTTCTCTGTATTTCATGAATCGTCTTTAACACAAAAGTACTTTTCACCGTTGTTACTTTGTCATATACTTAGTATATTATCCTCCTGACCGAATACCTTCACCCCGTTTCACAAGCACAGAAACATAAACCCCATTGATTATAATAACATGCATACAAACTTTCCCTTCACACATGGGAAAGGAAAATAAGTGATTCATCATAACTGCAGTTGTCATACTGTGTTGCTAGTGAAACTATATATCTAAAACTAAGCATTGAATTAATAAGATATTTATTAGGAACATACAGTTTCAAAATTTTATATTTTGGCTATTATATTGTTGAAATTTGTATGAAGTCACATTAATATTATATACAGGGTGTAAACAGACCCTTCACATAGCCGTCAACCAAGCATTCTGTACATCAAACTAAGTAACTTTACGCAAAAATTATTGCTGGGAATCGACTTTTTTTTTGGGGTGAAAAATCACGTTTTACGGTAGGACTCGATGGAAAGCACTCAAAGCATTGTGCTGATGGATGGATTGAATAGTACGGAGGCGTGGAGGTGTGTAAAGTAAAAATCTTACATTAAAAACATGTTTTTAAAAAAAAACTTGTGAAAAAGTTGGAACTATGACTTTTCCGTAACTAGAAGGTTCCCAGGTATGGTCTAGAACAAAAAAATGATCGCAAAGACGGGGAGAACAAGTGCCTTTCGGTTATGTTAAGAGTCTATTTACACCCTTTATAGTATTCCAATCTGTAAATAGACCACCCATCAAATAGTGCGTGGGTGGCTCTACCCCAAATCTTAGTTGCTGGAATTCCTTGAGTATTGTCATCGTATGACCTTTTCCCATAATATTATATTTAAATCATGAATGTATTTGAGGAGATATATGAATTGTATGGAAGTTATATGGCTAAGAATTAATTTGGCATTGTATAAATGTAAAAAAACACATTCAGCGACAATCCGAAAACAATCGGAGTATGATAATGAAATCACGATATGGTAACTTTAACTTTCTTGAACTAATATGGTATATGTTATAAACATCGTAATACTGTTTCATATTTTGCAGAAAGTTACAAGAACAGATGATTCATCGGAATTGAGATACAAACTTATAAATCAGATGAGCATGATGTATAAACAAAAAATATCTTTTACGAACGTTGCTCTTCCATGAATGAACTTTCCGAAGAAATTGCGAAAGCGACATGAAACGAAAGAGTGTTGTAAACAAACAATAATAAAATGGAGTAAAACGAAGGCTAGGTGCAGACATGCGAATCTTATCCCCGGGGCATGTTTTATTCTTTGATTTCGTATGAATATTGTAAACTGCCCTGAAGGTTATTTAAATAGTTATGTATTCATAGTGCAAAGCTCAATGGTATGCTTCAGGTCGTAATAATCTCCAATCATGAAATATGTTTCCGTAAAACAGCTGCTGTAATAAAATAATAGTCCCGAATAAATTAGACATTTTATTGAAATGTCTTTGTCTGTTATTGTAACCAACTCTGCAGCTATAAAAATATTGCAAGCTCAACCAAATCGTGCACAGATGATACTAAAATATCCTTCCATTCGAATAATCCTTAAATAGCTATAAAGTGTAATAAAAGGATAAACAAATATCGGATTCCAAAGACGCGGCTACGCTATATCCCCTTTTATGAGTTGCCTACAAGATTCCTAATCCTCGTTCCCGGGATATCTGCTCAGTGAGTGGAGACTAGCCTTTGCACCGGGATGAATTATTTCTTTTGATCCTCTTACAACGCGAATATTATAATGTACTTGTGAAATTTACGTATTGTGATATCGTAAATAACGTGGAAAAATCTATGATAGCACTAGATACTTCGTGGAAGTATATAAATAGTGTTAATAAAGCTACTTTTTAGTTGCGAACTAATAAATCAGTTTTATGCGAGTTTTTTTGTTTCATGTTTATTGTAGTTTATGAAGATGTTGTTGAATTATTATTCGTTTTATAAGAGAATGTTTGACGGCTTTTAAGTTTGGTTTATTGTGTTGTTTTAGCAGACGATAGATGGTTTTATTAATATAGTGATATATGGATTTTATTTTCACTTTTGTGTTACCTGGCAACTGAATTGATAGATCGTTGCTATATCGCTTATGAATCAGTTTTTAGCGAAAGTAAAGTCTTTTTCCCTCTGACTGACTTTAGAAAGATAACCTGGTCCATGAAATTGAGTGACGCAAATACATAACTGTCTACAAAATCTTTGTTTGATGTAAACATATGAAAACAGGAATCATAACTTATTCTACATCAAACATTCACAGACTAAAGTAGATCAGATGAATCTAAGACAACAACATAACTATCATCCTAAATTAGAACTCAACTCACTACTTAGCCATTGTAGCTTCAAGTTATTGATCCAAGCTGTAAGTATATGCCCGCCACCCACAGATAGAAGCATCTAAATCTAAACGCAAAACGAATGCCTTCATCGGTCTTCGATCTATTTTCAATGAATCATTCACTCACTGGGTTCCTACTTTGTTTACTGTTGGTAGTTTCGGCTTACTGTCCGTTACAGAGTGTGGAGTAGTAAACCATGTTGTGAAGTTCGCAGGAGTATAATTGTATTTTGTTCAATTTGCAGTAGATGCTGTTTTGGGGTTGTCAGCTATTACTTTATATTGGAGATTATCTCATCTGTGTTGATTTCTCAATTAATTATGACTGATTACTTAAATCTTTTTGTCTAATACATCTCTGAAATAATATCTGAGAAAATGATGATACTAGCTATATTACTACTAGCTATATTGTTGCAATTTGTATGTATATTTTTTGTGTGCAATTAAGAATAAGTAAGTAAGTATAAGTACTATGAAAAGCACGTTACCACGTACAGTATTCTGTATTATAACGGTAATAAAATAAAATTCCTTTTTCCTACAAAAGTGTACCTACACGGTCTAAACGAATGGAACAGCAGATTTTGTTTTAAATTACAGATGAAAAACTTTGATGTGGGAACCCCCCCGGGTTCATAATGAGATACTGAATACGTGGTAACCGTTGGTGCTGGGTGTCCCTTCCATCCTGTATTAGAGAAGGTAGTATTTTTTTATCTCATACTGATAAATTCATGATTGACTCTGTACTGGGCAGAACGATTGTTAATTCCTACCTTTGTAAACTATAAGTACTTAGTATAAGTTACATAATTATCATCGCACCCATCAATATGAGGTGTTCTATTTATACCCACGACCACACCTTAGCCATGACAACAGATCATGCGGTAGTAATAAAGATATCAGTTACAGCACTGAGTGTCAGTTGTCATCTAGACATAACAATGGGTACTGAGAACTGTCCTATCAAGCTTTTGTTGGTATGCGTAGACTTGAAACTATGAAGTGGAGGGGAAGCCCTGACGATGATGCCATTTGTTAATGTGGTTAGAGACTATATTCAAAGTGTTGAAGTAAGAAGGCATAATAATGATTCTAAGAATCTTTGAACAAGGACGCCACGCTTACTTAATAGCCGTGTGTTGATCCGAGTTTATAAAATTGGTTTATGAAAATGTCGAAATGGGCTGTCTTTTGAAGTAATCTGTTGAGAATTTTGTTCTGTTGACTTCATGATCTTGTTTGATTAAAACCATGTTTTTGGTGTCATCGTAATTGCTATATTAAATGGATTTGCCTCTACTCGGAATAAATTTAGTTTAATTATTCAACTTCTTCAGTCCCAATCGTTTATACTGAACGGGTGCTAGAAGTAGACGCCTACGGGCGTCACAGTAACAGTTAATTTTACTACCTCATTCATCTGCATATGCAAAACACTTTTTATGACTTTATTTACTTTGATAAATTCAGAAAAGATAAACTTTATAGCCCTCACACGAAATGTATTTTGACTGTCGATTTTCACATGTAATTTGTCGCTACGGTTATAAATATAGACTAATAATCCCAACACTAAATCGATCAACAGTAGCTGTAAAGTATTGTATAAACATACCTTTATTTTGACGCACCGTCGACAGTTGATCAAAAACCAATCAACATTTGCGGCTGTCAACATTTTGAAGATCGAATTTCAGTCTTATGTTCTGAGAATTGAGATTTATAAAACGAATGAAGAATTTTGACGACTATAAATGTGTGTTCGTAGTAAAGTATCGAGAAGGGATAATCCCTGCATATCGATACTAAAATGGAATTATATCGATACTGATTTGAAGTAGGTCGTAGAATTAGCATGTTGGAGACAAAATCTCGGTAAGTGCTTTGTGAATTATGGTAAGAGTGAAGTGAACGGCAGAATTTGAGGTGCTAAGTCTCAAGTGTAAGTGTGTTGAAGCAAAACATCGATGTAAAGTTATTTGTCTATGCTCGCATATCGCAGACAGATCAAATTCTCTAAGGGATTTCAATCTTGGTTCATCCTCTTGGTTTGATTCAGTAGTGAATGCGCTTTGGTTACAAAATGGATACCAATGATACTTACACTTGTAGTAGGCGTTTAACTATAGATTTGTATACTTACCTCTTGGCCAAGAACGACTCAAGCGGCACCCGTCTTGTGCCAGCAAATGCGGAGAAAACAAATGAAAAAAATTGTAGTGAACGCGGTCTTAAAAGTCTCAGTTCAAAGCGACAAAATATTGAAAACGAAACCTGTAATTTGTTGCGCTCAGTTCACTCATGACACAATACTTGATGATTGAAAATTAAATAATAAATAAAACTTACTCATACGTATGCTAGAACAACTTTAACAGCAATATCAACAGAAATTCTGCTTTCCAAAGCGTCAGTTTAATTTTTCTCGAAAGTTCAAATCAATTTTCAAGACTTTCTATCGAAAACAAGACAACGATGACTATGGAAACAACTTTCAATTAAAACTGAGGGATTATGAAACGTTCAAATTTAACTTTTCATTTAGACACTGTTATGCTTTTGTAGAATTCCGTTACAAACAATGGTGAAGAAAACGAAAATAAAGTCCGACAATTTGAGAAATCTTGCTCCACTGTTAATGACGTAAAGACTTGTCAATCTGTCCGGTCGTTAAGCAGTAAGTTATGTCGCATCTTGTCACGGACAGTTCTCGCTATAAATCAGCAACCTTCAACTATACAACCTTCGCAACTTTTGGCCCATACAACTTGGGTATGATGAAGTGGTAACGTATTTAAGCTCGAATACATCATACGTACTTGATGGAGAGTCTATTCAGTACGAAGGGTTAGTTTCAAAAAGAAACTTCAGAGACTTAAATTTTTCAAGTTATTCACATTATATCATATCAATCTCACCTAGGTACGTGGAAGCATTGACCATCCATCAAATTCACCGCACGCTCTAAACGGCGCAAAACCAACATAGTTTTCACTTTGTAATTTATCGAATAAGGAATCAATGTTGCAGCTCTAACATCAAAGATGTGCATCGATACCAATACGGAATCGATTCAAATCGATTGATCAGCTCTCGATACACGTACGAAAACAATTTGCAAAACTGAGTTCAATTCGCGCCATCCCGTTGTAAAGCACACAAGACGGAATGACGAATTGTAAAAGGAAAGGCACGGTTTAAATCGTCGTTTAATGTGCAATTTGTATGACTGGTCGCTTTGAAATGAGCCAACACTTTGTGCGGATCGAACGACGGAGTCAGCTCGCGTAAGTTCTAGCCAACTTAACTTTACTATTGCTAAACAGCAGTAGTTACAAAATTGAATGATATGTTTATCGTCATAAGATTCAAATTTTATTTATCTACGATGGTTGGGTGATGAAATTAAGTTGGTAATTTCGCGTAGTTGGCGCCACTTGAGTTGTGAGGCGTTGCATGCAACGAGCGCTCATCGACGGTTAAACGGTTATAATGGAATGATCTTTATGACATCCAATGACACGAAATGACACGCGGATGTACTTCAGCATTGCTTCTTATTAAACACTCCTGATCAATAGGTAATAAAGGTGACGTGAAGGACTCTCAATGGGCTATCGGTTAGAATTCCAGACAAAATACATTGTCGCCGAGGATTTGATATTTATGTTACATGTTTTATCATACATTATCCAATGTGAAGTGCCTTTTGAAGATATTTAGTTAGTTACTGAATTGAACTATATCATCATTAGCATCACATCTGTCGAAAGACACCAACAGTTAGACATAGTCCTCTTGCAAGCGTCAATAGTATTTCTGCAATCGTCTTAGTCCTCTGGCAAGCGTCAAAAGTCTTTCTGCAGGCGTCACCACATCGCCGAGTCCTTGTATTTGGATTTTTTTTTTTTGGAAAATTCATTGGTTTCAGCTAATTCAAAATCCCTTTTTAAATTCGGAGGCTTCAAGTGCTGTTCTTGGATTAATGCCTTATTTGTTTTACAGTAAAATTGTTGGTTGTCTTTACGATTTCACATTTGCCAATGTCCATTTAGCAAGACCTTCTATTTGAAGGGATTCTAACGATCAGCTCGTTTAGTTTTATCTTAACAATTCAGTGTAATTGCTTCATCTAAGGCTAATGCGATAGTCGTGTCCCTAACCGATATCTTAACTTTATTCACATTGCAGGTATGTACCTGCAACTAGTTAACGTTTAATTTATATCATTGTTACTTGTTGGTAAGACATCCAATTATCTCTTTATCTTGGAGGAGATTGTTTCGTCTTTACTTTTGAAACTGTTCTAAAACTTAACAATTGTGTCTACTATCTTATGTGAAACAGTCGAACAAAGAGTTTTGGTCTATAAGGTTTTTTATCTTTTCTGTACACTGCCGAATTGAATTTAAATTGTGTGCCTAATGGTGCTCCCTCACCGCGAGCATTCGCCTGTAATGTAACAAGATTCGATTTTGTATGGAAACAAGTGAATCTGAACTGTTACATTACAGGCGAATGCTCCCGGTGAGGGAGCACCTTTAGGTATAAAACATGTTGCGCTTAGGATACATTTTTATCATCATCAATCACCATGTTTGACTGTACAAATGAAAATTATAAACGACACAGAATCTATTAAATCAAAGATTTATGAATAAAATCCTGAAAGTTAACCATCTGACATGCATAAATGTCAAACAATATTAAATTCTTGTTTAGTAAGGCATAACTTTAATAAAGCGTTTCTTGTTAAAATAATGGTTCTTATAGTTAGTGCAGTAATTAACTGCAAAATTTATATCTATCTATGTTCATATTTATCTTTACTTTATTATCGTTTTCTAATTCGAAAACCTCTTTAACCCATATTGGTAATATTCATTATTTTACTCTAAATGAGTACTTAAGATGTTATTGTGACACGAGTCTAGGTTTAATAGAGGAAAGTATGTGAGTATGTCCGTCAGAGGAAAATCTCTGAAACCATGAGTTAGGAAAAGTAAAACTAGTCTAAGCTATTTGGTTATTTGAATAGTACATTGGAGTGCGAGGTGAGAGTTGGTGGGTCCATTTTCATGACCATTAGGTCCATCATTGTTTCATATTTCTTGTTTTGTCTATCAGAATTTGTCCACCTAAGTTTTCAAACATGTAAACGTAAATACGTAGTTAGATACAGTTCCAGTGGTGGTGGTTTATTGCAATAGTTCCTATGAACCAGCTTAGAGTGAAAGCGGTCTACGATAAACTATTTATTTGGTCTATGCTAGAACGCATGGATGCGCTTATAGCGATACGTCACCTAGATACACTGCCTACTATACTGTACCTCATCTAATTTTGCCAAGGTAAAAGCGAGTACTTGTTCTATATCATACAACTTTTGGCATATGCTCTGGCGTTACGGTGATACTTCCTGCCTGAAGCTTTCATTATCATCATCATTGGCAGCCTTATTCCACAAACTGTTGAGTATGGGCCTCGTCCTTTTTGGGCTTCCCAGATCAGCGCGAGTCTCAACCGGCTTGACTTGAGCTGTACTTACTCCAATATCTATAAACTACTAAAATACCTCCTAATTTCCCATATTAACAAACTAAGCACACAATCATACGGTATTTAGATCATCTGCAAACTGAGCGATTGAGCGGAGCGTGCCGACTTGCGGTGGTCCAATATTGACACGGCAATCGACGCGACCAGTCGCATACATATTGCGATAATGCCGCGTACGTCTAGCCACCGCGACGCTTTATTTGTTCGTCCGCGCGTGTGTGGAATGCCTTATTTTTTTATTTAATAGATTTATTTGATTGTTGCTTTTTGTTGTTTATTGACCGTAAACGTCGATTGTTCGTGTTTTTGTTAAGTTTTCGCCGCTGATGAGTCAAAGAATTATTCTGAAGTAATGTTCTTACAACCGGATGGTGTAATGTCATCGCCATTTAAAACCGTCGTACAACTCCAATATTAATGATCACTCCTTTGTCTTTCTTTTGACAGTTTCCATCACTATCACTCATACTCACAAGTCACTCGCAAACGTAGTGCTAAGTATGAGAACTTCAATCAAGTTATCCGTGACGTGTCGGTGCTTATGACGCGATTTGTCCGTGTCCGGTATGTCAGATGAGGCGCAAATTGTGCGGAAAATACGCGTTTTACGACACGATACACCTCAGGAATTTGGCTATGGTTATTAAAACATCAAATTGTAGGACTCTACAGGTAATGATAAAATTACTTTTTAGATCATACGAACTATTGCCGAGTGACATTGGATAATAATAATTATGTTTGTTAGACATGGACGAAGCCTTGGCAAAAGCCATTAAATTATAGTTTTATTGCTGTCAATAGCTAAAGAAATTGCGAGCAGCTGAAACTCGTTAAGCTTTCCATTCAGGAACTGCAAAATACTGCTAAATGGAGAAAGGTGCGAATTACTTACATAATTAGGTATTAAAAGTAGGTAATAATTAAACAGAATACAATCCACAGTTTAGCTGTACACAAGATTCCTTCCTAACAATAACAGTTTTACTGGTGATTATTTACAGACAACGCCAACTTTGCCTAATGAGACTATTTAAAATAACATTTACATTAAATCCATAGAATATTCCGACTTAATGATTCCCACTAAAAACATTTTCTAAGGCAATGGAGTTTCACTCGGTAGTGAGAGGAACATTACAACAAAAGAAAGCTTTGACTACGGTTAAAGGCACAATCAATAAAGGAAGAAGTAAAGACGAATGATGATGTGACTGTGTAGACAACTAACTAAGATGCTCGGCCAGCCCTAGAAGTGGCGTTAGCTAGAAAACTTGTACTTGACAATAAAGAGGCAAAGTTAGTAGGCACAGAAGGCGCCGACCCGACGGCAAATGAGTCTCCTAATGTATGTATATGAGAGACTTATTACATGTTTACTCACATAAAGTAGATAAAAGCGTCACTTTAACATAATGAACTTTAGCTGCAGATAGATTTAGGATTCCATAAATTATAGATTTCTATAGTTTCTAAATATTACGTATTTTACATGTCTTTAAAAAATATTATCTTCCAAATTTTCTGTAACTGTAGTGGATGAATACTAATTATTGTTTTGTTCTTTTTCAGATTGAATCAAAGCTGAAATGAAGGAAAGGATAGGTATGTAAGTATTTACACTTACAACATGGTACAACACAAATTCAAAGTTTTACTTCGTCATCTTCGTCTTAGGTTGATTTGCAGTGAGCTGGCAAGTCAATTAGGTCTTTAGTAGGTCCTATGTTTATCTTAGACAACAAGTCTTCAATTTTACATGAAACATCTTCTACTTAACCTTTGCAACCTTTTGAGAAACTTCACTTTCCTGCTTTGATTGTATAATTAAACAAGTGCATTTGCTAATGAGTTTATTAGCAGTAATTAAGAAATGCTACTCAAAGATGAAGAGCTAGAGAAAATTGTGTTTCCGCTAATTAAAGCTTTTACTGCAGTTGAATCGAAAATATCGTCATTAACTTGAATTATATTATTAACTTTGACCTTTTTACTGATCTTTTCTCTCGAATATGTATTACATTCGTCAAAGTCAATTTTACTGGGCAAGAATTTATTATTACCATCATTTCATTTGTTCATAATGATGCACTATTGGAATTCAAGGTAGCATATTTTTGCCAGGCTTTTAAATAAACTTTATTATTTCCTCAAATAGTGATTGTTAAAGACTTCGATATGATTGTCTTTGTTGATAGGTAAGAAGTTCCACCACATTGACTTTCAGCTTTAATATTTTCGTCTTGTTCTTGTTTTCTCATTTTGTTTTATTTTGTAGTTCATATTTTATTGTAACTATTATGCGACAAATTTATTATGTCCAAGGCGTTTCGTTTATTATTTATTTTTCATATCATAAATATTGAATCCATCACGTTACATGAAAGGGTTTGCAACACTTAAGCCAGACGTGTTAACATTTTCATCCGAATTACCTCATAATTTTTTTAGTGCTGTCTGGCAGACGAATTAAAAGTGCTATTTTGTTCGCCCGACAACATTGATATGTTATTTATTTCGGTTAATCACCGACGCGGGCGTCCCCTACCGGCGTACAATGACAAACGATTGCCTTTGATCATGGGTGATTCGGGTGATATACGGGCGATACTAGTAGTTAGGGTATTATTATAAAATCCGTTTATTTTGTTAGAATGGGACGAGCCACGGTATTTTTTTGAATTGATTCCGTATATCGATCCAAATGTAGTAATTCAAAATAAAAGAAAAATGCTCACCTACTTTCCTCAAGCTAAACTAACTATCTTTTCCTTCAAAACTTAGTACAATGCTAGCTAAAATACTTTGAAAAATAAGTCGTAATTATTCCACGGCTTAAGTGTTTTAGAATACGTTTATAAACCGTGAAGAACTCTAAAAGCTTCAAACTATTTATTTGCGGTCTCATTTGAACGGTACACGCTCGTTCAAATTTAATACTCCCTACTAACTACAGACTGGCGCTATGATGAAATTAGTTGGAATATTTACTTCTGTCACACGCAATTACACTGTTTTTCAACAAATAATATCACTTTGCAAGATCATAAAAACAAACGAAGCATTAACTTTTAATTTTTAAACTGAATTTGCAATATTGTTGTACAAATAGTAGTACAAGTAATAGTAGTAGTGTAGTATAATTGGCATTGCCTGGTAAAGTATTTATTGAAAAAAGAGTAAATGATAGCGTGGCGGCTGACGGAGATTAAATAAGAGATAAGAATGAGATTGAAGAGAGAGTAAATGTGTTGTGACGACCTCAAGTATTATGAGACAAGGGCAGGGAGATGATGCTGATTGCCAAACTAATTGTTAGTGTAACTAAGCTTACTAACATAATGATGCTCAAAACCAAATCAATTACATTCTGAATTTCCTCCGTGCCTCAGAAAGCACGTTAAGCCGTTGGTCCAGGCTGTCATTTGTAGATCTTTGACAATCGTTACAGGTAGTTAGGGACCCAGTACTAATTGGGTTGTGGAGGTCAGATAGGCAGTCGCTCCATGTAAAATACTGGTATTCAGCTGCATTCGGTTAAACTGGAAGCCGACCCCAATATATTTGAGAAAAGGCTAAGCAGGTTATGACTGCTCAAAACAATAGACTCGAAGAACCAAGTAAAGTATCTAGCCTGCTGATTTCGGACAGTCTAATAACGGCATAACCAATTAAACCGAAAGACTTCCTTCAACAAATTCCTTTGCTAGTCGATTACTAACTAATCTCAAGTTAATAAACCTTAGCTTGGGGAAATGAGTGGCTTCGGACTTGCTCGTTATTCTAGCAGTCGCTGATTTATTAGCATTATACGATAGGCAAGAGAAAGTATAACAATGTGAGCAGTGAGTGGAATGAATACTATGCCAATTTTTTTTAGAACAGCATAAAGATTAATTTATTAGATTTAATAAGGTTGAGACCGGTCAATGTGGCGACACTTGGGGGAGGCCTATGTCCAGCAGTGGACGTCTTTCGGCTGAAATGATGATGATGATGATGATGATATTGGTAAGTAAGAGTTGATATAAACAAATTAATTGTACGCTCATAAATTTGAGAGAAAGTATGTAGCTACTGCTAAATTAAATAAGGGAGAGAAATCTTCAAATGCAAACACTATTTGTTTATTCCAAAACCATCTTCCCAAGAGACTACTTTATTTTGTGGTCACCCCACAAATACATTCGAAAAGCATTCTCTTCCAATCCTTATCAACCACACTTCAATAAAGTGTTCCAACCAACATTTTTGGAAAATCTCAACAAAGATTGACATTCTTAAAGATGCTTAATTTATACTACCTTGTATCTTTAGAAATAAGGATGAAGATTGTATGGCAGAGAATTAAAGACTTGAAAGAATTGTGTCAAAGGATCGTTTGGATACCGTTTGTCTCTGTCTAATTTGGTTTGATGGCCGTTGATAGACATTGATAACTTCTTAGTGACTTTATTTTTGGTTCGAAAACTTCTGTTAGTGCTAGGGCTGGTAACATTAAGATTCCTTTCTTTCCTCTCATTATTAGCTATTAAAAGAGTTGTGAAAAATTGAGTGGATGTGACAGTAAATTTTACTGTCTCGGAAAATACTTGTGATAAATTTGCGAATTTGTAATTGGGATGCCGATAAATACATATAGAAGAGAATAACTAAGTGAATTAGAAGAAAAGAAAGAGATTACTCGTGATATGGAGAATGACCATGATGAGAACGAGAAGAAAGAAAAAAGAAAGGCAACGAAAAGATACGCTATCTTTTCGTTGCCTTTCTGCCCAGATCCAAATTTCTACTTCTATATTTCTCTAATCTAATATGAAAGTATTCATTTTTGGAAAGCCTCTGATCAAAGATCGTACCGCCCTTTATTTGACCTATGTTAATAGGACATCATTATCTATTAAAACGCTATTAGCATTCAAATTAATATCTGATATTACTACAAAAACCCGTGTTTTATTCACAAAATCTACATTTATTAATGAAAAAGAAATACATATCTAAATTACTACAGAAATGTCACGATGAACATAGTTGGTAGTCTACTTAATTAAGTTAATTATTGTATTGTGGAGGAAAATACCGTCGTGAGGATCCTGTTTCGTTAATTTGAATATGTAATAAAGTTTATCAGTTCGTCCGTTCATTCATAATGACCACACTTGGCGCCGCGTGTTGCGTTGTGAGTGGGGTGCCAGTGACGGAGATTTACAATACAATACTTTCGCAGGACTGGGTTGTGTAGGGCCGATAATAATCAGTCGTTCTATATAGGGTGTAAACAGACCCTTCACTTATCTGTCAACCAAGCATTCTGTACATCAAACTAAGTAACTTTACGCAAAAATTATTGCTGGGAATCGAATTTTTTTTTTTGGGGTGAAAAATCACGTGATGCGGTAGGACTCGAAAGAAAGCACTCAAAGCATTGTGCTGATGGATGGATTGAATAGTATGGGGGTCGTGGAGATGTGTAAAGTAAAAAAATTACATTGAAAACATGTATTTAAAAAAAACTTGTGAAATAGTTGGAACTTTGACCCCCAATACCTCCGTAACTAGAAGGTTCCCAGGTATGGTCTAGAACAAAAAAATATTGCAAAGACGAGGAGAACAAATGCCTTTCGGATATGTTAAGGGTCTATTTACACCCTTTGTAAAACATTGGTATTCAGCTGCAGCCGGTTAAACTGAAAACCAACCCCAACGGTTGGGAAAAGTTTAGGTGGATCATGACGATGATGATGGTATTGATAAGAATCCGAAGATTGGTCGTCAGTCAAGATCGTCAGATCAAGAAAAAGAGAAAATGCAAGTCTAAGCTCCTATACGACGATTTAATACAATCGTGACAGTATGAAAGGCAGACAATTGGTCTATCTTTAGAATATTCGTATTACCCAGGATGTAGAGCATGGCAGACAATGCATGATGTATATTTTGATAGGCCAGCGACATCTGGATAAAGAGGTAACCGACCCCGTAATAATGGAGAAAGGCTAGACAAACAATTTTATTAGATGTCTGCCGTCTACACATCTGACCTACTTCATGATTATGAATTAGCGCAACTAGTTGACGCATGGTAGCAAGGATTCCAGGAATTTGTCTAGACTACAATTTGATCATGACTGGAGATTTTAATGGCTTGTTTCTGGTGTTCGCGCGACCTACGCAAGTCGTAAAGAAACAGCCGAGATTTACTACTGTGCTTGCAGACTTGCTACAGCCAGTCATTTTTCAAAGCTGGCTTGGAAATATGTGTATGTGCAATGTATTTGTTCTCTACGGTTTACGTTGTGTTTCCACGAAAACACTTTCATTTTCTAAGTTCCTCTACTACCGTCTTCATACCGGATTTTCTGATTATTTACAGATTCACACTGAACTTTTACATGAGTACAAACTCATAAGAGCATATTGCAAGAACACATCTGAATGCAACAAAACCAATTTAAAGCTGGAGTCGTATTCTATTAAAACTAAAGGATAGCTCAAGGTCAAAGTTACCACTGACCTGCTGTCGACTATACCTCATAAAACAGATTTCGAACAGTAGGTATATTTGATCAGAACTCATTCTCGCTAGCAATGATACTGAACCTCAATTTAAGAAAAATAACTAAAACACTAATGAATCTAGACAACCGGTCGTAATCAGATTGAAGATAACATCGGGTCATCTCAATGATAAGCCTTTCTAAATATATGCACATACAAACATTTCACTTTGCATTCATTTGAACGTCTTTGCTAATATATTTACTTAAGTCCTTCCTCTCTCTCTGTTTTATTCAACCAATATCCACCTTGTAGATGTCCTTGTACGTTTGTAGAATTTAACACAGATCTAAGTATTTTCCATGATCCGAGCTTAAACTGTAACTGCGACCTTCTAGTTAAGAGATTGCTATCACAAATAAATGTTGTATTTAGATCGCCATGACACGCCACTTAACCCGGCCCTGGGCATCCTGCACCCATCTCCAGCCTGCCACTCTGACCAAGTCTTCGGTCCACATGGCTCGTCCCCTGGCTTGGCTCCTATTGCCAGTTCTGGACTACCACTTCAACACCTTCTTAACCCGTTAACTCTCCGGTCTGCGACATATATGGCCGGACCATTTCCACATTCTTTCACGCTACCACCAGGGCAATGTCAAACAAAACTAATAATACTAATGTTGAACATAATAATTGATCGGTTTAACATTGTTCGACCTGGTCATAAAATTTTATAGTAGACCCTTTTAATGCTTTTATATCATTTAAATTAACATTTTATTGGTCATTGAATTTTAATTTAACTATTTTTGGCTTATTGCCATTTTACATTTATGCTATGATAAGGCATGATTTTTCACCAAGTAAAACTGAATCTCTTAATCAGTATTTCAAGATAATCACGGAACATTATTAAAGTGAACTTTTATAAAAAAATAAAAATCAAACATTTTAACTGTATCAAAGAAGCGCGTTCAAGTACTCAAGTATGTTTTTACGAATATCCCATTTCAAAAACCTCTCCTTTAGTGCCTAACATAACTTTAAGTAGAATATATCAATTTAAATAGGTCTATTAACATGGTCTATCGCCATATATTGTTCCATTATTACTTACTCCAGTTTCATTCTTATATTTATTGGAATCATTCGGTCGTAACGCCTACCCAACAATGATATTTAAATCGTATACATAATTATGTAAAGTAAGTTCTATCTTAGTTCGCTCTCCATTGATTATTCTTTACCTTAAAGTAATAAATTCGGATGCTTAGATCGTCTTTTTAAATATGGAACTCGTTATACTTATGAAGATTACAATGCAGTTCAATTTGAATACATTTCTAAACGGAAGAAAATATCTCAACGTTCATGTTAGTAGAGCTAAATGGATAAATCCACGCTGTCTTATAAACACTTAAATGATCTTTGAACCTAACATATCACCAACCGTCGATGTTAATTGCACGTTCGCAGATGATATTAATGCTTAAATTGCTCTCACTGAATGCACCAATCCTTTTTGCTTTAATCACATCCATTTCTCTTTCTGATATTACTTTGTCATCGTCTTCATTGTTATAAGCTACTGAGATATCGTCCCTGCCACGCATAGCAGTCTCAAGTCCAAGTAAACTGTCTATTCGATTACCTTTATTGTCATCGTCTTCATTGTTACATGCTTCTGTAACTTTGTCTCTTTCAAGTAAAGCAGTTTTATTTCCAAGTAAATGGTTTTGTTTATGACCAGTTCTAGTGTGACTTCTATAACTATCAGCTACCTGTTCTTTTATATCTTCAACGCCAATTTAGATTTTATGTTTAGCTGTTTTATTGATTTTGTAGTCCGGGAAATATAACTTCGTCAACGGAATACTTTAAACATTCGATGGCTTTAAGACCACGGGGGTCACCATTAAATGCTTCCCTACTGATAATGTTATCGGTAGACCAACTGTTCACTTCCCACGGATTTGCTAAGCTGAATTAATACTTGGCCATAACATTACTTTTAGAGGAAAAACGTTGTTTTTGGATTCGGGTTATGTAACAGACTCACGATAGTTTTTTTTTCCTAAAATGAACGCTTTCTATTTTTGTTACAAAATCGTGCAGTATTCAACTATAGATTGCATCTGGCCCTAGAGGAACTTTACAATAACTAACTTCAGTATCTCAAATAACTTAGGAGGAGATGCTGATTAGTAAGACGCAAACAATTACCCGATATTCCAGCAAAACTTTAATTGCAAAACATTAAACAATGTTCATTGCGCAGGCGCGGTGGATACGCAAGATAGTATAAATAATGAACTTGTTTATATTTATTGCATCGTTAATAACGAACTTGATGAATTTAATTAGATGCTAAATGTTACCACTGGTTACATAAATATTGTGAGCTTTGAGCCAAATGAGTAATAAAATTGTCTAACACACCTTATTGCGATGCTTCTAAGTTATTGACTTCTTCCTGAATGCAGGAAACGTCATAATATTAGCCCGTTAATGTCTGCTTCTGAATGGACCTTCTTTATTTATCACCACAGTCAATCTGCGGGAAACCTTTTCGTAATAACTGCGTTGGCAAATGCAAAACCAAAGTTGAGAGGTAGCTTTACTGACCACACAGCGTACTGAGTTCACAAAATCAAAGAAATAAAAGACTACAACATGAATTTGGATGATAAAGTCCCAAAAGAGAATAATAATACATCGACATACGTCAAGATGAAACCCTAAATATACATAAAGACTCAAAGCAACCACTGCAATAATGGAGGGCCATCCGAAGTTGCAATAAAGGCAATAAGACAATGCTGATCGATAGCCCGGACGTGGGGAGATGTATTTACCTTCGCAAAACGAACAATCGCTAAACAAGAGCGCAGTTAAAAGTTTAACAAACACCGATCTTGGTAGTTACATGCTCATAAATTTCGCGAGAATAATCGATACCGATTGAGATATCAGGATTTTTGGCAATTCTCTCCTCTGCTGCAATCAGATGCCTTCTTTAATTCCATTAAAATTAGATTCACTATCGTTTGGACTTGCTTATGTAAATTCATTATTCTGGGATCCTTTATCACTCGCCGGTATTCCAATTTAAGAATCTTGGTGCATCTTTGAACTCTGAGTCTTTGCTTTAAGGTTCGTTATTGCAGTTGGCACGTCCAGTCTAATTTCCTTTTGCTGTATATGCAAGGCGGTCTCACACGTCGTGGTCACAAAGGATTTCGGTAATCATAAATTGAGGAGCAGTAATAGTCAGTTTGTGGATAGCCTAAGGGTCTGAAGTGAATGAACTTTAGCTGAGGTCCGAAAAAATTCTGCACTCTGTTCAATGGTTAAAATTTCAACATTCGCTTTCTTTTGAAGTAAGTTGAATGGTGAGTTATTATCGATGATTATTCTTTACTCCAATTTGTTCTGAAGTTTAAATAATAAGGAAGTATTTACTGATGATGGTTATGAAGTTATGAGTACCTACGGTGGACACTTTAATTTCACCGCAATTCTTTAATACTAATTGGTAATAAATTATTTGACTGACGGTATAAGCAAAAATAATCAGAGGTCTAAAATAACGCGATTTTGATAAAAAAAAAATATGCTAAGAAATAAAAGAAACACACAACGACAGTTAAAATTAACCTAATTATTGTAATTAATTTACAACCACACTTCATAAATTATTCAAAATTACTCAAGACAAGAGTGTTATAACAATTATTGTTTATAGTTTAATCATAATAAACAGACATTATTGAGCATAATAACAGCAATCATATCCTTAAGCTGTCAGTTAGGATTATTGAGAAGCGTTATTGCAAATGTTAGGGCCTTCGTCCACAGCGACTTTTTGCAGCGATACAAACGCAAGACGGCCGCGATGCTGCCGCTGACGGTGTATTTACCTGCACCCTACATGAGTGAAGGTTTCAAGGAAGGTGTCACCATGATTTTGTATCGCTACTTTCGCGATGCTCTCACAGTTCATTCGCGATGCGGTTACGAACGTGCGACACTCTTCTCGTTCCCCCGACGATGTCGTCAGACGCAGTCATTTTCATTGCAGGCGTTTTAATTGATACAGTAGCGATGCTGAGGCACGTAATATGACACCCCTTGGTAAGACTGGTTGTCAGACTTTCAGGCAACTGGCCACCTGTAAAACTGTCAAAGATCTACTAATGACAGCCGGGACCAATGACTTAACTTGCTTTCCAAGGCACGGAGGAAACTCGGTACGAGATGAATGGACAATTGGTCATCCATCCACAAACCGACCTAGGCAAGCTTGGCTTAACGTTGAAGATAGAGCCATGCGGCTGTTATTATTTGTCTACGATAACGCGCGATAGCATCGCTACAAAATGTCGTGGGCGACGGCCCTTAAGTACTCCATGTAGGCGACCATAAATACCGAAGAACGTGTACAGAATCAATTGACCTCATTAAAGGACATGGCCAGTTTCAGCCTAGTTACTCAGTAGCATGTACATTAGTAGACGTCTAATTATAAATAAATAAAAAAAGAAATAAAAAATTATAAAACTATTTATATTTTCGTACAAGTTCAGAATAAATATTTAAACATAAATAGTTGTTCTGCGTTTCCGGTGTATTGAAATAGCGTACCATTTTGGATAAACGTTCCATTCCCTGTAAACCCAAAACATTAATGTTCCATCAGATATAAATAAAAAAAATATTTGAACTGTAAAATGACTGACCGATTATTCCCTATCGTAATCATAATAAAAAAAAAAGTATATTTTGTAAATTACTCAAATGCTATGAAACATTGTTGTTTTAAGTAACTTTTTCTTGTAACACGCCGTGTAACGAAACGACATGCATGACAGGTTTGACAGTTGACACCCGCCGTCCCGCTATTTGTTTTTCGTTTGTCATTTGTACCAAGAGAGATTTTAAATTGTTTAGGCAACGGTTTTTTAATTTAGCTGCTACTCATTTAATGATTGATTTTAAAATAGCAGCAGCTATTTTAAATAAATTCCATCCTTGTCTCCAGATAGTCCTAATTGTGAACAGATTATTCAAAGGGCGTTACGGTTCATGGATGTACCAAATCATCTAGGACAGTTTGTGAACGAATTTAATTTAAATAGGAGAAGAATTATGTTCACGAGAATTGACGGTAACCTACCGCAACTGGAAAGGTTTCCAATATTTTCTTATAATCAGTTGTTGTTATTCGCATTAGGGCCTTACCAAGTCAAACAAGCACGATCATATTACGGTGAACACATCAGACAAAATGGAGTTTATGAGGTGGAAGTATGTCCAGAACTGGATAATTCCCAGGAGTTTGTCCTACATATAGGTGGGAATAGACCCTATTTATTAAGGGGGCGTATAAAGTCTAGGCATACAACCCAAAGGATTAATTACACATATATTTTGTTTGATGTTGAGCCCAGTAGCAACTGCCCACTAGAATCTATTTTGGGTTACTATTGCAACTGCTTGGTCGGTAATAGGACGGTAGGGTGTTGTTGCCACGTGATGACAATGATCTGGTATTTAGGCTGGGCTAGACATCAGACACATATTACTCCACCAGCATTATTTTTAGACGATATTTTCGTTAGAATTTTTGAATATTAAATATTTCATTCAAAAGTTATTTAATGTTTGTTTTTATTTAAACACTACAATCTTTTATGTCACTTACCTATCCTTTTATCTATCCAAATATGAATGTCCTAGGTACTTAATCATTCCATTACTGTCCCACTATGCTCACAGTACACATAATCATCAGTCTTGTTCAAGACATGTTTTTATTAATTTCTAAGAAACCTGAAGTCTGTGGATTATGTAACTTTTACAGTTAATTGTAGAGCATACTACCTTCGAAATAAAGCAAAATTCATTAATGTACATTAATTTTTAGATGCTAGGCTGGGTTGTATAAGTAAATTGGCCATCTCCTTTTATTACAAAACTAACACGCAATTAAAAATCTATGTAATTAATTATTTAAGTATGTCGGTTCATTGACTTTTTATATCAAAGTTCCAATTTGTACAAACGCCCGGTTTAACCGAATTTATCTGTGTCATAAAATTGTCGTAAAACTCGATACTGACAAAGACAGGCATTTCGACTATGATAAAAAGATCTGTTGTACTAGCTTGTTTAGCCGATGTTGCTTGTGTTATATTAGCTACAGGCTAGTTGTGCTCTTCTGCTCCATTTTCGACGGTTGGTTATTATATTCTTTCGATTTCGAAAAATATACACTTTTTAGTTCTTGTAATATTTCAGTTTATGTAGTTCCTGTTAACTATATTTTTTGGCAGTTTTAAACAAAAAAAAAAATACGTGGCTTTAAGCTGTTTTAGTGAAATTGCGCGGTCGGGTTTTCCAAAAACAAGCATATAGGCGTAATCTATGTTATAGGTAAAGGAGGAGATGTTAGATTTAGAAAGGTAATTGTAATAATTAGGATGCGAATCAGTAATAAGAAATGATCTTTTATCTATGATCTTTATACCATATTTTGTCACTATTCATTTTTTCATGATATTGATTGCACCGAAAATGCATAAAGTGTGTGTCGTCTCATCGTCCCGTTGAGTTATAAAACCCATAAATACGGCAGCCATAAGAATCGTAAAAGTGACTCATAAATGCAAACAAACACATATTTTTGTGTATATATCCATGAATATTATTCATGAGTATTATGCATAAAATGCTGCCACATTATGAACATTTTATGGTGCATTAGTAAGAAGAAACATCGCAGATTTTTTCAAATGATATCTTAGATAGAGATGGTGGCTCCAAATGTTATTTTAAAAGGTGATTAGAGTTATAATTTAAACGATATATTAAATGTTTGAATATATAATTAAGGTAATAATATACATTTGTAATACTATATTGCACGATAAAGACTTAAATTCATAGCTTAATGTGAAAATAATGAATGAACTAGTTCCGTATTTTAAATCACAACAATTTTTTTTTAAATTTTGGAATTTTATATTCTATTCCTTCTAATAAAAACAGATGCAAGTAGTAAACGGAATTAAGGACACGAAAAGGATTGTTGGAAGAAAAATAACTCATGAGGCCATTCATATCAGTAACATAATAAAAGAAGCTAAACCTGAAAGAAATAACCATAAAAATGACAATGGCGTACCAAAAAAAACAGACTGTTTAGTCAATAAAACTAAAAGGAGACCACCAGTCTCACCAACACGAAATGCTATAATGGAATTTCTCACACAGGTCTATGAAGTATTATGTCAAACAAACAATATTCTTCATATGCCTACAATGGAATCTGTAAGTAGGTTGCGGATCGAGGAGTTCCGCATTAAGGTATTAAGTATTTATTCTCGTGTACTTAGATGAGCTAAGACCAACTGGAACATTTGGATTACAATTGTTGTAAGAAGATAGCTATCACTAAATGCTTTATTTGAATTTGTGATCCGATATGTTGTTGGTACGTGAATTTTTTTAGAATTATCTTCTTCTGTAGTCAATTCTTTGCTATTGATCATCATCATCATCATCATCACATCAACTCGGAATCACCCACTGCTACCCTATAGGCCTCCCCTTTCTTCTGTCACACTTCCCGGCTTTGTGCGTCCCTTATGCATTGTCCTTATCTTTACTGTTGAGGATCATTAACTTTTTGCTTAAATGTTTCTGCGTCTGGTGTCAAGTCCTTTTGCTAATTAATTACTTAAATGAGTGTCTCAGATTCCAGACAGCTTAATTTTCCGGCTTCCTAATATCATTTGGCGTCTTACCAAAATTCGCTTTCAAAGTCTTTGCTACTCAAGAAATTAAGTTAAACTGACAGCGCCTCTGACACCAAGTTAGGTACTAACCACACGATAAAGAAGAAAAATGCCGACGTTAACCTTTTTCTAATTTTATATCAAAGTAACTACGATTTTACAGGAGTAACTTTGATGTAATTGTCCACGTTTTATAAGTGCCCATCTATGCCAATGTGAAATAAAATATTCTGATTTTGATTTTGAATGAAATTTAGCTCACATATCAAAGTTGTTAAAATGACTGAAACAACAAGATAGTTCACACATTAAATAAAAATGCAAAATATTTAAACAAACCAGAATGTTATGACCAACACTTATGTTTACTCTCGTAGATAATCCAAAAATACCACAAAAGCTTGCAGACGACCAGCACAGGAGTCAAAACTAAGACATAACAATAAAATATGTGATTTACAGTAATACGTGACGCCTGTGTCAGTCACCTCGTTGGATTGTCGTAAAAATCTTTATTTTTGTCCTATACTATTGTATCTGCGAGAGAACCAGAGATAACAGAGGCAGATGTAAATGCTAACAGACGACTGTAGGCATTGGTAGCGAATAGACTTGTTGATAGATTAGTCTACAGCAATAAACTAATGTTCTAAGTCTTTGTTTCAAAGAAAAGTATGATAGGGATTTGATAAGTGATTCACACACAATGCTGATAGACTCCTAACCAATTTTTGGGCTCGACTCGATTTCCACCGTCTCACTAAGGGCTTTTAGCAATTTCAAACGTCAATTATTTAAAGTCTAGACCAGGTCATAAAACTAATTTGATTTTGTTGGATTTGTTCGTTTTCTAAAAAAAAATACTATATTGCTGCAAATATAGCAAATACTTATTCAAAGTTATCAAAGAAATGACAATCAAACGTTTCATAATTCTCAAAAAAACTGAAACAAGTGTATTCGCTGCTGCATGTTACACTTACTCTCGATCCTTAGATACTAAGGGTGCTTGCATAAAAAGTAGTACGAAAAAATCGGAAAGGATTCGTACCGATCGGTGCGGGCAAAAGCCCAGTAGTCCCAAGCCTTTTTATGCGCTCGCTCATAAAAAATACAGTAAAAAGATACGGGTTTCCCGTAAACCTAGATATAAAGATACCAAGAGGACATTATACAAGCACCCTTAGGAACCAAGCATAAACATCTGACTATTCTAGTTAAAGCACATCTAAGAAGTCGTAAATGCTAGATGTCGAACAAATACCAGGACTATTTCACGACCAAGGCGCCACATCGCCGCGGATACTCCATTTTCATATGATTATCTCGTTTGTGATTTTATGTCGCAAGGCTATGACGGTCTCGGTTTACGACTGTGGTAATGCGGAAGCGGTTATCTGATGGCTTTAGTTAATTTACAGCTGGAGGTCTAAAGTTGGACTGGAATAATTGTTGTTTCCAACAAATTGAGAAATTAGTGGTTTTTATTGACTGTTTGGATCAGTCTTTTACGTGGAAAGTTGAGACAACGTGTTAGAATGGAGTGGTCTCATTCAAGCTTTAGATCTTGTATGATACATCGTATATACCTCGTTACAAGAGATGCTTTGACCAACTGAAGGTATCCATCGACAGGTAGTTGATTATTAGTTGTAGTCTACACTGGTAGGCCATATCTATTAGTATGTCTACCGACAGACAGTGCAAAATTTTATACTTATCTTTCGTTCAAGGATCCAACATTTTAAATAAAAATATTGTTATACGCACGCCCATCAAAATAACACAAGATCTACTTCGTAAACTTTTACGAGTGAATTCCAATGAATGATTTACACATTGAAAGCATTTCCTTAGATCGTCCGGTTTTTTGATAGATTGGACACCATAAAAGGTAGTGTTGGGACATCTTTATGGCCGTATAGTGACGTCCCTGACGTTAAGTGTGAGAAAAAGCGAGATTTACCATTGACCCGACTTTACGATATTTTGATAGGCAAATTCTTGGCATAATTGAAAATGTTCCGTTTGCTTTGTTTTGCTGGAAGAATTTTGCAGTTATGTATGGGAAAATGTTGTATTTAATGTCCAGTTACAATACATAAAATGAACGGAATGTAATCGAATTTGACGTTTTGGCTTACAAAAGATTATGAATCGTTTATGTTATGGACTTATAACACTGTTCTTGACTTTATGAAAACTTGAGGAGTTACAAATCATTCTTCAGAATTTAGTTTATTTTTCAAATGAATTAACTACACTCTTTTACGTATTTGGTAGCTTTATAACTCCTGCTGATTCGATCAGTATGGTATTTGGATCATCAGACTTTCAACTCAATGGCGGTCAAACTGTAGGTATATTCAAATATGAAGCGTGACGTGGGCTTTGTTTAGAGCAGCCATAATATTGAACAGCCTGTTGCCACCCAGCCTTTTATCAGAAGTAGGTAGGTAGATCATACATTTACATACCAAATGTCCGTCTGGCCCAACCGTGCACGTTTACGATGCGGATTATACGAAACATTGGCCACAATTTGTAAGATTTGTCAAATAAAGACATAAACCCAATAAATATTTATTGATAACTAAGTAATCTGTCGGCCAATCAGCTTCGTCGAAGGAAAACGAAATTTCATTGGCCCGAGGCCGTTAAAATGTCGCTGTCGCATATGGAAACATAGGTTTGTGATACCTCTGTGTGTTTCTGAAACCTCTTAAGAATTTTATGAGCATGTTGATAAGCGAAATAATACAAATGTGCGTCAATTAAGGAGATTAGACATTTTATAATTTTGTTTGGGCATTGGATGTAGGACAAACATTTGATTGTATTTTAATTAGTGATTTATATGCTAATCTGTTCATAATGATATGGTTACCAAATTGATTACCAAAAGAGATTTTGCAAAATTAATAATTCAGCGATCGAAATTCTTTATTTGTAGCGATCATTGCCAAACAAAAACAACTCTAAAATAATTATCTATCCATTGCTCTTTTTGTCTGCACAGTATTTCTTGGTGTTTCTTTTAGTATAGTATTGAACGCAGTTCATTCATTTTGTCTCCTCATTATGTGGGGGTTTATGTAGGTATCTTAAGACCAAAACCAAGTTGTGTTTTCAAAGAATTGATTAATTATTGGCATAATTATGGTACGATCCGTAACAGTTTTTATTAATATTGATCGTCATTATTAATTAAGTGCCCCACTCACGTCTTCTGCCATGTTTAGATAGTATAATAATTAATTTATATGTCACGGTACCAGCTTTGAGTCTAGCCAAAAAAGCAACATAGCTTTTTTCGACAACGAAAGCTGGATATGACATTTGATACTGAACATTTAGATTAACATAAAACATAGGAAGGCATGACACGCCCACGTTACGCTGAGGCGGGACTATCTAAACTCATAAACATCAAAACATCACGCCTGTAATCGCCGAAGGGTTAGGCAAGGTGTATCCATTAGTACACCCACATTTCGCCAGTTACGTATTACAGGGGGCGTATTAAATAATCCCATGCAATACCGGCGAGGCACAAATCCAGACTTTGCCCTGAGGTCCTAGGTTCGATTCCCAGGTCGCGTTTGAGAACACTAGACCAACGAGGCAGTCAAAATCATATATTCATATTTATTTTAAATTAAAAAAAACCTGTAGCTACCAACACGCAAAATGTCAAGTCCAGAAGGCTCACTTTTCGATCACCATTACCACTGATACAATGCCGCTTTGACTAGACCTTCTGGTATCATGTCCCTACACACATAACGTAACGCCAGTAATCTTCTAAGAAGTAGACAGAGATACCCTAACACCCACATTTCGCCAGTTATGTTTAAGTCCCACGTAATGGGTGCTATTGCCTTCAACTGGCCAATAATATGGCCTCCAATCCACTACCGAGATGTTCATCGTAAATGAAACCTGAATAACAAAATGTTATTCAGGAAATCAAACCCAGGACCTTAGCAGCAGGTACCTACGTCTTTCCACCACGAAGTCAGGCAGTCAAGGCAGTTTTCTATGAACTATAAACAATTTTTCGAGGTCAAGTCTCATTTACAGTCAACCGCCATAGTCCGCCATAGTAAGGTTTATTATGCGCCTGCGATCCAGTAGTGAAGAATCATCATCAAGATCCAGTCCGAAGAGTATAACCTGCCTCTCTGTCTAGCGTTTGTGGACTACGAGAAAGCCTTCGATTCGATCGAGACTTGGGCTGTACTGCAGTCTCTCCAACGGTGCCAAATCGACTATCGGTACATCGAGGTGCTGAAGAGTTTGTACAAAAACGCCACCATGTCAGTCCGACTTCAGGACCAGACCTCGGAACCTATCCTTCTGCAGCGAGGTGTAAGACAGGGAGACGTCATATCTCCGAAACTGTTCACCGCTGCACTGGAGGATGTCTTCAAGGTTCTGGACTGGAGAGGGCTAGGCATCAACGTCAATGGCGAGTACATCTCTCACCTTCGGTTTGCCGACGATATAGTGGTCATGGCTGAGACCATGGAGGACCTCAGTACAATGCTCGATGACCTCAGTAGAGCTTCCGAAAGAGTAGGTCTTAAAATGAACATGGACAAAACCAAAGTCATGTTGAATGCCCATGTAACACCCACTTCTATCAAGATCGGAGACTCTACACTCGAAGTTGTAGACGATTATGTCTACCTGGGACAAACGGTCCAGTTAGGTAGGTCTAACTTCGAGAAAGAGGTCAATCGTCGAATCCGACTCGGCTGGGCAGCGTTCGGGAAGTTGCGTGGTATCTTCTCGTCCAACTTACCGCAGTGTCTCAAGACGAAAGTCTATGACCAGTGTGTGTTGCCAGTGATTACATACGGGACCGAAACGTGGTCGCTCACAATGGGCCTCATCAGAAGGCTTAAAGTCACCCAAAGGGCAATGGAGAGGGCAATGCTCGGTGTTTCCTTGCGTGATCAAATCAGAAATGAGGAGATCCGCAAGAGAACCAAGGTTACCGACGTAGCCCGAAGAATAGCCAAACTTAAGTGGCAGTGGGCAGGGCACATTGCTCGCAGAACGGATGGCCGATGGGGCCGAAAAGTTCTGGAGTGGCGACCGCGAACCGGAAGACGCTGCGTTGGAAGGCCTCCCACTAGGTGGACCGATGACCTTGTAAAGGTTGCAGGGATCCGCTGGATGCGAGACGCACGGGACCGGTCAATGTGGCGACACTTGGGGGAGGCCTATGTCCAGCAGTGGACGTCTTTCGGCTGAAATGATGATGATGATGATCCAGTAGTGAGCGGTTAGTACGCACTTACTCCGTGATTCATGGCGCGCGTAAAAATCGCATGTATCGCGGCTATGTTAACATCGTCGTACACTAACACGGAACAACGAAAGAAGCATATTTAATTTCTACGAAATTGTGTCTTATTCTGAAAGAAAGTTTCCCATACCAGGGTCCACCAACACAATATTTAAGGGCAGGGCACACAATCCCCACAAATATGGAGAACTGAGATGAATCACCTGAAGGAACAATAAAAATCAAGACCATTTATATGCAGCTGAAAAAAAAAAATTTGCTTAGGTAGGAAGAAAACAAACTACTAGTGACCGAATCCATAAACGACCGGAAAAGCAACGCGGCATGAAAAAATTTCACGGAAGCTTTCGGAATACACCCCGGTAACTTTTCCCATGACATTGGTAAACCCGCTATAAAACAGCACAGAATATACGTCTACATCCTTTCTGACTAGTGAATAGATAAATAGAAATATCATTTCCAATTCAATCTTTCAAACTAGGTTTACAATCACTTAAATCGTCTATAAACGTTCCAACATATAGACCAAATACGGTACACCACGACTGCAGGGTGCGACATGTATAGTGGGCCGGCTCCCTTAAGATTAGCATTAACACACAGTTCATATCGACGACCGGTTTCTAGCAAGCGTAGTATTTTACGTTGTACGTCCCTGATGTTGGAAACGACTTGACTCTCTTAGTATTCTTCAGTTACTACTCATATCCAGTTACTTTTCAAGCATTAAGCCTAATCGTATGCCTTTACCATGTCGTATGCTTAAGACCATAATAAGCTGGTTGATTGCATTATAATGTTACCTACATCAAAAGACTGGGGCATGCTCTTGGCCATATTTACTTGTGTAAGGTTTGGCTGATAAGAATGGCGTTTAACATTAAATTGTCTCTCCACAACTGAACTTTCGATGTAAGCCTTCGTAGCCACTTTCATCTTCTTCACTTATAGTTATACGCTCTTTTAAAAGTGAGGCTATGCAGGTCGCCGTATGAGATTTTTTTTCCCAAAAATGATGTGCCTTATATCTTGGTTGTCCTGGTACAGTACCTACCGTATTAGTGTACGGCAAGGTTCAGTTTGATATTGTCACACTCTTTTACCATATCCTTTATTTCTACGATCCAGGTGAGTGCTATCATACTAGAACGTCACACTGCCAATGACCTAGCCATTGTCTAGATCTTAATGTGCAGTGTGCGGTAGTTCGCATGTGGGATCATACCACATGAGTAGGAAAACGGAACAGAGGTTAAGCTTCATACAACCGCGCGAATCGGTTGCACTTCTACAAGCACGCGGGGCATGTGTGCGTGACCACTGGCCGCTTGTCGCGTACGCGGCGAGACTGGAAAAAACCGGTTTACGCTGGCACAGCCAGTGGACAATCTCAGGGTTAGCACGGCACGGTGCCATGGCAACCAAGGGGCACGTTGTTTGTTTTGTCAGTTGCAAGATTGGTTGCAAGTTTAAATATTAAAATTAAAATGGTTGTTTATTGTACTGTGTGTATGAATAATAGTAGAAAAAACAAAAATATATCATACTTTAACTATCCCAAGGAGTACAATAGGTAAGTAAATATTTGACTATTACTTTTTCAAGTAAGTACCTATATTTTATTGTATGATCCTTTTTTTTAATAAGAAGAGGATACTACTCGATGTGTTTTTACCCGACTGCGGCGAAGCCCAAAAGGAGGGTTATGTGTTTGACCTGTATGTATGTAATGTCTGTTTCTATGTTCCCTCGTAACTAAGGAGTTAAGGAGCCCGGTAAGCCGAAGATTATCGAGTTACGACAAGGACAGAAAAAGAAAGTATGTATGGGAGAACAAGATAGAATGAGTAATGGTCTATATCGTATTTGGTACCAACTAGTTTTTTTTTATTTTGTTGACTTATTTACATTTTTTTATTATACTCCGCCTGCATTTTATGCTTCACTTTATTTTTGGCTTTCTTGTCATGGGTGTCATTTTCGTGGTTTTTGGGGAAGCTGATAACTAAAATTAGGTCAAAATATAAATTCAAGATGGCGTCGACGAAAATTTTCGGTTTTTTCTTCATGGGTGTCATTTTCATGGTTTTTGGGGTCGCTTATAACTAAAATTAGGTCAAAATGAAAATCCAAGATGGCGCCGACTAAAATTTTCGGTTTCGTGTCATAGGTGTCATTTTCGGGGTTTTTGGGGTCGCTTATAACGAAACTGAGGTCAAAATGAAAATCCAAGTTGGCGCCGACGGAAATTTTCGGTTTTGTCGTCATGGGTGTCATTTTCGTGGTTTTCGGGGTCGCTGATAACAAAAATGAGGTCAAAATGAAAATTCGATGGCACCAACATTTTTTTTTTGTTTTTTTCGTCATGGGTATCATTTTCATGGTTTTCGGGGTCACTGATAACGAAAATAAGGTCAAAATAAACAGAGATAAAAAACTAAAAAAAATGTAATTCTCATTTTTTTTCTTCGGGTTCCCCTGACTGAATTTTCACCCTTCGCCACTGGACTGTATCATACTCAATAATAAAACTGTATAACAAATGTTTTGTTTAATTTGTCTTAACATATTGTGACAACCCTACCAAAATAGGTAACAATTTTGAACGTTCTTTAGAAGCTTTAACTCTGTTCCGTTTACTTACTCATGTGATCATACTGTTCAGTTTTATGTTCTGGTGTATCTGGATCGATTTTATAAGGCTGTGTGGCTGCTTCTTTTGCATTAAAAACCTCATTTGAGTTGTCTTTTGCAGATTTACCTCAATTATCTTTTATTCCATAGTTCGAAAAGTATTAGTCAGATTTGTGCTTGAAGGCATAATTGGGCCAGCTTACATATGCACTTACATACAGAAACTCACACTCTTCCCAGGGGGGTAGGCAGACACTACAGAACGCCACCAGCTATGTACTCCTCACATACTCCTTTGCTTCCTTTTCTACATAATGTATGTATTTGGCTAATAATTACTTTTTGAAAAATAATTATGGGGGATGATTAACCGTCTGACTGATTTGGCAGCTATACCACTTTACACTTTGGAAAACTCCTTATGGCTAAATGATGATAAATACCACAATTATACTGAAAGATTGCCAACTCGCAGCCCATTTATCGACACGAAATAATACCTACAAATAATACTTTCCCTCCGGCGTTTGTGCGATATGATAAACAGCTGTTACAATCTGGTTCCCGATTAACTTAAAGTTGACAATTGTTACAAATTCTGAAAGTTGAAAGTCAGCGAGTGACAATATAGATAGAACTTTATAGGGATAACTGTAAAAGGAATCAGACGGAAGTCCTATTTTAAACATTTCATGGATTTTATTAAGCTGTACCGTTGTTTGTTTGTAAACGTTGTGGGTACCAATGTAGAGGGATAGAGAAGCTTAACTTCAACACGTCTTGTTAGTTAGTTAAGAGATCGTAATAATTACGACTTTACCTCATTACTTGTTTGATTTGATAGATAAACAGGAAATAAACGAAAAAGCCTTTGATGGTGTAAAGTATGGTCATAAAAATATGTAAATATTACAGATTTAAATACTTTTTACGAAAGATGATATGATAATGAAAAATAATAATACGGAAATACAATTCCTCCAGTAACGTTACTAACAAAACAGAACAAAAACTCAAGAAAGCACTTACCACAAGAGTGTTAGCTCACAAACTATCCCTAAACATTAATACAAGGAACACTACAGCTAAAGTCACCAAACATAATTCGCAAACCATTAACGATAATACTGAAAGGAAAATTTTCCATCGAATTTATGATCAAGTACCTCATGACTCATTCACAACCAGTCTAGCCAGAGATAAAGGGAATGTCCTGTTCCTTATGGCGACTGTAGAACTTATGGGAGGCATTTTGAGTGTCCCTGTGTCTGACATAACTTTACACTACTGACAGCTTTAGGCAGTCGCCTTTGCATGAACAAGGATTGAGGATATAGTATATTGTATGAATGCCAATGTTTACGATGTGGATTTTATAGTATTTCTAGTAGACGAAAACATGTAAGTACTTGACAATGAAGAGAGAAAGAGTAATGAACTTGTAAGTTATAAAGTCGGAGTTTAAGTAGCAATTTTATTTATCGCTGCTGTGCAAGAATTGATTGGTGTGGGTACTAGAAAATAAGTTAGAAGCTATAATCTTGGCAGATTATTGCTTATTGTGCATTAAGCCGATGCGGAATGTTTTATTTTGAAGGATGATAGAATCTCTATTCTGTAATCAAGATTGATTCTTAGACACTAATGATTCAGACAACAATATAATATGCACGCACAACGCAAACATTCAGAATAGTCTAGCACTCTAAACTTGGGTCAACTAAAATCAGTTACAAACTTACTAACATACACGCTAACAATTTACACATTTTTAAGCTTTTTACATTTTATGGCAGGATACTAGAGATTGTAACATGATACTGTCAACATTTAAATATAAACGCTTAATTAAAACCATATTAAACAACAAAAAAACAAGGCCAAAAATTCTCTTACATTAAATTAAAAAAAACGTCTTTCGACCATTACGATAAAATTTTGAAATGGATAACAATCTTACAATAAACATGACTGAAATGCAAATCCCGAACGAATTTACTATTACACCCTGAGGCGGTACGATCTTATCGTACAGAACTAACTTAAATCTTGGTTTAACAACTTAATAATTATCACTGTAGCCTGTAGACCACACACAGCTTTAACAGATGTCCTCCCTCGCATTTTGATATATTGCTTTGTAATAAGGAACCGGTCTAACTGGACGATTGAACTAAATGAAGTAGTAAAACATATTTTTTTCGATGATACTGTTAGTTTTAGCGGTGATGTAGTGGCGTTATTTTTATAGACGGTAAAAAAAGCTAATGTTATCTTAATTTATATCCGAAACAAATATCTTTGTAGTAAACTAGTTAGCCTACATTTTAAGAATATTTTTATTCTAGTGATATTGAGAAATCCTAAGCACTTTTTCGTAATCTCTATTTTGCATTTCTGCAACACACGAATGACTAACTAAATCATCTTCATTCAATTCTGGACTATAACTGTCGACACAGACTTATCTTATACCATTTACTAAAAACAAAATAATGCTAGTCTCACAAATAAGATATTTTAAATAGGTTACAATCAATATTTCCTACACTATACGAGCGCTGCATATCCGAATGTAACGTCGTAAATCAGGTGGAATATAAGGAGCAAGCGTGGGCCAAGACAGTTCCTTGCGGCACTCCAAACCAGTAGCGGGACTCCTTTATGGAACACAACTTCTGAATTCTTACTAAAAATCATCTCAAAACGGAGGATGTAATTATCAAGAGTACATTGTTCATCTGGCTTTAAATGAGGCAGTCTTTTATGGATGATATCTTTATGAAGTCAATTCATTTGGTGCTTGATGCTATAAGTGGCCTGAGATAAGTTGAAATGTTTCGTAATCATCGTTTTATTGCAATTATTACGAAGTTGAATGATAAATGTTATTATTTCTGCGATTACTGTGTGAATAAGGAGGATATGTCCACTTTACTTATTTGCACAAAGATTCAAGTGATGTTTAGCAAAATATTGACCTGCTACCTCATTTTACATTAAGTGTGGGTTTATTTGAATCAAAATCAGGTAGCTGTTAAGCAAAACAAAACACAGGTAGTAATGCCTAAGGCAACGAGATCTTTATATTTGAGGCAAACATTAATCCAAAAGCTTAATTAAATTAAAAGAGCTGCAAAATCAGGCAATAGATTTTTATGACACAAGTACCTTACAGTTTAATAACGGTGCACAGATCAGCGAAAGGAGGTGACAGTGTACGAAATTTGCATTTTAACAAAATTATGTCGAGCCTACAGTGTGCATCGTTGTAACAAATAGTGTGAGGGTCATATTTACCTAAAACAGATTTTGTCAGGCCACACCTTCCTTATAAACGAAATATTTGTTGTTAAAAAAGATTGGCGGAAAAATGCTTGTACAAAAAAAAAATGAACAGACACCATTGCTTTTTAAATAAAATCAAGAATTGGTGCACACTCCTTTGAGAAATCAATTCTAGCTACAAGCTACTTAAAACACAATAAAGCTTTTTATAGCCAAAGGACAACTGTAAAAAACACAGAATTTAACAACCGTAAAATTCCAAATTAAATTAAGATCATAAAAATAGAAATGGAGACAATAGACCAAAAGTATATTTTAGGAGCTAGTGGTGTGATACAAGTGACTATTAAGTGGTTTACGATTGTACGTAACGTTTAGTGGACGATACAGTCGCGTGGGACGCCGTTTATTATCACAGCGTTGAAGCCATCTGATTTATGCTGTCAGTATTTTTGAATACATCTCTTTAAATTTACGAGCATGTTCAAATAGTGCTTACGTTTCAGTGGCTTTATATGTGTTTTTGATTTGTTAAAGCGGTTAATTTGCTGTTAAAGTTTTCATAGTAGGCGTTGCTTTAGTTTGTATGTCGTTTAAATGGAAGCTTATTGGAGTTACTTAAGTTTTATAGCTTTATCTACATTGGATATAAAATAAAAAAATTATTTCTCTTTATATTAACTATTCTTTATTTGTCTGATTGGATTTCATGTTTTCATCATGTGATTTAATTAGAATAACCATAACATACAATCCAACAATATTATCATTGCCAAGGGAAGTACAATAGTGTAAAAGTCATGTTCAGGACTGATTTTTTTCTTTATTAAAAAGCTGTCAGGGTTCGAACCGGTGATACATATCTATTGACATTACGTACTGAAATGTCTAGTGGTTTGTTTAAAAAAGACACCATAAGGTATTGACCGCACAACGTGAGGTCTCGATACACGAATCAAAATTGCGACCCTAACTCTGAATGCGGACACTTTGTTGACAGCCAATGACAACGGCTAATTGATTTTATGTATTTTAAATTAAGTCGGCGATACTTTGGGCCTTATTCTAAGTAGACCACAGGCAGTTATCGTTAATTTCAGTGTACATTACAATTGCAAACTTGATGGTGAAATTATTGGAAAGCTGAATCGTTCGCCCACTTCAAATATCACAATAAGACTATTTACATAATTTGATCTTGGATTGAAAGGGAATGATTGTTGTGACTTATCATTTCCTTTGTACTGATGACGCCAATTAATTGAGATATTACAATGACGAGCGATAATACAAAGTAAAGTAAGAAGTTCTTGAAATATGGACTGGAACAGACCAAAAGTTCACTGAAACAGGCAGTATGAAAAATTATTATTAATACTAATAACGGGATATTTACCATGTTTGTTTGTTTAACTTCAGTTTATCCGTGATCATGGTGCTTGCAACAGCGCCGAAATATCGGAAACTCATAGAAAACAGTAAACATGGGAAATATCCCGTTATTAGTATTAATAGTAATGTTAGTGACCATGATAGTTTAAAATCTAGTATGAAAAATCTAATAAAACATGTAAGAACACTATCATTAAGACTGAAAACGGGATATTTACCATGTTTACTATTTGTTTGTAGTTCATGATATTGTGAACAAAAATAAAAAAATTACATGGTAAATATCCCGTTTTTAGTGTTAATGATAGTGTTAGTGATCATGTTAAAGCTTTATGTTAAAGATCGTTTGATTTGTGCAAATACATAGCGTTTAGCACCAATCCATAATCAACCTTGAGTAAAACACCGTCGTAGCATACGTCGTCCCTTCCCAACAGAATATTCTGAGTATTCCATCTGGAACCAAAACCGGATTGGCTATTTTGAACACTATTAAATTACGGTTGAAGTTGACATTCTCTTCCTATTCGCAAATGTAAGATACGTTAATTAATCCAAATGGCAGCTTTCATCACTCACATGTATCATAATTTAAACCATTTGGAAATTGTCCAATAAGGAACGGTTCGATTCCAATACGACACTCTTTGAGGTCGGAACCTGGTCCAAGTAACGAGTTCACAGCGACTTATGGTTATAAAAGTTAACCTTAGTTGTCTACTTTAAAAACTACATTTCGAAAATAAGGACGATAATGGTGTTCTGACATTATTAAATGCTTGAGATAGTAATTAGATACACAAAAATATTAGAATTATGATACCATTTAATAGCGTTCTATTTGTTTAATACTAACATTCTAAGAGGGTAGTTAATACTAAAGCCTAAGAAGGTTTTAGGTAAATATTAAAGGAAGCAGTTGTGAGGATGATTCTGCGGATAACTGTCTTTCTTACCATTATTCAGTGATTTGATTACTGTGTAAGTAAATCTGCAGGTCACTTTTAACTGAAATCAAAGTTCATAACTCACTTTTAACTTCAACCACGTCCACTCAATCATTGATTACCATAAAAAAGCGCGATTAGTTTCGCTTATATCTATAGTATCTTCATCATCAACCATAGACACATGATTGATTAGCTTAATTACATCGTTATGCGCTTCATTAAACCTTTGTACGGCGTCTTTTATTACATTCTTATTATTGATACTCCCACATAACAAAGTTCTATCTTTCAATTCGTTTCTTTGATTTGAATTTTAGTCATCTATACTGCAGATCGATTTATATTATGGCTTGGTTTGTGGGTTTATTGGCAAATCAAATGGCTATTTCATACAAATATTGTATATATTTATTAGGTGACTAGATCTTTATGGCCCCTTTGCTAATAATTAACTTTGTTGCCGTGTGGTCTGTAGGAATATTTCACTCTTATTCAATAATGATATTAACTATGTTATTATTTAAAGCAGGTAGTATACGAAACCTGCAACTTAACATACTTCTTTAAACAACACAGCTGCAGCTACTGAAAAATACAATGTCGCAGAAGAAAAGGCTTACGCAAAAATGCAAAGGTTATTCTGGTTACTTAAAGAACATTCTGAGATATCGACACGAATAAATCAAAAGAAAAGAACAATACACAAGTACGTAAAACTGTAACAGCAACTATAAACCATCTCATGAGAAACAAAGCACGGTACACTCCCATAACCGCAGCCACACATGCAGGTCGGAAGTGCACACGAAATTTCGTCAATGTTAATATATCAAACAGTAGTTACACCCAGCCGCTGTAGACAAATGTGTAGGACAATAGACGCTTCATCGTTTTGTGTCTAGTCTATTTCGAGAGAAGCCAACGAGCCGTGTGCGGTACGGCCGATTTAAGCAATTTGTTTCACGTGGCGACGTTTATAATACCCGACATTCAATCTTGTCTATTTTAATATTAGAGTTATGGAGAGATTTGGAGTTGCAGGTTGACTTAATATTTGGAACTTTGTGTTACAGGAAGCTTCAAGCTTTCATCAGTCACAACGCGGAACCGATTATTCATTCTATAATTAAGTTATTAATTAGAGTAAGTTAGTAAGTGTTAAATGAGCAGGTATTTCAATGGATGGCTGACATTTGTAAACGACTTCAGCAAATTGAACTAATTTGTTATTATATGAATACTTTTCTATTTCCGTATCCGAACGCTTTTCTTGTACCGTAAAGAAAAGCGCGGTAGAAGAAAAACGGTCGCAATAATAAATTAAAATTTAACTATGATATTACTATAGTGGTGGAATAGTAACTAGTAGTAAATACGTCGTATCGCTTTCGTGTCGTACACACCAAATAGCATCATGTTATCCTCTTTGATACATTCACTCGTATCTTTTGTTTTCGCATTTTCTTGTTTTGTTATGTTATGTAATGTTCTGTAATTGTCTGTATTTAGAGTATGCGCAAGCAACTTTGTGCTCTATCGACACATTATTTGTATAGATTAGGGTATAATTTTGCTTGTTTTTGCTTGTTTAGTGTCCGTTGATCTAGATTCTTTAATTAATTAGTTTTAAACTCCTTTGATGCTGGCGACAATAAAACAAATAGGTTTGTATTGCATGTCGGTATGTTTTACGAAGTGTGAAGAAGGAATTATTAAAGAGTGGCTGGTGAAATGTAGCGTATCTTTGTAAAACAGACGTTGTTGTAAGTGGGTTCATAAATTAGTGGCTGCTTGTCGTAAACTGGAATATGTTATGGCGGACTATTTGTGAATGATGGTCTTTTTTATAACCTATGTCTTATTGAGTTGTGTTGAGTGCTGTTGTCTTAAACGATTTTGTTACTCTTATTAAAATCATGCAGATGTTCTCCCATGATATGCGTTTGATCTAACGTCTTTTGTCTATAGCTATACACCTTTGTGTTCTTTGAAATTGCCCATTGTCCGTCATTTGCTTTTCACACAAAAAATAACTTCCCAACTTCTGCCTAAACAGATTGAAAAACAAAATCTTCACCTCTTGGAATCTGACCCGTCCTTCCTATATCTTAAAACAACAGAGACAATATATTGATTTATCTTGATTAGCAGAATCGATTCGCGATCGCTCATAACTTCAGCGGAAATATGACCAAGTGCTAACAAATCAACGCGATTCGAATGATAGATATAAATCGATATTATTTATCTCGATTACTGAGTTCGCAGAACTTCGGGTAACTTCGACTCGAGTTTCGATGTGATGATGGCTTGGTAGTGAAATGTTGTGGCGTTTTGATGGAGTGGCCGCTACCGGGAACCGCTGTTGAGTGGTTGACTGTTACCTGGCTCTAATAGAATATGATAAAGAGATTAATGAGTAATGAGATAGAAAGTCTTAGGTATGATTGAGTAATTTTGTTAAAGCAAAAGCTTCCTACCTTTAGCAATGCTCTGGCATCTGGATCTAATAGGCACAAAAAGATTAATGTGTAATGATAATGAGACATAAAATTTTAGGTTTCATTGAGTAATATTGTTGATGTAGAGTAATTCCGTCCTTTCAATGCTATAGGTATACAATCGGCGGCCATACACCTATCTACTTTAACAATGGTGTTAGCATTGCGTTTATCTTGGATCCTAACAATTAAAAAGTTATCTGGATTCATAGGAAAGTTGTGTAATTTGTCAATAATCATTATTTGTAGTACGTCAGTAGCCGAACCAATTAAGATTTACAGATTCAAATTTCACAACATTGATTTCTGATGATTTCAAAAAGTCGTAAACTAGATATAGCCAAGAAATCTTGTGGTGGTAATAAAAATTATGTAAAACATGAGATCAAAGAATTTCCGTGCAGTGATAAAACGTGGGATTTCGATATAATAAACACATATCATGAGAAAGTAGGTCTGTACCTATGTAATTTAATTTTCTTAGCATATGATAAGGCACAAAGATTTCTAAATAGAATGTGAGTGTGAAAAGTCAAAGGGTGAAGGTATCGTAACAGTAAAAGTGTTGACAGCTTTACTCTAGGATTCTGTTTTTGGACGAACCCATCAGTCAGCACATTAAGAGAGGCTTGTTGTAACGCCTGAAGTAAAGTTTGACTTTTAAAGTATAAGTGACTTAGCGCACTACACGGCCACGACCACGACTTTGGACCGCAGAAGCTCCGACCAAGAAGGGGTGTAAGAAGTTTGTGTTCAAGATAGCGACTGCTATCTTGAACACAAACTTCCTAGTCCCGGTTGATGGCCCCCTATTACATGGGATTTAAACATAACTGGCGAAATGTGGGTGTACTAATAGGTACACATCTTCTTAACCTTTCTGGGATTACAGGCATGATGTTATGATATGTCATCAAGGTATCCGTTCAAAATAACCTCTGTGGGCACCAATTCCCCCGACAAGACAGGATTACAGCAGAATGTCTTCTCTGAATGGTTATTATTGTACTAAATGGCGATGCAATCCTTGAAACAGTATATTTAGAAGATATGAATATCAATTGTACATACATAGCTACTGATACTTGAGCTCTAGCCAACAATCCTAATAACCATAATACTGTACTAATGCATTCGATAAAATTAATTGTCTTATCATTCCTACAAGTTGTAACATTACCAGACAGACTTAAGAGTTCTGTTTTATTTGGTACATAACAAAAACATAACTGCGCTTGTGCAGAAGTGAATCTATATATAGTACCTAGGTACACCCACATTTCACCAGTTATCCTATGTAGTAGTGGAGCGAGCTTATTGCCATTAACCAGGCCCAAACATCAAAGGTCATAAGTTACTTCACCTACAACTAGACCTTTGGCATAATTGCCATGCATATCATTACAACAAATCTGCATATTACCATTTTTAGCATAGATGTCACAGGAAATCCGAAACATATTATGACCATTTTTAGAACTGTTCGTGTCGTAAACTAGTTAGCAAAGGTTGATAAGGAAATTATAATCTTTATATAAACGGAACCTAGACGAAACAGTTAATATCCTGCTTAAAAATAACAAATATAGATAACGGAACGTAACAGGTGTCGTAAGGATATTGTAAATATTCTCAACTAGTACCGACGGCGCGCGGCGGCGGTAAAGACATAACTGACCTTATATCAAATTGTGACCTTATGACAAATGCAAATCCCTGCGTATACACACGGACTTCAACTGCAGCGAATATTTATGAAGTCTGCAAAATGTTTCGATTTGTGAACAAAAAACCACAGAATCTTTTAAAATATTACACTCGAAGAAAATTAGTATCACATTCATCAAGAAGAAGAATAAATCCGGTAATTCAAAAAGTCCTTAAATTCAAAATCCGGATTTAAAACACTACCACACTTTTAATATGAGATGAGCATTATGAACATTTATGTTATACGCTCATGGCGCGATCATGGCGCTTGCAACAGCGCCGAAATATCGGGAGCTCAAAATAATGAACAATCACGGAAGATATCCCGTAAGTGACAGTATAAGTTTAATTGTAAACCGTGAAAGCTTAAAACAGTGTTTGATTTATGTTAAAATTGTGCTTGTAGGTATTCAACGGCAAAGGTTTTCAGCAAAACACATGGTCAGAGTGACTTTCCAAAAAGAAGAACAGTATCAAATGGCATTGAATTTCCTCATCTGACAATTATGACATGCGCTTAAGATTGCGATCCCCAACACATTACCAAGCACGCTAACCAAACTCGCGACGTCTACGTCAACAAACCATAATGGGGCACCATTTATCTCAGCATTAGAACCACTCGATAAAGCCACTTAGCTAATTTAAGAGCAGTGGTTTTCACACCTAAGGTTACCTAACCCACAGTTAAGCCGCTTATCATGGCTGCTCATAATAACTATCTCGATAAACACCGACAAAGTTTTGATTTATTTTGGTCCGCTATCGATTCTCTGCTCATTATGCGCTTGATCTGGTTGGTACTGGCGTTTGGCGCCAGTCAGGTTCTCAACGATAATTGTGTTATGAAGATCGGAGTGCGATAAGTGTGGTGAGGTTTAATATATTGCTGGTGTTTGCTTATCTTTGTGAGGTGTTTGAAGGAATGTGCCGTCTCTTGCTGTTGGTGTTGTGAGTGATAGCAAGTAATAAGAGCGGATAGTTTGCATGGATTTTACTCTTTATTAACCTTCATCATCATCATCATCATCTGTATAGCCTTTTCCCTATCATATTGAGGTTGGTTTCCTGTCTAACCGGATGCAGCTGAATACCAGTATTCTACTCCTCTACAGTCCTCTCATTTTTTTTTCCCTCTAGTATTGTTTTCATACGTCTTTATTTCTATTTATTACATCATCGTCATCTACGAGCACCGCGATCCGCCGACCGTGATGCGTTTGGTGGTCCGCCTTTGTGCACTTTAGCCATATATTTTCTGACAATCAGACAATCACGCCCAGTATTATTAGTAGCACTTGAATTATCCCACATACTCCAAGAACCCAAAATTTTTCATATTTTGTCTTTAGATCCAAATCAAAAATCACCTCACTAAATCTAAATGCACCTTATACAATATTCACAGCACACCTTAATACAATATCTTATCGAGCCTCCAAATACTCATGTCAAAGCCTAAAGCCCGGCCAAACCGCCCAGTTGTCGTTATCAAGATGTGTATATTGTGCCATAACAGGCTAGACCCGATAATAGTTAATTGTTGCACTAAGTTCTCACTACCCGCAAGGCTATCGACCGCCTCTCGATAACAATACCACTTGGGTAATAATTAAGTGATTTTACTTTTGGTTTCGACAGTTCTTGTTTTAATTAATGTGGTGCCTCTGTTATCCTTTGGGTGTGCGGTAATTGTTGGTTTGACTGTATATGATTCTGTTTTTTTTTTGTATCTTCGCTTACGACTACAAGAGGAGTGGGATCTTTATCAACAGCTACAATCTTAGAATTAGACTATCTTGGCTGGTTTACGATTAATATGTCATTGAAAGAGAAATATAAAAAAGCTCTGTCGCCCATCTTTATAAGACGTACACATAACCAAGTGCGAACAGAAAGTCACTTAAACATTAATTTGCCTTGAACTTCATTGAAAAAAATAATACTTTCAGATAAAATCATAGCTTAGTGGATATCGCTTCGTGCAACGGTTTCCTTGACACCTAAATTCTGGAAACTAGGCCTAACCATTTTAAGAATAGGTCACAAAAACATGAACATCAAAATTTTACTGTCATACTTATTACCATTGGGAGCAGTCCAACTTTCCTTAATCCCTATAAAGGTCAGCAAAACAAAATTAACTCCAATAAATAGAGCAACTGATCCCACATCATATTTTCATATTAAACTTTCATAGCAATGAACTAGTATTCGGTCTTACTTATAAATATTTAATAGCTTTGGTGAACGTCATTTTATGTTTGCATTGATGCCTGAAATCCTGGACAGCATACAATCGCTTTCAAATTGTTCTGTTTTTCTTCAACGACTTAGAGCAAGATTTACATTTTATAAAAATTTCGGTAACCTATGTCAATCCAATAAATTGTTGGCAATTTCCATAAAATGTTTTCGGTCAGTAAAGAAAAGTTCTGAGTAGTAAATTAAAAAGTTAAGGATAGGAAAACCGAAGAAAAAGATGGATGAATCTTATTGAAGGAATATACTGACATGACAATTAACAGGGATTTGGGATATGAAGATATTCATATGTATAACAGCCTTATAATTTGGGATAATAGTAAGAGGATGATAATGATGAAGTTAAAATAATTTAATAAATCGGTGCAGAACCAGTTCTATTCTAACCGATGATGACGCACGCAAAATCGCTTAATATACTATGCGGAATCACTAAGATGGTGTTAAGAACAGATCAACAGAGAACTATATTTTCAGTTTAGTTATTAATAATAAATACTGTGTAATCCTGGTACAAACTGTGTTGGCTCAAATCCACGTGAACTTTATCACAGAGTGGCGCCAAAGAGTTCGGCTTGAAAGGGAAAATCCGTTCAATAAAATGTAGTGTGTACGTGCGTAGATTTGAATTCGAGTTACTGAGATACGTACATTAAAGTGAATCTGGTAACGTTTGAAGTGATACTCATAATGATAGAGAGGGATAATATCAAACAGCATAGAATTGTGTGACTGTCGGTACAGCATCCTGCTGTCCCTTTATTCTCTGTTACTGCTGTAAGTGTTTTCTTCTGTTTTCTTTCTGCTAGCTGTCATTAATTTCCTATTTCAAATCGATGTGTATTGTCGTTTCTAATGTTAATAGTAATTTCTGTTGAAAGAAGAAAATAGTGTTCTCCAAGAAATGCCATCTCAATTCTGGTTTTTCCCTTCAGTTCGTTAACCTTGCTCTAAATAGTCCACAATGGCGTGCATTGACATTCGAAAAGTGAAAGCTATAATTTTTACAAAATTGATATAATTCGTATGATTAGCGTTCGGGCGTCGCAAATTGTAACATATTAAGATCTGAGTGCACGCGATACACCGACGCGCGTTTGTAACGCGAATCTTGTGGACTGAGGCATGGTGGCGGTTGTAGCGAGTGAAGGAGATCAGGAAATTCCTAGCTGATCTTATTTCAAGGATATCTCAGTAGTGCTGTAGTTGATAGAACACTATTGGAACTTAGATTTCTTCCAAGGAAATAAAATATCGATATTCCAGATAGTACTAAAAGACGCCAGTTATTCGTGGCATTCTAATAGGATTCAAATCAAGCGCGGGGTGTTTTTCAATACAATCATGACCTTTTTCCAATTCTGTTTCAATCTTTATTTGCTCTTCATATCTTATTGGTTTACTTTCTGTTATCGTCAACGTTGCTTTTGCAATCTCTATGACAGTAACTGCCTCTTAGACTTTGTCAAGGTCTATTAATTTTTAAGCTTCATTATTTTCTACAGTTTCATTATTGTCATCATTTATACTTTCAACATCAGTTCTGTGAGTCGCTATCACTGCAGCCCCGCGTACAAATCGGACGAGCAGCTGAATGATTGACATAATAGTTGTTTTGACTCAGGTGTCGGCCGCGTTGTAGCTATTTCGTGTTATTCGCCACATGTTACATGTTGTCGTTCGCGAATGTTCTGACAATATCATGAATTATGTTGTGTCTTTGGATTATTTCACTTCCTTTAATTGGAATTTGAATAATTGGGATTGATTAAATTCTGATTGTGTCTTTGTCTCGTTTCGTTTTACTTTTTTTTTTACTGCAAAATGTTAACGCTACTAACAATTGATACTCACTTACATCATGGGTAGATTTATAATTGCGATTGGAGATAGCATCAATGAATTTCCTTAAAAGTTCATCGACAATCTCAGTCATAGTTTATTCCGCGAATTATAAAGGTTATCAGATAAGAGATAATAAAGTCCTGACTTTTAACTAGAGTCCTAAATCTTTCAGTTAATTTCAAGCACTTACCAAAACAATACAATAATTACCATAATAGAAACAAACAAAGCTAATTAATTTATATTCGCGATCGATCTACTATCAAGATACACTGCAGTTCGGTGTCGAGTTTCTTAACTTTAGATCAAGGACTCTAGGCATTGTAGACTATGGCATTCGTTGATAGCAACTATTTATGTTACGGCTAGGGTAACTATTTTAAAATTTGAAAGTCCTAATATAAAGCCGGACATTTGCAAATAAAGTCTGGCCATTTTACTCTCTACTTTTTCTTTTTTTCAATAGTCATTTGTTTTTTTTCTAACAAAATCATCTAAAGTTAAAAATCCGGACAAACTACGAGGCCGGACTAAATCCGGACACAGGGCCAGGAAGCCCGACAAGTCTGGACCAATCCTGGACGGCTGGTAACCCTATTCAAGGTATTGTCGGCAAAGGTATTCGTTGATAGTAACTATTTACGTTACGGCAGTCTTACAAACTGAATTATTAACTGGTTTAATTAGGCATTATGACTTGTTTTGCATTCGAAACGTAGTTAAAGTTAAATAAGCACTCTTGTTACGATGATTAATGTGAATGTGAATCTGAGGCAGGCTTGCAGGTTTAGCATTGTTTTAAGGCTTGTAACTTGAGATCGTAAATGTGAATGGATGAAATCCCAGTGCAGTTAATAATGTGGACCTGGGCCAAGCCAGGGACACTAGCAGGTTTAGTGGTCACTAATAGTTTGACGTTCATCGCGATACCTAATTCTATGAATCAAATCTTCTACCTTAAAGAAAACAACATTATCAGCCTATAATGTCGGGGCTCAACTACGTGCGTTTAGTGTGCATCCGTGGACAAGAACTCTTCAGATTTTTGGTTTAAGTACATACCTACCCGTTTCCACGATGTTTTCCTTCACCGTCTTCAAAGCAACATAGATGTAAACATTTAGGCACACTAATTTTAGTTATCAGTGACCCCAAAAACCACGAAAATGACACCCATGACGATAAAACCGAAAATTTTCGTCGGCGCCATCTTGGATTTTCATTTTGACTTAATTTTAGTTATCAGTGACCCCAAAAACCACGAAAATGAGACCCATGACGATAAAACCGAAAATTGTCGTCGGCGCCATCTTGGATTTTCATTTTGATCACAACAGCTGGTTGACCTCAGTTGCGTTATCAGCGACCTCGAAAACCATGAAAAAAACCAGTTGTAACCGTGTCCACCAGGGGTGGCTACAGTGAATTATTTTGATAATGATTCTCACTGGCCGGGGGTGGCCAGTGGGAATTATTTTTAAAAGTTGTGACACTGTCCACCCGGGGTGGACAAGCAGGGGGTGGACAGCGGGAATATACCAAGTGCCTGGCTGGGTCACCGCTGCTCGTTCAAAGGAAACAGCTCGATAGGAAATTGGCATGGCCAAGGCAACTCCATATTATATCGCTTCCTTTAATATAATTATGTAGTGCCGTGAACCACAACCTTCGAAAAATGACTAATCTTAGTCACACTTCTTGTTTTTCTTTCATTCCTCAATGAAAATTGTATCTATAATTACATATTAGTTTTACCCATATACGGCAAAATAAACGGTTAAAGTCCTTATCGTAAAATATTCAAGTAATCAAAATGATTACAGAGTCATTACCAATATCTAATACGTGTTGCTTATGACTGAAGTTATCTTATAAATTCGTAATTAGTCCCAGTAATGGCTACTTTTACAACCGATTAGAAACATGAACGTTTGCTAATGTCTCTTAATTTCAATCGCGCAGTTTTATTACACACTCAAATTATGCATTATTGAATGTTTAGTAGCAATTTTCTGGTTTAGCGCTGCGACAGTTATTTGATTGACTTATATGTGTTAGTGATTCAGTAACCTTTAGTAATGGGTAGAATTAATTTCCTATCAAAAGTACAAGTACTTCAATTGATTTTATATAAATATAATTTAGTTTTTTGTAAATAATTGAATCAAGGCTATTTATAGAATAATTTAAAACTAAATATTTACAAAATAGGGACTAATTTATATAAAACTAGCTTGTGCCCGCGGCTTCGCTCCAGTTAATTTAGAATTTGATAATCAATATGGGTTGTACTCTGCATGTAATAATGTCGCTTTGTCAAGGTCCTCTACAGTAAGACAAATTGACAATAGACTCGAATAGCAAAAACGCTTGTTGCTTGTTGCTTGTTGTTGCTTGTTTATCTAAAAGAACCCATCAGTCAGATTGTGAACCTTGAGTATCAGCAGTATGAAAATAAACATAACCTAACATGACGCCTGAAATCCCTGAAGGGTTAGGCACAGGTGTAACTTAAAGTACCTATACCCACATTTCGCCAGTTATGTTTACGTCCCATGTAGGGAGCGAGCCTATTGCCATAAGCTGGCACAAATCCAGACTCCGTGGCTGCTTTTGACAAAAGTACTAATGAAAAAACTCAATAACACTTTGCCCGACCCGAGAGTCGAACCCAGGACCTCATACTCAGCAGTCTCGCTTGCGACCACTAGACCAACGAGGCAGTCGTACTTAATAAAGTTAAACTTAATCACTCACAGTAGTGATCAACGCTGATTGACTGCTGTCGTAATTATTACTGACTAAGCACTTAATATAATAAGCAACGTCATAGTTACTGTTTTTGATTTATATAGACCAGATAAAACAAACCTAACAAACGCCTCAATCCGCCGTTCCCACGAAAGCCCGATTACAAAATGAAAAAAATATTCGAAATTACAAAATTAAATCAACATTACTAATAAAGCATTAATTCTGTCGTTTTCGAAACAAAGAAAGTTAACATAACATTGGTCTGATCAGTAATTTGTCACTTACGATTTATGTGTGGCCACCGTGTGAGATCAAAGGGCCGCCGTTCCAACCCGTGCGCTATATCAAAAGGTTTGGAGCCGAAAGACCCGTAAAAATAGACTTATTTGAACATGACCGCTGCATGGGTGAATGGTGAGGTGAATGCGTTTTGGTAGGTGATATAATGGAGGGATCTTTTGTTTCTTTCACAACATGTAACATGGTAAAATACGTATCATTATCCTTATATTTCTAGAGCACCTTCAACCACAATTTTAATTTTTTTATGTATAAACTGATGTGAACATTAGTACCAAAAAACGGGTGAGGAGACTGACTCCTGGAATACAGATCTCTCCTAGCACTGGAGACAGGGTTTCAAATGGAAATGTATAAACTTTCTTTAAGTCAATTACATATTTTTTTTTTTATTATTACACCTCTCTCTAACTCTGAACTTCTGGTAGATTTTCTACCAAACAGGTGTGCATCCGTCCGGAGATACTTAGTGATAAGTACGGGGCGTCAATGATACAAGGCTACTCAACAGACTGTTTATTGGCTCTGTAGTTAAACTTACCCACATACATAACACAAAACTCTTTATCGAATGTGATTTTCCTTCTCATATTTTGGGCCGTCACCTCTCTGGTTGAAGTGTCCCCCCTTATCTAATCTAGAGGATGAGGAATTTCCACCCAGCTTTTCCTACCTTTTTTTTTTGTTCTCGGTGGAAACCTTTAAGAGGCAACCGGTCTTTGTAGATAACACCAAGGAGTGTGGGATTTTACCGCACTAAAACCACCCCGGTGGTCACAATCCACACATGAGAGGAGGCACGGTTAGCTCTTAAAAGACCTGCCCGGGGCCCCCCCTCTGTGCAACAACCTAGGTGATGGAGTCCGGCATCTAAAATAGACCACATGAAAACTAATCGCGCAAGTCTTAAAATTCCAAATCTATTAATACCAGAATCCAGTCAAGTTCATAGTAGAAAACGGCACTACAATTTAAACACCGTCGACAAATATTATGATTGCGAGTAAAACTAAATAGTGGGTGTTTGTGTCGTAGCGTACTTATGTATCTAGTATATGTTGTAGTTGTATCCACAATAAGCCGGCGCCACCAGCGCGGGCGCATGCTGCAGATATGTGAAACGTTTTGTTGTTAAAAGATAGCTTTACGGGAAAACTTTGGGCGGCATGAAGATACGGTTTATTGGTTGTGTATAAAAATTAATTCAGTTATTAGATTATGTAAGTATAGTCATTTCCGTAAGAAATAGAAAACTACTTCTTCACTTCTTCGCATAATTTAAACCTAAATATAATTATGAACTTTTGAAGGTTGTGAAGACAAAAAAAATAGACAAGTATTTGGCACATACCAATAGGTCCACAACTTGTACTGTAAAATAAACACAAAAAAGTGTAGATATTCCTTTGTAGAAAAAATAGGAATGCGAGTCGATTCTTTCAGTGCTATTACATGATGTGGAAATACCTTACAATTAATTGTGCTTATAACTAACAAAAAAAAATTGTGAGTGTCAGCTCCGACGCGTGACTGTAGTTTACAGTATTAGTAAAAGAGCGACGGTAAATGTGCAGTTGGCGCTTGGGAATGGGGAGCGCTATGAGATGCGCGAATATGTTGCGCAGAGGAAGGCTTAGCGGCTTCACTTTTTGTTAACGCTTGATTTTACCTACCCATCTATTTTTATACCGTGCGCGATAATAAAGGGTGTAAATAGACCCTTAACATAGCCGAAAGGCACTTGTTCTCCCCGTCTTTGCGATCATTTTTTTGTTCTAGACCTTACCTTCTAGTTACGGAGATAATGGGTTTGAAAGTTCCAACTTTTTCAAAAGTTTTTTTTTAAATACATGTTTTTAATGTAAGAATTTTACTTCCTCCACGACCCCCGTACTATTCAATCCATCCATCAGCACAATGCTTTGAGTGCTTTCCATCGAGTCCTACCGTAAAACGTGAATTTTCACCCCAAAAAAAAAGTCGATTCCCAGCAATAATTTTTGCGTAAAGTTACTTAGTTTGATGTACATAATGCTTGGTTGACGGCTATGTGAAGGGTCTGTTTACACCCTGTATAAGAAACGATTCTTAAGGAAATAAAATAATTTCTGTCAGGAGTTGGGCACATTTTAATGCATTTTCATGTCAAACTTTTTCACAAGTTTTATTTGGGAGTAAACTCCAAATAAATTTGACATGAAAATGCATTAAAAATGTGCCCAGCTCCTAACAGGAATTATTATATTTACGTTAAACAGTGAATGTCATTGACCTTTTCCAGAATTTCAATGTTATGAAAACAGTCTCACCTAATTATGTAAAACAATTTGCTGGAACGTTGTTTTAATTATAATTTGAGTAAATAGTTAACGTTGTAGTAATAACAATTATTTAACTATGTAAATATAACTTGTTTCTATGCCAATTTAATGTGGAAAATTAAATTGGCGGTCTCTAGTTCCTACTTTTTCTATATTTAATCGACTTCTAGAAAAGTAAGTGGTTATTTATGAGGTGCGTATAATTTTTTTACTGCATCAAAAATTGCAGTGCTATTTCCAAAAGTAGTGTGTTACCCAGCAACAAGGTTATGGATGTCAGATAGACAGTTACTTCATCTAAAGTATTGGTATTTAGCTGCCTGTATTTTAGTATCCGGTAAGACTAAGATTTTGTGATTAATAAATAAATAAATAACTAAGATTTTGTGAATAATAAATAAATAAGACTGGAAGCTGACTCCAACGTAGTTGGAAAAGGCTAGGCAGATTATGACTGAACGTAGAGTTAATTTGTCTTCGAAGAAAAGTTAAGCCCATGATTCACTGTAGCGTATCATAGTAAACACATGCGATCTACTGAAATGATGCCATATATTGTAGTGACAAACTTTGAATGCACCACATTCATTGCTGCATTACTGATAACATCTATTTGGGTATATGACGACACGGTTCAGTTATCGAAGAGCTTTATTAATAGCTGTAAAACTGTAAAAAAGGGTTTGGTTTTATTGATATGTTCCGTTTTCGTAAGACTGGTGCATTAGTTTGTTCATGCATTTGGTGACAACATAAGTAGGAAGGATAATATAAAAAATCTACGGGTCATTGACGAAAATATTATTTTGGCCTCATGTGTGAGGCTTCTACCGTATACTGTGAATAGGTAGTTGTAGTGGAATTCCTGGTTGCCAGACAAAAAATGCAACTACAAATTTACAATGACTACAATTGACTACAATGTCCATTTTTGCTACCAAGTAAATAGCTACCTACACTGTCTTCTGGTGGTCCAAGTGGTCTTTCTAAGTGGTCAGTGGACCAATGAAGAAAAAGGTTCATAGTTAAACATCATTCTCTTAAATTCATCATAATCACCAAACCACAAATATTAATCGAAATTGAGCGTGAAAGTCGTCGCGTGTCCAAACTATTAATATTAAACAAATAAACTGGCTATTTAGAATATTTCGCCAGTTCCTCACTCGCTCAGCAAATCTAGTTGTACCCAGTTTTACATTATTTTTAATGTTTTACAAATAACGTATGTAAATACTATTGATGTTGACAATATTTATAAAGGCGCGAACAAATATGTAATGGGATAGGGTTGGCAAAACATTTTTTCTCATAACTGTGACCACGAAGTTTCTCACTGATTCTTCTCCATAGAAAACGACCATTGTCGTCCTAACTTCTGATGTTGCAAAAGTGCTTAAGTATATAATAAATAATGTGCGTAATAAATATTTTTTTATGTCTGAATACAAGGTAACTATAATTATTACCTACATCTTTTTCTGGACATAGGAAAATGATGTCCAGCAGTGGACGTCTTTCGGCTGAAATGATGATGATGATGATGATGATATCTTTTCTAATAAGTCGTGTTGTTTAAATTGCAAATGCTCAAATACTTTAATGAAATATGGCATTGTTTGTGTTGCAGTTCATTTGAAAAGTACTCAAGTAGGTAGTAGATATTTATCAAAGTAAATAACTCGTATTTACTAACTCAGTAGGATTCAAGCTTATATGGCTATCAAGCCTTAAAGATATGCCAGACACCTTTAGAATACTCTTATCTTCAAATAACTCAGGTCAACTCAATAAATCTTCACCAAAACCAATTTAAATTAGGAGGTACAATAACACTAATAATAATTATCGACACAATTGCCTCAAATCGATATTGTTTCTCGAATTCAAACCAGTATCGGAGAATTCGCACTCGACATTCCAAAACTTGACACCTAGTTATAATTTCGCACCTTAAACCCAGTAGCTTACTTCAGTTAAAACACACTAGGTAACTGTCGAAACTTAATGGTTAAGTTTAACCGTGAAATAGGGCCTAGTGACTATTATCATTTGTTAGGCTAGTTACAAATTTCGGTTGCCTATTTTGGGTGTATTGGCACAAATTGGGTTTGACGATTGTTGAAAGGAGAATGAGGCATTGCTTTGTCATTGGTTACTCAAATATGAGTGAGTCAAGTGATAAATAACGATGCACGATTTATGAACGACTGAATTTTTACATATTTTTTTATGTGCGATGACCACGACCACAACGAAAGAATTTTACTTAAATGTGCTGTTATTTTTTTCGCAGGCTATTTTATTTATTTTTGTATAATTAAATAATATAATTGACTCAGTATGACCGTATTATAGGTATACCTCCACGTAGCCCTCAGTCAGAATTACAGGCGAGAAATGAGAATGTGAATGTGTCTGTGTTTGTTTATTCATTATTTAGCTCTGGTCTTAAAATAAAGATTTAACTTAATATTTTTATTTAATAAAAAAATAACTATTCCAAAAACCATAAAACAACGGTTGACAAAAACGACGATATTAATCTATTAATATATTTTTACTGAAATATTTCAAAGTTCCAGCCCTACACGCGTGTGACAGACAGACAGACGAACAGACGTGCGTAGGCGCCGCACGTCGCACGCTTTGACTGACCATTCACCTTACCGGCTACAGCTATTTGTTTTACAAAAATGCAAAATTCCAACCGTTTGTGTCAATCAATCGACGACTTACGAGCTAAAATTAAACTGTTTTACTGATATGGAATGCATAATTGCAATGTTTCTTCTCAGAATCGATGAGGAATTAAGTTGAAACTAAAGGTACTACATTATTTATTTCTTCAAGAAAATGTATACAGGGTGTTTGGTAAAACGTGGGCAATACTTTAAGCGAGTGAAATACTCATAAATATGAGCAACTCTTACTATGGGGCTAACTATGAAATATGATTTAAGAAATCTGCTGTTGCCTACATTTTTTCGAGTTACGCGATGTGTGGAGCAGCTAATATTTTTTTCGCGATTTCATGGTCGGTTCCAAAGTAAAAGTTGCTTATTTTCATGAGTACTACACGCCTCTAAAGTATTGCCTACGTTTAAAAAAACACCCTGTATATTCAGGTATTGCAAGCTGATTATACGAATACGCCCGGCTAAACTTACCAAGTCACATTCAAATTAGTTTTTCATTCTGATTCGACCGAGTTAATCTTCCACCGATTTTCTTAGCAGTCTTTAGTTGAGCTGGGCCATTTTCCAACTATCTCCTAAGAGCTGTTTTTCAGTATTAGCTTTAGTTAGCTTATTCTGTTTCGCTCATCGCTGAATTTTGAATAAAAAAGAAACATACCTGTGTACCTACCTCCTTCTTTTAGAAGTCGGTTAAATATAAACTAAATTGGTTTCTTCTCAAATAAACTCTTGTTCCGGATATTCTGTGGGCGCTAATCTAATTGTTCAAGTTTATTATTATAACTAGATCAATGTGAACACAATTACATCGTAATTCATCGTTTTATTGTAATAGCAGTTATCCAGCTATAATTCAAGTCTATAATAAACAGTTATGACAACTTAATAATAAGTAGGTATAATAGAAAGGCAAGCTACCATTTTATCGTAAATTTTATTCATAAAATGAAACCACAGAAGCCCATTCACAGTTTTATTACAAAAACGTAGAATATCTATAAAATCAAAACAAGTTTTTCTTGTTGAAAATTGAGTATTCAAGTCAGGCGCCATTTTGCGAAATGGAACCCGAGCAGTAACTCTTTTGAACAATAAAAAGTGTTTCAAGGTATTTTACGATTTTCATAAAATTAAAGTAAAGAAAAGTCCATTGAATAAAATCTTCCGAAGGATGAACAGTAATTGTTGTTTAAGCTTTCAAAGATTTCTTTTAAGATCATTGAGTAGGTGCCTACTCTTCGGCTAACTTTATAACAATTCTGCTCGTATTTTCTTTGAATATTTAAGCAGCAAGAACCGATTTTCCTAGTTTCCTGGTTCAATTGTTGCCAGCACTGCTGTCTACACCACACCTTCTGCCATTTATACAACGCCCACCTAGTTTTATACATTCACATTAACTAGACAAGTAGCTAATTGCTTTCAAAGCGTTTCGTATATCGACATGAACTGTCAAATAGAACCAATGCACGGTTTTCGGTAACTGTCAGTCAGTAGTGTCAGTCCTATACATTTTTGATTAATTTATCTATCATCGGTTTGCCTGATATAATGTCACTATGTGTAGGCATGAGCCCAGGTCTTTCTTGCAAACACTACACCACTGAACTTCCCAGTAGCACACTCGAAATCCACGCTACCCTTATTAACATACACATGAAATAGCCAAGTTCTAAATCAAAACGAGGTCAGAACCACGTTACGAGCAAAAGTTGAACTATAACATAAATCATAAGTACACATGTATCTAATGTTAATACCTGCGACCCTACCTAGGTACTTGTTAAAGGTTGGTGCAGACATCATCTATCGTAACATGGGGCTGCGTATTTAATGGCACTTGCAAGCTAATTAATATGTAAGGCTTTGCATACACGGTAGTGTCAAAAATATCTCCCGAAATAATGAAACTTCCAGATTTCCAGAACAAGAAGTTTTTTGTACTATCTAATTATTTGAGAGAACATTATACACATGAAAATCAAATGGTACAAGCAACGCCATCTATAATTCAAAACACGGTTAATCAAAATACAAACTGGTCACAATACAAACTTCTTATGACACACGGACATTTTAGCATTTTTTATCGCTGGCAACAATTGCCGTTGGTACTAAAACACTCTATAGTTTAATAATTAAAATTCCTTCATATCGTTTAATACGGCGTGGGAGCACCTTTGACGTTTGTTTTATCTTGTTGTGACGTTATAAATCACCTACGTACTATGTTACTGGGGGCTCATACCCTCAGATTATGCGACTTGCGTCAAACGACATGCGCGTACGCCACTTATGAGTATCGTTTCTTTCATTTGTTTTCTTCGCATTCGCGTAAAAGATGCGTGGCGCTTGAGCGTAAAAGCTATAAAATTACCAAGCGAGACATAAAATTGGGCAATTAAGAGACCGTGTGAGCACATCTTAAAAGGTAGTCTGGAAATTGTAACTTTGCGTAGCGTGTGTGTGTACCCAGCCTAAGACATATCGCCCATTCAGTACCGGCACCTGATTAGCATCGATACACCTCAAGCAGTTTCGATTTCTTATCGAATCGGAAACGGATCGTTAACATCGGCGAGCTATAAATACATCAAAGGGTTTATCCTTTCCTTTGCGGTACCTATGTTGCATAAAATAATATGTAAACATAGCTTATGCCCGCGGCTTCGCCCGCGTGGAGTTAGGGAATTGCCCACGGGATCTTACTTCTGGAATAATAAGTAATCTATGTATCTATCTATAATACATACATAGATTTACATGTACTTGCTTATAACTTGCAATTATTATTATAAAGTTATATCAATTAAATTAGATACGTAAAATATTGACACCTTGGTTTGAGATTGGACATCGGATTTACTGGATTTTATCTGAAGAGTATGTAAACAAATTTTCAAGTCAATCGACCCCGAGAGTAAAAAGTTTCACAGAAAATTCAACACCCCGTTTCACCCTCTAAGGGGTAGGAATTTTGAAAAACCCTTTCTTAGTGGATACCTACTCTTCACAAAGAATACACCCTCCAATTTTCATATCTCTGGGACCCGCGGTTTGGGCTGTGCGTTGATATATCAGTCAGCCAGTCAGGACATGGAATTTTAAATTGGGGGATGATTTTGTGATACACGTATCTCATCATTTTAACTGAAGTATATGTAGACACATTTTCAAGTCAATCGACCCCGAGAGAGTTTCACAGAAAATTCAACACCCCATTTCACCCTCTTAGGGGTGGAATTTCAAAAACCCTTTCTTAGTGGATACCTACTCTCCACAAAGAGTACATTCTCCAAATTTCATGTCTCTAGAACCAGCGGTTTGGGCTGTGCGTTGATATATATTCAGTCAGTCAGTCAGGACATTGAATTTTAAATTGGGGGATGATTTTGGAAAAACTGTGATACACGTATCTCATGATTTTAACTGAAATATATGTAGACACAATTTCAAGTCAATCGACTCAGAGAATAAAAAGTTTCATAGAAAATTCAACACCCCATTTCACCCTCTTAGGGATTAAATTTCGAAAAACCCTTTCTTAGTGGATACTTACTCTCCACAAAGAGTACATTCTCCAAATTTCATGTCTCTAGAACCAGCGGTTTGGGCTGTGCGTTGATATATCAGTCAGCCAGTCAGGACATTGAATTTTAAATTGGGGGATGATTTTGGAAAAACTGTGATACACGTATCTCATGATTTTAACTGAAGTATATGTGGACACAATTTCAAGTCAATCGACTCAGAGAATAAAAAGTTTCATAGAAAATTCAACACCCCATTTCACCCTCTTAGGGATGAAATTTCGAAAAACCCTTTCTTAGTGGATACCTACTCTTCACAAAGAGTACACTGCCCAAATTTCATGTTTCTAGGACCAGTGGTTTGGGCTGTGCGTTGATGTATCAGTCAGCCAGTCAGGACACTGAATTTTCTATTGGGGGATGATTTTGGAAAAACTGTGATACACGTATCTCATGATTTTAACTGAAGTATACGTAGACACAATTTCAAGTCAATCGACCTCGAGAGAGTTTCACAGAAAATTCAACACCCCATTTCACCCTCTTATGGGTGGAATTTCAAAAACCCTTTCTTAGTGGATACCTACTCTCCACAAAGAGTACATTCTCCAAATTTCATGTCTCTAGAACCAGCGGTTTGGGCTGTGCGTTGATGTATCAGTCAGCCAGTCAGGACATTGAATTTTAAATTGGGGGATGATTTTGGAAAAACTGTGATACACATATCTCATCATTTTAACTGAAGTATATGTAGACACATTTTCAAGTCAATCGACTCAGAGAATAAAAAGTTTCATAGAAAATTCAACACCCCATTTCACCCACTTAGGGGTGAAATTTCAAAAAACCGTTTCTTAGTGGATACCTACTCTCCACAAAGAGTACATTCTCCAAATTTCATGTTTCTAGGACCAGCGGTTTGGGCTGTGCGTTGATGTATCAGTCAGCCAGTCAAGACATTGAATTTTAAATTGGGGGATGTTTTTGGAAAAACTGTGATACACGTATCTCATCATTTTAACTGAAGTATATGTAGACACATTTTCAAGTCAATCGACCTCGAGAAAGTTTTACAGAAAATTCAACACCCCAATTCAACCTCTTAGGGTTGGAATTTCAAAAAACCCTTTCATAGTGGATACCTACTCTCCACAAACAGTACGTTCTCCAAATTTGATGTCTCTAGGACCAGCGGTTTGGGCTATGCGTTGATGTATCAGTCAGCCAGTCAGGACATTGAATTTTTAATTGGGGGATGATTTTGGAAAAACTGTGATACACGTATCTCATCATTTTAACTGAAGTATATGTAGACACATTTTCAAGTCAATCGACCTCGAGAAAGTTTTACAGAAAATTCAACACCCCAATTCAACCTCTTAGGGTTGGAATTTCAAAAAACCCTTTCATAGTGGATACCTACTCTCCACAAACAGTACGTTCTCCAAATTTGATGTCTCTAGGACCAGCGGTTTGGGCTATGCGTTGATGTATCAGTCAGCCAGTCAGGACATTGAATTTTATTGGGGGATGATTTTGGAAAAACTGTGATACACGTATCTCATCATTTTAACTAAAGTATATGTAGACACATTTTCAAGTCAATCGACCTCGAGAGAGATTCACAGAAAATTCAACACCCCATTTCACCCTCTTAGGGGTGGAATATCAAAAAACCCTTTCTTAGTGGATACCTACTCTCCACAAAGAGTACATTCTCCAAATTTCATGTTTCTAGGACCAGCGGTTTGGGCTGTGCGTTGATGTATCAGTCAGCCAGTCAAGACATTGAATTTTAAATTGGGGGATGTTTTTGGAAAAACTGTGATACACGTATCTCATCATTTTAGCTGAAATATATGTAGACACATTTTCAAGTCAATCGACTCAGAGAATAAAAAGTTTCATAGAAAATTCAACACCCCATTTCACCCTCTTAGGGGTGGAATTTCGAAAAACCCTTTCTTAGTGGATACCTACTCTTCACAAAGAGTACACTGTCCAAATTTCATGGCTCTAGGACCTGTGGTTTGGGCTGTGCGTTGATATATAAGTCAGTCAGTCAGTCAGGACTTTGAATTTTATATGTATAGATAGCTGCTACATGTATTAAGCTGAACTGGCAATGAACGGCCCATGTTAGCCGTTAAAACAAATGACCGTTGGGCTAGATCTTTTTTTGAGTGGAGACCGCGAATCAGCAAACGTAAGGAAGGACGTCCTAGAACTAGGTGAAGCGTCAGGGTGGCTGGTAACAGGCGCAGCTGGATGAAAGTTGCAGAAAATCAAGTCGAATGGCGTATGATTTGAAAAGCCTATGTCCAGCAGTGGACTGATAATGATAAGAATTATGTACATAACACTTTGTGTAAGAAACTAGAGGACGTTGTCATCAGTTTATCGTTGATTTTGGCCTCACTATGTTCCACATATAACATTATTTTAACAATAGAAATTTATTTTCAGGAAATCCTTTCAAATTCTCTATGAATAGTTTCCGCTCTGAAAAAGGAATCATATACCTAGCACTGTAGATTTGAAATTGAATTGTTTCAACTTTTCTTGTCAGTAGCAAAGTATTCCGTACTAAAACCATTTCTTTCTTCCAACTATTTTTAAACAAGCTTTATTTTCTTCGCCCAACACGAATTTTTCGAATATTCCACCACATTTCAACCGCTTGGATTTCAACCACATCAATTCTACTCAACAGCGTACACGCAATAAATATTCATGTTGTGAGTAGCGACTCAGCTGAACTCAGCTTTATCATAAAACCCGTGTCAAATTCATCGGGTGGATATCAAAATTGAAGCGGTTTCGTCACAAGTCATAAGCAGTAAGCGTAGACCATAGTTTACTGGGAATGTGTGGCACACCCCGCTAGGTGTTATGGTTACATTTCTTATTGTTGTTACCTTAAACCCAACTGCTTAGTCTGGAACTCAACTTGGAAGCTCATCGCAGCAAGAGATCACTAACAGGAAAGTAATAATGATTATGAATTCATTCATCCAGAAGTACCTAAATTATGTAAACTTGTTTTTGTCACCGAGGAGCAATTAACTATGGCTAATACTAGCTAGTGCCCGCGGTTTCGCTCGCGTTTTAATTTAGAATTTGACAATCAATTCGGGTTTCAATTCAATCATGATTCGAAAGACACGTGGCGCCATCTATTATAATAAGAAAGTTGTTGTTGTTTTTCTCTGGAAAAGTATTTTTTGTCGGGATGAATATGCCCGTTTCTGCACACCTGATAACATATATGCAAAATTAGAGGATGATCGTTTCAGCGGTTCAGACGTCAAAAGGCAACTTTAAGCTAAGATATCCAAACGCTTTCCTCTCACACTTGCACCAAACACAAAATCCCAACCATTACGATTAAAATATATGCAACTAGGCTTTCATGCCACCTCGTACAGATTCGCTAGGGAAAACCTGGAGCTCCTAGTTCCCCTGAACCGATGACTAAGAACAACATATACTAACATGTTCATACATACAACATGTACAACTTGTTCATGCATGAAAACAGTGTTATGTAATTCAAGAGGCGATTGCTACATTTTCAATAACATGCCTTGCTATGACGTTACAGTCATCTAAACGTGGAAGGGATTGTGTGTGTATGTGTGTGTTTGTAAGCGAGTGTGTAGCGGTGGGTTGTGTTGTGTTGGTGTTTGTGACACGAGTTTTGTGTTGTCCGTTTGTGTTTAACTGTTTACTTCATCCCTATGATAAGATGTTTTTCAGAGTTCGGTTTTGTTTTTTTTACTCGTTAGTCGGTTAGGTTCTGAGTTCATGTCTATCATGGACAGTGTGATTTTTCTTTCAAAATGTTTTTGATTGCAGTTTATATCTGAGAATACCTAATGAATGGTAACAGGATCCGACTAATGGGATGCACTGTAATCAATATAGTAAAGGGGGAGGGGGGGCGAACAGCTCGTGGCTAAATAATAACAACCACTCGGATCAATCAAGGATAACATTATATGTAATTAGTTATAGATAATAAGTATAAGCTTGTTAGTGTGTTTGCTTTAAGTTGCTTCACTATTGCATTGGGTTGTGCCTGTAAAAATAGTTGTAAGTAAGGATTAAATAAATAAATAAATCTTCTGGTTAAACCGCGCTTGGCTAGATTGGTTTGTGGATGGGTGACCACCCATTACATATCGAGTTTCCTCTGGGCCTCTGAAAGCACGTTAAGCCATTGGTCTCGGTTGTCATTTGTAGATCTTTGACAGTCGTTACAAGTAGTCAGTGGCCCGAAAGTCTGGCAACTAGTCTTACCTTACTGGGTTGTGGAGGTCAGATAGGCAGTCGCTCCATATAAAATATTGGTATTCAGCTGAATCTGGTTAGAATGGAAGCCAACCCTAACATATTAAATGGCTAGGCAGATGATGAGGGGGGCGTAATCCACAAGTGGACCATAGATTACAAATTATACAGTGTCACATGTATTCAAATTATTGGCTCTAGGACACGCCGATTTCCTCAAATACCGGTCTGTATAAAAGAAGTAAACTTAACTCAAAATATTTTTAAATATTCTCACGTGCCGAAATTAGTACTCAAATATTGGTCATTTAAAAAGGTGTAGTTTTATTTTAAATATTATTTTGCTCTTAACGGCTTAGCGGCAGTTACTTGGAAAAAGGGTTGCTACGTGGTTAATTTTACAACCCCAATTGTAGCATATGAAAATATCTGTACTTTTCTATGTAAAGAGAATGGGTGCTAAAACACACATATGTTATGGGCAGCGTGATGATGATGACTCGGCTTAGCCTGAACTTGGCTTCTGCCGAGCTAAACCTATTCCTAACCTATTCTAGATGTCGAACAGAGATGGTAAAAATTATAAAACCGTCGCATGTGTTAAGTCCACCAAGTATGTGTATCACTTTGCTCATTCATCATTCTCCTGCCCTTATCCCAATTTATTAGGGGTCGGCGCAGCATATGTCTTCTTCCATACTTCCCTATTACTCGTCATCTCAGCAGTCACCTCCTTTCTAGCCATATCATCCCATTATTTTTATTAACTAAAATGTGGAACCCACCTTCTAGTGAAAACTACAACTTAAACACGTGTCTAAACCAATAAGCCTGTGGTTTTACAAAACCACTCGATTTCGTCTTATAAATACTAGACTACTTTGTTAACAACACAGTGTGTGGGTACCACGTGCAAGTGAGTCTATTAACTTACTATTTGTGTTCATATGCTACCCTGGTACACTGGTATGACTAAACTACATTATCAGCCAATAACGTTCCCACTGCTGGGACACAGACGTCATACTTTAAGCAAGAGCGTGGGTAGGAATCCACCACGCGGGTGCAGTGCGTGTTAGTAGGAGTCGCATGTCCTAAACGCCTAGTTAACGCTTCCCGTGACCCAAGGACTAGCTTAATTTTACCTTGACCAGAGGCTAAGTGTTGCCATACAAAGTGGCAATGCCGCCGGTCTCTTGAGCTCATTACCAGCTGACAGCGTTGGGGAGTAAATTTTGTGATGCCCTTTTATAGATTGTTGTTAGTTTAGTTTAGTTATTTTAGTTTATTTAATCACCCATCGATTTGTTTTTAATTATCATAATGTACATCTCTGTGTTCTATATATAGTCAGTTTATTAAATAAAATATTCTACCATTTTTGTGATATATTGTACCGGTTTTTTATAGAAAGTAAAAGCTACGAGTTAGTATCTAAACCAATAAGTTGTGGTTAGACTACTTTGTTATCAACGCTGTGTGTGGTTACCACGTGTAAGTTGGTCTATTAACTTACAATTTGTGTGGGACGAAGAAGCAACCTACCTACGTGTTCATTATGGTACCCTGGTACACGGCTCTGGTTAAACCTTTCTTGTAAACAATTTGTATGTAGTTTGTTTACTTTACACAGCATCACGCCTGTAATCCACGAAGGGTAAGGCAGCGGTGTACTTTTAGCACACCCACACATTGCCAGTTATGTTTAAGTCCCATGCAATAGGGGGCGAGCCTAATGTCACCAATCGGGCACAACAAGATTCAGGGTTGCTATGGAAAAATTACCTATGAGACAAAAAATTCTGACAAAATGATTGCGAAACTGTGCTCTAATGGTTTACATAATAAAAACAATAGAGATGTAACATGCAACGTTGCGTCTATCGATAATTTGCATCGTATTATACCGTAACTTTATGAAAATACTTAACGGTCTGGCAGACAGTCTTGAACTATGGCCCGAACCTACATACGTCTACAGAAAATATTTATGTTTAAATACCACTGGATTAGTATTTTCATTTGTTTAAATATTCGCTAAGCCACAAAGAAAAAGAAGAATCCTTTAAACAAGCGACTCTTGAATGTAAGTACTTACCCAATAATAATAACCAGCAAACTAAAAAATACTTTCAAATTATCTACAACAAATTGTCCTTTCCTTTCGTCATTTAAAAAGCAACTGTAACGCCTAAAGGCTAAGTTGAAAGTTGCATGAATGAGAGTTGTTACTGGAGAACAATAATACTAATTAGGTACCTTTGCGCAGGTACTTGGGTTTAAGCGATGATTGTTTAGCGACACCACCGTTTTTGCATTACACATGCGACCGTAGTATTTGACCAAACTTTTAAATACTTTAAGAAAAACGTTGTTATTTGTTTTAAGTGCATGGTGAGGAAGGAAAAATCATCGTATATTATGTATTGGTGGTATTGGTTGCTTTATGCGTGATTTTGTGAAAACATTTTTTTGACCTAATTTCATGTTTTGTCTTACAGTGAGTAACGCTTACGCATTCTATGTACTATGTGTAACAGTTTTGGACCATGCAGAGAAAAAAACTCCATACTAAAACATTTATCTGTTTGAAGACGTTTTGACCATGTAGCTTAGTCATACAACATCACCCATTTCACTTAGAAACACTTTCTATTACACGCAATGAACACCTAAATCTGATTTATATACCATTTGATTATACTAACAAATAATATTTTGACAGCCAATGCTGAAGTACAACACACATAAATAACACGATAGGTATCCAAAACTATGATAGATGTGCATTCAGATCTACGATAAAACATTCTAATCGATTAAAATCGCACCTCAACATCGATAACAATACATCACAGTCGATTGCAAACGTAGCTTCATCAGTCAAATGCAAAAATCTTTTCAGCGAGCTTTGCCAAGTTCAAGCGCAATAGGCGTGCGCCGGCGCACCGATACGCCAGTATCCGACGCACACGCAGCCCGCAAACACGCACCCATCTACGATCGATACAAATCGATTTGACGACAAACATCGATATTCGTAATCGATTAATGTGTCATCTCTTTTTATTTGCAGTTCAAATGAGGATTGACTAGTGTTCTAATTTTTTTTTTTGAAATTTTGAATTCTTTTTTTTTATTGAGTGCCAGTGAAAAGTGTTGAGTGAAAATTATTGTTTATGTGTGTTAAGTGGACGCTGACGTCATTAAAATTGACAGGTAAGTGGATACTTGTAAAAAGTAGTGGGAAAATATTTACGTGTAAAGTACGTTAGATATTATGCGCGTGTAGAAGGCATGTTTTTTTCGGTGGGACAATTCCTGGCAAACTTACTTGTCTTTTTAAAATTCGTGTACCTATCATGATTTATTCAATCATTAAATGAAATAAATAGGAGCTAGTAAAAACCTAAGCCTAAAGCTACTTCAACCGAAGCAAAATATTAATCGAACATTGCAAAACGCTCCACTTTAAATCGAAATAATCGTTAAATAAAACTAACACTTCGCCAACGAAATACTTAACCAAATCCGAACCTCATAAGTCAAAGTCATAACATACGCTAGAACGACCATACACAGGGTGTTGTATACTATAAAATACATATAATTCGGTCGATACGGCTCGTAAATTATAAATATATAACGGCCTAGTTAACCGTATAACATATTGCTACTACCGTTCAACTGTACATACCTCAGAAACTTAAACTTGTAATCTTATTTAAACATAGATATAAATATAGATTTTTTCAGTACCTAAGTGAAGGTGTACATTGTGACGTAAAAGTTTTACCATACATTTTACATGAATACATGATTATCCTAGACATGTCTAGACACCTGAGCTTTGAAATTGACTCCCACTACAGAAATGTTACATTTTCCAATATTAAAAAAGCATGCTGTTTCAGACAAAATTACAATTCACACAGTTGAAATATGAGTAAAAGGTGATTTTTTTTTGACAGAAAATCTTCGTGTGTTTTACAGTTTTCGTCTTCTTCTGTTTTACAGTTTTCGCTTTGAACGTTCCATGTAGTGGACGTTAGGAAACCCATTTTCTCGTTTATAGGCTGATATGTAAAGTGCATATTCTTGTTACCCTATCTACTTACATAAACCAATATATTGAGCAGTTAGGTAAATTCTACTGAACCATCTAACTGGATATTTTCAGAATCTACATATTCATTCAATAGAAAATCATTCAAATTGTCTATACAGTCATGTATGGTTTAGAAACATATCCTAAATTATTAGCGAGAAATATAGTACGAACATAACTCTATCGGAATTGCGTCTTTAGTTCGTTTTAGGTTTAAATATTTAGCCAAAAAGCAAAGTAACTTTATTTGTAACTTTTTTTCATTACATATACATAACATAACGCCTGTAATCCCCGAAGGGTTAGGCTGAGTTGTACCTAATAGTACACCCACATTTTTCCAGTTATGTTTAAGTTCCACGTAATAGGGCGCGAGCCTATTGCCATCAACCTGGCACAAATACAGACTCCGTGGTTGCTACTGAGAAATTCCTGATGGAAAAACCCAATAATACTGCGCGCCGCGGGAATCAAACCAAGGACCTTCATTAATACTTCAATATCCCGCAAAGATTACACAAAATGTTTTATCTTTACTAAGGCAAAAACTCACAGAATAAAAATCAGTATTACTTTAATAGATTTATTAGTATTACTCAATACATAGGTTGATCAGCTTTAATAAAAGCCAGTCTAGTGCCACAAACGGTCAATGTAACTGTGTCGCTGTGTCAATGGGGCACAGTGGGGCAACTGTCAACTGAATTACAGATTCTGTAAGTCAATTGACAGTTTTATTGAGCCTATCGATTGTGATTGTGAAAAGCCTATTTCTAACATTGTAATCCTACAATTTCTCGGAGGTGATTTTAATTCTGAGAAAGAGCTTTGCATTTGAATAAGGTAACTTAGTATGTCTTTTATGAAGTTTCCCATAACCATTTGGGATTGAATCATTATTTAACATCTCTGTGGTCTTCATATTAATAATCCTTCGATATTATGAATGTCATGAACTTCTCAGTAGCAGGCAGGAGTCTGGATGCCTAACCAGGCATAAATCTAGACCGGAGTGCCATCAACAATGGCGATAGGCTCACCCCCCATTACATGGGACTTGAACATAAAAGGTGTAGTGTGTACATCACTACCTAAATCTTCGGGAAATCACAGGCGTAATAATCGTAATCCTAACTAATATAATAAATGCGAAAGTAAGTTTGTTTCCTTTTCACGCCTAAACCATTGAACCGATCATCCTGGAATTTTGCATATACGTTGTCAGCACAGATATAGATCTTCCGTGATTGTTCATTATTTTGAGCTCCCGATATTTCGGCGCTGTTGATATCCCGTAAGTGACAGTATAAGTTTAACTCTAGTCTCCTTAAAAAACCTCGATAAACCAGATGGTAGATTTTCCGAGGTATACATTATTTTTCCGAAGCGCCGACGTGACGTAATTCCAGGTACATAGGCTACATAAAACCTTATTGTTTGAATAACCTATTTGCTTTCAGTTTCATAAGCCTTGTTAACTTTACTTTTCACACCGTGCTATAACAATAAACTAGAATAAAGTATAATAAACTATAACTATTGAGTTATTCAGAAACATCTAAAATGGACTTAATCTAGAAAGCAAAATGGCCAGATTTTAATCTGGATTGTTAAACTAGCCAGACTTAATTATGATTCTTCATGTCTATTGTACTATCTCAGACAAATCTGCCTTTGAGCACATTTTTGTTAATAAATCGTTAATCATTATTAAGCACAATTAGACTAAAATATTCCCACTGATGGGTCACATCCCTCCACCTCGTGAGCGGGAGAGATCCAATGCAATAATTACTTTGTGACACGATTGGGCTGACATGGTCAGGTTTGTAAGACCAAAAGCCCCACAATAAATAAAGATTAAAAAAAAAACAATTACTTAACTTTATAAAAATTGAACAGAATCTATAGTTGTCTTAATTTCCCAAACTAACAATAAAACAGCCCACAGCTTAAGTTTCTATGATTATTAAGGCCGGTACATATTCAGTGGCACCCTCAAATAGAATCAGGCGCGAGATAGTTTCAAGAGCAAAATAACAATAAATCAGTAGTGTGTGCAAGCGCAGCCGCCCAGTGCTGAAATGTTGATGACTTTGTACTGGGGGCACTTCGGGTGCGGTGCGAGGGAGAAACTTGGAGCGGAAAGTGTGGTCAAATAATATTAATAGAAATGTGTTGTTAAACTCTAAATAACAAAATTATTCTGAATAAAGTTTTGTTGGAACAAAATAAGGATATTGTGTAAAGTGTCAATAGGCTAGAAGACAACACGTTTTATAAAATAGACAACACGTTATTTAAAATATCAGATTTTTTTATTTAGGTTTTTGGCAAAACTTCCTTACAACGTGCTTGCTATTTGGGTAAGCAGATTTCTACAGATCATTTTTTTTTTTTTTATATTTATTTGGTGTAGCGGCTCTGTTTAATAGTGATTTTTCGTAATAGGAAGAGAAAACTTCTCCTATATCAATACTTTCTAAAACAATGTCATCTATTTTATAAATGACTGGTACCTTCCTTGTGCGTACTATTTTGATGACTTAGCCAAACATCGTAATTTTTTTATTATATAGGTACAAGTTTAGTGCACCTTACACAGTTACCTTTGAAATGAATTATCTAAATGTTCATAAAAACCGCATCAAATTCTATGCCGTAGGTAAATAGCACTACGCGGTCGTTCAGAACTAGAGACATACGAATAACTCCCTTTTTGCTTCGCCATAGTCGGTTTAAAAACGCCTTTAAATTATAATACGTAGGTATAGAAGAATTCCAACAGAAATAACATTGTCAAACTGCATAATCAAAAAAGAATACATTATTGCATACACAGATCATAAATATATTATTAATACTAATTTAAAGTATATTAAAGTGCCACCAATTATGTAAATGAAAACCTATTAAATATTGAGATTTATAATTTCATTAAAATTATTAAAATTTCGTAATTTGTTATTTTGTTTTACTTTCACCGTTGTTTCGCGGACAGATTCTAATTTATACTTATTCTAATAAACAGCAGTGGGAATTTCATAAGCCACGATAATAAACTTTTAGTTCAGCCTTAGAAGAACATTCTTAGTAAGACGGTAACAATCTAAATTATCTCTACAATATATGACATATTACAATCAAATAAAATGTGACAAAGATAACGTGATATCGTTTGCAAGCTCAATATCAATATTTTCTAGCAACTAAGAGCAAGCAAAGCTATCAAATAAGTTTTTAAAATTTCTCTAACTAAAAAAACAGTAAAAAAAAACGAAAAAATTTCATTTTTAAAGTTAAAATCGCTACCGCTTGTGCTTTAAAGCAGCCATTACAAAACCAACTTAGTTTGACGTAACGACAAAGTTATGTGCACTTTGACAAATCTTAAGCAATTACTGTTAACACTAGTAAGCTTTTACTTACCACTGATGATGTTATGGATACAGTGTCAAAATAGAATACCACAATACATTTGTAGTACTGAAATCATCTATAGTAAGGGATGATACAAAAACCTTTATACCTAGACAAGTTGCAATCGCTTTCAAAGCTGTTCGTTTCATACTAGAAATATTTTCAAGAGAATTGACATTTCATTTTCATTTACTTTTTCATCATGCTTATCACTGATAGTGTTCTTTATACAGACTGCGTAAGACGCTATAGGGATTTTAGCGGTTTAAAAGCTATGCTAGGTTTTATTTTTATATTTATTATATTTTATATTTATCGAAAAATTATTCGTAATTATCCGAATCCGAATCACTCTTTACGAAACGTTAATAACATAGCAACAAATGTAACTGTAGATTATTGATGGAAGCAGTAGGACAAACGCTTTATAGCAGTATAATGAATTGGTTGCGAGCCTATTGCCGTTTGACATCAACAGGGCATACATTCAGACTATGTGATGCCACTGGGAATTCCCCATGAAAAAACCTTCATAACACTGAATAATCGAACTCATGACCTCGTGCTCAGCTGGATCGCTTGCGATCACTAGAACAACTAGTCATCTAAAATAACTTACAAACAAATGAAGCAACATACAATTTATACGACGTTTAGAAATTCAATTTGCACTGCAATGTCTCGCTAACCAAATCTATGTAAGTCTTAAATTGTAGCGAACAAAGCCGGGGCATACTTGTGAAGTAGCGACCAATTCCCCAACTTTGCATAATAGTTGCCCAGAGGGATTTGTGTAGTCATATCATGATAATAACTACCACTTTGTTTACACTATCTGTTCTCAAAACTGATAAATGTTGACAGATGAATGAGTTGACTAATACTCGTACAAATGCCGAAATGTCAAATGCTTCCGTAGATATTTTTTTGGTGTTTCCGAACATTTTTCGTACGGTCATCGTCATGCAGATGTCTCGTTTTATCATGTGATGAAACGAGACATCTGCACACATTGTCACACTTCACATCATCTCCTGTGCTATATTTATTGTAACAATCTCCAATCTCCGATTTTTTAGTCTTTGAAATTTTGGTCATTTAGTTTGTTTTATCTGTTTCTAGAAGATAATTGTAGTCTGTCTATCTAATAAAATTAATTATGACCACCTTTATCTGCTTCTTTAGGAGTCTTCAAATTCTTATGTTGGTTAGTTCCCACTTAATATAAATGCAAATCGTCATCTTATACGCTTTTGGAATTGACATTTTATACTACAATAACTATCACAGTAGTAGTATAACTATCACGATAATCATTACACTCATCACATACCTTAAACCCAATCAATAAATTATAATTTATACAGAAACTAAAGTATATTCAATATTGACTGAAGAGAATATATTTATTTTAGCTATTTAAATGCCGCATGGCCAATGAGCTATCGTCAAAATAGTCACTTAGCCAAGCCCTGACACACCCAGAAGGCGTCTCGGTAGATCTCGTAGATGATGGCGGGACGAGTAGGACAAAACTAACGAAGAAAAGTCCACATTAACCCTGGATCAAAAAAGCTGGAAGTACGCCGGACGCAGTCTAACAGAATCAATATCAGCATTAGAATTCACTGGGTGTAGCATGGTGAAACGGATGGTTTTAAAATTAAGTAAATGGCGGTGTTTCACGCCGAAAACTACTTGATATGATAATTCTTGTAATAACGGAAGAACGATCAATTAATTTTACGGTTAAACTGGTGTCACAACTTGGCTGATTAAGATTGACTTTTGATGAGGCACTAGTTGTGACTCGTTGGTTTGTCTATGTGTGTTCGGTAATGTACTCGTCTTTAGCAATTGGTTCTGCAGCATTTTTAAACAAATTGGGGCTCCTTTTGGTGTACACCAGTGACAATCGCTTTCATATCGATTGGTATTTTTACAACAGTTTTCAATGGAATTAACCTCTTTACGGTAGCTTGGGTCAATTACGTTTTTGTCTCGTCATTTTGTCTCAGTCTTCTTGTCCTTACGCCCTCTTGTTCTTGTGGCCTCAGATCAAGCCAGTCTAAAATAGTTCTTATTCTATTCTTCTTGAGTATAGTGATTTCTAGTTTTTATAATAATATAAGATGCATTACCTAAATCTGCTAAGTCTTTTCTAAATGTTTTCACTTATATTCCGTGATTCTCTCCAACCAGATTTTTAAGTATCTTCACCGCATTCTACACAAAGAAAGCTATCAACCCTTACAAAACCAATCGATATTCATCCAACAGACAGACATTCAGTCGGAACACTTTCTTCACTCTCGTATGGAACCCGCGTGTCCATTGGAATGTCACTCTGATCGACCGGATGCATTTTATGCTTTCAATCGAGAACTATGGAAATCGACGACGGGAGCCGCATAGAACCCATGGACAATAAATTTTATAGCCATTTGGCTATCTAAACCTTTATAATTAGCAGCTTTTTAGTTATTGACACTTCGGTTTTTAGCTCTTTTATGTTGTTGCGTGCTTTTAATTTTTGATAAGGGGGGAAGTGGTGACTGGTGATTCGATTTTCTTGAAATGATTAGTTTTAATTTAACAGCTTTTCATAGATTTGCATTAACATTGTAAGGTACATATAGATTTTGGGGTTTGGATTTCTATTATAGGTATTGATAGAATAGTCAAAAAATATTCGGAAATAATTGGCGTATTTTTGGCCTTGATACACATAGCCAAGTACTCACGTCACAAGTATAAATATAAAGTTAACGGAAATCCACACATCATTATTTGATAACTAATTGGGAACATACTGCTCTAAAAGTGGCTCTATATTTTATTAAAAGTATATTATGCATGATTTTATTCGAGATTCACTTAGGCCTTTTATCTATATTTCTCAATTTCCTGATGTCTTTAATGATCAGAGATCAAAAAGTTCAGAAGCCGCTTCTTTTAATAGTGCACTTAAATAATTATGTTAATTTAATAATATCAAAAGATTAAAATTATAAAATTATTTAATATCACCTTGGTCAAACAGAAAATATTGAAAACCGAAAGGTAGAAGGCGAAAATCAAAACAACGATAAAAAATAACCTAGATAAACAAACAAGTCATTTGTCTTCTAGGCAAGAAGCTCAGTAGTATAGTTGTACAGACTATAAAAAAAAAAAATGAGTGAATGATAGTGTGACAAGAGAAAATTTAAGAACTTAACGTGGTGCGCCGACTGGGTCCCCAAGTAACATGGGGCATGGGCAGGAGGATGATGATGTAGACTAATTGCCCTTCGAATAAAGCAAAATATACAGATATCGATTACTGGCACAACACTTAAAATCCCAATATTGATAAAGGCGCGCACAAAAAGAAGATTGCTAAACCAAATAGTGCGAACAAAATCCTGAACTAACAACAAATATTTCCAGTAATTCCTATCAGAAATAGTGAGAAACAACATCTTCCATATTTACTTACTGCAGGCTATTTAAGGCACGCGCCTGCGCCTAAGTTATGTGACATCGCGTAATATTTTCATTGTAAGAGCTTTTAAATCAACTGGTGGAAGGACAGGGCTGACACAAGAATTGTACAATTTCTGGTCGGTGTAATGCTTAATTATTTTGGTTCGGAATTTCAAAGGCTGTACTGTGTGATTCATTACTGAGAAAAATATTTCCGTTATTGTCTGTTTTGGTGTCACTATCCAGTGGAATACCAGTTGTGTGTTCATCTTTCTCTGTGGCTTTATCTTCTCCTAGTTTCATTGTTTTGCTTATCTGCAGAGGACTATTTTCTAGTTCTAAATCAAAGGCCTGTTTGTTTAACAAAATTGATGTTACCATGATTGTCCCTTTAACTAATACTGACAGTCGAAGCAGTTTCTACGAATACATTACGACCATTCAATGGTACTTTCTTGAATGATCAAGACAAATTACTCTTATTTAACATGATGTCATAGTCACACATTGCATTTCTAATGTCACTTAGAATATTTATCAGCCACGTGCGTTATTAGAAAATCACTGCTATCAAGTTTATAAATAGTGCTTAACTGGATGGCATCACGTCGGTTATAATTATCACAGTAACCCTTTAGTTGACTCCCATAACTTGGAGGAATGAATAGTGGTTTATACAATTTATGTTTTACAGTACCTCACCCTTATAATGAACGTTGAATGATATAATGTGTATGTATTATATGAAGTCGTCTATATCTGTAATTGCATGTATGTTTGGAAGTACACAATTTCCCGAATACAACCAGAACATTTCTTCAAATTGTTGTTACGTTACTTATCATCATCCACTCTCCACGATCCTGTGCCAGCCTCATCCAGACTTTTCCACCGATGGCAACACTGTCGGTGCCAGACGACCAACGTTTCTTTTCCCAGTCCTTGGGCCCCATTCGGTCCCAGTTTTGCTCCACCTGTCATCACCACGAAATTAAAATAGACCTGCGGGCCCTACTCCACCTGTCATCACCGGAATAGACTTCAGGGTCCTACACAACTAGCAATCATGCTAAAACGTTTCGCATTTCTACTACACTTTTCAAAGGGGTCGTCAGTTCCATTCATTTTTGACTTATTGTTACCGCTGATAGAATGCCCCTTTGTCTTTGTCACCTGTGATTTATCATATGATATTGATTATTATCCGTCGTTTATAACTTTTTACTTTCGTGTCTTGCACAAATGTGGGCGTTTTGTTTAATCCTAATTTGTTAGTGTCTGTGTTTGCATAGTTTCTAACTCATCAACCCTACTATATTCCGTACGTTTCTCATTGGCTAATTTACTGTTATGTCTCCTTAGCTGTATTAATATTTTATAACAATTGACCATGTCTGTTCGTGGGACACAGTCCATTTTACTTGAATTATATAATTGCGCTAGCTTTATGAGAATACTATTTATTTTTGTTTAAAATATGTTTTCATTCCAAAATGCAATTCGTAAGTAAGATTATTATTTTATTTTGTCTTCATGATAGCTTTATCTCTTATAGCAGCTACTCCTGTCATTTCGCACATTTCTTTCACTTTCCTCTACCTCATAAACTCACCACGTAAGTACCTACCTACATAGTGCCGTAAGTAAGTGTAGCAAATAACGAAGACGTTCTATATTTACAAGATGTTTTAGGTTTGTCACTGGCTTTGAGTCAGACTTGGCTTTCTGTTCGCAACTTCATATATGCCGCGAAGGTCTTCCTTAACCCTTACTTCCTTCCACTTTTGGCATTCATAAAGTTTACGACTGAATTAATCAGTTATTTAACCAATAAGTACGTATTTAAGACCCAATATAATTTTATGTTATGACACTTCTAAACAAAGCTTGACCTAAATATAGTAGTGGTTAATACCTCGATATTAGATTTACGGAACGTCATAAACACTTAATCTGCACAATTATCGAGCAGATATAATGATATTTCACTTAAAATATGACGGAATAAATTTAAATGACGATTGGAAGATAAGATTTTATTGTGATCATAAAATTACTTCAAGTAAGGTGAAGATTCAAACAATATTATTTGCATTATCGTCCAGCATCGATTGCAAGTTATTTAGCTAAGGCGTTATGTCTTTTTTCTTTCAAGCAAATCTATTATTTTTTTAGTAGTCATTTCAAACAATTCATTCATCATCTGCGTTTTGGTCGGCCTTCAGTCGAACTGGAAGCAGCTGAATACCAGTACTTTATATGGATAAACTGCTTAACTGACCTCCTCAACCCAGTTACTGTGTGATACACAAGTCACTTTTGATCATCATTATGTCCTGCCTTTGTCTCATATTGCCTGGGGTCCTTCACGGTACCATTTACTTATTTTTCTTTCATAATTAGAATTCTTGACCCAATCCCTTCATCTCTTATTTGACTTTTCCTCCCTCTCCATCCACAGAAGTCACTGACAGTATTACTTTTAAATTCACATCTATTTTCATTCCAATTCAGTGTAAATAAAAAACTCTGGCTCAAAATTGACACGTGCAACTGTATCTGCAAATAAACAGTAAATCCCTCAGCAGTGCTCGCTGGGCTGCCATAAAATCCCTTCCTACCTTATCCTCTGGCCGGAACAATAAATTACTTTTTTATTTTCACTTCATTCCATAATTGTTTACTTAGTAACAGAGCGGGCGTGCCGCAGGGCGCGTGTGGGGTCCTTTCTTATATTTGCACGCTACGATTCCTTGTAGCCATCGACTGAATTAGAACTACTTTTTTCGTCTCCGATATCGGTTTTAATGGTTAACAATGGGCTGTAAAAAGGATTTTTAATCACTCGAATCAAAGCTTGCTCGAGATTTACAAAAAGAACGTCAAAGTGGAAAAAAATGTTAAACAGTCGACCGCGTAATTGTTTTACCAGTCTCAACAAAAACTAAAACTTCACTAACGTTCAAGATGGTTAAATATTACTTACAGTTATCTTAAAAAAAATGTACCTTGACGTTTTATGATGTGCAAGTACGGGTATTTATGGATGCCGCTCCTTGAAGTCTTAACAAAAACTTCTAAATTATTTTCCAGTATCCATGTCCGGAGTTGCGCTCGCAATTTGTCCGTATTGATTTGACCGATTCTTTGAGGTAACAAATTCTCAGGCTAGGTATTGTTGATCACATTTTAATATTCGTTCACGATACACTTGCCCGCCTTTTTCGTGCCTCCATTAAATGCTACATTTATTCTACCATCGATCTTGTTACACAGAACGCCTTGTACTAATAGCTTGGTATAGTTTCTGTCATCGGTGTTTGTGTACAAATTATTAGAGTCATAATTTACAGGAGAAGGTAGCTGGATTAACCTACTAGATGAGTGTTAATATTAGTCGATTATAATTTATCATTAAATTTTTAGGCCAGAGTCATCGATTTATCATTCTGATTAAACATGAATCATAACATGTACGGTCTCTTAATTTTCTGAGTTCTGTTGCGTAACACATTATTTGATCAAACATGTTAACTAAGAAAACAAATTAACTTCAACTTCCACTTTCTGAAAGATCGTCGGTAAATTGCTTGTCAATGTTGCTATTCGTATTTTCAAGTTAGGCTGAGAGTGAGTCCTTTTTAAACTTCAAGTTACATAAAACAGTTAAAATGCCCACCCTTCATTTCCTTTAATAGTTGACCATTAACTCCATGATGCATTTAAAAAATCAGTACCTCCTCAAATTTCAATTATTCATTCAAGAGCTCAATATAACAACTAACAAGTAGTTATCAAACGAGCCAACACCGTCTACACTGAAGAAGGTACGAAGAATAAAAGTGGCACAAACAAATCATAAAATTTCTCTATGCACATAAAGTGACAGAGGAACAAATGAGTGTTACCATAACAGTACTAATCGATACGACTCGTGAGGTCCAATCGATTAGCTTTATAAATCAAATATCAAAACCAACCGATTGGATTTATAAATCGAATAAATTTTCAATTAGCCGCCGGCTTTGGGTAATGGGTCACCATTTATATGGATTAATATCTTGTGACATGACGATGAGTTTCGAAATCATCGTAAAGTTTTGTGTCGTTTGGGAGAGATTCGGGGCTTCTAGATTTGTTTGCTACGGCAGTAATGGTTATTCCTGCTACGAGTACTTCATTCATTCATTTCATTCATTTCAGCCGAAAGACGTCCACTGCTGGACATAGGCCTCCCCCAAGTGTCGCCACATTGACCGGTCCCGTGCGTCTCGCATCCAGCGGATCGCTGCAACCTTTACGAGGTCATCGGTCCACCTAGTGGGAGGCCTTCCAACGCAGCGTCTTCCGGTTCGCGGTCGCCACTCCAGAACTTTTCGGCCCCATCGGCCATCCGTTCTGCGAGCAATGTGCCCTGCCCACTGCCACTTAAGTTTGGCTATTCTTCGGGCTACGTCGGTAACTCTGGTTCTCTTGCGGATCTCCTCATTTCTGATTTGATCACGCAAGGAAACTCCGAGCATAGCCCTCTCCATTGCCCTTTGGGTGACTTTCAGCCTTCTGATGAGGCCCATTGTGAGCGACCACGTTTCGGTCCCGTATGTAATCACTGGCAACACACACTGGTCATAGACTTTCGTCTTGAGACACTGCGGTAAGTTGGACGAGAAGATACCACGCAACTTCCCGAACGCTGCCCAGCCGAGTCGGATTCGACGATTGACCTCTTTCTCGAAGTTAGACCTACCTAACTGGACCGTTTGTCCCAGGTAGACATAATCGTCTACAACTTCGAGTGTAGAGTCTCCGATCTTGATAGGAGTGGGTGTTACATGGGCATTCAACATGACTTTGGTTTTGTCCATGTTCATTTTAAGACCCACTCTTTCGGAAGCTCTACTGAGGTCATCGAGCATTGTACTGAGGTCCTCCATGGTCTCAGCCATGACCACTATATCGTCGGCAAACCGAAGGTGAGAGATGTACTCGCCATTGACGTTGATGCCTAGCCCTCTCCAGTCCAGAACCTTGAAGACATCCTCCAGTGCAGCGGTGAACAGTTTCGGAGATATGACGTCTCCCTGTCTTACACCTCGCTGCAGAAGGATAGGTTCCGAGGTCTGGTCCTGAAGTCGGACTGACATGGTGGCGTTTTTGTACAAACTCTTCAGCACCTCGATGTACCGATAGTCGATTTGGCACCGTTGGAGAGACTGCAGTACAGCCCAAGTCTCGATCGAATCGAAGGCTTTCTCGTAGTCCACAAACGCCAAGCAGAGAGGCAGGTTATACTCTTCGGTCTTCTGTATAACCTGGCGCAGCGTATGTATGTGGTCTACGGTGCTAAAGCCTTTTCGGAATCCGGCTTGTTCGGGAGGCTGAAAATCGTCAAACCTGCGCGCGAGACGATTCGTGATGACTCTTGAAAACAGCTTGTAGACATGGCTTAGAAGTGAGATGGGCCTATAGTTCTTCAGCCGGGCATTGTCGCCCTTTTTGAAGAAGAGTACCACCACACCCCTACACCATGCCTGCGGCGTTTTCCCCTCGAGTATGACGGAATCAAACAGCTTCTGAAGGGTCTTAAGTACCGGTTTTCCACCTGCCTTCAGGAGTTCGGCCGTAATTCCGTCCTCACCCGGTGCCTTGTTGTTTTTAAGCTGTTTCAGAGCCATCCTAATCTCGTACAGGCTGACATCCGGAATGTCTTCGGTATAGTGTCGGGTCAGTCTAGCTCTTGGGTCGTTAGCTAGATTTGCAACGGGTTTACTGGTTGAAGTGTACAACTGCCCATAAAAACTCTCGATCTCCCTCAGCAGCTCCGGTTTGGCGGATACGATCCTGCCATCGTCGGTCTTCAGTTTCGTGAGCTGGCTCTGCCCAATAGCCAGATCTCTTGAAAAAACCTTGGAGCCTTTATTCCGCTCAATAGCGTCTTTAATACGCTCGGTATTAAAGCGGCGGAGGTCGCGTTTCAAGGATTTAGAGATCCGTCTATTGAGCTGCCGGTACTTCCACGCCTCGTCTGAAGACTGCAGGATCATCTCGCGCCGCTCCTTCATGAGCTCGAGAGTATGATCAGAGAGTCTTTTGTTCTTCTGTGCACGACGTGTCTTGAAGAACTTAGACCCAGTCGTATGGACAGTTTCCACGAACCCATCGTTGCATTCGTCCACTGAGCTTCCTAGGCACTCGAAACGATTCTGGAGTTCAAGCTGAAAGCTCTCGGGGTTTTGGATCTGGATTTGTGCTGGACGGAGCGTAGACTTCATCAGTCGAGACCTTTCAAGCTTTATATTGATGTTCAATGTGCCTCTTACCATGCGGTGATCGCTCCCGGTTTTCACCGAATTGATCACAGAGACATCATTGAACATTTGCTTCTTGGTTGACATGATGAAGTCAATCTCATTTTTAGTTGCACCATCGGGACTCTGCCAGGTCCACTTCCTGTGCTCACGCTTTCTGAAGAAGGAGTTCATCATATAGAGGCCCTCCTTCTCCATAAAACTAGCCAGTTGGTGACCCCGGTGGTTCCGACGTCCAACCCCAAATTGCCCCACCTGCAGCTCATCCCCGTCTCGTTTGCCCAGTTTCGCGTTGAAGTCCCCCATGACAACGGTGAAGTGAGTTTTGAAACCATGCAGGGCTTTAGAGATATCCTCATACATGGTCTCCACTTCGTCGTCGGGGTGTGCCGAGGTCGGGGCGTAGACCTGTATGACCTTCAGCGAATATCTTGAGGATATTCTGAGTATAAGGTACGCCACCCTGGTCGACACACTCTCGATCTTCACCACGTTATTCACGAGGGACTTGTGGACGATAAACCCAACACCACCCTGGGACTGCCGGTCACCCTCTCGGAAATAGAGCAGGTTGCCGGATTTCAGGATTATCGTATCCTCCCCCTCTCTTCGGACTTCAGATAATCCCACAATACTCCATCGCAGCCTGCTCAATTCCTCTTCGAGTTCCGTTATCTTCTCGTCGTTCCGGAGTGTACGCGTGTTGTATGTTGCCAGGTCAAGTCGTCGGTATAGGCAGCCTGATCCCGTCCGGAGATTCTTCGCACCCCTTGCCACGCCGTAACCTCGACCGCTACCATAGTCGAGGGTAGACGGGCTGCCGGGTACTAGGGGCCATTTCTTGGTTGCGCTCATCATTGGGGGGGTTTTGCCATAATCGCCACGCTTGGCAGGCGGGTTGGCGATCGCAGTACGGTTGTTAGATACCGCAGAGAACGCTGCTGCCCATTCTCTGGTAAGTCCCTTAGTCGCCTCTTACGACACCCACGGGAAGATATGGGATGGTGCTATTCTTTTACGTCCGACACCATACGGAACGAGTACGAGTACTTACTGAGGTTTAACATAATAGTTAATTTGTAACATTGAAATTTTCATACAACCCTGATGCAATAATGACGCCAGTGCTAAATTTAAATCACATAAATATAAATCATTCCGTTAAGTGGAGTATTCGGTTTAAACTTTTCAAGAGCAAAAACAAAAGTGTTTTAGCTGTTTAGCCATCAGTAAACCACCACCGCAGCACTAGTTGGTCGCAAGTGTTGCTCGCAATTCACTTTACGTCCCCATTGTTGTGCCCGTAGCCCTCCCGGTTCTAAGAAATCGATATAAGACCCAAAACATTCGGGTTTTCTGAGAAAGGTGCGGTTTTTGAATACCGACACTTTGTTCCAACACCGACAAAATTTGATTTGAATGAACATTACTCCAATTTATGTGCGAAAGTCTTTTAATGGACCTGACTTCTTGAAGAAGTTACTACTTAAAATTCTTGATGTGCAAAATACTCGATTAAGCATTAATATTATTAGAAATTTTTGGGTTATGGGACCCAGCATTGATAAGACAAAAATTATACTTTCAAAACATTGTTAACATCAGAAAAGAAAATTGAATCACCCTTTACATGTAATTCAAAGTAATATCTAGCGCTTTCTTCTAATATTAATGTGGTCTAATGTACTTATACTAAAAGCTCAACACGCAATCAAAAGATAGCCTTATCAAATAAAGATATCAGAAAGAGAAATTCAAATTACCTGTGCATCAATATGGTAATAGTAATCCACCCATTTTAGCCCTCATTATTTGTACCGTCAGAGCTAGAAAGTAAACCAATGCTCCTTCGAAACGTTTGCTTAAAAGGGACCGACATTTAACCTCGTTTGTATTGAAACCCCTTGGTGCGTTGCCTAATTTGTCCAAAGATTTCTCTAAAGTGGCGTAATTAACTTTATCTATATGAATATTGTTAAGTCCGACATGTCTTACATTTGTTTTGTCACTTAGTGCACTAGATTTGTCACTATCAATATCTGTTTCTAATTGTTTGGTTTAGTTTCAATTTCAATGGAAATTGTTCAATGGGTGCCGCTCTTTTAGTAATATATTATTATCTGAAGATTTATTTTGTTGTGAGATTGTCTGACTCTCAAGTTAAGACGTGTTAATGTAATCGGTATTAGAAACAGATTTGTTAAGCTTGAATTAGTTTTTACTAAAAACCTTTTTTTTGGTAGATAGATCTGTGTTTTACTTCATTGTCGGCATTATGCCATTGTCTCTCCAAGGCAGTGGTTGTAAAATGACTTAAGCAACACAATTTTCGCCGACTTCAAAGGCTTCTCTCTTCAAACTTTTACTGTGGCGCCATGTAATTTATTTACTGCAAGCCTAAAAATCACAAAACAACTTTTGAAACAACAGATAACAGATGAATCAGACCCACCCTTCTATTCACCACCCAAAATACAACGTCTCTCAAAAACCTCTGGCGCCACTGAACAAAGAGAGTAAAAAATAACTTCCCGAACATTGTCCATTCGTATCACATCTTCAAGTGGTCCTTGTAAGCGTGAATGATCTTGTACTTGGAAAAAAAGTTGGCAATGGGTTTGGCCCTGAGACAAGAACCTTGAACAATGACAAGACAGTAACATGACACCAAAGGGATGATGCACGTGACACAGTTTTTTTTGTCAATGTTCGAAGAAATGTAGGTGAGTGTCTTTTTTTTGTGATCGTCACTTGTTCCGTCTAATTTGGTTATAGTGGTTGACAGCTTCTAACTCTTCACAACATACAATAGCATCATGCTTGCAGTACCTGAAAGGTGAGGCCGAGCGTTGTATTAGGTTCTCACTTATTTCGCCAGTTATGTTCAAATCCCTGGTTATAGGGGCGCCCTTTGCCATCAAGCAGGCACAAATCCAGGGTTGTTACTAAGAAAACTGGAATGTAAAAATCCAATAAAACTTTGCCCAGACTAGGAATTGAAGTGGATACCTCAGAGGTACATTATTTTGTGGACCTCATACTCAGCAGTAGCGCTTGCGACCAAACCAACCTACACAAAGTAATTTTGCATCCGGCTACTTTATCGCACCAAAATCCGTAGTCTATGCAAATATCAGGTGTTACATTCTTTACCGAGATTCTGATAAGCACACGTGCCTCACGTTTAGTCGCTATTTAGGTGTCAATGGTTCCCAAAATTCATTTTATTCAAATTAAAGCTGTTAATCTAGTTATTATGTTGTCTATTCAATGTCCCGTCGATGTTAATCATTCAATACCTTTGTCATAATTTATCATTTATTTAAAGGGTGTTCGTGGGAGGTTATTACTCATAGTCGGGTTTAAATTGTTCTGCTGTAATGTCGTGAATGTTTTTTAAGCTATTAATAACACTGATAAGTGTAAAGTGGAATTGACGTACAGTAGCCGATAATCCCAAGCTGCACAAAAACGGCGAGTAATGCACAAGTTCTTTTAGCGTTGGCAAAAAATTGAATTCCGAAGAAAAAGCTTGAATCATCCATTTGTAACTGGCCACTTTAAAATGATACAGTTCCTCACATTGTCAATTATTGGTTTTACTTGTTTTTATGTCGAGTAAAGTGTTTTTCTGTGCTTCATACAAAGGATCACAATATTTGCCACTTGAGGCACTGCCTTCACGCCCTCGATATGTCATTCTCACATTAACTTCTTCAGACATTTACCAAAGAAGTCGTGACGTTTAACATCAAAGGCATACAGTCGACAATGCTTTAGCATCTGTCTCAATGTTGTCAGTAAAAATTAAATGGTGTCTTATCTTTTGTTGACAGCAATTGAGTGATCGCTTTGTGTTAAAAAGTGAGCTGTATCAAAGAAGACCGCGTTGCGTGTAGGTACTTTAAATGCCTCCGTTTAAAATGTAATTATTTTTAGTGCGAGAAAACATTTTGAAATGGTCGATGGTCGTTCTTGCAACTGAGGCATTGTCTTTGTAAGCCTTTTTGGCTGTCTGAATAAATGATAATTCGAGGATAGTTGTTGTAAATATGGATAAGCAACATTTTTCTCATATATACCTCAACTGGTTACCTTGCTGAGAAAATAAGGCACGAATAGATTTCACTTTTAATGCGATTTAATTAACAAGAAATCACCAATAACTGCGTTAAGGTAATAAAACTGGTCAAGAATTCAATTATAACTTGAAATATCAATTTACTGCTTATAACCATGGATGATATAATGAAATAGGCAAGATTCCACGTCTCACATCCACAATCGAAGTAACGAGTTCAATAACTGATTTTCCATACATAAGTTATGAAGCAAAATTACTAGTTTCCAAGCAATTAACTGGATCCAACAACATAGCTATGAAATCGAAAGCTTTTCTTGAAGATTTGCATGAAGAGGATCATTTCTGTAATGAGGAAACGTTCGATAATGACTCTTATGATGAAAGAGTAAAAGTTCATGTGACTTGAATAGGTTGTAAAATGTATAGTGGTACAGATTGTCAAGGTTTGCCCGTTGGCGCCTCCAAGAGTCCTTGAGTCGGTGGCAATACTCGACAGCCCTTGAATGGGCCGAGAAATATGTAAGAGGTAGAAGTAGCAACAAAAATAACACAGAATTCTACACTATTAATTACTAATGGTGTGTCATTTCAAGTTATAAGGTACGATTTAAATATCGATAGCAAATTATCATCTTTATTGGATCCCGTTTTATTTTAATTGGGTCATTATTTATTTGGTTTGTTAATTTGATTTGGAGATTATACTTTTCTGAGAAATTATTGAATTATTATTTGGCTTCAGGCCTTTGTCTTGAAATAATGTATTTAGGCTTGTCGGGTATTTCGAATTGGCTTTTATCAGAATTATTGATATTAAATGTACAATTATCTTAACTGCTATCATGGGAGGCTGAATGTGTGGTTCTGATATTTATTCGCATGTACATGTAATCGTAGTTGGGATCAGAAATAAATTGTTAAAAGTTCAAGAACAAAATGCTACTTTGTTTGACATTCCTAGAGTTATTTATGTATGTTACATTCGTGTACATGTATGTTGGCCTTATTTCACTGTTTAAGATTGTGTATTTCAAGTGGCGTTTTCACGGTTTTATTCAAATCTTTTGGATTAGGTATCTAACTCGTCATTTACTAAAGAAAAACTTGAACTAGAACAATACAATTATTCTCTATTTACATTCAAACCTTCTCGACATCTGTTACACAATACAACTATACATCTCATGAATTGTATCAATTTTTTTATCCATTAAACCGATAACTTCAATAAATGGAACTAAATTATCATCCAGCATAACCATAACCCCATCACTTGCTTTACTGATCTTTATGTTCTTATTCTTAGAGTTTAAATTCAAATGCTGGATGGTTCAATTTGAACTGGTCTTTCTCCGATCGCCGAAGGAATTTGCGTGGGTGTTCATAGCTTGTTTTTTTTGAGTTTTCGCCTCATTAAGTGTTTGTATACTCGCATTGGATACACTGTCGTACACGTGATAAATGCTTGCCCAATATAAATCCCATACATCTCTGTTATGGGAAACGTTATTGTTCAATTTACTCATCATTCTTTGTTGAGCTTTTGGAAAAAAAAGCGATGTTTGTTCAGAAAACCTTAGTTTTGTATTGTACATTGAAAATGTTTGCTCTTTAGGTAGGTAGTACGTTCGGCAATTGTGATGTTTACTGTGTAGGAAGATCCTGCTTTAATTCATATAGATCTGTTAATCCAATTCAAAGCTACTGGCGTTTGATCTTAAAAAGGCACCTGATGAAAGCTACTTCGTGATGAGGTTGAAGAACCGACTGTGCTAGCGCAACTTGAGAGAGGCTTATGTCCGTCTAGCAATGGACTACGGTAGAATTTGTAGATTAATGAATTAGATTTTCAGACTCAATATTATTCCTTGTGCCTACCTTAAAATAAACTAGACTGCATTTTGTTCTAGTGGTAACACAGTAACAGCTAGGAGCCTAGATGTATACCTAGTTGAAGGCAATAGGCTCGCCCCTATCACATGGGTCTTATAAGATAACCTGGCTATATGTGAGTGTACTAGATTATTACCTCTGTCTTACCCTCGGGAAAACTTAGCGTGATTTTATGTAATGTTTATGCCTATCTAAGCGATCGGGATTATGTTTCAGATGCAGCAGAGTTCATTAACATTAAAATGTGCAAATATTATTCTCGTTCACATAGTGTGTATGTGGCTATTGATTTCAATAAGGTCATGTTCAGAGAGCACCACATTGGCCTATTTCCCACAATTATAATTTACAGGGCGAGAAGACCTTTATATTTTATTAAACGTTCGTAGTAATTTTCTTTGTCATTCGACATCTTTGAATAAGTACTTTCTTCTACACTTCTATCATAATATCATCATCATCGTCATCATTTCAGCCGAAAGACGTCCACTGCTGGACATAGGCCTCCCCCAAGTGTCGCCACATTGACCGGTATAAAAATAATAATATATTTAAATTTATTTTTTATTACAACAGCTGTCAATAGGGATATTACCTTAATTAGGATGAAAAAGTTTGATACGAGTATTGTCCCTTTGTGTAGGAACGCTTACAACAGAAAATAGGAGTGTAAAATTCTTTCCATAAAAATTAAAAACTGCAGCCGATCGGTTTATGTTAACATCAAAGTAATCACATTAATGCAAAACCTTTTTTTTGATTCAACAACTTCTTGATCCCCAACAGCTTCCAGTTCAATTTATTTAAACATTTCAACATCGTATCACTCTCTAACGTTTTCCGGGTGCCCGTATCACATCACATATTTACATTTTACAAGTTAACTGCTAGCTATCATATCGTTTTTATCATTAACCTTATAACATACACAACTTTTAACTAATTCGTAATTTTAAACCAAGCTTCCTTCAAAGATAGTGCGGTGACATTTCACAACACTATTATCGAGATTACATTATCGATATCGTTTAAGTATCGATATTTCGTAACGTTTTCTGTTATCGGGCAATCGATAACCTTTATTCTGCCTTCCGCGGTGACAACTACAAGACTTGGGGAAAGTAAGATATTGTAAGGTAAGCTTCTAATAGAATTACAAGTTTTGCTTCGAGTATTTAATTTCGAAGTAACAAGCAATGAATAAAGCGACGGGTCTCTCTGTGGGTGTTGTAAGGAGAAAATCTAGAACTGATGTCTTATTTCGAATGCTAATTCGCTTGTATGATGCTTGTAAGTTATCTGCTCGGTTCATTCCTGTTCAGTATTGGAAAATCATTCTCATAAACCATTGATAGATATATTTTATCGATATCTACTGCTTTATTAGGACATTTGGGTTTTATTAAACACGAAATTAGTTTTGTTAACTTTTACCCAATTCTATTAATTGACTGTCCGTCACAGTTTGACTGGTAAAAAAATTCATTGTTTTTCAGAAGAAGTAAGAGATTTTACGATGTCACTTAAACACATTGTATCTTTTTATTAGGAATGGCTCAGTAGCACCTCGAAACCTGCAATTGTGTCGGGTTGAAGGCAATAGACCCCATAGAGCCCCCTGTTGCATGGGACTTAAACATAGCTAATTGTCTTCGTGGATTGGCTAATGATATTTTTTTACATAAACAAATCCTAAATTTTCTTTTCCGAGTGATGTAGATCTCCACAATTTACATAACGAAATCTCGTTAAACAATTGGCCATCCCCTTAACGTCATTACAGCTAATGATTTCATCTCCATCTGTTACTTTGTTTACATTATTGCGAAACAGGCTTTATAATTGGCAGTATTAATCACAGCGCGGTCCTTATCGTTAGTTAACTGAATAATAGCATCACGACCGGTAATTTTATGTCCAGATATTATTAACCTACTTGCAGGCAGTTGTAGGACAATTGTTAACAATTTAGTATTATGTTTGTTAGCCTTATTTGGGAGGGCTCGTGGCTAAAGCGTGGGGACCTATCAGCGCTTGCTGAAAGATCATACTTCACTCGTTAAGTTTGAGAGCAGTCTGTGCCTGGGAGGGCTTAACCATTGTTGGACCCCGTTCTTACACTATAGGGAGAATTAAGAACAGGGTGTAAAGTTCTTCATCCCCCATAGAAAAGGTAGGATGTTGTGGCTGGTGGGCTACTGCCCGACATTTGATGTCGGGTTTTTCTGTATGGTCGTGGGTTTGTTGGTGGTTGGTGGTATGGTGGTATGGTGGTATGGTGGTATGGTGGTATGGTGGTATGGTGGTATTTGGGTGGTGGTGTGGGTGTGGTATGGCTGGTGGTGGTATGGTGGTTATGGTATGGTGGTTATGGTGGTGTGGTGGTCTAGTCGCGGGGAACTTTAATAATAATTATCGCCATTTAGGAATTGGATGTTAGTTCTTCTTTTGTGGCACAGGTGGCGCTGCAGTACTTTTTGTACTATCTTGCTGTCCTGCTTTTTGTAGTGCCGCTACAATACACACGGGTTGACACTTGACCCGGATTGGTAAATTTCTGGAAGCCGGTATGGATTGTCAGAAAGCCAAAAGTCTGTTTGCCTTCTGGTGTTTGCTGTCAGGTTACCTACAAGTATCAGGTTGGATACCTGAGGTTTAACCGAATCACTTTTATCAGAAAACTTAACGCAACAAACTAATTTTGGGTTTATGAGTTCCTATTATAATATAATCGTGAAAGTAACACTTTTCTGTCTATCTGTTACCTTTTCACGAACTAACCGGCTATACACTATACAGATTTCGATGAAAATTACACACCGGTAGACCATGACCTGGCTGACAACGTAGGACACTTTTTATCCCAGTAAGTTCCCGAGGAATAATTTCCAAGTTGGTTTGACCATCAAATAGAACCTTGGAACTCGGAAACAATAACTTCGCAAATGCGTCTTTGCGAAGTTATTGCTTCCGAGTCAATCAAACTTAATCCTTAAAACTTGGAAAATAACACCGTGAAGTAAAAGTAAACATACAAATGTACCTAATTTATTAGTCACTGTTTTCAAGTTACAGAGGTGTTTTTTTTTTTCGGATGGGAAATCATTAAATGACCCCCCCCACTCTGGGCGGAGCGGAAGGGAGTGTTAGACTTGTACTGACTAAAACCCATCCATGTTCCTTCTTTGCCCTTTGTGTTCCAGGGCCACGGACTAGTTTGTACCTAGTTTTCAGCTTTTATGTTAACCTGGGAGGTTAAACAAAGTCACAATTAGTAGTAAATCGGTAATGTAGTAAAAATAGTCCTAAAAGTAATGTTTGGGTGAAAAATTACACATTGTAAATGTTATTGGTTGTGAGCAGTGGCACAGAATACACAAAAGTTCAAGTGGCAGTGGTAGCCTTGTGGTAATGACCCCGATTTAAGAGTAGGCCCTGGGTTCGATTCGCAGGTCGGGATTTTTTTGTGAGTCTTTCCATAAAAATCCTCAGCAGCACCATGGCTTCTGGATTTTTAACCGGTTGCTGGCAATCTGCTCGTCGCACATTATTGGTCATAAACATAACTGGCGAAATGTTGGGTATACTGAGAGGTGAACACCTCTGCCTAACCCAATGGAATAGGTTTGATAGTATACTATGTTTATTATCCTGGACAATTGGCTATCTGTTACGATCCAAAGTGGCATAATTCCTTACTTTGTAGTTAACAAAGGCTCTTTGAAACTTAGCCACAAATCATTTAAAGTAAATCCCCGTATATGCATACCACGGGTATCAGCAGTATATCAAGGTTGTTAGCGACCAACCGACAGCTTCCAAGAACTTTTTCGTCACATCTCATGTTCGTAGACATAACATTAGTACCTACCTGTGTCGAGGTGCTTCAGACGTCCAAATTCTTTAGTCATCAGGTGACAAAGGTGGGGACCGCTTCCTGAATAATGAAGGTGTCTGAAGAAGTAGGACTAATATGCGGGCTAAAATAACACTGTTGTAAGAAAATAATAATAAAAGGGGTAGATTATCTTTTTGTGCTGTAGAATCTAAGTCCATTACAATCAGAAATTATTTAATAGCAATCAGTACAGCTTACATAACAGTGGCGAAGGTTCCATATAACACGATTCCTACCGGCTTTCCTTTCAAAAATAGCACAGTCAGTATTATACAGACATATAATAATTATAATGACATTAAAGATATGTACTCCCGCTTACCTCTTACAAAAATTGACCCTTCGCTACTGTTACATACATTACATAACAGATCAAGGGACTCTACGGGGATTACAGAAGTGTACATAATAGTACATCCACATTTGGTCAGCATTTTCTTGCATTCCTAAAAATTGCTGCGTACCTATAGTTTTCCTATTTCCAAGTTTTTCAATAGCACTATTTCTTCGAAATCTATTTACACATTTTCAAGGAGCTTAGGGGTGAACATTGTTATTTAATCAACAACGTGTCTACATAACATCTTGATCCTCGACCCCACAAACATTTCAGTACAGTTTTTAAGGCGTTCCAGGAAAGTTTCGGGGCGGTCCTCTTAGCAGACGAGTGATAAGTAGCGCTTGTTCTTTATTGTGCCTCTGACACGTGTGTGCGAAGGTTAAACTTGATGCTATCGGGGTGATCTGACCTACACACTATGTCATCATAAAAACTTGTCCTACTGCATATATTTAAATTTCGGCATGGGATGGAGTGAGTTTTTAAAGTTGTCTTAGGTAATCGTTATTTCAGTTATCAGCAACAAATACCAACAGTCTAATTCGAATTCAAAATATTTAGTTTTCTTGTAAATATTTTATTTGAAACGTCAGAACATAGGTGCAGGGTTCGAATTGGTCGTTTTCTTTAAAGAAGGACCGGCAAGAAACACGGTTATTTTTTGCAGTCGGCAAAAATCTGCTTTTAATCGCTTCAGTGTGTCATTTAGGTCAAAAATCTACCCAGATTGCGCAGTAGTGATCAATATTGCAGTGTCTACGTTTTCAGTGGGCAATGTGCGTCCAACCATAACTTGCCACATATTCGGGGAAAACGTTTTTTTTTAATTAGTCCGTATAGTCCTTCCTTCTGAGCAAAGGCCTCCCCCATTCCTTCCACTTCTCACGATGGTGTACTTCTTCTCGCCAATTCGCGAGAAAGCCAGCCAAAGCATCGACATCTTCTCCTCGTATTTGTTAAAGAATTGAAAAATAATTGAGTCACGATGTCATGGTTTTCAAGCTTTACAACAAATCAATCTCCTAATCGGCTACACAATTTGTGAGTCTGGAAGAAGCACATAAAAAAACCTCTTTTAAGTGGCAAAAAGTTATCAGGTGCCTCTACTAGATCAATAATTATATCAGAACGCATCTATTTTCTATGCTCAAGTTTTTGCTGTATTTACCCACCTTTTCAGCATGAACATTCAGTAGTAAAGACAAGTCAAACAAAGCTAACTGCCGTAAGGATTCCCACACTAATGTCCATACAATGTGTGTATACACACTGTCACTTAGTATCTCACAGTGTCACGACACCTTTGTCACTTTGTCACGTCTCACGCCCGTCCTACGTATTTGTGACAACAAAACTTACGGAAATTATCAGCTACTAAACAATTCAGTCGATGACAATAATCTTGTAGAGTAAATTGTTTAGTTGATGTGTTTGCTCGCAATGGGTAGACATGACTATCTTTGTGGATCCTTTGACATTGATTTTGTGACAATGAGGTGGTCATCTGTTGGTGATCATGTTTTGATTGTGCTGTCTGTGATTTTTCCATCTTTGTATTGGTATTCGCTTTCGTATTAGTTGGTAAGGCAAGGAAATACATTTACATAATGCACGTCAGAGACTGCCAGTGCGTTTTGTGTTTCTGGTAATCATCATCATTTTCCTGCCTCATTTCTCAATTTATTTTGGATCGGCCCAGAATTTTATTTTTGTCATCTTAGTAATCACCTCCCTTCTTGGCATCATTCAAATCATCTTTCATACAATCCATCCATCGTTTCTTTGATATAGTCTGTCTGTTATTCGATGTACGAATTTATCATGAAAACAATATGGCTGAAAACAATACTTAAATATATTTAACAAAGTGGAATCTAACAAACAAAGAGGAGGACAAAGGCCTTCTTTTATATACAAGAATCAATAGTATTGACCTCCAATGTTCATATCTTTGACCACTGCGTCTTAATCATTTCAGTCCAGGTTTTCACACAAAATTATATTCAGTCTCACGTTCATTAAGTAAGTCTAAGAGAAACTTAGAAAGTGTAGAAAAGATTTTTCTCATTTCCTTTGAAAAGCCGTTACTCTATACGTAGATTAAAGCCTCAATTAAAATTGATAACTCAAACCGCAACAAAACCTATAAAATTCGAATCGAAATCTATAAAATCAATGCTCAAGTGCAATATCGCAAATAAGCATTATTAGCTTATGAAGACATAAATCATGGTCTCGAGTAGGTCGTTGTAGGCGCAAGTTTCCTACGAGTTATGAGTTATGAACAAGGCTTTCACCTCTGCTGGTTGTAGTGTTATGGTGCGAGGAGTTGTAGTGATGAGGAAGTGTTCATTAACATGTTGGGTGTAATGACGTAGTTATATTTTCATTGGGACCTATTTAACTGACAATGCGACATATTTGTCGAAAAGCTTCTTGTATGAAAGTAACTTGTAACATATCCCTAATACCCATCATGAAATTCAGTCTGTAGAAGTTTATTTATTTATTAAGTTCACAGCTGGGCAAGGAAATGGGCCTCATCAATCACAAGCTAGTTAACTCGATCGTCAACTACTGTCAGCCAGTTTTTACCAGCTACCTCAGGAAGATGGCTGCTCCTGTGTTTGTTTGCTGGATGCAAGAAGCATAGGACTTCACGTGTAACCTCTGAGTGAGGCAAATGTCCAACAGAGGACGTATTTCGGTTGATATCATGATGATTTTTGTGATATGATTTTTTTCATGGTGATATCTGGCATGTGTTGAAGAGACCATCATACAATTGTCAGAGAAAAGATGAACAGATTAAGAATAACAACAACAACAAACAGCAAACAAACAACAACAACAATACCAATAACAAAAACAACACAACAACAACAGCAACAACAACACAACTATTACCAATTAACAATTACAACAACAACAACACAACAATTAACAACAACAACAACACAACAATTAACAACAAACAATATTATAACAATTACAACAACATCAACATCATCATCATTATTAACAATTTACTGGTCAAGATAATTTTCCATTATTATCCCTACAAACTTAACAAAGTCAGACTCAACAAAGGAACTTGCATGTATGAATCACCTACAGTTCTGCTCATTCCCACGTAACAATGCCTCGATACTATTTGCTCTTCACCTGACCCAACAGTCAGGTCCTTAACCCCTCCTTATGTAATGGTAATACTCTGACAGGTAACATCTGTCTGACCGTACGTCACTTTGTTCCCGACTGATTTGCATATAAATAACTCTGTAGTGGGAGTTTGCACGTTCAACAAATACACCCGATTTGTTTTTCTTTATCTGTATGTCTTAAGTTTGAGACCACTCGATGTTTTCATGGTGCCACTGGATAGTGAGCTCAGAAGGTCCGCGCGAAAAATGAGTAGTTAACAGTGTTTGAAAAACTTATAACAAATGAAAATCGTCCGATTATGCGCAAATATCTTGACGCATACTCAGTCAGAGCCCTGCATTACTTGACCCCTCCTCCCCCTCTTCCTCTTAAAGGGGATAGATAAACGCAGGGCTATTTAATATTTTCTACTCCATTAAAGGAATACCTTCTAGAAAACGTGAAAGCCAATACTGTGCATTCAAGCTTCATAATCCGACTGATGAGTATGTTGCTATCGCAAAAAGCTTGTCAGCTACTATGCCATCCAATTATTAAATACTGTCCGAACTTATCCTTCTACTTTCATTCTTAGGATAATTTAAAAAATAAATGTAATGTTAACTGGTTATTGTACCGCGGAAGTAAATGTCAATTGATGGATGTGTCAACCACGCGTCTCCTTAATAGAAGCGCTAACGATTTTAAGTACTGCGCTCAGGCGACAATACATGATGGCACATGTATGTGCATGTTTAAAAGACAATAGGCGCGTGTTACTGAGGCTCTTCCAGATATTATTGTAACAGGTGCAAGGATGGTACCTTTGTGTTTTTCATTTGTTTTGTGTTTTGAATTCAAGACAATATGATGAAAACGAGCATTTTTGCATAGAGACAACAAACGCCATTTTTGAACGTAATTATGAATGATGTTTGTTTTCTTCACGGGCATTTTTTCTGCATAAATGGCAGGTTTATGTTTTGGTGGTTTTTGTTCTTAGCCTCCGTAAACGAGTAACAAATGATCTTCATTCAAGCTGCTCCATAATACGTCGTCCTCCGCCTTCTGCATCAAGTCTGTCTTACCTACCAATTGTCATACCTTCTAGAGTCTAGACATATGATATAACATAGGTACATTGTACTCGTCAACACGCGTAAGAGTGCAAGACACAAGAATAATCAGAGAGTGGTTCATATCTAGTGAGAACTAGACTACTCTGCTGGAACTACACGCCCATCCATCAAGATTGTTTACTGATGTAATCGTTGTTTTGTTTTTCTTTTCGATTTTATTGGAGTTTTAAATTAAGTAGCCATCGTACTTGTCTGGTTTCAGTAGCGATTTTATTTTTACCAAAGTGCTCCGAACGAGGGGTATTGAATTTTGATGAGACTCTTGCTAAAAATAGCTCATCAAGATGTTAAAGCAAATCAATCGATTCGATCGATTTTATAACTGTTAAGGCATTCGAAAGCGACATATAAAATGAGTAATCACAAAAGAATGTCTGTAAATCAAATCCATCAATCAGGAATCGATTTAAACGGCGCCGAAAAAGTAATAAAAATCGAAATTCAATGTAAACTGATGTCGTGACAGATAGCAAGTAGGTACTTAGGTATTTAATTTCTTATTACGATTACATTGCCTAACGGGCACGATAACAGTTATTTGGTTACCTTTGGACTGCTAAAATATTGCAACACGAGAATGACAAGGCATGAAATAAAATAGGACTATCTACGTTAACGAATCAAAAATGTTGATCGATAGATGGGGATTATATCTATCTCTTTTAATTAGTAATTCATAGAAAGCCTTAATTTTGCAGATCCATTGAGATTAAAAAAAAACACGATATTTCGTCATTATTTTTAGGGTTGCCTGACCAGGCCAGATATTTATATCTGAGTTTTAATAATGACGATGATAATGATGCCTAAGCACTGATATTCTGATTTGATTATGTCACGGGGAAGAGCAGCGGTGGCCCAGTGGTGGCGGCCCCGACTTACGAACAGTAAGTCGTGGGTTCGAACCCAGGCCGGCGCATTAGTTTGTGTAATTTATTTCATCACCACTGCTCTCAAAACGGTAAAGGAAAAGATCGTGAGGAAACCAACATGTGACAGAACAAAAAAAAATTCGAAGACATGTGACGTCTACCAACCCCAACGGTGCCCGCGTGGGGCCCATTCCCTCTCATAGAGAGGAAGCCGTGTGCCCCAGCAGTGGGGACATTATAGGCTGATTATGCCTGTCACGGGGAGCATCCACTATCAAGATAAACAAATGGCCATATAAATTAAAACTTTTCAAAATGAATTAATTTCTAAAATAATATTGCGTAACATATATGTACCTATTATGGCCGTTAATTCAATGATAATGGGTGTGGTGACATTACTCAACTCTTACTACAAATATTTTATATCATCACCTTATATGCCGAATACCTAATTACAAAGAAAATGATGAATCAGCCATTTAATAGTTTTATAACATTCTTTCATTCAGTACGTCAGCTGATAGCGCTGTTACCTATTGTTATGTACACCGGTAATTATTACATAGTTATGAAATATCTATCAGCCGAAATATTTGTGAGGTGATGCAACATTAAAGATAACAGTTCCATAGAAGTCATAGAACTTAGAATTCCAGATCTAGATAAAAGTAAAGTATTTTAATTACTTAAAAAACTACGTTTTAGAATAAATTGCGATCCTATTTACCAACATAACACCACGCCTGTAACCCCCAAAGAGTTAGGTTAGGTTAGGTCAGGTTATAGTACCTAATAGTACATCTACATTTCGCCGATTATGTTTAAGTCCCATGTTATTGGGGGCGAGCCTATTGCTATCAACCAAACACAGATCCAAACTCCGTGGCTGCTACTGAGTAATTCCTGCTGGAAAAACGCAATAATACTATTGGATAACATTTAGAATAGCAATAGCGAATAGGTGAGCATTTTAAACAAAGACTTGACAATTGAATAAACCCTTTAGCATGAATCGCAAGGAATGAATGGCACAGGTACACCACAGTACATCCTCTTAACCTCAAACCAGTTAGTCAATCATCGCGCGATACTATCGCTTTACGTAATCAAGAAAACGACAGATTGCCGTCATTTGATTTGATTAAATCCAACAAAACCTTCATTAAAATAATCTCAAGTTAGATCTCAGTATCAGTTACATTATGTCCGTTTATTCACTAGTTCGCCTTTGCACTGTGGTTGGGCCGTAAATTTTATAGATATCATCAGAAACTAGAATTAATGTATGTACAGAATATTTTGTTGGTAAAGGATTATGGCAAGCCGTGTAGTTGTGACTGGTACGGTTCGTGACCGCGTCTTCTTACGTCGTTTGTTTGTAAACATACTGGTTTAGCTATTCAGCTGTCACTGTGTGGCCTAGTGTGTTCAAGGTCTTATGTCAGTTGTCAGCTGGAGCTGGGTGCATTGCGGGTAGTAAGCAGCCAATAAGGACAATCGGTCAGCGCCGTGCACTGAGTGCTTGTCTTTCTACGCTAATAATATAATGCTCTTTTTCATAGCAAATATGTGTTTACTACGTTACTTGTTTGTTCGTGAATTTGTGATGATGATCTCCATTACTTAATGCAGTGACAACTTCAAGGATTCTTTGTAAATTCTATTTGCTTCCATCGACACCCACCTCTTTCCAGTCTTACAAATTGCGATACGACAACCGTTTAGCTTCCGTAATCATTAGGAAAACTAGATTCTCTTATGATGTTATCAGTGACAAGATGAATGCAGCCACCTACCTGCATGACATAATCCCCAGCAGATAATCTCTTGCAGCACCTACAGTACGCAAATGCGTAGGATCTGATATGAAGTCGGAAAAGTCTACTCCGACGAGTCTAGTTTTCTATGGTATAGTGGCATACAAAAATAATCGCACGCAGCGATCTCTTTTTCGGCTTCACTTACTTAGGCAAATACTTAATACACGATTTTGCGACTCAGCCAAACAAAAAATCATTTAATCAAATTGTAAAAGAGTCCCCATCTCTTTCTCAATTTCCAATTGAAAACGAAAAACAAATGAAACTATGGATTGACAGTGTGAACGATGAAATCCTTTGTTACCCTAGTTACTACCAATCTTACTACCAGTTGTAATACCGTTAATTTTGATTGCCCTTCCTACTACTCCAGTATTAGGTTGTTAAAAAAAAAATATAGTTCTAGGAAAATCGGTAATTTTCGTTTTAATATGTAAAGTAAACATGAAACTTTTTTCTTTCTTTTTTTTTTCAGTTGGCTACTCCTTCGGGAAATTGCGCTGATTTTCCCTTTTTTTATTTTAGAAGTCAATTGTTTTATGTTCGAGTTACTAAGAAAAAAAAAATAGTTTAGAAACAAAATTTGTTTTTTTATTTTGTGTAAGTACTAACGGTAGTAACACGGGCAATTTATTTTTTCCCTCCTTACAACCTAATACTGAAGTAGTAGGAAGGGCAATCAAAATTAACGGTATTACAACTGGTAGTAAGATTGGTAGTAACTAGGGCAACAAAGGGATGAAATAACTAGAAAAGAAGTGAATATTGGAAATGACGGCTTGCAGATGCCTAGTAAAAGACTAACCCGTAGTTTAAGTCGTGGATTGAACTTAAGTCGGACTAGACACGCCTACTTTTCACCCCATAAGTCATATTGACAGCTACAGTTTGTTTATAATTTGACATATACGCCCACTTTTCAAGGGTTTTGTGGTACAAGAATCTTTTGGCGCTCGAATGAAGCTGACAGGGGGGCGCTGTTGGTAAACCTTTTGTTAATTGTTTTGTAAAAAATATTGAGAAAAGAAAGAGATGGCTGCGTTAGTTCCGATGTTTGCCCGCGCCAAAAGATCCTTGAAACCTATCTTGTGGGTGACATATGTACCTACTGAAATCCAAGTGAATCGACTTGTGTAAAATTGTTTTCTTGTTATAGCCAAAGCAAGATGAATTTTGAGGAGTATGTCGGTTATGTAGGATACGATATGCCATACAATTATTTATCGTGACCCGATGCCGACAACCCGTTAGAATGTGACATCAATATACAGTTCCAAAGACACTTTCGATTTCAGAAGGAAACCGTACAAAAATTGGAAAGCCATGCGAGAGGTCTTTGCCCAGCAGTAGGACATAGAGGGCTGATATAAAATAAAATAGGGAAGCTACTGTAAAAGAAAACGCGGTTCGTTTTTGGTTCCAACGTTTTCGTTCTGGAAATTTTGACCTACAGCCCGTGGACGGCCCTTGTTGATAAAAACTATTTTCCGTCGCCTTTAATTTCGAAGCCAGCTAGTATGTAGTCGGGATTATTAATAAATGATTATTAATATTGCGAGCACTTGCAAATATCCGTGGTAAATATATATTAAGCACGGTTTCTTTTTAAAATCGGTAGGTATTGGTATCGGTATGTGTTCATTATCGTGGGATTGTATGAATTAGTAATCAAGATCGCGTAAATAATTATATTAGTGACAAATAGTCGTAATATGGAGTACCGTACACATAAAAGATGAATACAAGCTTAATTCACGTGATATTTCTAAAGCATGAGAAAACTAACGAACCATTTTGAATATCAGACAAAATGGTGCGAATGGTGCTTATGAGCGAGCTTGCCCATACTCGTGTTGTTTTGTTTACACCTACGATACCACAAAGTCGCTCTCATCATCTATCTATACTTAAAAACATCATCAAGAGTCAAATAGGGCTTCGAAACTCACGTAGACGGGCCATGGCGCGCAGTGTTACGCAGGGCGTGCAGGGCGCATTTACCTCTTAGTAAGTAGGTAGAATATTTCTGAGGTAGTCGTATCTGTAAATATATGTGAAAACCCGATTTTCGCGTTGGCTCGTGATACAACATCATCATCATCATCATTTCAGCCGAAAGACGTCCACTGCTGGACATAGGCCTCCCCCAAGTGTCGCCATATTGACTCGTGATACGCGACATTGATATTAAAAGTATTATGTCTATATAGATTCCTAATGAATCATTTGATTGTCGCCACCGGTGTCCAATCTCAAACCAAGTTATCAATATTTCACATATGTAATGTAATTGATATTACAATGAACAAGTTATAAGTAAGTACATGTAAGAAAAACGCGAGTCTGTATTGCTCAAATAAAATGAAATACTTACACTAACTATTATTTATTACCTATTCAACTTTAAAAGTAAAAGCTTACACATACATCTTACATAACTATTATAAATGCGAAAGTTTAAATGGATAGATGATTGTTACTCAATCGCCAGAACGGCTGAACAGATCTGGATGAAACTTGGTACAGAGATATATTATAGTCTGGTATAGCACATAGATTACTTTTTATCCCATAAGTAAGATCCCGTGGGCAATGCCCGAACTCCACGTGGGCGAAGCCGCAGGCATAAAATAGTAGCCAATAAAGCGATAGCAGGGCGACTTACCCGTGTTACTACCAATCCTTCTACCTGTAGTAATACGGGTAATCCCATTGCCTTTGCGGTACTATCGCAGTAGTATATAGATTGTAAATAGAAGGAAAAAGAAAAAAAATACAAATTTGATGCAACCAACTTGGATGTAGCGCTCGTCAGCTGCTGTTGTGGCCAGTTTCTGTTATATTGCAGTAATAAAATAATCAAATCGAATTCTTATTCGCCGTTGCGTTTAGTGGTTTTGCCGGCTTATTTTAGGTTTGTTTTCATATGATACGGGAAAGGACAGGAGTAAGCTAAACATGAGTAGCAGGCGGCTTGCTACTGCTAAACGGAGGAAGAGAAGGGCCGATATGAAACCCACCATTATGTTGGGTGACCACAACCGTGTCATCCGCACAAACTCATTCTGCAGAGTAATGATGAGAGAATAAGCGATAACGAATCCAAAGAAATTCAAGGCTACTCGGTCCATCGTCCAACTGAATGCTTCCCTCAACTCTGGACGACCGGAACCTTCTAATCTCAGGAACTACTGGTGCCAATGGAAAAAATCTTTTAGTGTTGTATAACCCTTTTGTTGAGGAATAGGAGCGGAGCATTAAAAAATGTTGCGGAAACGGGTTTATTTTTAAATATAATAATCGCGGAAGAAGGTCGCGGGCAATGGCTAGTATGTTTATAATTGTGTGATGTTCATATTTATATTTTTGCTCTCTCGTTGGTCAACTAGTCATAAGCGCAATTGCACGGTGTGAGGTTATGTGTTCGATCCCCATGCATGCAGTGTTGTTGGGTTTTACTAACCTAGAGATTGGATCCAGTCTTACGTAGTCCTACGTGAATGAAAATGAAAAATGTCCTTTGTTTTTCTATGTCTATAAATGTGTAATTTAGATATTTTTTATACGTGATAGTACTTTTAAATAAAATAAAAACCAGTTGGCTTGTATAATAATAATTTAATTTATTTTTTCGGCCTCGTCCCTTGTAACCTCACTGAATCGAAGTAGTTGGGCGGCACTCAAACGTTCGAGTTTTGCTTTTTGGTACGCTTCTTCTGCTGCCTTCACCACCACTTCTGCTTCTCCATTTTCAGCAGATGTAACTCCTCCTCTCGTTCCTCACTCCGTTTTAAATTTTTGGCCCGTACCTACTTTATTATAACTTGGGCGCGAACATATATTAGTATTAATTTGCTAAGTACAAGCACCTTCAAAAAACACTAACGAGAATATAAAAAATAAAATGCTTCGAATGAATACAAATAGAGTATTGGTGCCATACACAGATAATTTAACTTTCTGATGTACTGTAACGTGAAGAGATGAACTGAAAATCATTTGATCAACCCTACCAATAAACTGCGAGTTTGCTGACGCCAAGTCAGTCGAGTTATTTTCAGGTGGCCCTTGAGCCACCGGTACCGGTACCACGTCTACCGGACGAAATTCCAGAACTGAAAAAAGAAAGTAAATATTTTTAATAATCTATTCATATATTCGTTAATACAAATAATAGAATCAATAAAATTACTAGACTATAGGTGTACCGTCAGCAGGAGTTTCACTTGGCATAGTGTCACAGTCCATTGCGAACCTCGATTTCAAATCGGTGGAGGCCGGCAGCGCATCTTTCACTCCTTCGAGATCTGAGGACGCGGGGCCAGGATAGGGGCCACCCCCAGTCCTCATTCTTTCTTTTTTTTCTAAATTAAGGGTGGTCTTTTTCTTAGCCTTAATATTGGACCAGCACCTTTATAACTGAGATTCGGTTCTCTATAAAAAGAAAAGATTGCCGTACATTACGATCATCAAACATAGACCAGGTATTAAAACAGCATACATGTTATTTGGTACTTACGCGCTAGTTAAATACTGAGTTATACTCTTGGGTTAGGCGAGCCCACAGCACATTTTGTCGCTGATGAGCTGCCCGGCAACGTCGTATTTTGAAGGAGCTTGTACTTGCGGACAAGTTCCTGTCCTGACTTTTCACCATCCGAAAAGAAAATTCTTGATGCCATTATTTTAAGTGAAAATCTTAGAAATGAACCACGAAAAAATAAATATTTATTTTCAAGTAAATCCGTTTAAGTTCTTTGACAAATGATGTCAACCAAGAGCATTCGGTAGAACAACGATTTAAGACTTCTCTAGCATTGTGACGTATTTTAATATAACATTTTTAGCATACAAAGCAGCTTGCAACCTTCATGCAAAATACTTATTTTGGGTTTGAAATGGACAGCATGTTTTGGAGGTAGATTAAGGTGAGTACTCATCTGAGCAATTAAACGTATTGTAACATTGGTTGGTAAATTGAGGAATGATATAATACTGCAAGGTTGCGGTTGAAAAGGAGATGTAGAGACAAAAAATTAAAAGAATATGTTTGGATGATGGTCTTGTTGAGAGGACGAGTAAAAGGCGACTAACAAAACCCGAAAGAGAACACCTTAGAAGGACAAAAATTATTGGTATTGTTCTTAAAAAAGGTCAGGTGGCAGTGCTCTCGACCTGCGTGCGTGTATGACCAGATGTATGAACGTGAACGAAGCAAAAGGAGTAAGCCGGTGGGGTTCTTTAGTGACTGTTCTTACTGTGTGGCATTTAGGTACTCTTCGTTGATATGTTGGATTTGCAAGTCGCGTGTGCTGCAATTTAATTTAATATTAAAAAAAAAACACTGAGCGAATTAGGAGAAGTAACGACCAGCACGACCCCTAAGTCCACGCACCTCTTTCCATGTTGCACGATTTGCCCGCGCTCGTGTTTTTGCTCGATGAAATGTTACACAAGTTGCTTGTTTCTTAGCAAAATCAAGTTTTAACAAAGTGTCAAGCGGCTCGATGTCTTGTTGCAAATGCAAGCTCTAGCTAGTCTGTCCTCACCTTTTGAACATCATTGAGTGGGTGTTGCTGATACCGTGGTGGGCGTTCCTCACCTGTTGCCATGACAACAAATGTCGACTAAAGTTCAAAAATGGACTAAGTCGGCGTTCTGGAATATGGGTGTAGTGTTCTAAACCCGAAAAAAAAAAAAAAAAAGAAAAACTGAAGGCGACGACAAGCAATCGGAATATAACTCTTTGTGTAATAGTATGGGCCCTATGGATATCCCTCTCATAGAAAGGACGCCTGTGCCCCAGCAGAGCACCAGCAACCGAATCTGAAGTCATCAAACCTTTGTTTCTCTATTGCTTCTATTCCGCAAATGACTAACAAAATTACATAAGACAGATAACGGTCTCAATTTGCAACACAACTGTTACAACATTACCTAATTGTCTAGAAGCTATTGTTCTGTAAAATTTAAAGCACAAGTTTCTAGTCTAATGAACTTTCTTTACGACACGACAATAGGGCAGTTAGCAGCGGACAACAGCGACCTACTACAAGAAGCTTAGTACTTTCTGAGTGAAGACATAACGACCGTTAGAAAGCAACTATCGAGGTAATTCATCATCACATTTTACGTGAACTTGTAGCAATCATAATCAAATTGACATAAGGAATGCTAGCGAGGTCGCGGGACTCATAGAATTACCGTGACCCTGGAACATAAAGGGCTATTGAAGGACACCGTGGATTTTAGTCAGTACAAGTCTGACAGTCCCTCCCGCTCTGCCCTGGGTCTGGGAGGACTCATTTGATGATTTTGCCAAGTTTAAAATAAAATAAAAAGGAATGCTAGCGACATCTATGATGCAAATTAAGAACTAAAGTCCTGCATCTTACTATCAGATACGAGTAGTAGTACAAACATCCCGACAACAACTGCCAGTAGCCCGCCAGACACAATCCGGCGGGTCGAAATATGAGGAACTTTACACCCTGAACTTATTGTACCTTATCGTTAACCATGTAAATACCGCGTCACAAATTTAAGATCTACTACAACCTGCTGCAAAAAAGATATGAAATCTATTGATAACTGATACCTAACCAATCAAATGCCTGTAAGTAAACTTCACATGAATTTCTTGCAATGCCAAGCAATTTTCCGCAGCAAGTAACAAACACATAACATAGGTACATAACAATCTTTCAGTAAAAAATGTAGATGCCCACGACGATGAAATGTTTCCGTTCCAAAGTAATGCTGAAAACCTTAATTGTTGACCAGCCGTGATCTTTCCATATATTAGTTTATTAATTAAATCAACAAATGTCAACCAATTTAACAGCAATAAGATTGCATGCAAGCAAGCTCCTTTAAACAGACAAAGACCACACAACCACGGTCCAATTTTCACCTGCATTAAAGCTTACGATCCAACCTAACCCTTTACATTAACATTACAAAATACCCAAGAAACCGCAACCATACATCACTGCTCCCGAACCTAAACTAAATACCGTGAAGTAATTTATTTAGCTGTATTTTTGAGTAACAGTCTTGCTTACACGTCTCGCAGACAGACAGACAAGATAGCTTGTTAAAAGCTCGGCGCGAATTGTACGAGGGCATGGAGTAATAAGTAAAAGTAAGGCCTATCGTCCATGAAGCTACTCAAAAGTTACATTTTACAAGCTCAAATTGCAAATGACAAGCTAGTTTCTTTTTGGGAATGGTATCTCACAGATTACCTAGGAGGTTGTCGTCTGCTTAACCGTAATATCCTGAAGGTGATTCGAGTGTAAAGCCTTCATCTAGAGGCATAGAAACTAAGCGACTGCACGCTAAGGGCACCCCTGTAGGGTACGAGCCTTGGCTTATACCGTCGCTTAGGGAGGACAGCAAGGGACAGGTTGGATCGCATCAAATGAGAAGCCAGAATGTCACGGCTAGTATTTCAATGGCGATCCGTTCACGATGCAACCAATCGTTAGTTAATAACGTTAGGAAGGCACGTCAGTCCTGTGTGCTATAGCTATGATATTTTGACTACTCATTGTGATTTGAGTTTTATGATATGCCGAAATCGCCTCGCTGGAGTGAATGGTTCACGCACTCGGTTTCCACGTTCACTTTTCATTCAGTTTTATTCAAACGTTTCACTTCCAGTAAAAAATTCCGAATGAAAGCCTAAAATGAACAGAAAGTCGTCATGGACGATAGGCCTAAACCAGCCTTAACGCAATCAACAGATTTGTACGTTAGAAATTAAGACTTGTTACTTAGTACTTCGTTCTGCACGTGGATTTAACATTTTATGATCGTGTTGCACCTTGCTTTGAGTATTTACATTATGCAATTTAATGCGTCTTGTCAGTCTGTAGCGAAAAGCTGGGTCGGTATCTATGCACCCAACTGTCTTATTTAGTACACTGATTATGTAACGTACAAGTTATTGCATTTATACTTTGTCTCTGATAAGATTGAGTCGTTTTATGCTTTATTCTTGCTGGCTAATTAATCCACTACTTGTAAGAACAGAAGCAGGTAAAATAATATGACAGCGTTAACCCTGTGGTTATAAGACGCTAACATTTCGCCAGATATGTTTCCACGCAATAGGACGCAGGTCTTTAAAAGAATAAAGCATATTAAGAGAGGGTAGGCTGATGATGAATTAGAACGAATAAAAACTAAAGAAACAATATAATGGGACATGTGGGTGAACTATTAGGTACACCTCTGCCTAACCCTTCGGGGATTACAGGCATGATGTGAAAAAAACAGTACGTAAAAATTTATTTATAGAGGACCTTACTGACCCTTCAGGCCTCAGCATGTCTCAGGACTAAAAATTCGAAAACGTTTGACATCCACCAACCTGCGTTTGGCCCACGTAGTGAATTATGACCACTCAAAGAGATAAGGACTACGTTCCAGCAGTAGGATCAATGTAGGCTGATTCTGCAGGCGACTAAATTGAAACAAAATTCAGCATAATTCTAAAGTATGGAATCACTTATTACATCAACAGTGTTCAACAGCAGATATCCAATTACGACACATTACTACTCAAGATCGAAGCCAACCATTAAAATAAGTTAATTACCGCATTAAAACTGTTTAGTAGTTCTAATTGAGCTATTATCACACCCGAAGTGTTTGGCCATCATTATAAGTACCATTAGTCCGATTTAAATAAAAGGGTGAGTTGGATTCCTAACGGGATCTCGGATGAGGTGGAAATGATTATAGTTATGGCACAAGATTCTTACGGATTATAATCAAATGATCAAGAAACGTTATAAAATTAAGTATGCTAAAGGAAGTATAAAAGACAGTAAAGGAATGCCATAGGATAGATGATGTAAGCATAAAAGACATCTAAAAAAAGAAACCGATTAATCATCAAATATTGGTACTCGAGCTCTTTTAAATTATGTCGATATTAAATTAATTCGATCAGTACTAAACCCAGTAGTATAATAGGTAAAGTACTGATCAAAATACTTTTAATAGTAATAGCAACAACTTCTGCTTAAACCTTACAAATATTTGTTTATCATTACGGGCAGACCCTACAAGCAAGCATCTGATACTGAAGAAAAAGAAAAAGAAATTGAGATTAATTTTACTCAAAAACGAACTTTATCTAAAATATCCTTTTATGAGATCCTTTAAAATATTACCAATACTTAACACTACAAGCCGGTAGAACATGAGAAACCCGTTAATATCACCATAAACCCCTGATCAACCATTATCATCATAGGCGCCGTAATGATGGGAATCGATAAAACAATCGATTGCATTCGATTCGATTCTCGGACGATTTGGGATCGTAAACCGATGGTTACAAATAGGGTCCTTTATTGCTTAATTATCCTTTTAAGGATTTAATTATGTTTTCATAGCGGTTGAAATGTAGGGATGTGTGTTAGTTGGTTTTTGAGCTGATTGTTTAAAGATTTTTTTAATTTACTCTGTTCTTTTGTAAAATTAAAGGATTTTCCTTTGTCCTTCATTTAATGTGTTAAAAGTAAGAAAATGTGCTGTCTGGACAATATAGGTAGTCTGCAATGGCTTTAAGGAATACTTATACTTTTATACTATACTTTCATACTTCAACTTTTTATTTAAGAAATACTTCAAAGCATTGTTTACTGAAAGCTTTTCATTTCATGCACTATCATTTGGACTCGACATTAAATTGTTCTCTTCGTCTTTGTCCCTGACAACTTGTATCCTCCTAGTTGTTTACGGCCTGGAACATTGTCAAAATAATTTATTAACAATAACTGTCTGCTCTTTGACATCAGCAACCGCGTCGGTACGGCTCCTAAGAATAATATTCATTGAAACCACGGCTACAACTAATACTAAACTCTTTGACACTCAGAGCGTAGAGGCGATAATGAAAACACTGTTGCTCATAAAAATAGATACATGTACCAATAAAATGTCCTCCATTCATCCCAAGTGTCAAGGGACGTTTATTCATCGACCAAATGTATAACACCCTAATAACATTTTTAACACGAACCCCTTGGAACTATGAGAACTTGAGTAATTATAGCTCAACAGTCAAGTGTGAAACGCGATAATAAGGGAAGCGACCATTTTTATTGGTCTACACAATATTTAATTTGATTATGACCAAGACGATAGATCGCATTATAATGCGGATACAGAGAAATCGAAATTTGAAATCCTTTGGGGTCTCTAGAGACTTAGTACTTACCGATGACCATACAATTTAAATTGAAGCTGTAAATGATTTGCCTACAGACCTTCATTTCAAATCTGCAAACGGTTTGGATAATCATGGCCAGAATTTACACGTGCCGAGTTAAAAAGTCATAAGATTAATGATGAGAATAATTAAATAATAATATGTATGTATTTTTCTTACTAGATTCCAATAACTTACACGTTGAAGAGCGTACTGAGTACCTAGCACGAATACGTGACGTAAACTTTAACATCGAAAATACAATAATTTTATAGAATTTTGGTTTATTATTTTGCTAGCTTTACTCAAAGATATGCTCATAGTTTTAAAGCTATTCGAATAATGATTTTCGAAACGACCGTTTTTAATTTTCTTTGCGTTCGGACCCCGAACGCGGAAAGAAAATATATATACAGAACTTCGTTCCAGTTTTGACAAAATTCTTTAGCAACCTAATGAAAATGAACATTCAGTTGAAGTGATCGAAATTCCTGGGCACCTCTAGTAGGTATTGATACAGCGACAATCGGTTAAGTCTCAAATCATCGAGCATTGCTTCGTAGAGTGGCTCTTGAATAACTTAAGCAATGTTTTTGCTTCCCACGTCTTTCGAACGCATTTTGTAAATATTATGACTATTGGAACATTGCATAGTCTGTGTTATGACTTTTCTTTTCTTTGTTTTAAAATGGTGAGAAGAAAGATGTAGTCTGATACTTGCATTAAAAGATTTTCAATTAATTATGTAATCTAATCTGGAGAAGCTAATTTTATCACCTCTCAAAATGTTGAAGGAAATGCATGTCCTATGACAGAACACGCGACCTCAACCCCGCACTGGGCCCGCGTGGTGGATTACAGCCCACTCCCTCTGACATAGAGGAGGCCTGTGTCCCAGCAGTGGGATCGTTTTGAATCAGAGAGTACAGATGATGAGGATTTTGGCATATATAGCCAAGTGATATTCTAGTAGTGATAACAACGATAGAAATGCCAATTTATGGGGCTGACTAGCTAACACGCTAGTAGCTGATAAGCTACTGATAAGCTTATTTCATATAATCCTGCTCCTGCTTATATGAATCCTGTTGTAAGTAGTTGTTGAAGTACGAAACAGCTCGAAAGTGATTGTTACTTGTGTAGGCCATCTTGTGTCTTCATAGCTACGCTCATATTTTTAGAACTTTGATTTATCAACGCTCAAGTGCACCAAGCCTTACTCATTCGGAACATTGCAACAACATTAGTTGAATATCAAATATGGGATGACAAGCCATTAAAACTATTTGTCACTCCTATGAGTACTAGGCTAACATGGAAGTGAAGGAAACTAATTTACCACATAATTGCAAAAGCTAACCAGAACGTTTCATGATTAATCCTGTCTTTAATAACCAGTTGCGAGAGTTGCATAACGTGGCGCCTTTAAGTGTTTTCTTATTAGTATAATAAATTGATGCTATGATTGGCAACCATTCATTATTTTGTATAAACTTTGCATTAATATCATGTACAGTGGAAGGCAGTTTGTTTGCATTTAATTGATTTTTCTCGGGATCTTCCTCATCAACTTATAAATTCTGTCTGCTGGACGCAGGATTTTCCAGGAACCTTTCAATGAAACTGTGGCGGGAAATACAACTGTATGTCATTAATTCAATTAGAAGAGCTATGCATGTTTTAATTACATACCCTATAAGCTATGACAAACTTGCTGTATTTCGGAAAATTGTCTTGTCTCTGCGAGCCATAATATAATTGCAATTATTAGACTCACACAATACAAACTTCTAAGAAATCAAGAACTACAGTTTTGGGGGCCAGAAATTAAACTCTTTAATCAAATCGTAATTAAGACAATTCAATTCAAGGTAGTACAAAACAGATAAAACCTGAACCAAACTACACAAAACGTTACTCATTCACTGCAATTATTCTGAACAAGCGAACTCAGTTCAAGCCTAGTATAAATTCGTAGCTTGTCGCCGTCAATGTTGATATGTCGCTCGGCGCTAACGAAGTTTTTGTACCAGCCTATTAGCCCAAGCGTTAAGAATGCTAATCCAATGAACTGGTGCAGCACAGACAGACAGGCTGTCAACACACCGCCCTACATCGCAATCAGTTACAAGTATATTTGATTTAAGTGGACTTCGGGTGAAATAGGTCATTTCGGATAGTCCCGTGGGACTGTGGGAGCCTATCAGGCATTTTGGGTATTTAGGTTGTTGAGAAGCAGGATCTTGTATGTGACAACTGATTTGCCTAAATGTGTCGAAATGGGCATTTGGATTTTGTGATTCTATTTTAGTCTTGTTTTGCAGATGATGCCTTGACATGAGAGATGTTATTTGGTCAGGTTTACTCCACAACCAACCCTGCTGGTTCGCAATGTTATTACCTTTATGAACAGCACAAGCTATTATCTTATGTTTAACTTTAACCTTACTATAAAACTTTACACAAACACTTTAAACAATCGCTGTTTAATTATGAAGCTTATGCAAGTTAGTCGACTGCAAAAGTATTCATTACGATTCATATTTAAGACAAATCATATTGTTAGAAATATCATTTTAATAAGTTTTGCTCTTCTAATCATAATTTCAGACGAAAGACGCCCAATGCTGGACATAGACAACTTCCAAGCTTCGGCACGACCGATCAGTTCAGTGTGTCCTATTTTTGTTCGTCCAGTAACTTCCATTTTCCTTTACATTGCTAGAATTTTGCAGCCTTGATTAATTTTACAATCCAAACATGTGTACAACTCCTAGCAATCAGTAAACAAGACTACCGTGCACTCACCAGCCCTTTACTTTGGTCCTTCACATTCACACGAAACACAACGCAACATATTAATCCTAACAATCCGCTTATCAATCACATTCATTATACGATACCTAATTCGATATTTCGGTGCTCGGTATTTCGGGACTAATTGATTAAAATAAAAGCAAGCGATTAATTAATCGCAGATTTATTTATGCTCATTGAGTTGAGTCGGTATGCTAATGTGTGGAGTTTTGTCAGAATCAGCAGGGATTCCAGCGGATGTCATGTTTTTACACCTTGTTTGAAGGGTGGTTAAGTAGCAACTGAACTTGCTTGTTAAGTAACAATTCTCTCAATTTACTGATTAAGTCAAGCCTTCGCTTGTCTAGGACGTTTGCGGTAGCAAACGGGTAACTTAACAACTGTAGATTTCGTGTGGAACATGGTTGTGAATGTAGAGCATGCAGCAGTTTTTCTTAGCTTAATAAGACAGTCAAACTGGTTCGCAGTGGTTGTTTATGTCTACTAAAACTATGTAGAAGAAAATCGGCAAAATTACAGAACATGATCTCAAGTCTTCAACATTTTCAAATAAAAGAAAAACTTAATCAAAACATGATTTAAAATTTCATAAACTCACCCGTTTAATTTATAACGCACCATATAAACGAAACTTGAAAAAAAATCTTGAAACCCATAAGCCACCCATGACGAATCCCAAGCTCTAAGTCATAAAAGTTGACCCACAACAATGCATTATTTACCATTATATATCGGCAGGGCGACACACAGACTAATCACAAATATAAACATCACGCTAACGTAGGTGTAAAAGCGGATAGCAGCAACAACTCTGTTTGGATACAACACTAAAGCTACCAAAAACTTGACAATGAAATTGTATGGCCCAATATTGACCCTTGCGGTACGCCTGCGTTCCCACGATGTCCTGACGAAATTTCTCATGAAATAAACTTCTTTAATGTTGGAAGTAACACTAGAGGGCGCCTGCTCCCCAATATGAAGGGTAAACAAATTGCAGAACAAATATTGAATCTGATTATTCGGGTACTCGGCTGGATATGGGGCTCAAAGGCGGCTTTTAGATCACAAAAGACGTGGTAATTGAATTGGATTTTTGTGTAATCGCTGACCACTTTTGATCCTTGTTTAACATCTTTACTGGGCCGTGTTGGGAGGTGAAGTTTTTTGGTTATGGATTTAGTTCTGGTTTCATGTATGAGACTAGTCATCAAATGGGTTAATTCACTTGCCTTAATTCGGAGTGTTAGCACTTTCTACTCCACTGAAATGAACTTCATGTTGAAGCTTTCTTGGAACGCTTTCTTTATATTTAGATCTTTTACCCGCTACCCTATTTAGGAGTCTATCAAGCTGGGAAATTATTATGAAAGGACCGAAATTCTAGAATGTCATTAAAATCTTGGCTGACAGCAGTAACCTCGTAGGATATTGATGATGATTCATTGTGACCATAGTTCTTTAAAAACAGTAGGATTTTGTCTTATGATATTGCTATCATCTACATCTAAAAGCTTATGAGTCAAACTCTCAAGAAACTCCCCCTAGAGAACGAATGTACGTTTGTCTAAGATTAAATCCATCGTTCGTACTTTATCCTTTTGATTTATGAATGCCATGCACTTGACGTTTGCATTTAAGTATAATTATCACAAATCATAATGTTTGAATTGCATTTACTGTACAAGTTTGTATGGCTCAGGAGTGATATTTTGTTAAATAGACTTCTACATCTACACATTTAAAACCGCAATCGATTTTGAATCGAATGACCACTGTCTTCTAAGTTCTTATTTCTTTGAAACTCTTCTTGTATATAGCCGATACGTTCTAGAACTTTTATGATATAAAGTGCTTTAAATGTCTAGTTTTAAAGCTGAAATTGCTATGAATAGAAAAGTAAAGGTGGTACAACATTGCCAGAGCTCCTGCTGCGTTGTTTGTTACAGTTGTCAGTGAAGTAATTTAAATTTATCAGTTATGGTTACGCGAAGGTTCCAATTTTGATACCGACGAATTCGCGAAATGGGTTTTCATGGTGGTACCGTATCGCACGGCGGATAATCGACCCTAACAGTAATTATCTAGAATTATGTTGTAAGCAAATCGAGGACCATAACTAGTATCCATTTGATTTAGACTTGAAATGACATGTTAGAAGTGGGATGCCACCCAGTTGCAATGATTTAATAAAGACAAAACATGCCTAAACATGCCATGGCTTTGTAATCTTTGAAGAACTGTTAAGTCACCAAACTACATCACGTCTTGCTCTTTTCCAAAAACTGACGATTTTTTTAAGCCCTACCGTGGCAATTTAGCAATAGCCCCTGATTCAAAATAGAGAAGACATAAAAATAATGTGTGAACCGTATCGTTGAATGCACACCATCACTGTAACAAGACTTGTCCAATAACATTCACTCTAGTGTTATGATAAAAAGGTCAATAGGACACATTAAGTTCTGATGATACCTTCAGAAAGTACCCAGCGGATCTATTCATACCCCAAAATAAACGGCACATACATATTCTCATAATAATAACTTGCACAAATTCTTCAGCTAGCGCCACGTGTATAGCGGAAATATAATCCTCCACTGCATCACTATTTACAAGACTTGGCAACGAGTTCGTAAACTCACTTACGAAGTGTCAAAACTCAATTTTACACGCAATGCTAGGAAAGGATGTAATAATCTGTGAAGATGATTTGATTATGTTGTACGGTATTAAGATTTCCTTATGAATGTGGCTTTCGCAGAATGAAACAAAGTCTGAGAATCGCGGCTTCAGCTTCATCTTCAGCTGTCTAATAACATGCTTATCTAAAGAGCTAGTTTCAAATGATTTCTCATATTAAAACTAACTGTATTCAATTACTACTAATATTATAAAGTTGAAGAGTTTGTTTCTTTGGTTGAACGCGCTAATCTCAGGAACTACTGGTGCGAATTGAAAAATTGTTTTAGTGTTGGATAGCCCATTTATCGAGGAAGGCTATATAACATCAAGCTACGCAAAAAGAAAACAAGTCAGAAGCGGCGGGAGATACCGCGGGGCACAGCTAGTCATATGATAAACAGGTTTTTGCTTTAAAGTAAAAACATCTATAAAGTCTCATCAATTTCTGAGTGAATCATCTTTCCACCCGCTCTTACCGTCTTTCTTGTACCCATCTTCTTCTAGTGCCTCTCCATTTGCTGAAAGTTGGCCATCACCTCGTAATATTTGAGCCCTCAGTCCATAGTAACCTCTGTTATGTTCTTCTTCTTATTCAAGTTAGTCTGACCTCTCATTTAATCATAATTTAAAATAACTCAATATCCACTACACGACTGCCTGGAATCTAAAGTCTAAATTATTATAACTGCAGCCTTTATAATATTGTTAACTACATCATTACCTCGAAAACACCGTAATTCATGTTTCATAACATACGTATTATCACGGATTTGCTGGTTAACAGGTGCCCATTTGGCGTCCTTACCCAAGGAAGCTAGTTAGGTGTCAACCGATTATATCTGGGACTGGAGTCACGATTCCGGATTATAATAAACTGAATATCCATCTACGGAGTTGGAGCCAGTGGTGATTTCGCTTTTAGAAGAATATATGGCTGTTAGAGTAACGGGACATGAAAGATTTAATGGTGCAATCGGAAATTATGATTCTGTTGATAGCCGTAATGTATGAGTTGGTTGAAAAGTTCATGTTTCAACTCTTAAGCATGTTGAATGACGGTTTAATTAACTAACTTTGCAGGAACAGCTTTCAACGCTATCATTTACATCGTTTAGATAATGATAATATGCAACACCTATAACTCTCCCATTCCTATTGCGTACATTAGTATAAATAATGGAGACTTCAAACGAGTACCAACCTAACCTTGAATCTCTACCACACGACTTCCTTATTCTATTCTTCAATATTTGCCATTGCCCTGAATGAACAATAGATAAAGAAAAAATATCTAACCAATCAACAACGTCACGGATCATTTACGTCCAATCAAACCTATTGTAACTAATTAAAAATATTTCTCCTTTGTTTCAGATACATCACAAACGTTTGACCTCTTACGAAGAACAAAATTACAAAGGTACCTATCATTAACTACTTGTTACTACCGTCATTATCAATTATTGTTTTGGCATTGAAAAAACAATGCAGAAAATTAAAAAAACCGTAAATGTCAAATCGATCAACATAAATCTCTATGAAAATACAATAAAAAGTAATGATAATGGTTGGGAGAATTGTATTTATGAAACTATGGATGACTCGTTCATTGATGCAGCAATTTAGAGATATGTCGATACGGGAGCATTGATTTTAATCGATGTTGTTGAGTGCAAAAACGTGTCTTGTGAATAAGTAGCAAATAATAATGAAGCTGATAACAGAGTTGCCAAATTTTGTCATCATTGTGAGGTAAATTAGGAAAAACTATCAATGGAATTCACCATATACAAAACTAAAAATGAAAAAGTACGTAGTTACTTTAATTTGGCAAACCTATTTGTTTTATTTTCTGGTTTTTCGGGAAAAAAGAAATGCTTCCGCAATTTATTTTTTATATTAGTGGGCCGTCCATCAGTGGTGCCGTCAATCATTTTACCTCTCAACGTTCCATACCAAAATTCCTAAAAAAATCTTCACTGAAATTCGAATCCACATCTCAATCTGATCAAAGCCAATTATGACTTTGGAATTCCCAACATCCATTATAATAACAGTGCCATGACTAAACCTGTTAACAGCCGATGACAAACGACGTGACAAACGTCGCTGTTAATTTGTCACCACTTCGTTTTTTTCTTTTCTGTCATTCGAGCACTTTCATTGAAACAGACGGCTTTCTGGCTTTCTTCTCATCTCAATTTAGATTTTTAAACGGCTTTACTTATTGTGGCGATTCACTTTGAAGCTTTTAAGTGATCATTATGAATGTCTCTTGATTGATTTTTGGCTTCGTTGTTTTCCTTTTTTTTTGTGATTTATGTTCGGATATATCTTTAGAACTACACTTAGTATTGTAGAAAGTTGTTTATTTGGCTTGATTTATTCATCATCATCATCATCATCATTTCAGCCGAAAGACGTCCACTGCTGGACATAGGCCTCCCCCAAGTGTCGCCACATTGACCGGTCCCGTGCGTCTCGCATCCAGCGGATCCCTGCAACCTTTACGAGGTCATCGGTCCACCTAGTGGGAGGCCTTCCAACGCAGCGTCTTCCAGTTCGCGGTCGCCACTCCAGAACTTTTCGGCCCCATCGACCATCCGTTCTGCGAGCAATGTGCCCTGCCCACTGCCACTTAAGTTTGGCTATTCTTCGGGCTACGTCGGTAACCTTGGTTCTCTTGCGGATCTCCTCATTTCTGATTTGATCACGCAAGGAAACTCCGAGCATAGCCCTCTCCATTGCCCTTTGGGTGACTTTCAGCCTTCTGATGAGGCCCATTGTGAGCGACCACGTTTCGGTCCCGTATGTAATCACTGGCAACACACACTGGTCATAGACTTTCGTCTTGAGACACTGCGGTAAGTTGGACGAGAAGATACCACGCAACTTCCCGAACGCTGCCCAGCCGAGTCGGATTCGACGATTGACCTCTTTCTCGAAGTTAGACCTACCTAACTGGACCGTTTGTCCCAGGTAGACATAATCGTCTACAACTTCGAGTGTAGAGTCTCCGATCTTGATAGGAGTGGGTGTTACATGGGCATTCAACATGACTTTGGTTTTGTCCATGTTCATTTTAAGACCCACTCTTTCGGAAGCTCTACTGAGGTCATCGAGCATTGTACTGAGGTCCTCCATGGTCTCAGCCATGACCACTATATCGTCGGCAAACCGAAGGTGAGAGATATACTCGCCATTGACGTTGATGCCTGGCCCTCTCCAGTCCAGAACCTTGAAGACATCCTCCAGTGCAGCGGTGAACAGTTTCGGAGATATGACGTCTCCCTGTCTCACACCTCGCTGCAGAAGGATAGGTTTCGAGGTCTGGTCCTGAAGTCGGACTGACATGGTGGCGTTTTTGTACAAACTCTTCAGCACCTCGATGTACCGATAGTCGATTTGGCACCGTTGGAGAGACTGCAGTACAGCCCAAGTCTCGATCGAATCGAAGGCTTTCTCGTAGTCCACAAACGCCAAGCAGAGAGGCAGGTTATACTCTTCGGTCTTCTGTATAACCTGGCGCAGCGTATGTATGTGGTCTACGGTGCTAAAGCCTTTTCGGAATCCGGCTTGTTCGGGAGGCTGAAAATCGTCAAACCTGCGCGCGAGACGATTCGTGATGACTCTTGAAAACAGCTTGTAGACATGGCTTAGAAGTGAGATGGGCCTATAGTTCTGCATTAATTCAGCAATTGATATTTTTTCCATCAGGACTATTTGCAACACAAATCTTTAACTGCGTTTTGTGCTAGATAATATATTTAAAACATCTTTTCTATTATCATCATCACCTGCCTTGCCTTTTCCTAACTATGTTGGGGTCGGCTTCCAGTGTAACCGGATGCAGCTGAATCAGTATTTTACATGGTAAAAAAGTGGTGAAAAGGCATGGGTCCTTTTTGGGAGATCTTTTCTACTATATCATCAAATGATTGACAGAAACATAACGATGTATTGAATTCGTTTAGCACTAAACGTATTAGTGAATTCTGATGCAAGCGGGCCAATCATATTCGTTTAATTATACGCTTTACAAGTCCTATGAATTAGCCAAGTCCAGATACTATCAAAATATAATAACAATTGGTTGATTGGTTTGATTTTGATAAAGTCAACATTCCATTTGAAGAACAGTTTATTGAACCTAGACTCGATATCTGCGTTATGAATGATGTAGCCATACCCATAGTTAATTCAATAAACCTGATCTAACTGATAACCTGGTCCATATATGGGATCAAATTAAGTGAATGTCAGAACAAATTGCGATCGCCATAGGACCATGTTAAGCACGTAATGAATTGTTAATTGTTCTAATGGTCGACGTATGACATGATTACTGCCGCGTCGATAAAATCTGTGATTGACTGATAGAGCTGCGCGTGAGTTGAGTTTGCCAATGGGTTTGGCATTTGTTTTGACATTTCATAAATGTGAAGTTGTTGCACGATTGACATTGGTGAAAAAATGTGATATTTGAATGAGAAAAACTCTGAACGTTGTTGTTTTCGGCTTTTATATCAACCCTTATTTTAATATCGTCAAAGGTGGAAATTTATGAAGGAGTTGGGCACCACGCGGAAGCAGTATTTCTGATAAATTACAAATTTATATTTTTATTTCCATTTCTGGAAGTAAGAGGCCTAGCCATGTTTGACATTATTAAATTATGAGTAAATAAACTGATCATGCGCATACTAACGAGCACTAAAATAGTTTCTGTATGCAAATCGGAACCCGGCAGCAAGCTAGTTAAACACCGTGAAAAGATGTATGGTGGTCCCGCGAAGATATAGGAACGACACTCTTGACAACAATTTAAAGGACTGGCAACACTTTAGTGCGTAGGCATAGTCAAATACATAATTGTTTTATCCTTAGTACGCCATAAAAGACCTATTTGTCTGTGTAACCATTAGATGAGTTATAAAAATGGTAAAGCAAGTGCAAATTCAACATAAAATATGCAGCATTTAGAACAGACAAATGAGTGTCGCCAGTTCACTTCGAGACACTTTGAACTTCATTGTGAACTGTCAAGTGCATTTCTCCAATTCACAGGTCAAGTTTAACCAACTATTTTGATTGGTGCAAATTGGCGCCAATGTTTCAAACCATTCTGTCATCTTCTATCAATGAAACACATATGCCATCGCCAACGATAAATAATGCCTTTTTAATTTTGAACTTTAACTTCCAGAAATAAGGTTGAGTTTGACAGAGTTTTATTTTGGCAAAGAAATATAAGTTTGTTTCGCGTTATTGTATCTGATTATCGCTTTGTATCATAGATCTGTCATTAAAAGGTTTGAAGTAATTCTGAGTCATATGATATTTATAGACGTTTGCTCAGTAACGATTTTACCTTTCGATTATATATTCACTAAATAAGTGCTTTGACTGACAGATTTAAGACGTCATAGAAGTACTCGCAAATCTCAAAGACTAAATATTGAGTCGGACATGTTTTTTGTAGAATTTCGTTACATACGACAAGACATTTATGACGTATGAAAGTCTAAGTTTATAAACACCACGAGACACAGGATGATTTTAGAAGACACTAGTGCTAGAACAGACTTTCACCAGCATTTATAGTCAGCAAAAAAAAAGTATGGACGTTTTAATGAAATTATTATAAATCATCGTTAGAGGATAATTCGCCGATAGTAACAGCGATACTTAAAACTATATAAGATTAAACTTATACGAAGACAATAATTGACACAAGACGTCATATTTTTACCATCAAAAAAGACAATAACACTCAAGATATGGCAATTGAAGTTAGGGTAAAAAAGTTATTATAGCAAGTGTTCATTTTAATGATAATGAAAAAGATATCAAACATACAAGCGCACTAACTAACACACCATTAGTCTAATAAAGCCATGATAATTAAATGTTTCGCTAAGTTAATAGAATAACAGGCGCTAGCGAGCAATTAACTAAGATTGATAGCTCGACAGTTCGCAAACACGGCAAAATTGCCGCTCAACCGTACCAGTCATATGATTCATAGACTCGGTTTTCAATTAAATTTATTGAGCCTTAGCTTCAGGCTCTATGTGAAGGATTTGATTACCTCTTTTCCTAACTTTAATGTGGTGAGTGGGTATTTACTCAGTAAGTTGAGCTTTATTAATTTGTTTTACTGACAGTTCAATTCTGAGATGCCAGTTTTTGAGACTAGCTAAATTCTGCCTCAATATTTCTAGCTTCAAATTCACTGCGTTCAAATCTAACGTCTCATAACCACTTAAGACCACTACAGTTTTTATCATTTCAAATCTAGCTTCATTGTCCAAATTGCTTTCAGCTTTTTAGGTTTTAAATATAAAACCCTATTTAAATTCCTACCCACCGCAGGCATCATAATTTTCATTGCGAATTTCACACGTACTTAAATGAAAAAGCTTTTGGTTATTAAATTGGTCCTTCTGTAAAGACCTACCGCAGTACTGCATCATCATAATCTTTTATCACTAACCTAGATCTTGGGAAAATTTTGCATACAAAAGCTTCAAGGTATTATCACTTACGTTTAGTTCTTTCTGCAGGCAATTCGCGCATTACGTTTATTGGCGATAAATCGCGAACGCGAGCGCTGAAAGAAATCGTCTGCGGTCGTTACTGTTTAAGAGGAAAAGTGCGGGTGGCACATACGGTTGGAGAATTTGGAAAGTTCCACAAATTCAATGTTATTTTGTTCAAATTAGGCTCAGAATCAGTAATTTTTGAAACTCAATACTACATAGGACGGACTCCCAAAATACCAGGCATTGTCCACTTCATTGTGTTAAAACTGGGAAGAAGAAGTAGTGGAACAAATTTCCCAGAAACACACAACAACATAAACAATACGAATAAATATAGTCAAACTTCGAATTACATGTAAATTCCTACTGGAAGCTGTCCTTTTAAAACAATTTGATGAGATACACTTAATTTTACTTAAACATCAGATTTAATATCACTTATCATTAACACTAGAAACCGGATATTTACCATGTTTACTGATTGTTTTGAGTTCATCCGTGATCATGGTGCTTGCAACAGCGCTAAAATATCGGGAACTCTAAACAATCAGTAGACAGGGCTATGTACCCACATAGCCCATTTCTAGTGTTAATGATAATGTTAGTGACCATGATAGTTTAAAAAAATTAATACCACTCGCCAATTTATGAGCATTCACCCTTTTCTTCATAATCACTTTCGAAGTCGTGACATTTCAAAACGAGACCTCCTACATTTTTATTCTCAATCTGATTTGTAATATGGCACGTGTGTACCCATCGTTCATTCGGTGGTAGGTAGAGATCTCGGCCGGTGGTCCCTTGAGCACAGTCGTCGATAAATCCGACCATGTCATGTTCTGCACCCACATTTTTATTCATCACTTCGCGATCTTTTTATTATTTGAGCTGTTGAAGACTCCCGCGGTTTTCTTTAAATTTATTATGTCGATGAGCTGTTTCTTGTTCATAAATTCTCTTTGGAGATATTTTATTGGTCTCGAGTTTATTAAACACGTCTGCGAGCTCTTTATTTGATTTCGGTACATCTTGTTAATCGATTTCTTTATTTATTGTTTTATTGTTATCGTTGTTTTGAAACGTAGCAATCTGGGAGGTATTTTGACAGGATTCGAGAGTAACATTTAATATCTTCTTTTACATTATACACACATTACGTCTGTAATCCTCGAAGGATTAGAGTGAGATAGAGACCTTATAGAATACCCATATTTCGCCAGTTACGTTCCATGTCCAGCTCCCTATGGGCTAGCCTATTGCCATCACCCGGGCACAAATCCAGAATCTGTGGCTGTTACTGGGAAATTCCTGATAGAAAAACCCAATAAAACTGCACGATCTGCCAATTGAACCCAGGACCTTATACTCAGCAGTCACGTTTTCGACCAAGGAAGTATTCATAGTTTTCCATATTGGATTTAAACAATATTGGCGAATTGTTGTGGGTGGTAATATTTTCATCAACATAGCACTAACAAAAACCATAACCCTAAAACAAATCTATTTTCACATTGAAAACTTAAAACAATTTAATTTCCCCCATAACTTTCCTTCTAACAGCAGTTCACTAAACTGACGACTTCCTACTCATGCGGTCCTGGTCGTAATCACGTGCAAACGGCCAAACAATCAACACTTTGCCTGTCTAAAGTAGGAAAGCTGAGTTTTAGACACAACAAGAGCAATGCTTAGGCTATTTTTAAACTGCGTTTACATCGTGCGAGTCAAAACATTGTTTAATTTTAAACGCGCGATTAGAGTTCGCAATCGTGTAGGTGGCTGTTGATTTAGCAATTGTATGTCGCCTTGTTAATACAATAGTCATGTTGTAATAGCGTTTAGTTCGTTGTGTTTTACACCTGCTTGCTATTGTATTGTGTGGAATGTTAATCTGAGAAAAGTAACTTGATTTATGTCGCGGGGAAAGGGAATGTATTAAATAGTCTTTCTACCGGATTTTTATCTCTTTGCGGTCTTTTCAAGTAGATCATCGATAAAGTTAATCGTAGTTAGAAAAAGCTCTTAGGCAACCTGATCGTATCTTAGCAGTTATTCTTGTGTCCACATTCACTTTTTTCACTCCCATATCATCTCTCATTTCTCTAACATCTCTACTCTTTTCATTATTTTTTCTTTGATCTTTGTCAATGTCAAAACACGTAGCATTGTTAGTAACCCTCTCTAAACGATCAAATCAACACTTAATCAAATCAAATACATTTATACTTTGAAATTCCGTCCCAATGTTAATACAATTACAACATCCGCTTCCTAAGTAAATTATAACGTAGCAACAAGAAAGTGTATGCAATGTATTTGTGTACCAATCGTAAATTACGCTAGGGAAATGGCTACAACTACTATGTTAGTACAACCAACTGCACGTATAAGGTAACTATTTGACATTGGCAGTGAATTTATGTCGAAATGAAAGGGCGGTTTTTTGTTGTTCAAGTGATGCTTTGTTGCGTAGTTGACTGTACTTGCGGACTAACTAGGTGTTCCTATTCTAAACAGATGTTCGTTATTGGTTGTATAAGTGTAAAGCGTATGATTTAATTATGATTGTGACTTTCAAGGTGACATGATAATTATTGGTATCATAATTGGTTAAGATATTCTCCTTTTGCTTATTATAATTACTTGTTTCTCTATTGATTGTGTTTTCTACGCCGTTATAAATGACGTTATTCGAATGCTCGGAAATTGTTCGAAACTGTTAGCGTCCTAGTACTTTTATTAAAAAGATTTTTTTTTAAATACCTTTCTATTAGATAATTATAGTCTATCTCCGTCACAGTTCGATTCTCTCTTTGAAGAGAGCAGTGAGAATTGTGCGCATGCACAGACTGACTCTATACTGTCGTTTAGACAGATTATCGCTCTACAAAATGACTGCCCTCACACTTGCCTCAAAACTGCCAAGTTAAGTAAACCCCGTTTTGGCACCAGATGAAAACATTCTGTGCGCACCTGCTAAGCCCACAATACCAGTTCTCGAATTCTATAATTGGAAACAAAACATTTATTAAAGGTTATGACGACAAAGTAGTAATAACTATGTTTTGCTCAAATTATTTATTGAAACATTTGGAATAAAACACAACTGACTTCAAAGTCGCTAACGTGAAGGCTAACTCATAATGTTATAGCCTTGTTTTGGCACAGACAACATACAACTTACTAGTATTCACTGGTTTCGGCTACCTTGTTTAAATATGGCAATCAGTGTAACTATGTGAATCAAATGTGATCGTAATTAATATGAATCAAGGAAAATGAAAACAGTTCTTTGCATGTATAAACATAAATCCCTCGAAACTACAATCTTTTTAGAAATAAAGCCTATCTCACCCAAGCACTTATAAGTCTCTTTCGATTTCCCTCTTATACCTTTAATTTAATGATAAATAATGCCACGCGGCAGGCCCAAAAGGAGATGGCGGGACGAACTCGACTTTTTTCAAAAAGATTGGCAAACAACAGCACTGGGTAAGTGGAAAGAGGGAAGGGAGGCCTTTGCCCTGCAGTGGGACACAAATGGCTGATAATAACAATAATGCCAGCTTGTGGAAGAAAATTATCCCCTGCATTCCTAATTAGACATTGAATTTAAAAAATGCCACGCCAATTTTTCCAACCTCATTGAATGCGAATAACACAACTGCACATTGTAAGACATATCCATAAATCGTGCAAACGGGCCATGCAGGCTATACATGAGCTATACACGAACTATACAAGCCGGTCCACCTGTAACCGCTCGTAATCCGTGCGATAGCCATCGGGGAGTGCCTCCTCTCGCTTCGTTCTAGATAACGTACTGTTGAATGCTCAAGTTGTGGAATTCTTTCTGGGCTTTTATTTGTCAGCTGTTGACTTTCCAATGTAATTTCTTTTTTCCTAGCCTACTCTTTCCTGCTCCTCATTCACCTGCATCCTCCTTAAGGCTTCCTTACATCCCAGAAATGAGTAGAGATGTAATTTTAATATGGTTGCCTTAAAAATGGTGTCCTGTCAGACAAAAAGCGTGACTTAATTTTAAAAAGATTGCCATGACAAGGCCTTCATTTTATAACTACTTAGTAGTTTTTCTACGAGTTTTTTTTAAAGCTTATAAATTACGTCAATACTCAAAACTAAACCAAATTCTAATGATCTAACTAATATCTGTCATGGCGAAAAACAAAGTTCACTTTTGCACCAAAATTAAATCAATATCTTAACACTTGCGTACACCTCTGTACCTCATACAAGATCAAGATGCGAGTCCGAGTGTATTCGGCTTGATGTCTCAATTAAACGTTTTTATTGGCCAATTTGCGCTACACAGCGACACAAGAAAAAAATGGCAGTCGTTTATAATCTCCCTGTTTTTAATCTTTATTCAGTTTAAATTGATGTAGGTTATGTTTTTGTAGCTGTTAATGGCCTTATATGTCATTGTCATGATGAGTGTGAATTTTTAACTGGATTTTGCTGGACATTCTTTTTGAAGTTTTTTTTTTCTTTCCCGTGCATTCTGCTGTCGAAGCCTAGACCCATATGTCTTGGAAATGGCCTCTGGTTGAACGAAGGGCCTCGATGTAGCCTCTTTTCCCTTGAAGAACGTGGAGATCCTCCTATGGGAGTATAGAAACGAAGAAGTCAAGAGTGCGGAATATACTTGCGCTCAACGCGACATACCTCTCAAAATGTTTAATTTCCTATTTTGGGGACGAATTTTCATAAATCCTTCGTTAGTCCATGTCTTCTTTACATCACTTACTCGTGCAAAATTTCAAGTTTCCAGACGACTATTTACGCAGTTTCATGTCTGTCAGAAAGTAAATTAAAAAAATTATAAAGTAAAAGACGTTTCAGAACTATCTTCATCAAAAAACGCTTATTTTTGAAAGTCTTCCTGTAGAACCGGAACTTTATTAAAACAAAATGTAATCTCGAGCAGCCTTGCTTTGTTAATAGTGCATTGACAACAAGGCAATACAAATAAATGGTTAAGGTATTAATTCTTCTCAATTCATTCATTAAATATCACCATAGATTCAATAATGAGTTGGCTAAAGGACAATAACCTTACAGCCAATGTTTCTAAAACCAAAATTGTACAATTCTCGAATTATAATAACACTCAAATACAAACCTTAGACTTACATTATAATAACGTTAAAATCGAAGATGTCCCTGACACAAAATTCTTAGGTATTACCTTGGATAGATACTGCAATTGGAAAGCACACACAAACCGCATATGCTCTAATCTAAACAAATTTGTTTTTGCACTAAGAAGGCTTAGAAAATTGTCAAGTTTAAAAACTGCCATGACTGCGTACCATGGCTACGTTGGCTCAATACTCAGATACGGTCTGCTTGTATGGGGTAACTCTACCTTCGTAAAAAAAGTATTTATAACCCAAAAGAAATGTATCAGAGCCATTTACGGCGCTGGACCTCTCGATTCATGTAGACCTCTATTCAAAAAGTTGGGTTTGCTTACTCTTACTAGCTTATACATTTTAGAAGTAGGGATGTTTGTTAAAAAACACCCAAATCTGTTCTCTAAAGTAATTGAAACTAAAAAGTTTCTCTCTAGAGATCCCACCAAACTGGCCATAACAAGATGTAGAAGCACTCTCTTTCAAAACAATTGCTATAGCATGTCGGTCAAAATCTTCAATAAAATACCGAAACAAATCAGAGAACTACCAATTAATTATTTCAAAATGAAACTGAAGAAATGGCTCTTAAATAACGTGTTCTATACAATTAATGAGTTTTTTGACTTATAAACCCATTTGTAATGGTTAAGTAGCTTTTGTTCCTATTTTATTAATTTGTTATGTTTTTTTTTTTCTAATTTTATTACATTTTCTTAAATTTTTAACTAATACTAGTACCTAAACCAAGAGTACATTGTGTCAGGTATTTTAATTTTAAGTTTGCATGCTGAAGGAAGTCAGCGAAATGTGTGAAACCTTTTATTTTATAACACCATCATGTACCATATTTCATGCAAAATAAAGAATCTTGAATCTTGAATCAAGATTTGCGCCTGCCTGTGTAAATTAGTGCCAACAGGGTGGAAAACTGTCAGTCTCCGGCCATATTTTAGACAATAACATTAAACTAAGCTAAATAAATTTATATTTGTCCAAGTTAAATACCTATTTGTATGGTAATAGACATGTCAGACGTTAAATTAGACTAAATAGGTAACAGTTGTTATAACTTGTTGTTTCGGCATTCCGTATTGGCTCTTTGGTCACTTTCATGGATTTCATTTGAGCCTGTCAGTGCTTTGCTTCCAGGCTACGGTTCCGTTTTTATATAAGAAGTTACATTAGTGTAGCACGCGTAGCTTGACCACCGTAGAAACCAGTTTTGTCGACAGAAGAATCGACAAAATAATAGATCAACAAAAGATATCTGTCATTCTGTCGATTCTTCAGTCGACAAAACCCGTTGCTACGCGTGCTGGTGATCGCTGGAAACAATGTAGGTAATGTAACAAACTTGGAGTTAAAGTAAATAAAGATACAAAATCACTCTTAACGAATGCGCACCTTTATTTAGTAAGTTTTGCGATAATTTTAAGTCTGTTAAAACTTTTACTTCAATGTTTTCTGCTTTCCCATTGGTTGAAATCAGTAAACGTCGAAGAAAATACTCACACATACCAAATAATTACAAGTAAATAGACTTCACAGTTCTCATGAAACAAAATGATTCCGTCTAAGCATTTCACCTAGTGAAAACCAACTACAGCAATTTGCTATTCACCACCTCAAGCCAATAATCGGGCAAATTCTAAACAAAAAGCATAAAAACACGATAAAAGGTCCACCTCATTACACGGCCACCATTTCCTGTCTCATAGGACATGAAAACGGCCATAAGTAATGGCCGTTTGGCCGTACACCTCAATAGCCTGGACGAGCGGGCATGATATTTTACAAGCCTGTAAACTTGGATAGACTATTTGACCTTATCCCGTGGGCCTGACGTTTATTCCTAGTAAATAACAAAAATTTTATGCTAGACCACACTTGTGGAGTTTCTTTTTTTGCCTGTTTTCGTCTTGAACAATGTTAGAGATATGGGAACAAAGATGGACCGAGAATCTAATCTAATCAGTTTGGAACTTGCATGGAAGTAAAACAGTATTGTAACGAGTATTTTTACGAAGAAGCCAAAAGCACCATCTCAGGTAAAGACGGATGCTTCTGCTTTCTTCGTAAATCAACAATTATTACCACAGTTACTCTAATAAACTAATTTTCCTGTCAGAAACAGCACAGACAGTCTTCTCTCAACTTCTAATCTGTAGAAATAAAGATTGATATTGAAAATTCCTACATGTTTCTAGCATGATGTTTATTTTTTTCCAAAAAAAATAACCCGTATAAAATTCAGTATTTGTCAAATTGCAAAAAAGTTTGTTGCTCACAACTTAATAGTAACTTAGTAGTAAGTGTGTATTTCAATTCTCAACTAAGTCAAAGACACAGCTTCGTATGTAGATTTAGTTGTACTTAATAGAGTTCTATGTTACCCGCGTGCTGGGTGGTGTTAAATACGAGTAATCAGCTCAGATAATAACAGTCCCACAGCTAACAGGTTGCAAGACATGTGTTTAGGACTTTTTGCTTCACTTTTGTTATTATACCTGCGGTAGGTGAGGTTTGTAGTTAGTAGGTAGGTTTTTTGTAGAGAAACACTACTAAAATAATTTGGATGATTCTTCGTAGCTTCCGTAATGTTTCTCAGAATATGGTAGTCTGCAATATAGCACGTTATTTAATTTGATCTTCGACCCAGCATGATCCACAGCCCGACTTCAATCACTACTGAGTACAGTCTCTCTTTGCCAATCTACTCGCTCCATCTAGGTGTCAACCGTGATGGCGACAATGTCGTCTGCCCATCTCGTCTGCCACTGACCCTCACCATCCGTGCGATCTTCGACTGATCTCGTGTTTTTGTTCCTACCAGCCATTGTCTCTCTTATGTTTACCGTCGCGCGTCGATTAATAATACGTGCTTACTGTATACACTCGGCTGACTCGAACGATTCTTAAAAAAATATTTCAAGGAAAATGACAATCGGGCACGCCGCAATCGCGGCGGTAAGACCCCTCTTTGAGGAGTGGCTGGATAGGCGTCATGCGTCCTGACCTACCGCATGACGCAGGTCCTCACCGGACACGGAAGTTTCGGGAGGTACTTGTGTCTGATGGGGAAGGAGGAAACGCCTGGGTGTCACCACTGCGAGGACCGCCCGGAGGACACGGTGGAGCATACGGTGCGGGACTGCCCCGCTTGGGCAGAGCACCGCCGTGTCCTCGCGGCGGCGATAGGCGGAGACCTCTCGCGCCCGGCATTGGTCGAGGCCACGCTGCGGGGCGATACGGAGTGGGAAGCGGTCGCCTCCTTCTGCGAAGCAGTCATGCTCACGAAGGAGGCGAGCCGCGTGAGGGAGAGGACAGCGTCCTCCCTCCACCCCAGCCGCAGTGGTAGACGCCCACGGCGCCGGACGTCGCACGGGCAGACGATCTCCGGCCACCGTAGGCATACGGGCGGCGAGTAATGGGCGACTCGCTGTACGACCAAGGACCATGCCCGGGTCGACGGCGCGTTGTGTTCCACGCGCACCTCAAAGAGTGTCAGCATAATGACGGGGCCCCCCTCTAGAGGGCCAAAGCCTGCCAGGGTCGCGGGACTTATAGAATTACCGTGACGCTGGAACATAAAGGGCTATTGAAGGACACCGTGGATTTTAGTCAGTACAAGTCTGACAGTCCCTCCCGCTCTGCCCTGGGTGGGAGGACTCATTGGATTGGAAAAAAAGAAAAGGAAAATGACAATTTATTATTACATATTGTTGGTGTAATCTTGTCTTAGCTTAGCTAGAGTGAACGAAAGTGTAAAGTGCTGTTACGTGAAATGAAATGGGTAAACAGTAAGTTCTAGCCTATTATTTAGTTAGTGGCCATCACAGTTTGATATTTTATACTACTGGCCACCTATAAACGGTAACTGTTTTAGTGAAAGTAGCATTAAAGCCTCCATGGGTTATGACTTATGTAAGAACACCAGTCAATTACCAGCCTTATTGCTGCCAGTAAGAAAAAGATATGTATTTACAGACAGCAACCGAAAAAATACTGTATTCGCGTTGAAAGTTGTTGTTAAGATACAAAACGGTTTGAACGGTTTTGTACCCTTATACCCTTATACCCTTTCGTAACCTTCTGAAAACACGTATCAGTCTATGTCACGAACGATTTTCAATTGAATGTAGCCTTATAAATATAACCAGAGGGTGATATCTATATTATTATCTATTCAAATCGGCCCGGTAACACTTTAATTCTACGAAGATCATAAATGTACACTTTTAAAACAGCCAGTACCCGCCATGACAATTCCATTTTTAAATATTTTATACACTTTAACCAACTATCTGTGCAGGTGAGAAAACACAGAACTAAAATAAATGTACCAAGTTTGACATATTGATGCATTTTTTCTTGACAAGCAGCGCCTCCTAGAACTGAAAACTTAAAGTGGTCATACTGTTTTAAATAATAACGTTCTATTTTTATATTTTTTCACACAAGAGAGCATGAAGGCTTGCAAGCAATTGGCAATAACTCCTTTATTACAGACGAAAGAATGGTGCTGTAAAATTGTAATTGCTACCACCATGCCTGCCTGTGGTTTATTAGTTGCCTTTAAATAATAATCTTCGCTAAATGCACCTTTTTACGACCGAACAAAAACATTTTACTATAGAGCCTTGCTCGCGTGTAGATGTGAAGATCTATGAAAAATGTGGAATTATAAAACTTAGCTCCCTGGGTTAAGGTTAGATTTACAGTGGTTTGTAGGTTGTGTTTCAGGGAACTCCTGTTTCAATTAATTTTAAAACGTTAATAATAAATGTATAAGGTCGAAATTACAGTGTGTTTACTGTAATACTTCTCTCTGTATACCGGACTATTGTGTCGGTTAATTGGCGGGGTCAGCAGAAAGTTAATTAAAAGTCCGTGTGATTTTTGCTTACGTTCCTTTGTCGCGAAGTGATTAGTTCATTTGATTTGGTTCATTTGTTTTTACAACTTCTAATAACTGCTCTTAAGTTTTGACACAAACGCCAGCTCATCAAGCTACCCGAAAACGTCAAATTTTCCCAAACGACCTTGAACCTAATGCTTCTTTACATAGTTTGAAACATAGTCGGTCCCGCTGTTTGTACGCTTAGATCTATTAAACTACGCAACGGATTTTAATGCAGTTTTCATCAATAGATAGAGTGATTCAAGAGGAAGGTTTATATCTATATTGCACCCGTGCAAAGCCCGGACGGATCGCTAGTTGGCGACAAAGTTCAAAATCGCTGACGGCTGTACAACTGCAAAATCATACCTAGTGCAGATGCTACAAAACTAAGTACTACGTACGTACGTAGTAGTAAGTACTATTACTAAGTAGAGCTTAGTAATAGTTTATTGGTTAGGCAGGTAAAGTCTTTTAGCATCAACATTTTGCTGGGAAGTTTTAACACCTCTGTTCTTCAGCTAAAACACTAGAAGGGACAAAATTCGGGCGTTTTGGCGAGCGTCTTATTTAATTTTGACGTTCATATATTCTAAGACTAACATTAATATGGTAGATTATACAACAAGTAAAAAAAGGGAATTTAATACGAGGGACTAAGTAGGATCCCGAGAGCAGCGAAGGATGCTAGAGTAGAATCCCGAGAGAGCAAGGAATTCTAAATCCGTAGATTGAGACTCCGTATCGGAGCGGCGGATACAAGGAGCGAGATGTTTTGTTTCACGAGTTTTGGATTCTACTTTTTACCATTGGCTGCGAAAAAATAAATAGTAGAATATTATTTGTATTTATCACATTTCATTATAAAATGGAAAATAAATAATTAAGATTTTGATCACATTTCAGCCGAAACACGTCTAGGGCTAAAAAAAGCTACTCCCGATCCTCACCACATACTGATACTGTAAGCCTGCGTCATTCCACTGCTGGGCAAAAGCCTCTCTCCACTTCCAGTTGTTTCGATACAGGGCTAATGTGAATCGTCCCGCCATCTTCTACGACTACGCCACCTTCAGGGCTCTAGAAATTGATTGTTTTGGCCCACAGCTACACTTGTGATAAATAAATACGTAGGATGGTAACCCATATAAATTTTTAACAACATTCTTGTTAAACTGGCAACGGTAAACCTCAACACAACACGCTTACAACCCGTCATTACTGAGCCGCACCATTTTATGCATATTCAATGCGATCAAAACGGAAGCATTATTATAAACTTGACAAGTACAGGCAAGCGCAGAACGATATAAATATGCGTTTAATATTGACGTCTTGAGTTGCAGCTGTTTGAATGAAAAATCTTGTTTGATTGAGGAATTATTTTACATCCCGTGGCCTACCATGACGTCTTAAAGTAGTATTGTTTTAATCGTATTCCAGAGTACAAAAGAGATGGTGCTAGACGTCCTCTATAGCTTCGTCTCTCTCCCACACTGGAGTGACATTAAAAAAATACTGCTTTAAGACGTCATGGTGCCCTGGTATCATTTCTCTGACGGAAGCCTGCAATAGCGTTACCAGAATACTTTGTAGAATTCATATTAATATTATAAAATGTAAAATTAACTCAGTGTTTCTCCTAGCTCTTCAGTCTGTACTGTACACCTTAACGGATTCTGATGATATTTGTCTCGCAGTTATACCATGACCATGTTTGATACTTTTTATCCCGGAAACGAGGCGGGCGAAACGACGCAGCGGCCAAAACCTGGTCTCTAATAACTTGACATGGATAAAGTAATGGATTTTCTTTTCTTTTTTTTTCTGACACCTTTCACCCTTATTCCCTAACTAATAAGGTTGAAAAGTGGTTGATCGTCGGTGTACTCGGTAGTATCTACTGAAATACATACCATTACCACGTCAACTACACAAAATCCATTTCTTATCAACCAATGAAAAACTACACGACAATACACACTTTCATTAACAAACCACTTTGTACCCGATCACCCAAACCGCTCCATATAAGGCAGCACACATAACTCTGCTTTCACACGCTGCGTCTGCGCAAGTACGGACGGCGCGAGCCAAGAGATTTAATACCCTCACATTTTAACACCGAATAATCAATTTTTATATGAAATCGTAATTTACTTTGCAATTTTACACCTCTTTGTTGTGCCGTTATGTTTGGCAATATATTTCGTATGGTTGGAGAAATTCAAGGCTGTTCTTATTTGTACCTAAGGGCTGTCTCATTCATGTTGTGAAAATTAATTTACACATAAAATTATAACACGACTGTAATCCCAGAATGGCTGGGCAGAGGTGTACCCATAGCAAACATACATATTGTTTATCTTTGAGTCATCTACAATCATGTTCAATCCCGCAATGGGGGTGAACCTGTTGACATCAACCAAATCAAGACTCTAGGCTGCTACTTTGCCCGGCCTGGTAATGGAACCCAGGACCTTACGATCAGCAGCAACATTTGCTGCCACTACAGTTTACTAGACCAAGGAAGCTGTTTAAAAATTCAAATTAAAATATATATAAAGTATAGTATCATTAGGGTGTCTTTTTAACGTTGTTTGCGATAAGCTTTATTAATCGACTAGCTTATGCCCGCGGCTTCGCCCGCGTGGAGTTAGGTAATAGCCCACGGGATCTTACTTCTGGGATAATAAGTAATCTACGTATCTATCTATTTATAATACATACTTACATAGATTTACATGTACTTGCTTATAACTTGCAAATATTAGTTTTAAAGTTATATCAATTAAATTAGATTCGTGAAATATTGATACCTTGGTTTGAGATTGGACATCGAATTTACTGGATTTTATCTGAAGAGTATGCAAACAAATTTTCAAGTCAATCGACCCCGAGAGTAAAAAGTTTCACAGAAAATTCAACACCCGATTTCACCCTCTAAGGGGTAGGAATTTCGAAAAACTGATACTAACTCTTCGCAAAGAATACACCCTCCAATTTTCGTATCTCTGGGACCCGCGGTTTGGGCTGTGCGTTGGTATATCAGTCAGCCAGTCAGGACATTGAATTTTAAATTGGGGGATGATTTTGGAAAAACTGTTATACACGTATCTCACCATTTTAACTGAAGTATATGTAGACACAATTTCAAGTCAATCGACTCCGAGAATAAAAAGTTTCATAGAAAATTCAACACCCCATTTCACCCTCTTAGGGGTAGAATTTCGAAAAACCCTTTCTTAGTGGATACCTACTCTTCACAAAGAGTACACTGTCCAAATTTCATGTCTCTAGGATCAGTGGTTTGGGCTGTGCGTTGATATATAAGTCAGTCAGTCAGTCAGTCAGTCAGGACTTTGAATTTTATATGTATAGATAGATTGATAAGAGAATCTCGTTTTAAAAGTCTTATTTCATTTCACTAGTTAGCGTTTGCTGCCTTTTTATATGATGTACATAGCCTGCGATCGTAATAGAAAAACGATTATATTTTATAACATAACATCACGCCTGTAATCCCCGAAGGGTTAGGCAGAGGTGTACCTATGTGCCTAATAGTTCCTACCATTCGCCAATTATACTTAAGTCTCATGTAATTGGGGGCGAGCCTATTGCCATCAACCAGGCGAAAATCCAGACTCCTGGCAACTACTGAAAAATTCCTGATGACACTTTGCCCGACCCGGGAAACGAACCCAAGACCTCATGCTCAGCAGTCGTGCTTGCAACCACTAGACCAACGAGACAGTCATTATATTTTACTGTTAATAAATATCTTGTCACTGGATGAAAATACCCCTTTTTCCAGAAACCGTAAGCAAGCCGATACCTTTCCAACGAATGAAATAAATCCAACTATTTCGCCTTGAAACACAATTATTTAACCAACCAGAACACTTTAATAGGTAATAATTATAATAAACATAGAAACTTTATTATTCTTACGCAACGCTGATTTAATATAGCCGTAGTTAGAATACTCCCTAATGAAGTTAAGAGTAATTTTATTCACACTAATTACTAAGGCCTTTCGATACACTGTCATCGTAAACATGGTTGGCCTCTCGATGTTAAAACGACCTGTTTCCAACTTTAAAATTATGAATGTAGAATTCAAATTGGTTTGTTGTTGGGTAAGTGCTTCCAAGAATTTGCATCACAGAGTGTACACTTTGTCAATAAGACGATGTATCGCTTTTAGTAGCGGCTCGTGAATTTAATTTGAAATCGATTAACTGATGCATTAATGGCCGGTTTAATGCGTTTCTGAACTGTTGGACATTAAGGAGAGAATGCAACGAAAATAAGTAAATATTAAGTCGGTATGCAGGACAGGCAGGTTGATTGTCATGGAGATAACGTTAACTAACACTCATCAGACGGATTCGTATAGAGTAGTCGCAAAGAGAAAATTAAAAGACTTAAAGTACTGCCACACACCACTCAGTTGGTATAATGTCAGCCAAACAGTTGGTGAAGTGGAACTAGATCGTCTACCCTGGGTACAACGGTTTGAAAATTAAGTATCGTTGGAACTGTTTTACTGACTGTCTAGTGAGGTTTAGTCACGAGGTCCCGGGTTCGATTCCCAGGTCGGGCAGTGTTATTTGGTTTTCCCATCAGGATTTTCTCAGTAGCAGCCACGGAGTCTGGATTTGTGCCCGGTTGATGGCAATAGGCTTACCCCCTATTAAATAGGACTTATAAACATAACTGGCGAAATGTGGGTGTACTATTAGGTCCATCTCTGCCTAACCCTTCGGAGATTATAGGCGTGATGTTATTTTATGTGTGAAACTGAAAGCTGACACACGGTAAGTTCTCATCGTAAGCGCAAACTCTTGCCATGAATTCAGTACCTACCGTATTCTAGATCCACTAACATTGATGATGGTCAACAATCTACATGGCGTTACATTATTTAAAGCCATCCGCATTAAGTAAACTGAAAACAAACACATGCATTCCTATACTACGGCCTCAATCGAAACAACGACCGTACATGTCAACAGGGTCAAGGTCAGACCAGGTCAATCTGGATGACTCACTGAGAGATTCACACGACGGGTCACGAGCTAGGCCACTCGTCAAGCCGTCAACTGGGCGCTTCCGTGTTGTGGAGACCTTTGTAGACTGTGGAGTGAATAGAGTAGATGATAAAGCTGAAAAGGTAAATAAAGAAATAAGTAAATGAAAAAAGGAGACAGTACAGTGATCATTTCATTAATTAAAGTGAGGCTTAGTTCAAAAGAGTCTTCAAGGTAGACCGATGAAGGTCGCAGAAATACGCTGAATGTGGAAAGCACAGGACCGATCAATATGACGATAGTTCTTTGATTTACGAAGCTTCTATCAGTGTTCCTGTTGAATAATGGTGCTTCTTGAATGTTAGCTTTGAGTGCTGAAATGCAGAATTTCCTAAAATATTTTCACTGCTACTCCTACCAAATACTAACTAAATTAGCTCACGATCAACAAACCCTATTTTACTATCCACCTCTCGCCATTCGCAGCTCTACAAATTTGATCCATCTTCGTAACCACGCGGCCTGTGGGTCGATAGCACCGCCCAGCTCCGGATCTATCGGGTTCCCGCTAAGCAACCAGTCCACATTGCTACCGGCTGCAACAATGCGCCACGTGAAAATGATTTCAATGTCACATTCCTAGACCTTGTAAGCGGTCAGATAGAGGTTTGTGAATTGTTGTTCATATGTTTTAAACAACACTGCACACAATAGCACGCATATATTTTTCCCAAAGTTAAAGGCTTCATGACCTACTTTTGTCGTCCTAAAGATGATATAAAGGTAGATAAAATCTATATGCTCGTTTTAATGTCCAAAACAACCTCAATGTAATTGTGGTAGAAAAAACAGCATAGATAGGAACGGAAAGTTTTATAAAATTGCACTAGGTTGAGTAGAAACCTATTTAGAAATATGACTACAAAAAATACATTGACGATCGACACCATTCAATTAAAGAAACTAGGAGAATCACGGACTAAACACATGTTGGAGTTCAATGCTCAAAAACCACTCGTAGCCGCAAACAATCAATACGAGCTCTTTGTAGTACAACTTGAATAGAGGCCTACATTTAAATACAACCGATAGATGAAACAACAGTCAAAAATCAATGTCACAAGTTTATTTCAAAGATTTTCTAATTTATTAAACAGGACGATGACAAACATGTCACGTTGACGATAGGGTCCAGGAAACTGCCAAGTGGCGTTGCTGTGTTCTTATTTGAAGGTATGGATGCAGATAAAATAATAGAGATGACTACAGAAGGTTCAGCCAGACTCAGTACAAAAAAGCTGCGGATTTATGTCCAGCAGTAAAAACTTATGTACTTCGTTTTCAACAGTGATGACAATTCTGACTTACGAAAACGTTACAAAAGCAGAAATGTGCCACGGCCTAAACAGTAATAATCATTAGTGCCAGAGCAATACTTAGAACTTTAGAAACACTTCTAGTAAAAATATAGGTTAAGAGCTGATAAAAGTGCCAGATTGTCAACCTTCATTAATTGAGTCATGCTAAATACGTCAATTCATTCCTTTTAATGCAGATGCATCAAACTCTTCTTCTTTCAAGTGATGTCACAGTTGCTTAGTGCGTCACCACCTTCAAAAGAGGCTGTCAGAAGAATACATGTTATTTTAAAATTATTCACTTGTTTTATTTTCTTCATACTATTTTTTATAAATCTCATCTATGTATTACAGTACTATACGTTGGTCTAGTGGTCGCAATCGCGACTGCTGAGCATAAGGTCCTGGGTTTGATACCCGGTTCGGAAAAACTGTTATTTTTCTTTTTCATCAGGAACTTGTCAGTAGCAGCCGAGACGGAGTCTTGATTTGTGCCCGGTTGATGGCCGGCTCGCCCCCTGTTACATGAGACTTAAACAAAACTGGCGAAATATGGGTGTTCTATTAGGTACACCTCTACCTAACCCTTCGGGGATTACAGGCGTTATGTTATATTATATTGTAAAGAGGTAAAGTTTGTAAATTTGTAAAGTATTCTGATTTAAAAGAGTGTCCATGGAGCTTCTTGCCCGTTCTTCTCCATAGAGATCTACGTTAGGGAATGGGCTTTCACAGTTTTTAGGCCTTGTGACTGGGACTGTAGCTACATTTCATTGTTGTCTTTGTTTAGACAATTCAAAAGTGCCTGTAACTGGCCTACTTGAACAAAATGCTTTGATTTTGACGATTTTGATTTTTATTTGGATGTATGAGGAATCCCTTTTCAAATTTCAATAATTCCTTTACTGTTAGAAAGCTAAAATATTGACCGAGTGCCATGGATTATGTTTTACAAAACAAACTTCACGCGGGCGAAGTCACGGGCAGAAGGTAGTCTACAATGAAGCAATAGCCATCAATACCATTTCGAGTCCTAAATAGTTTGATATTCAGCCTTCGAAGGCGAGCCACAAAATCTGCCTATCAGGTTTTCCTTTACTTTGATTAATAGAAACAAGAATGCTAATGTTCTGCGTATCTAGAAGCAAAATAGTTCGCTCTGTTTATATTACGATATGATTAATGGCTTCTTTAGGAATGCTGTGGATTATCTCCTTGGTCAGGAGTCGATTGATGATGGAGATGACGCCATGAGCTAAGCTGGTCCTTTTGTGGTTGGTCCTAACGTAGGCGATAGGAGTGGCAAGATCCGTAGGTATGAATTGTAAATTGTCACGTGAAATATTACGATAATCAGTTAGAATAAGGATACAATCAGTTGGTATCGCAGATGCAGTAAAATTCTACAATATTCCGATGACAAATGTTTCACCAACGATCGAAAGAAAAGCATCATTAACAAGTGCTCCACCAGTCCTTTCATTCTCGACATTACTGACGAAACTGTTTGTCTGTCTGTCTGTTTTATCATAAAAACTGGAGAATAGATGCCGCTTTCGGCTGATATAGAGACCTGTAAGTAAAACCTTAAAATAATTTAATCAAACTGGGCTACCTTAAATTATCCGTGTCACATAAACTCTCCAATATCTAAACACTAACGTCAAGCTACATTACACCTAATCTGAACAAAATACCGAATGTCACCGCCCTTATCCCGAACACCAATCCATCAGATTTGCAACTCCAGTAATCCCACAAACATCTCGTTCGTGGGTGGACATTGGATAAAGCGATTATTATATTATAAATGTAAATAATCGATTAGCATGCGCCGGCGCCGCCTGAGCCGCGTCACTTGCACGCGGCGCCTGCGACGGCGTCAGCGAATCTATTAAAGGTATGTCTCCAGCTGCATGTGTGGTCCTGGAAAAGAATAGATCTTCAATTGTGGAGATTTTGAAAGTAATGAGATTTTGGGTAAGATTATGGAAAGCAGGACCTACATAAATATATGTAACTTGTGTATTGGGCAGGTGTGAGAGGGGTTTACTCGTATTATTATTAGCAGTATAAAATTGGACACATGGAACCCAACTGGAGCCATTAACATAAAGATAATTAAATGAGACCAACAGAAACGAACTGAGGGTGGTATTAAAGAAATAAGGTTTGGTTCGTTAAATGAAGGATTCCAAATCGTCTAGCTATAAGACCGCAACAATGTAAAGAAGTAGATACTTCTAAAAAGGAATACCACACTAGACTTTAACTATTAGAATTCCGTTAGCATCCGCTGCTCAATAAGGACCTCCCATTACATCGCTTTAAAGAACAGCGCCTTAGCTACTAATTAATATTTGGCTTACGAATCATTTTGTACTAAGTTCCTACGTGCGGTGTATGCCATACATACTAACTACGGTCACCTAACGTGCTACGCTCTCAGTATGCCAAAGCCCTAGCTGTGTGTACTTACAAGTTGATACGATCGGTGTCGTGTCAATCGATCCCGCTTATCAAATCATTCGATCGATTGATTTCATTTATAATTTGTATCAAATTGCTTTTCAGTTAGCGTTCTATTAACAACAATTTGCGTACGTATCGGTCATGCTAAACTAGCGAGTACGTCATTAAAAATGTTGACTACTGTTTTATTAATAAGAAAATAAATCAACGTCAATTAACCCGGTTTTTGATTGGAAATTGGTTGAAACGTTCGTTTAAAGTTAAACTGTGACATAATGAACTTTTAATAAAGATGAGGACTGGTAGTCTGGTCTTAAATTTAAAAGGTACAACAAGATAATTGTAGCTAGTGGGTGCTTTGATGGAGCAATTTTATCTAATAGGTTTCCAATTGAATTGATCGAATTACGAGTTGAAATTGCCGCTTCTGTAAAGTATCGTTCTGTTTCTACACTGAAATTGCTCTTCTGTGATTGGCCCTCTGTCTAGTTCAACTTTAAGCTGAACTTATACTGTCACTTACGAGATATCTTCCGTGATTGTTCATTATTTTGAGCTCCCGATATTTCGGCGCTGTTGCAAGCGCCATGATCGCGGGTTGACAATCACGGAAGATATCCCGTAAGTGACAGTATAAGTTTAGTTGTAAACCGTGAAAGCTTAAAACAGTGTTTGAACTTTAAGCTGTGCGGGAATTGACTCATTAATATTCATAAATATCAGGAAGTTAAGCATCTTGTCAATTCTGTCACAAATTTTGCTCACTTCTTGGCCGGCATGGTTTTCGCAACCTTTTCGTTTAATTGTCTTATTGGTGCTGTCTTATTTTCTGTCTCGTTTCCATCTTCAGTATTGGCCTTAAGTGTCTGTTGATCAAACACAGAACTATTTAAAGTTATGTTTATATACAGTTGGTAAATACTTACTTCCAGGGTACCTACCTTTACATAATTATCTAGTTACCTATTCCTTGTCACGGTTTCTATTGCATTTATAATCACTTAAAGGCAATGTTTTAAAACCGTGTAACATTGCACCGGTAACTAAGTTGTCACATTAATCATGTCGACTTAAGTTGTCATAGTCTATAAAGTGACGAATCACTTTTGAAGCCGTAGGCTAAGTTTTATGATGTTGTGGCCGTAAAAAGGACATGCAATTTCCGTTATGCTTAATTTTATTACTTAATTAGGTACTATTGGAATGAAATTTAGCTCAAGGGTTGTTTAGGAACTCGTCTGGCAGTAGTCACAGCCGTAAGCTGATTTTCCATCGCCAACATTTCACAATTCATGTTGAACTCCCATGTAATTGTGGTCGGGTCTATGGCCATCAACCGGCCACAAATCCAGACTCCGTGGCTGCTACTGTGAAATGTCTGGTGACAAAACCCAATACCACTTTGCCCGACCTGGGAATCGAACCCAGGACCTCATTCAGCAGTCGTGCTTTCGACCACTAGACCAATGTGATGACTGCCTAGTCATTACTTAGGAGGTTAGCTATGACTAGGGAGGTTACTATGACGTCGAGTAATTCCAGTGTGCGAAAGAGACAGAGCTATACAGGTCGTCTAGCGCCATCTCTTTCCCACGACATGGTAGGCCACCAGAACAATAAAACAAAAGAGAATCGGTTTCTAATCCAAATTCAAAATCTCTAGATAACACAAAGTCGCACACTACGCTCTAAACAAAATATATTTCGATCACTTCGTATGTACAGCTCCTAAACTATTTCAATAGATTATCAATTCAATACTGATAATTATAATTGCATCGGTCGTTCTATCATGATTCATTAGTTTCGAGTAAGGACTGGCGCCGTCGTTCATTGGTTGGTCGTACATTAAATATTTATTCGCACACCTCATAATATCTATTATGTACAAATACAGATGTTTGCTTAAGTACTGTTATTTATAGCCGCCGTCATGTAAATAGGTAAACCTCTGCCTATTTTAGAATTTACAGTAAATGCTTGATCCTCGTGGATCTGACTGAATCCTGTAGTATCTTAACATCCTTTTGAAATTATTTAGGGTCGAATACTTAGTTTTTAGCATTCTAGGCGTCAAACTAACCGACCTTGTACGCAACACAAAACACAAATTACTGACGTTGCTCAAAAAGCCGCTAAGGGGACTGGACTGGCCACGTCTGCCGCTTGCCCGACGAGCTGTGGGTCAAAATAACCACGATTTCGAGCCCTGACACAGCCAGAAGGCGTCGCGGCAGACCTCGTAGAAGATGGCGGGACGAGCTGCACAAAACAAACGACCAGTGGCCCACATTATTCCTGGATCGTAGCAACTGGAAGTCATGGGGAGAGGCCTTTGCCCAGCAGTGGGATGACGCAGGCTAACAGTATCGAATAGTTAATGAAAGAATTTTTTGAGTACATCTTTGACAGACACTTGAGTAATTCCGTATAGGCTTCCTCCTATCTGAGCTATATGTCTCTGGTCTGTACGATTCTTATCTTGAAAAATTAAAACAAAAAAAAAAGATAATTGAAAAATAATTCATATACCAGTTGATTCTTTGATATGGTCTCATTAATACCCTAGAGTTATGGGATATAAAATAAACACCTAGTATACACCAATACACCTAAATTGGACACCAAAATTTTTACACAGCTTTTACGACATCCTCAGTACTAAGCCCATCGATTCTGTTTTTCTTTTACTCTGCACAGCTTTGAGTCTTTGAGTCTCAGTAAGTACTCAATATGTCATAAATATGATATTTTACGACTTGTTATTGGAGCGCATTCAGTAATATTGTTTAAATTTTAATGGCTGTTATAATATTTTTTATTAGTGGCTTTAAAATATGTTAAAAGGTAAAATTTACTTTCAGCTACCACAACCAACTGGTTGTGGCAGCTGAAAGTAAATTTTATACATCGCCTTCGCTCTCCTGCCATCATCATCTGCCTAGCCTTTTCCCAACTATGTTGGGGTCGACTTCCAGTCTAACCGGATGCCGCTGAATATTAGTATTTTACATAGAGCGACTGCTTATCTAACCTCCACAACCCAATAAGTACTGGATAATATGATACCCCTTGGAAAGACTGGATGACAGACTTTTGGGCCACTGACTACCTGTAACGACTGTCAAAGATCTACAAATGACGGCCGGGTTCAACGGTTTAACATGTTTTGCCGAAGCACGGTATGTAATGCTTTGTCACCCATTCACGGAGCGACCTAGGCAATCGCGGCTCAACCTAAAGACCAACCCGAGTGGCTGTTATTATTTAGCCACCAGCTCCTCGTTCGTCGTTCTCCTGCCGTTGTCTTAATTTATATGGGGTCAGCGTAGCATTTTATCTTCTTTCACACTTCTCTATTAGTCGTCACCTCGGTAGTCACCCTCTTTCTATTCTATTTCCTTACCTTCTTCTTCTCTTCTTCGCGCCTCTCCAATTACTGAAGGTTTGCCATCAGCTCCGAATCTTTCTCCTTGTCTTTTCCGAGGAGGAACAGCTCAGCAGCATTCCCGGTAAATTCGCGAATATTGATTCCTTCTACCTTAAATATATTAATATTATTTTATATGTAACTATTGAATAGAATAGTCTTTACAAGTCAACCTGTCCAAGCATTAACAGTTTAATATTAAGTGAAGGAGCTCGCAACAACAAATACCTTTACAATTCCGATACAAATTGTACGCCTCTGAATCCATACAAGTTAGTTTATCAGCTACTGGAATTACTTAATCCGGTCTAGTCTTATCCCTCACGCAATCATCCTGACACGTAGCCCGATAGTTGGCCGACAGAATAGATTCATTTGCAGAATAGATCGTTTATTTTGAATTGATCGGCCTTGTTGCACAGTGCTGTGGGATTGTGCAGTGTGGCAGATTTTGTTTTCATTTTAATTTTACGAAGGAGTTTGACTTATTTACAAGCACCTTACGCTGTGTGATCATTGGGGTTCTTGTTGTAAATGATGATGTATCGTTAGTTTAGAATCGGCCATAATTTTAACAATTTTCCACAAGAAGAAAACAGCTTTATATGAACTGGGAAATGTCTACCCAAGTTTGTTAATGAAAGCCTATTTACTCGTAGCTGTATTTTTTTTTTTCGCTTCCTTTGTGACTGAATGGAAAACTTGTGCTTCTGCTATGGCCAATCTAAATTCCATATTGACAAAACCACCCAACCAACATGCATTTCAACATTTCCAGCCCAATTATTTAGCCTGTAGTGACACGCAGGCGCCAACATACCGTTCGTTCACACTATGCTGCACTCGCTAGCCAAAAAGCGGTATCTCAAAAATTCAATAAATCAGATTTTTATACATTGCACTTGAGATGAAGTAATCGAAATAATAAATGATTCCTTATTGGAACATGAAAAACCATTCATATCTCTTTTCCAAAATATTGTCCATGGAGTTTCTTGCCCATTCTTCTCCATAAAGATCTACTCTTTAGAATGGGCAACTACAGTCTTCACAGATATTATGCCTTGTAGCTGGACTGTAGGTTCATCTTTTTGTTTATGTCAGTTTAAAAGTCTCTGTAACTGGTATGCAGCAAATGCTTTGAGTTTGAGTGTGTTTGTTTTTGTACTGAAAAAGAGATATACATGTCTGTTGTCCTGTTTTTTCGAAACACAGATTTGTTGAGTTACCACTTTTTACCTTACGAAGGCAGAACCTTCGGTTGAAACTGATCGACCGTCCTTGTGGCAGCTTGTCTTGTCCACAAATCTGTGCAGCATGGCCAGCACTAAATTGTCACAGCGTCCTGTTAACTGCATTGCTGATTATATTAATTTTAAATGATACAAGCTGATCAAGTTGCGGTCACTGCTTTTGTGGGGTTTTTGGTTTTAAGTGTTTGTTAATAAAGCGATAACTTGTTGGGTTTATTGATGGTCTTCGATTACAAATTTATCTAAAGAATATAATAGACGCTACAATATTAGACAGCTTAATGTTTTTAGTTTTCTTTTCAGGGGTTACAAGCAAAGCAAGCTATTTGACGGGGCCACCTCTAGAGGGCCAAAGTCTGCCGGGGTCGCGGGACTTATAGAAATACCGTGACCCTGGAACATAAAGGGCTATTGAAGGACACCGTGGATTTTAGTCAGTACAAGTCTGACAGTCCCTCCTGCTCTGCCTTTTTGATGATTTACTTGGCCCAATTTGTTTTTCTATTGTCATTATAACAACGATTTTCAATAGAATTGACATGATTTTTTATTAGCCCCATACATTTTTAATTTACTTCATAATTATTGCTGATGGAATTTGTATTTATCTAGAATCTCTGTTCCACCTCCTGTGCCAATGTTCGGGTCAACTTATCTGACAGACAATTTTATAGGTGCCAACAAATTTTGTTCCTTTCAAGGAAGGAAACATCATTTGCCTTTCTCCAAATCTAGACCTCCTAACACAGACCGTTATCGACCCGTTTCACTTAAAACATGTAACATCCAAACACCCTGAAAGTTAGACTTGACCCCCAAAGGCCCCAACAGATACCACAGTATCACAAACGTGTTAACAAGAGGTCCAAGTCGTCCCGCCACAGAGCAGCAAAATGTTGAATACAGTACGCCACATATCTCAGGCAAGCGACAGATATATGAGGGCGGAACAACGGGCGACAAGATAAGGGAGTGGCCCAGAACCACTGTAAAGCTACGCGGTTTACGTAATGAGGGGGAAAACGCGGCGGTTTTTAGGCGGTCGACTTTAATATAATAGATTTTTTTTTTTTTTTCAAATTATGTGAATGACTGTTAACTGTTTCCGAGTCTGAATATTAATGTGAAATTATCAATTGAAATCATTGTTTTCACATGCCTACATACTCTGAAATAAGTATTTTTTTTACTACGTGATGCGCACGTACTAAGAGAAATAAACACAGCAGTAAAAAAAATCGTTCATTTTCATCACCGAGATTCTTACCTATTTCAACTTCACATTGCAAAGGAAAAGAGAGATATATCAATGCTAGATAAATAAAATAATAATACGACGCCAACCGTCAATTTCATCTAAACACAATCGACGGAAATCGTTTCATTAAACACCATTTACGTTTAAAATATTATCTAACTACAATCTCACGTTAAGGATATTGTGTCTCATTATTGTAATAAGATTATTTATTTATGATCAGACACTTATAAAGTTATTTTATTTTTCATATCCTCTTATTGTTGTCTTATTTATTTACAGCTCAATTGAAAACGTATTGAAATACTGATAAATTTATAACATCCTTTACTATACACATGCTCCTGTGAAAATAAAAAACAATATTGATTGAGTAATTTTAAAATAACTGGCGAAATGTGGGTGCACTATTAGATACACCTCTTCGTAGCCCTTCCGGGTTTACAGGCGCTATATAAATTGTATTTTTTATTGTGGTCTTTATGTTTTGTTACTCCCGCTTTTGAACTGAAGCAGGCCAAGTCATTTTTTTACACTTATTGCTTTAAGAATACTTAAACAATAAATTGAGAAAGTTTTGCATTTAACCAGCGCCGTTTCCGTCGCCTAGTGCGTGCCCCCTGAACAACCAACTCCACTGTATTTGGTTAACGAACAACCGATCTAGATGACCATAAACCAACAGCTTCGTTAGTTGTGTCGCTTTGCAGCACTATCTACAATAATAGTATGTTTTATTGTGTTCACAGAGTGTTTACATAAATGCTTGATTTATTTGATAGGATTAGGACCTTTCTCTGTTATAAGGAGATAGCGCGGAATATGCAGTGTTGGTTCAATTTAGACTGAGGGTTTTGTTAATCGAAAGCTTCACAATTCCAACCACCCTTAGAACATTCGGCTATCTGTTGTTACTTGGGTCTGATTTTTTAAATTCATCTGTTATATGTATAGGTAAATTCAAATGAATCATTCCCGCTATATCGATTCCCTTTATGTCGACTCGTGATTTTTCTTGGTTTAAATGTATTGTCTTTTGTTTCGCTCGACATGGCAGTCACCTTAAAAACGAAATACGGCTGTGCTTTTTTTTAATTAATAAAGTAATTTCGCTCATCTCACCGTATTTTTAATTAGACATTGATACCCTACCAAAAAGTACTAGACTAGCATAAGTTCAAGGTGTTGTGTATATTTATACCTGCCCTCGATATTGTTGTATAGAATCAAGTTGTGATAACTTTACAGACTCAGAATATTGCCGGAGAGTTCGATCCGCCACTTTTTAGAACTAGCTAAAACATTTGGATATGGTGAGGGCGTGCATTTTGTGGGGCTGTCGTAAATAAATGTTGACGTCTTCTCAAATATTTGAATAAAATGTTTTTAATTTTAGATATAAATTGTCAAGGTTGAGCTTTATTCCAGTTGTGTAAAAAATAAAAAAAATAGATAAATTCTTCCGATAAATTCTATGCCTTGTATCTTGCTACGAGAGCTGTTTTTCTCTTGACTAGTATCACGAGCATAATTATATTTGCGTGCCTTCATATTATAATTTTATGCTCTATTTACGGAAATCAACATTTAATTAGAAAACAAATATGTAAAGGTAATAATCTAATGTAAATTAAAACAAGGTCCTAGGCGCCGCTACACACGTCTCTCAGACGTAGACAATTAGACATACGTCTCTCAGACGTAGACATACGGTAATTTGTAGCTAGTCCCTAATTGATGTCGAAGGAGTTTCTCACTCTTGATTAGTAGTTTAAGTGGTAAGTTAGATAATGGTATGTGTGTAGGTACAGGCATGTAAAGTTAATTGTACTGTCGATACTAGCGTACTAATTAGAAATGGTAAATTGGTAATGGATTCTACTGTTATTAAATAAGGATTGGTAAAGGTAAGTTGACCAAAAGAATTGTTTTAGCAAAGGGTCTAAAGAAGTAATAAATTCCTTTTCAAATCGTTTTGTATTTGTTCAACGACTTTGAACAGGGTTAAGACATTTCGGTAGCTTCTGTCAATCACATTGCCTAACTGATTGGAAATCACTTTTTCTAGTTTAACTCTTCATATAAACGAATTTATGTTATTTCGATTTGGTTTAGTTCAGTATGTTTGGATGTAAATGGAAATCAATTCACATCGAAAATTTTTTTTGTTAAATAAGCAGTCCATGTTTGGTATTCATCTGCATCCGGTTAGACCAGAAGCCGACCCTAACATAGTTGAGAAAAGGCTAGGCAGATTATGATGATTATTTATTCCGTAGATAAAGAGAATTTCATTCTGAATTTTCTTATTCCCTCTGTCCGATACATTTCCTTTGTTTATTTTTTCACTGATTTGGCCTGTGCATTTTATTCATTTAATTATCCCTCTAAAAGATCACGCTAGTGTAAATGAAGCTTAAATTAACAAATTTTTCTCTACCAATAAGATGTCCATTTAAGAAACAAATAGTTTGTAATATGGCTTGTTAGTGCGTCAAAACCCATAAAAAATGGGAACTGATGAAAAAACAATAAAAAACAATTTGGTCATAAATATAACAAACTATACAAACTTACCTACACACATAACATTCTTAAAATTACCACTAAAGAACCCACAAATTAATCGGCATGTCTATAAATTAAATTAATAGGGACATAAAAAACATCTTAAAATGTAACGCAAAGCTACTTATAATCAAATACCTGACACCATTAATTTTATGTCCTGTACAAATAAAAATGCTGTAAAACACAGTTCGCTTTCAACTTTGATTCACACGGTTTAGGGTTCCACAGGGAAATGGATCACAAGAATTAATAATGAGTCTTACTTAATAAGACTAATTTGTGGACATCGAAATATCTTTAACCAAAATAATGTAATCATAAAATAATCTCTATATTCACTATTCTAAAGGACTTCATGAAGCTGTAAAGCATTCAATCTTCGTAAAGTATGACATGGCATTTGAAGATTTTTCTTTTTATCTTCCTAGATTTAACAATGTACTTGGTTTAGCACTCTTTCACAGATCTGTCACATTATACGCTGTGAAGTAAGTTAATCTAATATCTCTAAACACTATTATTTTGTGACAGCAACATTGCATCGTAAACGTCTAACTGCAGAACATTGGCCTACCAATAAACCCCGTCAAATAAAAGTCAAATAAAATGATAAGAAGATTTTATGTCTTCCATCCACTTAATGTTTCTATTTAATGATGGGAAATTATGCATTCAAATTTTTGAGCAGCCATTAGGGTAAATATTATCATGGACCAATTACGGGCCCCCAACAGTCTATTCCGGCTCACGCCTTACCTTAAAATAAACGTATACAACTTGTCACTGGTTTTATGAAGGCGGCCATTAAATAATTCATTAGTAAAACGACCAATCATAAATCAGGAAAGTGCGACAGCACGCGTGCAGAGTTTTGTAACAACCAATCACAGTGTGGCATTTCATATGACTGCAATACCAATTGAATCATTAAAATGTGTGTGATGTGATGTATGAGACTAATTGATTTAAAGGGTAGGTGTAGAGATCGGTACAGTAATTAGCCACAGTAATTAAATACTGAATGTCGTTGTTATTGAGCTTTTAATTGCCACGAATGGTGTCATGATGACAGATGATGTATAGGTATGCCAAGGATTTACGAGTGAATTAACCATCGCGTAGTTGGTATTCGTTAAATGAATCTTTTAAATTTATAAGGTGTTATTAAGCCATAGTTAAAATTAATGAGAAAAATAATCAGCAACACCTTTAAAGGTTAGTAGATACTGTTTTAAGCTTTCACGGTTTACAACTAAACTTATACCGGGAGCACAAAATAATGAACAATCACGGATGAAATCCCATTAGTGACAGTATAAGTTCAAGTTAGTAGATTATCAAAAACCCTTGTGACAACGCCATGACTGTATAAACATTGTGGTGTTCACTAAAACTCTAATTTGGATTTAGAATAATACCACCAAATTATCAGTACCCTAAAGTAGTTCATCTACTTAGATGAACTACTTTCAGGGTACGTGCACTCGCTGCCCAGGATAAGTGAGGACTCTTCGACACGTGACCTTAAAGATCACGCTACGTTTATTATATCACATCTATATCAAACCATTTTCTTCCCTTGTGCTACAAAGAAAAACTGATATAAAAGATAAGACGACCAACAACAGCCTTTTCACAAGCAAACATATTGCCGACTACCAATCCGTTTGACACATAAAAGATTATAGCAACTTTTCCTTCACAACCTTGTATTAAGAGTAATCAGAAGGTACTGATTTTGGGCTCGCTTATCTACAAATCTTAATAACCCACAAGTACGTCTACATAACACCTTACCCAATAACGATAGCTGCAAAGATTATCTCACAAATCACGCTCGATTACGATCTTAAATCCCGCCACACTGACTACTGTACAGAACTGATGCCAACACACATTGTAACTAATAAGATAATTAATTATATCTCTATTCATGCTAAAGACATTATAAGCGTGAAGATATGCTTATAGTGAAGGTTATTTGTCATCGGTGGAGACCTTTTACAGTTTGTAATTTAATTGAATTTTCCTTTTACTTTGCTATAGGAATAATAATGTTGCTTATTAACGCTTGAATAGAGATATAATTAATATAAATAACGTTTTTGATCAAATTGTTTATCTGATTGGCATTTTTCTCATGAGATGAAAAAAAAAAGCGTTTATTCGTGGTAACCTCCAATTGCAAAAAAATGTTACTTCTGCCATTCTGTAAAGCAGTTTGTTGGCAGATGTAGCTCCCATATACATACAATATTACCTATATTTTTATGTAACTACTCGAAGGTACTGTTTCATCAATAACAAGAATAAACATTAACTAGAACTAAACACAAATAAAAAAACACACACACACACACATACATATATAAACACACGCCTTTTTCCGATGGGGGTAGGCAGAAACCACAGGACGCCACCTGCTATCCTTACATACTCCTTTTGCCTCGTCCACGGTCATACAACTGGTCATACACGCGTTGCGAGTACTACGCACCTGCCCTTTCTGAAGAACCACACTTACTTTATTAAGTCCACGTTCATTTAAGTAAAGCATATTTATTCAATGTCTTGGCTCTTAGCCTATTCGGCTACTGAGATACATGACAATCTCCGCTTGGCAAAGCTGAAGACTGTATTAACAGAAGCTGTCAAAGTAGTCATTTGTTTCTATCATTCTGACCTTCGCCAGATTTAACCGCCTTAGACGTTTGTTAAGTCTAAAGGTGAGTATAGACTAGAGCATTTACTTGTAACAGAACAACGAGCCGCTCTATGATATGTTCTAGTGTACCACCCTTCACCTTTCCCTTCACGCTTTGGAAACTGAGCTTTTACCTGTATTGTACCATTCGTAAGAACGTTACATTACACAGAAATGCTCGAGAAAATGCTCTAGTCTATACTCACCTTAATGTTTCTTCGACGCTTGAATGACATCGTAAAAAATGTGTAATTGTGTGTGACAATGATAATGAAAAAACTTGATGGGGATGTTAGTTCCGATTTAGACTGACTCCCTCGTTGGTCTAGTGGTCGCAACTCGCAAGCGCGACTGCTGAGCATGAAGTCCTAGGTTCGATTCCCAGACCGAACAAAGTGTTTTTGGGTTTTCCCATCAAGAATTTCTCAGTAGCAGCCACAGAGTCTTGATTTGTGCCCGGCTGATGGCAATACGCTCGCCCACTATTACATGGGACTTAAACATAACTGGTGATGTGTGGGAGTACTAATAGGTACACGTCTGCCTAATCCTTCGGGGATTACAGGCGTGATGTTATGTCATGTATGTATCCTTCAAGGAAGTGAGTCTTCCCGTCATATTAAACAATTTTCCCAAAGAAACTCATGTCCGATATATCATGATAGATACTTTAGTACCCAAGGGACTATCAAGATAATAATATCTTCTCTTGAGAAATTCTCTTCAACTAAACGATATCAAATTCAGTCTGACCGAACGTACTTGTTAATGTTCCGAAGATTTCCCAATAACCCCATTAATGACACAAATAAATCTAATTTGGCAACACCAAAACAACTTGTTTTTCTTTTAGTAGACCAATGAACCTAATTTTCCATCAAGCTCTATGATTTATAGCCATAATATAACCATAAATCATATTAATCGATTTGCTTCATTGAATATATAAAATCTTGATATTTATATCCATGACCATAAGCTTATAATTATAACGTGAACTATCGAGAGTTTCGTGGTTGTTAAAACTATGATGAGCTGGGTAATCTGACGTCTGTATTTTTAAATAGGCTTTAAGATGGTATTAGTCTAAAACTATGTAGCATAATCAGCCTATAATATTTCCACCGCTTAGATATAGGCCTCCTCTATGTGGGAGCGAATGGTAAATCCTCAACGCGTGTACCAACCAACACACGTTGTGGATTTACCATTCGCTATATTTTTTTTTTTCGTCACCGTTTTGAGCAGTGGCTATAAAATAATTTACAAAAAGGGACGTACATGTCTAGGCCCCTACAATTCGTTATGACTGAAAAATGCGTGATTTGTATCCTGAACAAAAATTTGATCTAGTTCATCTTGTTCCTTGAATTGAATGCCACTTTTTGAAACACAAATATCTCTGTAAGTTATAAAAATAAGTAGACTCATTTACGGAAATAAACTTTGCCTGAAACACATAAATCCTGTTTATCTTCAGCATGGAAGCATTGGATTTATGGAGCTCTCGATAGGATCGATTTTGGATCCTGATTCCCAGAAATTGAGCCCATCTAGAGCCAATTTTACTTACAGCCCTTTTGATAATTGTTTGTATAGACTCAACGCTGTTTCCCTAGAGACCAAAATTATGTATGATGCCCAGTACAGAATGAATCAAACCTAATAGTCAGTTGAATGCTTCAACTCCATTCCTAAGTCAACATACCTCGCATATGGCGCCCAAAGGGAAGGGTTCCGAATGATTTATCACAAGTATTATTAATAAATAATGCGCCCGCCATTTTGCCAAAGATTTATACACATTGAAGCCTAATGGTGTTCGGTGAAATATTAATAGTTAATGGAATATTTGAATGATTTGGGTCAGGTTTTAATTGAATTAATAGCGCTATGGAGACTGCGTTGGGTATGGAGTGAGTAAGATGTATCGGATGACGGGTTCAGTAAGAAACACTACTGATTTAACTCGGTAAAGGTCGGGGGTCAAAGTCCAAGCTGCGTGAAGCTCGCCTTGATAGGAATAAGATGTAATAAGCTTGTTACTAGAAAATGTTGCTTATTAACTTATCTTCGTAGTTTGTTGTTCGTTGATAAGGTTTGTTAGCATAAGGACAGATTTGCTTTACGCTATTCTGATTTCACTCACAAATGGCTCTATAAAATCAACATAATGTGAGAAGGTAAGGTTCTGTGAGCAAGATTTTATACGGTCCTTTAACACCATGTGACCACTCTGACTTCCTAAATGAAACTCAAACTTACTAATGTCCTATTTTACGGCTTACTTATGTACCTAAGTATGTGAGAAAGTTTTCTCACTACACTGCAGTCCGAACTCGGGACACAGCGTTTTTCTTAGCTTTTCTCTTGACATTTATCATGGATTCAAATTCATTAATTATTAACTTACACAACAGAATACTGACAGGTTTAACAGAGAGCCCCAAACTAGGCCTAGCCTGTATTTTGGTGGCCCTGACAATACACAAAGTTAAAAAATTATAATGTTCTGCTAGCGCAAGAAAAATAACTTAGGTTAAATTAGCAAAATGTGATCAAAGATATAAAACAAAAAAAAAAAACTTATAATTAATTGGATTGGATTGGAGTTTGAAGTTAATGTTCAAACTTATTTAACAACATAATGCTACTTACATCAACGGTATTATGGAACTCCGTCGGTGTTACAGCATCCAGATAAAACTGTGATAACATGGAAAAATCCGTTTAGTTATCAACTAGCCCCTAACCGGTTGGGTGCCTACAATAAATTTCACTCTTACTGAAACCAGTTCGGTAGACTCTTAAGCAAGTGGCGATGTTTACCGTCTCATTATATCAGCTTCTTGAGAACAGGAGTAATTAGGTCTGGCACTTATGGCAATTCGTCTTAAGGTCCAGGAGTTTGCCAGAACCATGACATAAAGGTAATGCCAGGTTATTGTGATTTATTTGTTAATAACTAGTTTATAGTTGGTAGGAGCACAAAATATAATATTGTACATGATTGTCAAGGCGCGCTAGTATGCTATAATACGCTGTGCTACCAAGTCCATTCTTCAGTGGCGACGAGTATTGAACATTTCGCGTGTGATTTTATAAAATTTTACGATATACACCGGCAAAATTCAGGAGTCTTATGTTCGATTAAGATTCTGCTTCGCACTTTAAACCTTTTTGTAAATAGTATTGGAAACTTGGCGGTGCAGAAAAAATCACTAATATAATTCTGAAAGTAGGCCAATCATAGCAGGCTGACATTGTCCGACTGCAGGGCAAAGTCCTTTTTTCATAAAGAGAGGGCACGAGCATCAATGGCCATTTCTGTCCAAGACAAAATTTGTAACAATTATAGAAAACTACATTAAATGTATCTTCAAGAACGATATTGAAACATCAAAAAGTTTGGGTCAGTTGACCAGAAACATCAGCTCCTAAATAAACGAATTGTCACTTTTTCCAATTAGTATCATGTCTAAGTACACAATTACGTATAGTAAAGTAATTAATACTACATCAGTTGTCTATTAATTGCGTGCGCGTAATTAATACCGATGCTTAATCGTAGACACGCGATAAATCAATAACGCTATTTGCGGACATTTATTTTTAGATAATTAAATATACGTCGGACTTAGCAAGTTTCACATGTCGAGGTTTCGTGGTTTCACAGTTACGTTTTAAATACAAATAGTGTAAGGCTCTGCTAGATTGAAAGCGGGGCGGGTAATTGTAAGGCTCGTGTACATTTGAACCAGACATGATAGACCAAAACATGTTCAAATAAGCTACTCAAAAAATTTAACTTTAACGTATGAAACTGATTTGATAAAGCAACAACACGAAGTTATATTGCTGTTGCAATTTTTTGATATTTTCGAAATATCCATCAAAAATCGGTAAAAATCGAACATAAAACGTTTTTGACCGTGTGGACATTGCATTTTCAAATGAAACAGCAGATTTTTTAATATCCATAGAAAATCGTGTGCTGAATTCATAGTAACAGTTTATTTATTTACATTATATATTAGGTTTAGGTTTATATTAGGTTTACCAACAATTGTTCACACGGAATACAGTGACATAATACAGTGAAATAATAGTTTGCACGTGGATCCGCTACCGCTACTGCCTTGACACCGACAGTCTACCCGCTAACCCGCATTCAATGTAGCCTTACCCTAGTTTGCTCTTACACAGATTCAAATATTTGATAGCTTCCGTATCAGTTGTAAGGTGCGACATGCGTAGAAATTCCGCGCGAATTGTAAGTAAATGTTCAGCGTATCAAAGTCAAACATTTGCTATGGTTTCGTCTGCGTGTGTATCAGATACATGGATACTACTCAACAGTTCCTATGAAGATACCAACACAGCAAAAATCCTTCGCCCAGAATTAGGGATCTTTTCTCTCGTGAGAGATTACAGCAGTTTGAGGGACACCTTACTACCTACCTTTGGTCACGGGCAGGAGCACTCTCGCAATTATCATCACAGCAGCTATCACATGCCATTGTCATAGGTACAGTTTTTGTCGTAGCATTAAAGTTTACTCAAAGACGACAGTGAGATCTAACCGCACCAGCAAAGCCATCTGATCATTACGACACCTTAGCGAGAGTTAACTTTTGAAATTGTACCAATGAACAGCATCGTAATACAAAGATATTATGCGTCTGCTGAGCATGAGGTCCTGGGTTCGATGCCCTGTCGGTGGACCGGGTCAGGCAAAGTGTTATTGGGTTTACCTATGAGGCTATGAGCACCATCAGTAATACAAAATGCGACTGTTGAGCACGAGGTCCTGATTTCGATTTCCTATCGGTTGATCAGGTCTGGCATAATATAAATTTCTCAGGAGCAGCCACGGAGTCTGGATTTGCGCCAGGTTGATGGCAATAGGCTCGCCCCCATTATGTAACTGGCCGTATGTGCACTATTAGGTTCCACTCCAAAAACCTATCGGAGATTACCAGCTTGATGTTATCTTTAATACGTGTAAATAGATCCGTTCCAAAATGGCCATAGCTACAAGTACAAGTGTGAGATACCACCTCACAAGGATGTAACAGTTCATCGCCTCTGAGCCTCTGACCAGATCCGTTTGTGCTCAAACATTGTATCATTGATTACGTCACGGAGCTATATCAGTCAATTATCGGGCCATCATTAATTTGTTTTGTGTGCATCATCACTAATTAAATGATTGATTTGATAATATGTAGATAATGCCGCGGCATTCGCTGTAATTATAAAATGGCTAACTTTTCTGAGATTGAAAAAGAAAATCGAAAACTCGTAGATACTTTTATATATAACTACATCTTTCGAACGATGGCGATGTTGCGAAACGCTGTTGTGAAGCGCTATTGATAAACACTAAAGCGCAAAACCAAAGGAAAGTTATGCTATATCTTGAAGATGATCTACTATTTTCATCCGATTTAGGTATGAAATAATTTCTATTTTATTTACAAATAATACCTTTAACTAGGTATCATCACTTGATTTGTAGCAACGAATCATTTTGATATTCTTAAAGATATCCTTTTAATTTAACGCTGCCTATGATCTCTATCAGCAGCATTCCCATAGAATATGATATGAAAAATATCTTATGTTTTATTGTGTAATATGAAACATGAATACATAGTACCTACTCTATTGCCTAGTCTACTGAGTAGAAACCGACAAACAGACTGACTTTCTCGTTTTCCTGAGCATATTTTTCCCTTTATTTATTTCTATACAAATCTAATAAATTTTTAAATGTTCCTTACGATGAAAACAATGTAAAAAACATATAAAAAATTGTAGCTCACCGGTATCGGGAACAGGGTCCAAGCTACCGGCGATCAGGGCTTTATTATTATTACAACGTTAATAACTTTTTATAGATTTTTATATAAAGGAGCTCGTGGCTTAATAATAACAGCCGCTCGGATCAATCTTCAGGTTAAGCCGCGCTTGCCTAGGTTAGTCTGTGGATGGGTGACCCATGATTGCATACCGAGTTTCTACCGCACCTCGGAAAGCACGTGAAGCCGTTGGTCCCGGCTGTCATTTGTAGATCTTTGACAGTCGTTACAGGTAATGGGTCGAAAGTCTGACAACCAGTCTTACCAAAAGGTATATTACCCAGAACTAACTGGGTTGTGGAGGTCAGATAGGCAGTCGCTTCATGTAAAATACTGGTGTTCAGCTCCATCCGGTTAGACTGGAAGCCGACCCCAACGTAGTTGAGAAATGGCTAGGCCGACGATGTTAATAACTTTATTTTTGCATGTGAAATACGTCAATGACGTGCTAAATACTTTACAAAATACGTTGTAAAATTAATTATGACACGTGTTTGTGTCTTTACTACACAACTGGTGACCTCAATGACGATACTTTACTAGCTACTGCGCCCGGCGCTCCCTGGGGCTGTCAGTTCCACTGCCAGCTCTGGTGACACGACATAACTTCAAACACTTAAGTTGCTTGTCTCTCCATATTCAAGTCTTAGAATTACATACCGCAGTGGTATTAAAAACACCTTAACTTTAACTTAAGATTATCTGCTTTTATGAGAATCTATGAAAATGACATCTACGTATCGTTTGACGGTGCGGTTGGCGCAGTGGCTGAGCGATTGCTTGCTGCGCTGTGTCGCGGGTTACATTCCCGCACGGAACAAATATTTTGTATGGCCTACAGGTTGTTGTTCCGGGTCTGTCTGTTTGTGTATGTGAGTTTAAATGTTTGTAAACGCACCCACGATACAGGAGAAATCCTAGTTTGGGGCCATGTTTTTTTAAAACCAACAAAAAACGTCATATTTCAGTCACCTTAAAATGTGGATGACAGATGACATGTGCTGAAAAAGCTGTTAAAACTGTTAATTTAAATGAAACGTGAGTTTGGTGAAAGGGTCCTTACAAATCGCTGAGAGCATAAGAACCTATTATAGTCTAGTACTTCCAGATCTGCCTCTAAAATCTGGCCTGAACCAAAGTATCCTAAATCTGTTTACATATTTTCCGGAATTAGAAAAAGTTTCGGATATTCACTTATTCATTACCAAAGACCATAATTTTATAATCTTTAGAAACGAGTGATATACGTGATAGATATATAACCTGATACTCACGTTGTCAGGTCTACCGCACACCGATTACGGCTGCTCCTGTTTAAGGATTGACATTGAATGATCGATCAAGCTCGTGTATAACTAGTAAAAGTCGGTAAAATGTAAGATGAAGAAGCTTCAAATTGCTATGATCCTATAGAGTGTCAAACGTGGTGGAAGCGTCACTGTCGGTCAAGTTCAGATTCTAGGTGGTTCAAACTCACTCACTGTTGTTCATGGATGAACATTAGACAGTATTACTTGTGTTCGTTTAAAGATCTACCTTAGCAATCTTCCCTTCTATGGTATATTTGAGAACGGATGAGGCTTGCTTTTCGTAAAAAACTAAGCGCCAATCAGCACGGCGGTATCGAAGCTGCACAGGGTGCGTCTGGCACCCGCGTTGGCGGCTTATAATTATATCGCCATTAGTAGAACCTATAAGATCACGTATCAAGACTTATGACGTCACTGGAGCCACATGTGGTTGCCTCGAAAAGTATCAGAAAAATACCAAGAAGCTTTCATGATCAAATCAACAGTGTAAAAGGATCCGGTCAAAACATGATTCACTTACTCAGTTCCGGTTTTTTTCAAGATGATAGCTTCCTAAGATCCTGTTTACATAAAGTACGGCACAGTTAGAAAAGGGTGACGTATCAAAATTCAACTTAAACCATAACAGAAAAGTGTAAATACCTTTCGTAGATTACGCTATCAAACGTACTTATCAATCACTTATTCACCAGGCAAATATTTTAACTCCACAATCGCGGCGCCAGTGATAACTGATAAGGGGGTAATCGGTATCGTAATCAAGCATATCCTGTGACGTGTGATAGGAGGCGCGACATAATGTGACGTCAGATTTACGAGATAAAATCAGAATATTGGACTTTGACACGCCAAAATGACGTTATTTTACAAATATTGACGAAATTCTTGAGAAAAATGCCTTAGGTTGGCGACGAGGAAAATTGGTTTTGGGTTTTTCAGTATTTAAAGTTTAATTTTCGTTTTTGCTGTAAGCTGAAACTCATGTACTCTTTTGCTTTTCAATGGGAGGTCCATAATAACAGGAGAGCATTTACACTGACGTTAATTATCCAATGGGGTCACATCATTGCTACATAAGGAAAGTTGTGGGTGGAGCTTGTGGTTTGCACACGCGCTCCTGTGTCTATCGCCGCCATCTTTATTTACCCCTAGATGGTTGCTCCGCCCTACTTCAATAAGATGCTTATCTGAAAGAAGACAATTCGCCATAGTTGGATCTGACGAGAATCTGATGGCGTCAAAAAAATGTTGTAGATTGCCCAATGTCGGATCAATGAATAAAAATACATTATAAAAAAGAATTTGAAATATGCAAACCCAGAAATTACCAGAATCATTCTGTTTTACTGAAAATTCGCCCAGAATCAAAAGATATCCAACCTAACAATCGACAAATAAAATTGTCTTTTGTTATGTAAGACACATACCTACTGCATTAAATCTAAGTAACGACTTCTAGTCTGCCATTGCATCATTATTTTCTATTTAACCCTATCTTTGGTTGCAGGTGCGCGATGCCGTCGCGACGGTGGTAGAGGACCGGAGGGCGGCCGGATGCGGCCCGCGCGCGCCCGTCCGCCCGCCGCCTCCGTCACGTAGCGGCGCCCGCGCACCCGCCGCGCTGCGACTATGCGCATGGCAAGCGCCCTGGCCACTCTGCTCGCGGTAAGTCACTCTAATGAACAAATAGTTATAAGCAGTGCACGAGATCAGCATCGCCTTGGCTCATCGTCAATCAGGCGTCCACGCAGCGAAAGCACGCAGCGGTATCGGCATATGAACGCATAGCATCGCCAGGTGAACGTCGCCTTCGCTGATAGGCGATGATCTTACTAGCGGGCCGCCCACCCGCATACAGCTGGGTGAATGCGGCGACAACCTAGGTAGGTATCTGAAGTGGCAGGTCGCCGTAAGCGGGTGGTCGAACGATGCTTAAAATAAGTGTGCGGAAATAATCCATAACAGCTCAGGTTGAGGCGATGCTGGATGTCCTCGAAGAGATGTACCACGTTAGCCGCGCGATTCATATGTTTAGTCGCCACGCAATCGTGCGTAGCGTAGCCGTGTAATGTAAACACTTGCATAACTTAACTATAAGCTGCTGTGGAACTACAGAAACGCGGATCCATGTGTGTATGTGAGTGAGTAAGCTACGTTTGCTACGGTTAGTCATGAGTCTTGCCTCTGAAATCATCGATCCAGTGTCGTTATTGGGAATGAAGATAATAATATGTTGTCCCGTTTACAAAACTTGTGTAAATCTTCCTTACTTAACTGCCTTATAATAAAAATTAATTGTATAGTTTGTTTATTTGTGATACTTTAGCATCGATGGCGAATCGGTGCAATGAGAACAAAAATATTTGAAACAGTTGTGAATCGTGATCTTTTGGTTTTCGATGACGAGTCGGGCATACCTTTATACGTACGAATACGTCCGTTCAGAAGCCCGAGAGCTTGAAAGCAGATCTTTTCTAAGCACTCACCTCACCTAGAGTATCTGTAGGCTAAATCCCATCAAAAACATAAATGTGAAATGAGGGCCGAGTTCAATATAATGATATATGCCTTGGTTGTTGACTTCAATGACAAAAGAAGTGAGATCAAAATTGGTGCCAAGTTCAATGGTCAGTCCTTAAATGTATTTATAACAACATGAAATATTTATAACAACTTAAAATAGCATTTCTTCTTATAACTTTGGATAATACTATTGAAGCCTAAGGTCTGACTTGGCTAGTTTTTACGTTATGAGAGGGTCAAAAGTGGCTCCAAATGGTTCGTGTAATATTGCACACGGTGCTGCTCGCCAGTTCTGTTAGCTTGAATTTGGCTTGACACGCTGCCGCGTGTCTGGATATTGCTTTGTACGGGCAATCAACCCGGATGCTTCAAGAAAACGGTCTATACATTAACTTCAAGGGTAAGGTCATGGTAATCTGCTCAGCCAGTGAATTATGTTCAGCTACTGTCCGTTAACTGGCCCAGGTGGCTCTGTGCCAACCATGTAATCATAGAGGTGGACTTTTGCGTAGTCGCTCCGGATCCTGCTCCGAAGATGCGGTCATAGTAAACGTAAGAGATCCGCATGATTATCGCTTCTTCTTGGCCTTACCCAAGGGGCCTTACTTCATACATAGTATGAGTATATTAACCCGTAACCGTCCGCACTGATCGTACTATGAACAGTGAAAGAGACACTTAACGCAATCGCTATTTTACCTTCTCATATAATACCGTAATTTTCTTTTAAATATAGCACTAGTTTAAAAGAAACTAGTGAAGCAAATCCCCAGATTTAAAAGAAAGTTGGGAAGAATCCTTGTAGTTTTGCTGTTTATCTTACCTAATATTTGACAATTTTTTAATTGGAACTCGCTGAGATACAACTTGGAAGAGGTTGTCTTACTTCAACCATTTTCTCCCATAGAATAAGTTTGTTTCATTAATAAGTTTGAACTAATGACCAAAAACACTCAATAACAAAGCTCATCCCACTTACACATCGACTAAATCGGACTAGTGATGTGTATTAATGTCAGTAAATTAGTATTTAATAGGTCAGGCCATCAGCGTCATCGGTGTCGGGTGGCGCCACTGGCGATTGTCTGGTGTTAATGTACCATTGTTTTGTATCAAGTGTATGTTGTGTGCGGTGCTAAGGGATGCCTTGGATGATTCTGAAAAAAAACAAGTGTTCAGGTGAAAATATACAACACAGCATCAAGGATGCAAAATTGTTAATTTGGGTAATAGGACTATTTTTTATCAGTTCCAATGGGCGCAAAGTTTTGGATATTGCCATCACAAATAAGTAAAAAAACTAGTACTTTCTACATTAACTTTGAATAATTACGTTTTTGCACTAGACATTATCTTAGGCTTAAGTGTTAGAATAACTTAGTCTTAGGTACTTAGATAATAATTTCAAATTAAAACTTCAAGATAAAAATAAACACGATGAGACAGTGGATTCTAAATGTTTCCTTAATTCCAGGAACCGATAATATACATATAACGGTCTAATTACGATAATTCGAAACCATAAAATTTCATATTTTCCGTGTTTTACTATGGCCTTGCAATTTCCATGCCCGCGCTATAAACGTATCTGGCATGATAACACGTGTAAACTACACTGTATGTCGCAATTATTCGGTTAACATCATATACGAGCCTTATCTGTAACACCATCAAACATTTTTCAATACAAATTTATTACTAGAGGTGATGATGAGCGAAAACTCGATGGAATTCCAATAAAGCGGTTCAGTCTAATCGGGCGCTTCATTATGAGGTGGCGGCGCTACCCGTACCCGTGCAGTATGGAGCAAGGCGCGGGCAGTACTAGTCGCTTATAGCACAACACCCGCCAAGCGCGCGTTCGAAAATGGAATCGACTCAAAATAAAAAAAAAGTTAGCCTATAAGTTAGTGATGTGTTTTATAATTTATTTTAATTTAAAAAAGTTCCAAAGTGTTATAGAAGTTTTCAGATGAACGTAGTGCCGTTTTGTTTTATGTATGATTTATTCAATACATTGGACAAATTTATTTTTGCTCATGGCAATTAAAATGGTGAGTTTTATCCAAATTTTTAAGCAGTTGAATTTTACATCATATTATTTTTGTTTCATTTGGTTGTGCGTTATTTAAATAGATTTCTTATCATTGAATTAATTGATTTGGAAATTAAATATGAATTAAGTACATGTGCGGTGGCAAACGTTTTCTCAGAAAGTAGGGCGGGCACAGAGCAGTATTTACTTGTTAAAATAAATATCAAAAATCAACATTCACAAAACGCAGAAGAGACAAAAAAGAATATAAATAAGTTTTAAAACAAAATTAAAATTATTTTTATGAGAGTATTGTTTATTTAAACTCAGATTAAATTGCAATAAAATTCGCATACTATCTGACATTTATATTATTTTTCTTTTCAACATTAATTAATATCTAAATGAAGTAGCTCAATCCAAAACGCCCATAGTCGTTAAAATATAATTAAAATATTTTTGAACAAGCATTACTACATTAATTTTTAATGTTCGGCGTAGGACCTACTTAATAAAATGCTCGTATAAAATTAAAAATATCGGTTCGGAAACCAATAAACATTTTATGTGTGAACGTTTCAATCGCCTATAAAACTCGTACGAAAATCTAGAGCTCAGTTAACACAAACATCAAACAATTTCCTACTTTCCCGTTTAGTGCATATTGCGGAAGTTTAGAAAGAAGAAAAGTTGTACGTAAAATCATATATTTGTTCGTAAGCTTTTATATTTGTTCAATGGGTTCAATACAGACACAGTTAAAAATAAGATTTCTTTTTATTGGTCAACTGATTCAGTCAGACAGTTTGCGTTACAGTATTAGTCGTTTAACAAAACTTTCGAAAACTCAACGTAGGTACTTGAAAAACGGCATCCAACAAATTGTTGCAAACTGCTGAAAGCCGTTATTTGAATATGTACTAAACAAATAATTTACTTCAGCAAGGAAATTATTTTAAAAATCTTATTTCTCGAACAAATGGTCATAAACAAGAATGTATTTATGTAAATAGTCACATGACAAAATAAATTAACATAACATTGTATTTTACGCTAAGAAAGTGATCTTGAAAAGCGCCATTTATCAGCTATAAATTCTATTTCATGCTTTAGTTTAACAGTAGTTTACGCGTGCAAGCAAAGGTCAATGTATCGGCACTCATTGTTGTGGTCATGGAAGAACGCGATAACTCTGAAACGTGGTTCTCATTAAAACGATTTATTAATCGACTAGTATAATGAAGCGAATTAGTGACACCGGAACAGCACTAGTAGCAGGTTTTTTTTAATGATGACACCGTTTTCGAATTTTGAAATTTATTTTTCTCCAAAACTTCTGACACTGACATTTCTTGTTTGGCGGAAAATGAAAGTGACAGTTTTCTTTTTTATCTGCAATTTTACGTAGGTATGCATGCAGTTCTTATTTACTAAGTTATTAATTGGATTATTTTAATAAACTGAATATGCATTGTTCTGCTTCTGAAAGCAATTACACTTAGCTTTTAACATACAAGGAAATGAAAAGCTTACGTTCCTGGGCATATACATATATACTAGGGATCAACCTAGAAATGGGTCACAAAACTTTACTATAGAATACGGGCTAACAACCTATACCTTTATTTTATTACTTTGAGGTCATAATGCGCAGCTGTCTAGTGGTAACGATGCACTTCGTTCTTGACCTGACCATGTCATCATGATCGTCATTCACAGCCCGACTCCACCCACTGCGGGGTATAGCCCTCTATTTGCCTTTACCAAACTTCACGTTCTTGTGTCAGCCTCATCCAGGATATTCCAGCGATGACAACACTGTCGTCTGCCCATCTCGCCGCCGAACGCTTCTCTTTCCAGTCCTTGAACGCCACTCGGTCACAGCTTTACTCTAACTGCCGTCACCACGCCTTGCTAGGTAGGATTGATAATATTTTGCGAAATAACTAAAAATAAAAGCAAGTATTCAGTGCCCAAATCTTTCTGCGGTAATAGTTGGAAAAGGTTTGGCATTAGATAACTAAGTTTACGGTTACTTGATACACTTGATTTAATTATTACTAGCTGATGAAAAAAGAATAAATAACACATTAAAATTAGTGAAAGAACCTGCTCACAGTTTTAACGATTTATTCTTTTAACTAGTAGTAACCTTTCGATCTGTTTCCTACTTCACTACCACGTTATTGACCCTTCACACGAAGCGCGGAGGTCGCGCCGTATGAATGACTTGGTCTAGTGAAAACTGGTCCGAACTACAACACATTAGAGCCACAGTGGACTCTCAAAGCAAATGCCATTGTCACAAACATCGTCTCTGTATGAACTAACTTGATACTAGCTAACAATAGATTCAACTTTGTGATGGGTAGTAGCATAGTATAATCAGTTGTTTTCACTGCTGGGCCAAAAGCTTCCTATCTAATGAGAGGGAGTGAGCCCGCGAGATGTCACATGTCATCGAATTTTCAATTCTAGATAGTTCTCACCTAGTCGTATGTGTCTTTTAAAAAAAAGTAGAGCAGTTTAAGAATTACGAAAAAAATAATAAGTTAAAATGTTATTCTTTTTTATCCGCATGGGTATTAAAAAGGATATTTATTTAGCTTTTTAATTTTCCTTCTTCCGCATTCTAAACTTTTTTTTTATATGGGTTAAGAGACAATTATTTAAGCCAATCATTTCAAGGAGAAAAGCTCGTTCCATATTCTAAAATTAAGCTCAGTCATTATGACACCAAATCTAACCTAACTTAAATATTCCAGAACACTTAAGATTTCGTTATCTGCTTAGTTAGTAAGTGAGCTTTAGCAAGTCGGCAGACACAACGCGATGCTCCAAATACGAAGCTCTGTAACAAGTACTGATCCCGTTTTACAACCAAATAACAAAGCCAGCTTAAACCCTAAGCTGACCATAACCCAGACCACACGCCACGTCCACTCCACACACTATTGACTAGCGTATATAAGCACCACCAACGCAAATCGCACGCAATCTCTTGATTCCGTCCGGAATTCTGCTCATCCTATTACTGAGCCCACACGACAATAACCCAAGATATGCGGTCACACCCGATACATTGCGAATGTATGACCGTGACCGTGTGAAAAGGCTTAACTGTTAGGTGCCTAGGATTATGGAGAATGGAGATTTAAGGCGCCTAGATGGCATTGTAGGATAGTCAACATGGGTCATGGCGATGGAACTGATTGATATTCCGCAGAATAATCGTTTGCAACAGCACAGTATGCATTTAAAACTAAGCTTTCTGTATAGAGCAAAGCGGTTTTCCTATAATATTCACAAACTACTATCGTATTACCCAGTACTAACTGGGTTGTGGAGGTCAGATACGCAGTCACTCCATGTAAAATACTAGTATTCAGTTGCAGCCACTTCGACTGGAAGCCCCAACAAAGTTGTAAAAAGCTAGGCAGTTGCATCTGATGTTTCACAAACGACTAGTACACTTCCTGGCAAGCATGATTACCATGACCATTTATTTTAGCATTATGTATTTTGATGACCATATTCAGCACCAGTGTATAAACTTTTCTCAACCAGCGAATTTCCATGGCCTTCTCTTGGTCATAACTCCACCCTAAGGCAAGCATTCGAACACTATGCTTCGTGGTCGCCACTTCAGAATCTTTCAGCCACATCGGCCTATTGTTTTGCGAGCTACGTTGCCTTGGCGATAGAGAATATTAACATGAAAACAGAACATGACATGATACACTATCTTATACCCCGTCAGCATTTCTGGCATTTTCCACAAATAAACGTATCTACATTTATTTACGGCTAAATAAAGATACAACTATTATGACCGTCTACGAGATAAGAAACTAATTTGTGAATTAAAATATTTGTGATATCGCCCTGTATCTCCCTTTATGGACTGATAATCTTCAGCTGACACACCCACCTCAGGCACTATTAAAATACGTCAGACTATAAAAAAGATAACTTTTTATGTGGCGATGTTAAGACTTTGGAAAATTCTGAATAATTATGTTATCGTAGTCGATAATTATGCAACTGGCTTTTCAGGTAAAAATGTGGGGGTCAAAGAGTTTTAAGCTTTTTTTAGTTACCCTTGACAAATGAGCAAAGTTTTTTTTCAATACATAAAGCTGCCAAAGTGTTTCGAATTAGCCAATGCTTTTCGCACAAGTATACTTTTCGCACCCCTATGGCCACTCGAAGATTTACCGGCAAAACGACCAACGATGCCTTATCTAAAAAAAAACATGTATGGATGATTATGATGTAATCTATTTGTAATAAATGAATTGATTTGAAAATTAGCATTAAAAACTCCTAATGCGACAATATTCTGAATGCTGTTAAAAATGGTAAATGAAATTGCAGGAAAGCTTACTTGACAAAATATCATAACTCATTGTCATGATAGCTTGATTCAAGATTTCTGAAAGCCAAAAAGGACGTACAGACGTAGTTAAAACAGATCGCCATTTATCACTCAAGTTTTTAAAATTTAATTTTCGAAATTTGCCTTATTTTAGGGCCACGAATGAAAACATGACTAAGGCATTATTTCGCCACATTGGAAGCGTGCGAGCCTGTCTCAACTATAGACGTACTAATTTATATAGCCGACAATCCTTTTCAATTGAAATTGATTTATGCGACATTACAATCTTGTCGGATTAAAGCGGGCAGCTTTGTATAGATTACGCAGCTGGTGTTAACTTCGTCGTTTTTATTTTTAATGAATTCCTGGCTAAACTATGATTAATGGGCTTGAGCTGCGAAATGTCAAGTTAACTGAGACTTATAAATGGATTTAAGAGGTTAATAGGCTTTGTCTAAGTTCAATTTTAAAATATTGTTGTTGATTTTTTTCGTCGAATTTTTCAGCAACAGAAAAAATCAAGCAGAAAAATGTATGCGAGCGTAGGGACGAGTGAAACGACGTTTAACTAATAGCACACTGACTTTATTTTTTGACAAACGCCATGAGTTATATAGGATAGTTCGCAGCCACCCACATATTCACAAATAACAACAAAACACAACCGAAACGTAAGTTGCTACTACAGGTTACACCTCTGCCCACCCAGTCGGGGATTACAGGCGTGTTGTGATTATCAATAGGCACTCAATGCTTATTTCTTTACTATGCTAACATTAGCTTACACCCGCGGCTTCGCCCGGGTAGTTTTGTGCGAAAAAGTAACAATCGTTCATTCATCCATCCATCCTCACAAACTTTCGCATTTATAATATTAGCAGGAAGTAGCGTTGTTTAGTTTCTCATCCAATCAACTATTTTCGTTATGTCTAATCTACTTAAGAATGTCTTAGATAAAAGGCGTATTACTCACTCATACCTAGGTATAAAAATATTATGATAATAAATAATTTTCGTCTATGAAGTAAATATCAAAAAATTATGATAAGTTATAATAAATAACAAATCGCGTGATTCGTTTATTATGCTATTTATATGATCACACAATAAACTAAACAACCGATAAAATTGCGATATTTTGGTATTTCCCTATCAATAACAATGTTATCACAGTGCGTATATTTTTTGTACAATGTTGTATTTTATATTTATCTAAATTGGGGAAGCAACTAAAAGATTTATTATGGAAACTAAATAATTTCTTGGAAAACGTAAATGTATTATTTTTCTATATCTTTAATAACGAGCGGAAAAAGCCAAAACGCACGAAAATAAAATTGAAGTCATAAAAATAGGAATCATACTACTATAACTTGAAAATAAACAAAACCATTTCTTAGCGACTTCATCGTGTTAAAAAAAAATCTTGTCCTTGTGTAAAAATGTCGAATCTATTTTTGAGCCTGAACAAATTAACATTTTGATTTCGTTTTGTTATTTTTTCCTATAGAGACAAATTTTTCAAACATAAATCTTTCGAAACAAATAAATCGCCAAAAATTTCGATCACCTTGTGACTAATCAAGTAATCAATCATAAATAAAGAAAATTTCAACAATAGGTACATAATTAAAAACAAATTAATAATGTAATAGCTTAGTCATCCACTCACATTCAAATAGTTAGTAATTAAATCAGTATTAGGTGTTTAGTTAAAGAAATAGAACGTAATAGATGTCCCAACTCCGGACTTGTCACGTAAACAAAACAACATAATCATAATCTGTAGCAATTTACCAACAGCATATTACCAACTATGTTGGTGTCGACTTCCAACCTAACCAAAAGCAGCAGTATTTTACATGAAACGACTGGCTATCTGACCACCATAACCCAGTTACTGAATAACATTATCATGTTATTCTGCAGCTTCCCCTTGGGAAGGCTGGTTGTCAGACGTTTGGGTTTCTGACTACCCGTAACGACTGTCAAAGATCTACCAACTTGTACACAAGTTACACACTCACGCGAGTTAGAACATCGACTGCAGAGAAAACAAATGAAAGAAATTACTCTGAACATCCCTCGAGTCACAGCTACATACAGGGTGTAAACGGACGAACGGGTGACTTACGAAGCCGCCAACCAAGCATTCTGTGCATCAACCTAAGTAACTCTACGCAAAAATTATTGGCTGTGAAACGAAATGTTCCTTTGGGTGAAAAATGACGTTTTACGGTAGGACTCAATGTAATGCACTCAAAACATTGTGCTGATAGATGCTTTGAATAGTACGGGGGTCGTGGAGGTATTTACTCGTAAAGTAAAATTATAGCATTAAAAACTTGTATTTAAAAAAAGTTGTGAAAAAGTTGGAACTTTGTCCCCCAATATCCCCGTAACTAGACGGTTAGATCCGTAATTAGAAGTTATTAGTTGAAGATATGGTCTATATTAGAAAAAAAAAATTGATTGCAATGACAGGGAATACAAGTGCATTATCTTGAGACGCGAAGGAAACAATTGAAACGCGCACAAGATACATCGCCTGTGGTCCTGAAAGTTGTGCAGTCATTTCGTCTCCTACCTGTAAAGTATGTTAAAGTACGAATGGCAGCCGGGACCAACATACACTAACATAATGATCGCAATAATCGTAAGATCGCCGAGACCAATCCCGGATTAGATTAAAGCCATTGCTTTAATCACTATGTCTGGAAAGCTGATTGGATATCACATTAATTGTCATAACTTCAGGCGCTGACACGTTGCGGCAATAGTTCACGAAATCACGACCTAACCGGTAGCCTTAGAGAGTGATCACACTCATCGGAAAATAACTTCAAGTTTATGCAATAAAAGTCACTAGTCCGAAGTAAAACGAAGCGAAAGATGTCTCTTTGGACATAAATGAGCATTTTTGGATATAAAAATCTTTCAAGCGGATTTCACGTCTTATTAGCGTAGTTCTGCCAAAATATACCAACCTACATCAAATAGGCCGTATTAAAAAGAGATTGTGGTTTGGCTCATTATGACGGAACTAAGTCCAGTGTGTTCACTCCCTTATCTGGCGCTTGTCTTAAAGTTCTCAAAGCATAGGAAAAGCCGCAATCCAATATAATTCTAATAGGCGGCGTAAAATCAGTAATAACACGAATTACATTAAAGTAGTTAACTGACATGTGGCTAGTTGATAACTTTATTGAACGAAAACTAGAGCTTAGTACAACTGGTTTCGTTTCCTTCTTTATCGGGTCACACGATTTATTATTAATTTTGTTGTAATGACTTTTATTGAATACCCAATAACGAGCTTTTGGATGTGACGTTGCAAGGACTTCTAGTTTTCTTTCCAATAGAACCGTATCTGCAGCATTATATTTTTATTTTGAAGCTTCATCATCAAAATTATCATAATAGTCAATGTGAGATTTTACTTCTGCTACATCGATGATTCTCTTTTTAAATTCGTTGATTCTTTAATTGAAAGCAACCGGATCATCATCAACTTTACCTGACTTAATAATGTCAACTCAGTTTTTTTCTAACTTATTTTCTTTCTACACTGTTTTTGTTCCATTTCCAAATCACCAGAAACAAGTGGGTCGGAAAAAAACAACAAATTCCCGCGGGTGGCGGTTATCTCCAGCATGAATGATAGTATTGACACAAACCTTTGACCAAATATGCACCAAATCAAAGGGTTCCGTGACGACCCAATATTTGTAGGAAAGTTTGACCAAACTTTGTATGTAGAACATATTGTTGGACACCTTCAGGCCCATTTCCTGTTTGTTTTCGATAAGGGGCTGTGTAAATGATGTGTGGACATGGCGTACCGTATGTTTTGGAATTTTTACTTTCGTTTCCTTGCTTACTGTCAACACTTGTTCGACTGTTCATCTTGATAAGCCGAGTATGTCTTAGAACAATTTTTGCGTCCACATTTGTCAGCGTATCAGGAATTTCATTCATAAAAGAGTCATACCTTTGCATTCTCTGTTTAAACGTTTTATTATCATATCGAGTTCTTTTACTTATTGTATTAGTTCACTTCCTGTTGAGCCCTTCATTCCTAATCCTGTTACTAATTCTTTTAGACATTTAGTCTCTTTAAAATCGTGCATTTAATGTTACGCAATCCTTTCTTTTACTGAACCGTTGAAGTCTTCATTCTTTTTGTCGTATCGATATAATTATATCAGTTTTTTCTAGTTAATTTCAGTGAATTCCAAGGTATTGAGATTTAAAGTTATAAGTTTAAAATCTACATCTGTAGTTAAATGTACTTTGTATGTTAGCATATAGTGAAACAGTAATACTTCACCAGCTACAACCTAAATAACTTCACGGATTTGGCCAAAAGCGTATTAGTTTCTAAAACGTATTCTCGCTTTACGAACTGAAATGTTAAGTAACCTATTGAGTTATATGCATTTTTGGAAATCCAATATGGCGACAAACCAACTTAATACCTTGAAAGCCGATTAAGAATATTTACCATGGTAGATATTTTACTGTTAAACGAAATTAATTGTTTTCACAGTCACTAGTTTTGTAGTACCTGAATAATTATTCTATACTGTCGTGATAAATCTATTTTATTAAGACCAAAAAAGGAATTAAACAACTCATTAGAAGGTGTAGATAATAAATTAAAAACACTGAATATTGCTGCAAGAGCGGGTAGAAGTGTGTAAAGTCCTTATTCTGAATGACTGTGTGTTTGTCTGTCTCTGTGTGTTCTGTTTCTTTAATACATAGCCCCAAAAATTCCCCAAACTGACTCATATTCAATAAAACAATCTCCTTTATTCCTCAACCCAGCTTTATATCTCCAAGGACTGGATCTGTCATACTTGATACGAGATTTCTCTTTATCTTCCTCCATAAATAACATTATACCGTTAAAAAGGATTAAATCACTGAGGGAGCTTAAGTCCGGCCTGTCGGGGTATCAGGCTGATTGTTTGACATTTAATTCTCCATGGCCTTCCTTCTTATTCGCTGGATTATTAACTTCGCGAATGACATGCACAAGTGACATTTCTTTATCATGTGGCAATTGAAAAGGGTCTGCTTATTTCGGGTATGATTGGTTTGAAGTATGTGAGAAATTGTTTCGGCTTTTAGGTTTGGTGACTCATGTGATCATGTCTAATGAGCACTTAAGCTTAGTACTTTGCTGAAATTTCGCTGTTCCATTGAGTTTGCAGTATTTAATTTCGTTTTGTCCTTCGTCGTGTCGATGAGTTTTTTTGTGTTATGTCGATACTTCTTCTTCTTAGCGTGTCGATGGCAAATTTCTATCAGATATTATATTTGGCCCAAAACTCAGCTACGCAAATTCCGCTCGCTGATGCAGTCATAAGATCGTCAAGTGTGCAGGTGTTAGGGCATGCAGCGCAAGATCGAAGATGGGCCATTGTCTGTGGAGACACGCTGCATACACATTTGAGATCTGAGCCGTCCATGAACCCCCATCTTAAGAGATTATCTTTGCTACGACCGACCTGGGTTCGGAGTCTATTCAGAGATTTCCAATGTCGATACTTAAACCAGAACTCTGCCACATCAACAGCATTATCAGTGACTTCGGACAGATCCTTCAAAATGCAGCTTGTTAGTGCATTTTGTTATGTTTGGATTAGTAGTACCTGCAATTCTTTATAACTTCAATTCTTTTTCGATACCTTCGATATAAATCTTCGTATTATCACTAAACACATCATAACAAACATTGAAACTCACTGGCGCCAATTACACAAATCATCTGATAATCGAGTTGCATTCGAGTACAATCGGCATCGATAAAGACGTATCGATACAATCGATTAAGCGTGGGCTGTCGGTGACATCGGCTCCATCACGATTGCTTTATTTATTGCCTGTTTATATCGTGTTATTGCTTTGTTGATCTTGTGTTAAGGGTCCCCATTCATTGTTTTAGTACAGTTTTGTCCTTTAAAAATGTAGGGCTCGCGTCTGTGTAAATTTTTATAGCTCTTTCAATGTTGTTTGAATCTAACTAAGTCATTTATTATCTTTATGTTGGCTTTGAATGAATATTGTACAAACCCACAATGTTTATACCGTTTTCGATATCTGGTATTGTAAATCTATTAGTTACCAGTCAGGTAAGACCTTAGATAATTTTCTTTATTTCAAGGAGAAAACTCTGGAATTCTAGAAGAAAACCCAGTTTCTTCCGCTATTATTGATCTTCTAACTTTTGGTTCTTATCGACGGTGGAAATTTCAATTCTTGTAAAGGCTGGATGTATTAAAAATCGACCACATTTAAATTTTCCACCGTTGCCGCTTCGGTATGATAGCTACACGTAAAATAACAACATTATGTCTATTAACATGATCCACACAAAACATAAATCCTAATCCCGTCCAACAAATTCATTCTACAGATTTTCTTCTTTATTACCATAAGTATCCTCATTACGTATTCAGGCATATTCATTTGATTGTATTACTCGTCCCTTGCTCAATAGGCTTGCATACTTGAAGATCTCGTCCTTCAGCGCCATCGCTTCTCACGTTCGCAACTCAAAAGGATTATTTCCGAATCGGAATGCCTTTAATTCTAATGGAGTGCGAAGCGTGTGTGCGGAGCCCGGTGTTGTTTAGGGGTGGCAAGGTAGGTGGAAATTTAGAACTGACGTAAATGTGGCGGAATTCTGGAAATTAATGATGTCGTTTATAGTTAGTTGATGTCGTTAGAGTATTTCGGTTTGTTGGAAGTGGTGATAGGAATGATGGTAATGTAGTGAGTGATGTTGCTAATAAATTCGCTTATTTTCGTAAATTGTTTATTGAATTTAATGGCGTTACAGATACTGTTAACTGCAGAGATTATATTAAATCATTGGTGGGTCTTGGTGAGAATTCAAATCATAACGTAGACGTGACAAATATTAACTTCATTGGCTAAGCAAGAATAAGAACGAGAACATTGCAAGATGACTTTTCGTAACTAACTTTTGTTTAATGATATTTATCTGAAAATGGTTAGATGAAAAGCAGACCAAAGAAAACATGGATGGATCAATGGTCTGGATTGGTAGGAAGTGTACTCTCTCAGAGATGATGATGCTGCTGGGATTTTGAGACTTTTGTGAATCAGTAAGTTATAAAGCTATTCAAAACACAAGTATTGACTTATAGCTAACCGCATTTCTCAACTCGAAAAGGCATCGAACCGGTGAATTTCCATGCGTGCCAACCTTGCAGCATCCCGCACTCGAGTCTCAAGATATGCTAAAAGCCGCAGCGGCGTGCACTAGAAGATAACGATATATTAAATACACATTTATTCCTACAGTGTCAAACCTATCAAGATTTATTGCTGGCCATTTTTAATTTTTCATTATTCAGCTCTAGTTGGGCTTGTTTGGCTTCGGTATTGAAATTTTAATGTGGTGTGCGAACGGTGTGGATGAAAATAGGAATGCATGTTGTTGCTATAGAAATAGTCCAATTCGGTGTTTTGACGACTTCCTGGTATATTATGGAATGGTTTCTGGTTAAGGAAATCTATCCTTAGGCATCATAAAGCTTCTGAGCATAGTCTGAAACAACAATATCCTTCTAAATTCTGAACCCTTGGCACTGCCGTAGGCTGGAAACACCTTTGATTGTCTCCCACACTTAATATAACGATGATGTAAAACAATGTCAAGTCATGTTACTTTCATGTAAGTTACTGAAATGTTGTGAATTGATCCATATATTTTTTTTGGTTATTACGGTCTTCCAGGATGCTCATTGTTTTGAAGATAACTTTACCATACAGTTAACTGTTAAAGGAATTGTAAAATTGTAGTAGGAGGAGTGAAAATTATTTAAAAATCGCATTTAAAACCGCGTCAAATAAATCATTTTGAAAAGATTGCCTTAAATTCATGAACAAGTCGTAGTACTTCAAGTTAGATATGACACTGATTAACTTTGTGAAGAACTTTACATGACGTACTATTTCGCATTATAAAAAAGACTGTTACAGAGAGTTCTGTGCTATCAGTGGAAAACTAACCAATATTTTCAGTTACTTAGGCAAAAACCAAAGTTGAATTTAAAACTATGTAACATTCAGTTGCAAAAGAAAATGAATCACTTTCTATCGCAACAAGCCTATTACAAAATCGAATGACTCAATCGATGTCATTAAGCAATTACAAGTTCAATAGTACGTAACCCTTCAAACAGTTACACCAATTATCACATAAAAGAAATGTCTTCTTCATCGAATCAACTATCGAACACAATAGCCCAATAAACATAGGTATCGAGAAACATGTCTGGTGACGTCATTTGACACAACAATAACATCATCAATCTACAGAAACAATCGATTGTCACCGATCGCGTCCGATACTCGTATGTATCGATTACGAACAATCGTTTTAAATTGTTCTATGAGCGGCAAATTAGTCAGCTAATCCTCGATTTATGCTGTCTGTGGGCTGACAATTTGACAGATGTAATTGAAAACACACGTCGAGCGCCATCGCATTGTACGACGCGGGGTTAAGCCTTTGCCCTTTTAGTCTGTAAATGAAAACATGGTGTATCCAACCAGATATTTTGATTGTTCGCCCACCTATAATTAAAATTATTCATCTCCTATTTTCATGCAAATATTTCGTTAATGGAAGAGTTATTATTATCTGCGTTTTGAGTACTTATATCGTCTCCATTGTAGAGGTCAAATAAGACATGTTTATTAATTTCTTAAGCCTTAACAGTTGGGAATAAATTATGATGTTCAAGATTGTATATAATATATTCTCCTAATACATAATGTTTACCTACTTCTGCCCACTTGTAGGTAACATTAAACCTTTCGACCACGCCTAGTCCTTTAGACTTCTGTATGTCCTCAACAAATCACGCAGACGAATTTATATATTATTCGTAAATGGTTAGAAGCTTAAATTGTGTGACAGCGATAATATGGTGTATTTTGTGGTTGAAGGAGTTCCCATGGCTGTGATTCGGATCAAGCGTTTGAGTCCATTAATTATATTGTCTGACAATCTCTTATGGACACATTATAGTTTATTGTTATTGTAATTAGAAACCTATTTGTAGGCGCCACTGCCACCGTGCCACTGGCTGATGTCATAGAAAATATAAATGACTGGCTGTTGCCCGCGACTTCGCCTGTGCGTAATTCCTGTTTCATCATAATTTACAAATATCTTGGACGATAAGTAGTCCATGGTCTTCTCCAGGTCGCATGCTATATATTTGCCTGTCATAAAGATCGATTTAGTTAGGCTACAGATAGATCGACAGAGTTACTTTCGCATCAGTATAGTTGAGTGATTGTCGCGTGTAATTGTTCTGTTTAAATCCTTGAGCTGGGATTAGAGTTACTGGTAACCGAATATACCTGTGTTCAAAGACTGCTGTGGGTCTCCATTGTGGAAATTCTCATTGTTATAGATTAGGTTCCCAAACCTATAACAATGAGAATTTGGTCTGAATCATTGTCAAAACCTAACTTATCAATGTCCGAATTATTAAGGTGACTTATTTTGACACGGCTATAATAACGAATAGGTAGCTGTTCATTAAGAATAACTTCAACCCATGGGAAAGAAGCTGTTGCTGGAAGTTCATATTATTCATCATTAAGCTACACAACTACGCTGTTAGGATCCTCATGAAATAAATCTCAAATAAAAACCAGCTGAATTCTTTGAACATTTTTATTTGTCCAAAATCGTTTCTCCCAAACGATATGATACAACAATAAAATCATTACTAAAATCTACATGTGAACACAAGTGTAGGTCCAAAGAAATTGTTACATAATCTAAGTTACTTTGTTCTACACTATAATTTATTTATTTCACTGTTTGAGATAAACAAATGAGAAATTTACTACTAGTAACATCAGCTATTGGAGTACATAAAAATCTTTGCCGTGTTCTTTTTGCTGTTTTGACAAAGAAAATCGATCTGTATGACGCAAGTCTTTAGGGTCATGTGTGTGTTTTATGTTTACTCGGTAATTTTCTTTCCCATTGCTTATATTAACTTTAATAGCGTGTTTATTGTCAATTAACCCGAACCTTGGGGCAATAAGTTTAGGTCCAATATTGCTTGTTATCTGTCTATGTAGGTGTTCGTTTGTGCAACCTTTTATTGGTTTTCAACTGCATTGAAAGCTGAATTTGTTACCAATTGTTCTCGGCAAGCAATCGCATGTTGCGGATTTTTATCGGTTGAGTACATGGCTCGTAATCTGACTGAGCTTTAGTTCTTGCTACTTATACGTAATTTTAAGTAAATGTGAAATTGCAAATGCTTTGTCCCTCGTTTTACAAACTGTCCAATTTTATTTATTACTAGCGACCTTGCTTAACACGGCGCCACCTATTGGGTCCAAAACTATATCTAAAATGTAGCCTATATTTTAAATTAAACATCTAGCAGTATAGCTGGGAAAACTGCGTACAAATCTATGCAGTAGTTTTTGCATGATGCGCGTACAAACAGATAGACAGACAAAAATTCAAAAAACTGTTGTTTTGGCTCCTGTTGCTCTTTAATTTTAATTTCAGTTTCTTGTATCTTTTTTTTCTTGTTTTTTTTTTTTTTTTTTTTTTAGTTTTATGTATACTCTAAGCGCACAGAGCTAGATATAATGCAATAAGCATTTAGAACCATAGAGTTCTTACATATCGTAAATAGAAAAAAATATTAGGATCTGAACCGCGACAAACACGGACTGTTGAAATCAAACCTTCCTTGATTCTAATCCTATATAATAAAGCACCAGCCAATTTAAATAAAACCATATTTCTATGTCAATATCAAATTAAATGACTATGGAAACTTCCGGCCCGCTGTTATATTTTCTTACATTTTTAATTCAAATGCCTGGACAGTTAACTAATACAATTTATAACAGTGGGCACACAGTTCCGAATAATCTGTATAAATCTATGCTCTAAATTAGTGATTTCCATATTTACGACGCACAAAAACATGGAATTCAAATAATTAACTTGATTTCTATAACCAATAAATTAAGTTAATCCCGCTTTCTGCTAATTACAAACTGTACCATCGTCATGCCAGTCGTTAAGCCCATTGTTATTTGAATTTAGACTCTATTTTTATGAAATAGAGCAGATTTTGTATATTTAAGAATGGTTTGATCTCTGTCGTCATTGTGTCCAATGTTTTGTTGTTTCGTTAATGATTTCTTAGAATTATTGTCTGTCAAAATTAATTAAATATTTATTTAAATGTGTATCTAAATTAAATGTTCTGCCTGTTTTACAGTGTTTTTGCCAAACGTAATCCATTGCGTTGAAGTTGAGGAGTGCCCTGAGGTACTCCTATGCTTAACCGAGTCGAAAGCTTACAACAAGTCTTTATCCCGAATCGGGCCTTTAAGTTTTCTATTTTTCGTTAAAAGAATTACTGTTACAATTATGACTTTTCTTTCTTCTCAGCTGTTGTTTTCTGATTAACGTGCATGAGCCTTAGCTTTTTTAGTTTAGTTGATAAATATTTTGTAGGTATGTTTAGTTATTTATGTTCAAATATAACCTCAGTAGATGAAATTATTAGTGCCTTTATAAGATATGTGTTTCTAGTTTAAGCGTTTGATGTTATCCTGTTTTTTTTTTGTGGTCAGTGTTGTGTTGTTCACACCATCTTTTTTATATTTAGTCAGTCTTTTTTAAGTGAAGACTTGTAATTGGCTGTCAGTTTCACTTATTATTTTAATTCTCTTTTGCTTAGCGATACTTAAGTCTTCCACAGTGCACAAATAAATTAATATTTAATTTAGTCGCGGGATCCAAAGCAGCTAAATATTTCTTCCGGGTCTCGTCAAGCTTCGTTGTGTTGGCACTTTTCTGGTGGCGCAAAGGTTGATGGCTGTCTTTCTGGAGTTGCGGTGGTTGCGGGCTTGTTTAAATAAAACCAATTGAATTCTGCCCATAAAATAGTATATTCCGTACAAGTAACAAAAAAAATATCAGCTCTGTCTATCTTAAAATTTTAATTAACTGAGTTTTCCATGAATGAGTGAGTTATGATGCATTTGATTGGCAATCGTTTTTATCACCAAAGAAATAAAATCACTCTGTTGATCAATAAATTTGTTTACAGACCAAATAAGTGTTGGCACTTTTCTGGTGGCGCAAAGGTTGATGGCTGTCTTTCTGGAGTTGCGGTGGTTGCGGGCTTGTTTAAATAAAACCAATTGAATTCTGCCCATAAAATAGTATATTCCGTACAAGTAACAAAAAAAATATCAGCTCTGTCTATCTTAAAATTTTAATTAACTGAGTTTTCCATGAATGAGTGAGTTATGATGCATTTGATTGGCAATCGTTTTTATCACCAAAGAAATAAAATCACTCTGTTGATCAATAAATTTGTTTACAGACCAAATAAGTACCAATGATTATTCATGGACGATTATTATTCGATTGGTCTCTTACATAATTAATAGGTGTCATTTCATTTGACCTGTATTTTTATGCTTTTCCACGCTAATGCGATTAAACAGATTAACTTTGATTTATTACTTTGGTTCTATTAATATGGTAATTAAATGGTTTTGCCAATGGAAGAAAATGAAAGTGTACATTGATTCTAATATCGTAGGTCTACAACATCACAGTATCGTAGATAGAAACACAGTTGTATATCGAAGATTTAATCGTCCGTACTTTGGTTATGCGAAAGTGTTCATACTGAGTGGAGTTACACATTCCACATCTAGAACAATAGGTACATGCGATTTTCTGATGCTTCCTGATGTCCACCACCGGCAAGGCTACCAGTGGTGGACAGCTACACTTTTATAATGATTCTCGCTGTCCACCAGATGGTGTCTGGTGGATGGCGGTAGTATCTGAATGCAATGTCCTGTTAAGTATTATGTGTACATAAATAAATAAATGGTCCACAAGCCGGTTGTGGACATCGGGAATCATCGCGATTTTCAGTAGGAGGACTCAACGAAATAGAAACCTGGCTATCGTTTACGTGCTCGGGAGAATATACTCATTTAAATAAATCTGATAAACTTTTTGGTCAGTTGACAACATGTTTGTCTATTGCTTGATTTTTTTATATTCATGGTATCGTTACTTCTTTTTCATCATTCATTTCATCATCTTTTTAACAATTTTCGTATCAATCATGAAGATTACGAGTTTGCTTGATCTTACTTCTTTTAACAATCTTATCTAACTATAATAGTCATGCTATTACAATCTACATATTATTATCTCCAAAACATTCTTAAAATTGAAATACACAATAATTTAGAGATTATTTCAAGTATCTTTTACCGTTGTACTATTTTTACAGATAAAGGTCAAAGTGATTCAAGTATACTTTATAAGCAGCATCACATTGTAAGTTATTAAGTCCAAATGTAAGTGTGATAATTTTGAATACTTAAGTCTGGCGACAATCGTAAAGACATGTGTAAATTATCCGGTTTAACTTGTAAATTGCTACTTTTTAATAGGGTTGGAACTGCTTCGGAACAGTTACAAAAACAATTCTGGAAAGTTTTAACATTTAACAATTTAAACTGTTTCTAATAAGGAAACTATCAGCTATAAAGAAAGATACGTATAAACAATGAGTTCTATACATACAGATCGACACATCGTTTTTGCGTAGTTGGGCATCATCAGCCCGCAATAAATCATTATTTTGTGCGATTCCACTATAAGCAAACCAACCCTGTCTGTATAAGTGTATAAAACTCTCTTCACGTACTCTCCCTCTTAAACGCCGTTTTGACGACATTAAGCCGCCTGGGTAGCGTATTAATTGGCATCGCGCATTTTACTATCAAGAGTGGTACCGCTTTGGACGACCCTAACAAAACATCGGTAGCACAGACTAATTTTGTACAAATGTAATTGTTAATACCCGAACATGGATAAGTAGGTTAAGCATGTGCGTTTAAAATCAAATACGACGTAAATTCCATTGAACATGCAATGGCTTACACCTGTCTGTGTAGGAATAAATGCGTGGAGCAAGACATTTCGGAAATTGGATCGTGGTTGGCAACTTGTTAGTGATATTTGCATGTAGATGGATAAAGAAGGACTATTCAATTCAATGTCATTGGACAAAATTGATCTAAAAGGTTAGCGAGATTTGGACGTAAAACTGTTTGGATTCTTGCTTTGCTGTGGCTATTACTCACATCACCTCTACATCTATTCTACTATTATCATCATCATTCTCTTGCCCTTATCCCAATTCATTTGGAGTCGGCGCAGCATGTCTTCTTCTCCCATACTTCTCTATCTTCTTCTTAGCGTGTCGATGGCAATCTAGATTGTGTCAGCCCAGAACTGAGCTACTACTTTGGCGCTTATACTTATACTTCTCTATTACTCGCCATCTCATCAGACACCTCCTTTCTTGCCATATCATTCTTAACACAGTCCATCCATCGTTTCCCTGGTCTTCCTCTACTCATATACCCATCCACATTCATACTCAAAATTTTAATCTGTTCTACTATTATATTGGCTTTTAATACAATCAATAAGTTGAGAGCTAGAAGGCTAGCCAGACTTGAAGTTAAACTGATTCTCGCTATTAAATGACCTTGCTAATGTTATATTGGCTATAAGTACAGTAAATTTGTGAAGGTTTCTACCACATTGTAAGACTAGTAAAATGACTAAAGTATTTTAGCACATAACGTGTCCTGCCCGTCCTGCTGTTTGCACAATACAGGAGCTGATGGAGGCTGATGGACGATGGGTTGAATCAATACGCTAAAAAGAAGAAGAAGCACATTTTGTTTATTTAAAGTTCACTCTTTTGTTTGAATATAAATGGCTGAGCTATTGGCTGCTGCGCTGCGTGTCACGGGTTCGATTCCCGCAAGGAACAAATATTTGTATGGCCTACAAGTAATTGTTCCGGGTCTGAGTTTGTGTATGTGAGTTTAAATGTTTGTAAACGCACCCACGATACAGGAGAAATTCTTAGTGTGAGTTTTTGAAACGTTGCCAAGGTATTAAAAAAAAAAATTGCATCTTAGTTCCCAGTCTCAGAAATGAATTTCTTTTACCTTATTGGTCTGACTGTCATTTCTGTACCTCGTTATTTCTTGTGGTAAAATACGGTAGTATTTAAAATCACCTAAAACAACCTATTTAGATAAAACACCGTCCTACACACATCCTTTAGCTGCCTAAGCCGCACTTTTAGTCCCAATAGGTGTGTCTAGAAGCTTACTGGTTTTTGCATTTATATGGGGATTTAATAAATAATCTTCAATAGATAGAGTGATTATGGTTAAGAATACTTCGGTCCTTTCCAGTACTGTATTAAATAACTGCTTCTGTAAATGGTACTTCTTATCTGGGATAATACTAATTTATTTGAAATCGAAGTGCTGGCCGCGGTTTATTCGATTCCTACGGAAAAATTACATATTGTACTTACTTATGTTTGTTTACTTGCAAACATCCTTTATGTTAGTCCAAGTCATAAAAGTCTACCAGTGCGCCAAATGTCATCTAAATCCCAGTAAGCGATATAGGCTATAATAGCCTGATTGAGTAACAAAAATTCGGACCTTCAAATGAAATAAAATTAGTAGGATAAAGGTGATCTACACTAAAAACCTATGAGCCTTTACCGAAACAGTAGCTCAACAAACAAAGCAGTACTAGAATCGAGTTTCTACGAAAATAATTTTGGTGAAACGTAATTCGGTAAACTTATACTGTCACTTACGGGATATCTTCCGTGATTGTTCATTATGTTGAGCTCCCGATATTTCGGCGCTGTGAAATATCGGGAGCTCAAAATAATGAACAATCACGGAAGATATCCCGTAAGTGACAGTATAAGTTTAGTTGTAAACCGTGAAAGCTTAAAACAGTAATTCGGTAAAGTTATAGCTACTGCGAAACGTTCTGTCCCTTAACTAAGTCCCTCTACTTCAATCTCTTGCAATGCTTCTCCTAAAAGTAAAGCATAATTTCTACATGTTTATGTTAATCAAAGAACCGTGAAATAAAATTAATCCCAATTAATTTTCAAGCTGAACATTCGCTGTCGTCCTAATTTCGCACTGCATATAGAATTCGTGGTAATTTCTTTAGATTGATAGAAATGGGTCACTTTGTCGTGTTCCATAATTACTTACTATTACATGATTTACATTAGTATTGATTAAATAAAAAGAAGATCGGTAAGTAACCTTTATTTAAATCATAATCCTTTGGAAGAACCCATTTAACAAATAATGCTAATGTCTAATCAATACTGCCTATAAGTTTATGTATGTGAAAACTATATTCCCATAGATTAGGATAACATTAGCCACCCCCGTAGTATGACCACCGTAGAAAAGGATTTCTTTGACGGAAGAATCGACAAAATGACAGATAGTGCAAAGAAATCTGTCATTTTGTCGATTCTTCCGTCAAAGAAATCCTTGTATTCGGAAGGATTTCTGGGCTGGTAAAAATATGTCGTTCATATTAATTGTCACGAGAATGAACTTATTTACCAGCCAGTTATAGAACAAGACCTATTTTGACAACGAACGTCAAATCATCTGTTCTTATTTCAAAACCGCAATTGTATTTCCACTTACCGACCTTATTTCCCAAAATCAAACTCTACTTCTACAAAAATATGGTTGAAATTCGTTTGTCTAGTGAAGCTAGAGGTGTGAAATAATGGTGTAATATACTCAAAGGAACTGTTATTACATAATAGTGATACAGTGAACTGAAATTCTGACAGCCGTTGTTAAATATGATGTCTACAAATGCTTGAAATGTGAGTTATGTGGACTTACGTTGCCTGAGAAGCAGTTTCTATCGTATATAAGTACTTAATATATTTATTTTATGTATTTGAGAATTCTCGTAATTTTACCGGCAAGGAATTTGCGTTTTGTTCGTTCTCCTTTTTCTTTGAGGACGTGAATCTGTGTTGTCTTTTGAGTAAACATTTTAATGGTGTAGTGTTGATATATTTATTTAGGTACTGTCGCCAGCATAATATGGTACCACTCACGAGTATACAAATACATTAGAAACAGGAGTAATGATTTTATGCAGTCGTCTGTAGGTACCTACATATATATAATGTAGTGTGGAAAATATTGTTATGTATAAGAAAAAATATGTCATGTTTTCTATGAATATATTAAGTTGGCCCCGCTTCTTTTTGACCCCCCGCACACCATCTATGATAACATTGATAACAAATACTCGAATACTGTTATCATCATAGATTACTAGTATTGTGCAATTTAACGACTACATATTTCAAATATTCATTGATAAAAATAACTTACCATTTCCTAAAACACGGTTTAAGAATTTAATCTAAAGTTTCAAACAATTTAAAATGGACGTAATCAGATTAATAAATTCTCAAACAATTAAATACATTTTATCTATTCATATCATGTGCAAAATCTATGTACGATTTCTGTTTATATCCGTTTGTAAATTCCTAAGTAATGAATAATTTAATTAAAACGTAAGAAATATTGACTAATTCAAAACATCCTTAACATGCGAGTAATTGGGTGTTTCCATATGAAGCTATTTTAGGAAAATGTATGTACAAAAACACAACTTATCTTTATAAATATTTCCTGAGATTAGCTTGTTAGATAATTGTAGTAATTTTCCTTAACCTAGTGGACCCAAAGTACCAAATTATATGTAAATTATATCTATTAGGAATGTGGGGGAATACTTCGCCAAGAACAAAGTTTTCTCTTTAAATGAAGAGATAACCTCTGGGACACTGCCTCTCAACACGTTTTAAAAAGAAATCTGTATGGTTTCAAAAAACCATGCAGAGGAATAAGTTTTTCAGTTAGCTTTTAAGTATTCACTTAGTTTAGTGCCCCGGTTTATGTACACACCATCAAATTAATATATAGATCCATAGATACACGCTACTGCATACATACAAACATTAAAATCGTGTCTATCGTTCCGAGTGGTATGTGCATTCTCAATGAAACAATGTTTCGTGTGACTAACGTACAGTGAGAGCACATCTAACGATTAAATTCATTGTTCATCATCAGGTACTTTGCCTACTGTTATTGGTGCAGCAATTCATTGTTTCCTAGTACCTACTATCCTTTTCTATAAGAATGAAGTTAATTTCTTTGTTCTAACGTGTCCTCTCCCTTGCGCAGGTGCTGTGTGGTGCAGTGGCGGACGCGGGCGACGTGATAGCCAACGTGAGCCGCGTGCGCCGCGCGCCACAGCCTCACTACTCGCACCGCGTGTTGTAAGTATTACACTGGCTTTTTAGGTCTACCAACAAAATGTAGGACTCGACTGCTGTGAAAATAACGAAAAAAGGTCTGTCGCTAGAAGTCGCATCGCAAGTCACATCGGTCGAGCCCGTGTACACTGTACAGGACCTTACATTTTTCATCTTTAGAAATATCTTGTTCAAGAGTAAATGGGAATTTACAGCAGGTTACGAAGCCACCTAAGTTTTTCTTACAGCGTAATTTTTTGTCAGTTCATTCTCGAATAAAGTGTCTACAACTTTAGATTGGTTCTTACTTTTCCAAGAAAGAGATCGATTGACTATCTAAATTCAGGCCACTGCTATCTTGATTTACCATTAATTTCGAAATCTCAGACTAGTGTCTAAGTTACATGTTGCAATACAACTAAGCTTCGTCATGCACTTTACTTATCTTTTGAGCTAAGCACGTCTAATACTAACACTCAAACTGTTACAAAATCTGAACTTTACTTACATTCACTGAACTCCTTCCAGGACGGGAGACGAGGAGCTCGACATGACCGCGGCCGCGGCATGGAAGCGCTCGCACTGGCGCGACATGCAGACAATCCTCCGACGAGAGGGCAACCAGAAGGAGGGCGTGCAGTGCTGTCCCTCCGTCCTCGAGATGGTCACCAAGAAGGGAGGCCGCACCCCCACCGGCCTCTACGTCGAACTGTACGAAGACGGAGAGAACCAGCAGAGGCTCTTCGAAGTCTCGTGCGCCCCGAACGTCGTCGACAAACCCTGCCGGTTCGTCGACGCCAGGCTGTTCAACGAATCGAAGTGCATACAGAAGTACTCGTACTCCTACGCCCTCGTGAGGTACCTCCACTCCACGGCAACGGAGACGCCGCAGCCGCGGACCGAGGGACACTTCTCCGTGCCCGGCTCCGGCGGCTGGTCTATGGACTATGTGCGCGTGCGCGCCGGTTGTGAGTGCCAAATTAAACCGAAAACAAATAAAGCCGCCCGCAGAAGACACAAGCAGAGAAAGCGAAATAGGAGAGTCATCGAAGACGACGAGACCTGATTTCGGGCTAGTGCTAGTGAAATCGTGACTTTGAACAAATTTGGGATCGTCCCATAGTATTACGTTTACAAAGATACCTTTTCTGATGTTTTCTCTTTGGTTCGGAACTGTTTCGTGTATAGAACAGCAGCAAAGCTATGTTTGTTTGTGTGGCGGCTGCGGATCGTTTCTCGTTACCTATTTCAAGTGTACGCTTGAGTGGTACAATGTCGGTCGATGTATCAATGTATTTATTTTATTTTTCGTCTATATTACGCTTCTTGTTGTAGTCCGTTAGTTAGTCTCGATCTTATGAAATTAAAGTGCCTTTTAGTGCATTAAATTTAAATAGGTCACTATATTCTGGGAATTGTTGAAATTTTGATTCCATGGCGTTATCCGTATGCAATAAGTATTAAATGTAAAGGCTAATGTCACACGAGTCATACTGCCCTAGCAAATCTTACAATATTATTATTTGGCTCCCTCACAAATTGTTGTTATTATATTACCAACAGAAATTAATGACAGCAGGAATTCAAAGTTTTAAATATTCATACAAATATAATTCGTGTGACACTCGCTTACAAACTGCATGATAATGTAATAGTTACCGGTTGATCGAGGTGCATAGATATAATTCGACTTCACTGCGCTGTCGCTACACCTTCACTTAATTTTAAGATAGAAACCAACGACTTCCATGTATTGCGTACTACGGATGGTATTCTTAACGAACAGTGCCTATAATGTAATCTACCTACTAATAGTTCATAGAGTTCCAATTTCCAAGTCTTGGCCATATCCCAAATAATATGTTGGAATCGACTCCCAGTTCAGCCAGATGTGGAAGGATATCAGTATCATGCATGAACCCATTGGAATTTCACAACTCGACTAGTGAGAGAATCCGGAAAATACCAAGAGGGACTTGTAGACCTATTGCCAGATATTTTTAAGACTATAACTATTACGGGCCAGGTGTTCTAATATAAGTAACAGCTATTCTTATTTTAAAATGCTCTTCATGAGGAGTAATCAATATCTGCGAACACGGTCGGAACGGTCGTTCTCTATTTCCAATCTGTAGTGTGGTTCCAATTAATTATGGTCCAGTTCTGCTTCGTCTTTGGTTGCTTTTAACTTTCCTTTTAAGATTTTGGAGCACTGTTTTCCCTATATATTCGTCTGTGGTACACAGTACGTCGTTATCGTTGTAAATAACAGTAAAGAGCAGTCTGTGATTACTTCATACATGTTCTGTAAGCCGTAGTGGGGTCACGATGATTCTGATGTGGAACAACTATTCTATATTTGACTCCTTCTGTATCTGGATAAAAATTCAGAACCATTTGATGGAACTTTAGATCATTGAGAGCATTTAGAGTGAAATTTAGAACACTATTTTCATGGTTCTGTTGCATTATGTATTTTAGTGTTAAATCTTGCGGTTTTGTATCAATATTTTCTTCATTACTAACGTCACTTGTGAAATTAGTCTGGTCTAGGGAGTCATCTTCTTAGATAAGAACAACATTATCTACATTGTGACATCATTTGGTTGCAGTTATAGTCATTTGTGCCATGGGACGGTTTTCAATATCTGCCTGAACATGAATATTCAATAGATTATTTTCCTTTAGTTGTTTCACGTGAGAAGCATTGCCAGTTAAAGTCGTTCCACTGATTATAATGCTCTCTTCCCCTTTAAAATTAAGAATATTTATTCAAAGTTAACAACTTATAATTTTTTGTTATTATTGTAACAGTACTTACTTCTTAGATATAAGTGCGTCGAGTCAAAGATCTGTATTATTTTCTATTTTGTAATACTTTTATTGTATTTAAAAAATGTAGTTATATTTTAAGGATTAATTTCATTCTATTTATACTGTTTAATACGAGGTATTCCGATATACAGTATGAATGTTAGTTTGTACGTAGAAATCGCTTCCATAAAATATAATTGATGTATATAAATAACGCAATAGTATTGTGGACTGAGATTATTTTGTGCATTTAGATGTGTAATAACAGAATGAGAGAATATTTTTATAATTAAGATAACGCTATCCATCGACAATAAAAAACTTACAACATACATGCAGCGCCATCTGTTGGCGAGTAGCTGTAGGCAAACAGTTAATTGTGTAACAACTAGATGTCGCTGTATCCACCTAACCTGTCTAGCATTATGCAGAACAGTGCCATGTTTAATTAATTATAATAATGTCAGCCAATAAAGACGAATTTATTGGTCTGCTAAGGATTAAGAAAATTTTGTTATACTTATGATGCATATTATAGTTCTATTACTCGTTGACATTCAATGTACTTACCATCGAGATGCCTTCATCGCTAATGTAAAAAGTTCGAAATAATAATACCCAAGTGCAATGTGTCATATGGTTGGTATAGTAAAGTATTTAATTTTAACAAATCACTGCAAACTATAACAATGTTACTTCCATCATCACAACAGCTATACGTTATTTTATTGTTGACATCAAAAACAAAACTTTAAATAAAATAAAAACCTGAAATAGCAGATATTCTTTTATTGTCACCTTATTTTCTAAAAAGTCCTTCTAGGAACACTTATACATTGTATAACTTCGTATAAAAAACTACAGTACATAAGTCCCATTTCTCGCTAAGCGCTTACACTATTGTATAACCTGTCCTCTACTCAAAAAGAATAGTATTATTCAGCGTCATGATCTGAAAATAAAGAGATTGAATGTTATTTAATTATATTCTAGTTTGGAGCACTACCTATCCTATGAACGATTAAACTGAATACCTACTTCAAACTAAAATACCTATAGCAGCGCCGTCTCTTATCGAGTAGCAAAAATCATTTCAGTAAGAACTCAATTTCAGAAATTTCAACTTACCCAAATATAAAGTGATCAAATACATCAAAACAAATCCAAGTCCAACAGAGAAAAACTGCAATAAACCAGCACTCCTCTTGCGTTCGTGCCAGCGCGCCCTCTCGCGGGGAAGCACCTCACTAACTGTGACGTACAGTAGCGTACCGGCTGCCAGGCCCTGGAATCGATGTATAGATGGCGTTAGTAGTGTTACTTAGGGGCAGGTGGATAAAAGGAAATAGTAACTTTTTTAAGGCCAAATTAAAACATGTTTTCGCTTTATCTTAGTCAAGATTTTCCTTCTATCCAATTTGAAAATCACATTCACATATAAACTTACAAAAGAGTTCGGATTTGAAACAGAAACCCTACCTGCATAACCGGCACAGCAATGGACTCCTTCAACGAGTTAACTGTCTCCAATCCCGCGCCGATCCCTATTCCCACCACAGACCCCGCGCTGAAGAGAACGATACACATGATGTGCGTGCCCGCACGATTCGGAAAGTTCTCACACAGTTCCGCGCCCAGGCAGAAGCCGACCACGAACTTGTGCGAGGCTACTGCTGCTAGTAGGAGCAGCACCTGGAAAGAGAGATGATATTACGTTAGATTTTGTTGAAGGTCGCAAGATTGTACTGAATGTGAGTGAATCGATGTAGGAAGGAGTATCGAAGGTATGTTAGGAGGAAAATTCGAACAGGCCCAAGAGGAAAAGTCCCCTAAGGAAAGTAGGCCAACCTGTATCTAGTACGTTTGTAAACTGTTTTACCTTGTATCTTCCAAACGGCTGGATGGATTTCGACAGTTAAGGTATCGTTATATTTATCTTAAAAACCCAAGAGCCCTTAGACCAGTGGTTCCTAACCTTTTCGATCTTAGCTAGAGAATCTGGTTTACCCCTCCCGCTCTCCCTCATGTTACCAATGAACACAAAACAAAACAACACACATAAATACAAATTGACTGTCTACGTAGAGCATCTGGACAAATGTTTTGTCTTTGACTTTTGAGTAAAACTCTGATTCTTTTTGTGTTCTCTGGTTTTCCAAAAACAATCCTATTTCTTCACGAAGTTCATAAACTCTGTTTATACATTACCATTATTTATTTATCTTTATATATTACCAGCTTATTACCCCCGCAGAATACCAGTTTTACCCCCACAGGGGTAATTACCCCCAGGTTAGGAACCGTGGCCTTAGACAGATGTTTAAAAAAAAAAGAAAATGGCGGATTTTTGGCGCGAATAATATACGTTAATAAAAAAAAATAACTCAAACCTATCGAGTAGAGAATCAAAATAAATGAAATTAAAAGAGATTACAAAAATATATCTAAATTGTATGTTTAAATTTAATTAGGAATAATATAATAATAATAATATTTGCAGTCGGGCTTTTGATTTTTTAAATTATTAACTTGTTGTACTATACAGTACAGTCAGCTCCCAAACTTGACTTTTAGTATAAATGAGTTGGACCAACCAACACCGACTTTAAGGCGCCATCTCCACGAGCGAGAGAATCGCGGCGATATTATCGTCGTGCCACGTATTTCTATACGAGAATATCGCCGCGATTCTCTCGCTCATGGAGACGGCCCTTAAGAGAGTGTATAGAATTATACATGACACGACGATATTATCGCCGCGATTCTCTCGCTCGTGGAGACGGCCCCTTAAAGAGATTCAATAGATACTTATGATACTAACATAACAACACGCCTGTAATTCCCGAAGGGTTAGGCCGAGGTATACCTAATAGTACACCCACATTTCGCCAGTAATGTTTTTAGTCCCATATAATAGGGGGCGAGCCTATAGCCATCAACCGAGCACAAATCGTGACTCCGTGGCTGCTACTGAGAAATTCCTGATGGAAAAACCCAATAAAATTTTGTCCGACCCTGGAATCGAACCCGGAACCTCATGCTCAGCGTGAGGTTCGTTGTCGAGTGGTCGTGAGCACGGGGTCACGACCACTCGACCAACGAGGCAGTCTTATGATGCCTAATTTATAAAAATGATGAAATATGTTTTGGCCAATTTAAAGCTGGAAAAGAGGACCAGGTCGACCAAAGGACTTATCAAGAATATTTCAGAAATGTATTTACTTTTGTGAGGTTAGTAAGATCTGATAATAAATACACCTGGCTTCTTGCCACCAGCATGTAGATAAGTGTTTTCCTGTGTTAGGTAATATGTAGGTATGTGGGTAAATACATAAGAGCACATCTACCTATAATAGCATGTTAGCTTTATCAGCCCATAAAAAATGCACCTATGTACGGTATATGTGAGTGAGGTATGTACAGACAATCAGTTCCACCTGGTTAGTACACTCGACAAAAGATATGAGTTATCAGGCGGTTTATACGAATTCAACTTTGTAAACCATGTTCTACATAATTATGTTGTCAAATCTTTGAAAACGCTCGTCTAAACGTGCCTTATGTTTTATAAATTAACTAGTTGTGCCCCTTGACCTTCGTCTGCGTGAAATTATTATTATAATATTAGTATAAAATGTTACTTCCCCATTTGAATCGGATTTTGTTAAGAGTTTCAAGGGTTTCAATTTGTTTGTACGGAACCCTAATCCTTTTTCTATGTGTAATTGGTTACTCCTTATAACATCAGTTAAGTATCTGCTACCTATTAAGGTATGCACCAAGCTGATGCTGATGCTGACGTTGACGCTGTGGCTACGCTGCTACTACTTTTGCGCTAAACTCATTCTACGGAACTGATCCGGGGTCTTTTCTTTTATTGAATGTACATACATATCAGGCGAGGAAAACTGACTCTACTGTTGTCATACAAAACTTATAAAGTGATGTGTAACATCTCTAGGTTTATGAATCATTCATAATAGCAAGGACAGCGAGCTTCACGACGTCTTGTTACTAAATTAATTAGTCATGATGCTCATTCAGACCACGTTGTAGATACGTTGGAATAAAACTGGATGGAAAAGGGGAACAATAATTTTAAATATTGAACACTGAGATTTGAATTTTTGTGTGTTTGTAACGAATAAACTAAAAAACTACTGGACCGATTTCAAAAAATATTTCACCATTAGAATGCTACATTATCCCTTAGTAACATGGGCTATATTTATTTTATGTATGAGGTATAGTCTCTTTGTTTCACTTACAATGTGAGCCTTAAATACTGAGCCTAAACGTTGCAAATCCTACAGCGCATATCTATTGGTGAGCTCAGCCTAGAAAATATAAAGTCAACTAGCTGTACCAAAAACCATTTCGGTCAAGGAAAGAAATTGGAATGCAATTAGTATTTAATATTCCAGAGATAATGTCTTAAATTACAAGCAAGCAACGTGGCTATGTGTATAGGCGTCACCTAATTGCAGTCAAAAAGCTCCTCCTAGGTATAAAACTTATCCAAGTGGACCAAGTCATTAAAATCCAGCTAGTCTACACTGATTTATTGATCCAAATCAGGTATCACCCCTACTGACTACGACCCGCCTAACGTTTGGATTTTTAGAACCATTTTCCTCATATCTGTTGAACAAGAATGAATTATGCCACAGATTTTTCCTTGTGCAATAAAAGAACCGCAAGCAACGATAGTAATGAAAACATAATTATTGTATTCATTTTAGCAAATCAGTTCAGCCAATATTTGCATTAGTTTCTGAATAAGGGACATCCCCGTGACAAAAGGAGCGATGACCTAATCTTTTTGTAACCATAAACATAAATTTCTGAACCGTATAGGATATTGAATACCGGTTCCATGATTTACTGAAAAACGACACAAAGCCTTAAACAACTCATCATTCTTCTGCCCTTATCCCAATTTATTTGGGGTACGCGCAACATGTCTTGTTTTTCCATACTTCTGTATTCAGTCGCCTCCTTTCTAGCCATATCATCCTTCACACAGTCCATCTTCTTCTACTCTTATAACCATCTACATTTATACTCATCATACATATATTTTCCTCATTCCAATTCAACAACTAAGGGTGGATAATTCACCGATTTAGTTACAAAACGCGTTTTCACGAACTAAGTTCTGCATAAACCAGTTCTCACATCGATATTGATCTTGATTTACGTTCAACTGATTTCGCCAGCTACATTTGGATCGCGTTCTCGAAAACCAAATTTCCATGGCAAAGAAAATGTTGTCACAAAAACGCAATGCGTTTAAATTTATGAATAGGACAGATAACAATTTGGTCAGACGACTAAAAAAAATCCTACATTAAGCTGCACACATCGACTTGATATTTTTATGTTTTTAAACTGGCATGGTCACTAACACTATCATTAACAGTAAAGCATCCGTGATCATCGGCGCTAGCAACAGCGCCGAAATATCGGGAACTCAAAACAAATAGTTAACATGGTAAACATCCCGTTTTCAGTGTTAATCTACACTAATATTATAACGAGGAAAGATTTGTATGTTTGTAACGAATAAACTCAAAAACTACTGGACCGATTTCAAAAATTCTTTCACCATTAGAATGCTACATTATCCCTGAGTAACATAGGCTATATTTATTAAAAAAATAAATGTCCACCCGTGCTAAGTCGGGCCGGGCCCCTAGTGATTAATATTTTTATTTTATTTTTAACCTGTGCCATTGATTACATTTTTAAATTAATTGAATGTTACCTAATTATTATGAATAATTCAAATTATATTTTACTATTAATTAATTTGGATGCTACTTACTATATTATCTTTTATAATGTATACAATCGTTATGCCCGACAGGGTCAATGTTTTCTTTATTATTATTTAAGATCTTGTAAAACACATGTAATATGCAATAAAGAATTGAATTGACATATACCTACTTAGCTTCGCTTTGTGTGAAAATGTCGGTGAGATTGTCTACGCTACATAACATGTCTCTGGAACCCACGCTACGCACGAATGCGTTGCTGACAAACAAATGAACCGCGCAGCTATAGGGGCAAACCTCCCCGTCCCCCCCCGCGTTGATGCCAACATAACAATAGATTTTCTTAGATATCCGATCAGAAAGAAGATATTTTAAATACTATTTTTTTTTTTTTTAGTTCAATGTTGATTGCAGTATGTCTACGAATCAAGTCGTGGGCGAAGCGTGTGATTATTGATTGTTCCAATAATTTTAATAATTATTGTAAATAAGCTAATTATTAGCTCCTTTTTGGAAAATCTACGTTCGCCAAGAAAAAGCCAGCAAAATAAAAGTCATTACCAGTTATTTCATTAAACTTTACGTAAATTGTTACGGAATATAATTCAAAATGATAAGTAAATAAGTGCATACACGAGTGACATTCAGTTGCAACCTTATCTTTTTCAAATATCTTAATCTAGGTGTCCTAACCTTGGTCAATACGTTGCATAACACAATTAGCACCAAGTATATAAGTAATCGGCGGAACGAAACGGAAAGAGATAAAAACTACGAGTTATGACTGAAAATAGATATGGTTTCAAGAAATTTAATGTTAAGTTTAAATAGTACGATAACCGAATGACGAAATGTGGGTGAATTACTTCAGGGTGTAACCGAACCCTTCACGAAGCCGTCTACCAAGCATTATGTACATCAAGCTAAGTAACTTTACGCAAAAAATATTGTTGGGAAACGACTTTGTTTTGGGGTGAAAAATCACGTTTTTCGGTAGGGCTCAATGTTATGCACTTAAAACATTGGGCTGATGAATGGATTGAATAGTATGTATGTATGGTCGTGGAAGTGTTTAAAGTAAAAAAAAATGCATTAAAAACATGTATATTAAAGAAACTTGTGAAAAACTTAGAAGTTTGACCCCCAATAGCTCCGTAACTAGAAGGTTCCCAGGTCATGGACAGAAAAATTATCGCAATGACGGGGAGAACAAGTCTTAGTGCCTTTCGGCTGCGTTAAGGGTCTTATTACACCCTTTATGAACTACAGGGTAGAAGGGGCATGGACGCACAAAAGGTCACCACGTACCTATTCAGTACATCATTTCGTACCCTCCAGTCCTCCACATTGTTTTTTTTTTCTGGGACACAACACGTGCCTCCTGTCTGTAACGGGGAGCCATAACCAACCACGCGGGACCAGTGCGGGTTGGTAGATGTCACAAGCTTTCATTTTGATTTAGGACATGTATTTAGGTTTCGTCTCGATGTTTTCCTCAAACGTTTTAAGAGTAGAGGCGATGAAATAGATTACACAAAGTGAAGCGCCTGAATACATTAACCTTTTTTTTTTATTATCGTGGTAATATCATCAAATGAGTCCTCCTACCCAGGGCAGAGTGGGAGGGACTGTCAGACTTGTACTGACTAAAATCCACGGTGTCCTTCAATAGCCCTTTATGATCCAGGGTCACGGTAATTCTATAAGTCCCGCAACCACGGCAGGCTTTGGCCCTCTAGAGGGAGGCCCCGTCATAATGCTGACACTCTTGAATACATTAACCTACGACAGGTCTGTCGTAGATCGTGACCGTTCATACGGGCTCTCAGCTGCCTTAGCTTACTTATTGCATTGCTATTTTAAAATTGCAAAAAATGCATATGAATCGGTTCACGCAAATCATCCAACATACAAGAATACCTTTATTGATAGGTCTATGTTTTTTTTTAAACAAAAGAACAATACAAATAAGCAATCAATAGAAATGTCGCTAGAATTTCTAGTCGCTCTATGTAAGATACTGGTATTCAGCTGCATCCGTTTAGACTGAAAACAGACCCCAAAATAGTTGAGAAACAGACCCCAAAATAGTTGAGAAACAGACCCCAAAATAGTTGAGAAACAGACCCCAAAATAGTTGAGAAACAGACCCCAAAATAGTTGAGAAACAGACCCCAACATAGTTGAGAAACAGACCCCAACATAGTTGAGAAACAGACCCCAACATAGTTGAGAAACAGACCCCAACATAGTTGAGAAAAGGCTACACAGATGATGATTTACTTTTGTAACTATTTTCCTATTAGATAAACCCAACAGCAACTTTGAGCCGTTATCCTCATGATACTAATAAGCATGCGATCATAATCGTCTCAAACATCATCAGGCGGGGAGCCTACTGTCCATTTTCACTGCAACTAAGCAACATATAAATGAATACTGTAATTAAAATCAAATAGTTGAATTTTGAACACTCAATACAGAGGCGAGATTTAAAAATCCAACTAAGCGCAGCCAGTTACTACAAACTGTAAAATTTTTTCATTCGATTTTGAACTTAACCAACAACGTTTTATGGTTTAAAATCATTTGAAGAAAGACAGTTTGTGGTGACTGAACAATACTTACTACAAGGAGATGGCGTCTTCAGCATTTTTCAAATTTTTGCATTAATTTAAATTTTTATTTTCTTATCTCAAATCCACGTGCTAACAGGAGGCAGGTAGGTATGAACCTAGACGGCCTCGAAAACCCTCCGCATAGTATTTTTGCTTGCAAATTCATACAGCTTTATTGAAAGGTCAAGGCCTGTACTAGTTTTGATCATAGATATCGAATGCTGATGTCAAAGACATTAAATTAATAAATATGTGTCGTTCGGCAAATTATACAACATATTATGTTAACAGTTCAACATTCGTCTATGTTAATCTACATTCACTATCGTCAATCGAAAACCAGTCTAGCAAGATAAAACCAGACAGATCTAACTTATTTAAATTTTTCTTTTGACAAATGTGATGACTTGGTAGGTTAATTCTCGTTTTCTCGAACACAAAGTGATTCCTTAACGTAATGCCTATACAAAAGCAGCCCCCAGCTATCATTTATCACTTGGTACATTTTTAGATTCCAACTTAAGATATACATGAAGTTCAATTATGCTGGCCATCATACGATGGGGTTGCTGTCAAAGTAATGTGTAGAAAAATAATTCTTTCATTCAAAATTTTACCTCAGATAGATAAAATAAACAATTAATTAATATGAAACGATTAAAAACCTGCTTGTCGCAAAATACAATTAGCAACAAATAGTCTTGGTATGATTAATTGCCAATAACTTGATAAAACAAGTACCCATTTACTCATAAAAGAATAGTTTACCATTACAAATCCATTACCTAATGTTTATTTAATCACATATATTAATACCTTTGTGCAACACTATGAGCAATATGCTAGACTCGCGATAGAAACAAAACGACACGTAGCGATGAATGTTATCTCAGGTGTTAGTCAATTGGAATGGTAATGATTGTAACTAACTAATGAGGTATTATTACTCAATTGAATTGATAATGATTGTCCAACTAATGAGGTAGGGGTATAATATAAATAACTGGGGAGTCGTAGGCGCTCCTGCTTCGCTCGGATGCACTGGTAACATTTCAAGACATCAAAATTTCTTTAGCCTAGTGGTGTGACCGTCGGACTGCCAAGTCTTAGGTCTCAAGTTCGAATCCAAGACACGTAGCTTTGATTTTTCGGATTCATGTGCGTATTGTATAATTATCACTTGCTTCGGTGAAGGAAAACATCGCGAGGAAACCAGCTTGCCTATCCAATTTCAATTTTCCTGTTTTGTCTTTTCTACACACTGTGTCTACATCTCTAATCCTACTTTCCTCTCGCAGGTCTGCTGGAAGAGATTTCTCATGAAATAAGCAGTGCCTTTGTGCTCGTCTATCTTAATATAATGTCTTGTTAAGTATTTTGTGTGTACATAGATAAATAAATAATGCCTGAGAGATATTTCTCAACCATGGGCGGTATTAAAATTCTGACACCAGCACGCGTAGCATGACCACATAATAACAGATTCTTGGCTTTCTTGAAACATCACAGCAGTATCGTCCTATCCCCCATTCCTTATTTAGCTATACTGTATACGTGTACTGCCCCGTTAATCTAGTTTTTGTAATCGCTACTGCTGATTGTAAGGTCCTGGATTCGATTCCCAGGTCGCGCAAAATGTTATCGAGATTTCTCTTTTGAAATTTCTCGTGGTCTCGCCCACTATTCGGTACATAAGACTTAAACATGACCTGCGACATGTGTGTGTGTGTGTGTGTTTATACCTTACGTATACCTCAGCCTAACCCTCCCTGGACGGTGTGATATCATGTATGTAATACCAACACACGACTCACATTTATCCACACCGAAAACATAATTATAATAACAATTAAAAATCTTATCCGTTAGTAGGTAAGACGATTTCTTATCACCCCTTATCAGTAACGGAGCGAGGAGTAACGGTTTCGTTACAAAGGCATATCTCTTATCACAGGAGGAGTAGGTATCGTAGTATCACAGTATGTAGGTCAATAGATTCGTGATAACGCAGGAAGGAAATGTACTAGCTAGACGAAAATAGAGAAACATTGTGTTAATTGTTGATATTTATCAACATTTGTTTCACTACATGATTGTGTTGATAGTACCTATAAGACTATATAACTGGGAAAACAACAAAACAAAGATATTTGTAGTTTCGTTTGTTCAACAACAAGATCGTCTTCAACAAAAACATAGACTGAAAGTTGTCACTTTTAAATTAGAACCTTATCAAGGCAACAAAATAACCCCGCCAAACAAACCGCCTCCAAAAGATTAGGCACAAACGCAACTATTAGTACTAGTTCTAATTTCGCCAGATTTGTTAAACCTAATGTAATAAGAGGCCAATCTTTTGACAGTAACCGGCAACCGGGCGCAAGTCCAGACGCTATTGGGAAATCCAATCAACTCCGGATGTAAAAACTCAGCAACACTGCCAGACCTAGCAATCGAACCCAAGACTTCGTGGTCAACAGTTGTAATCGCGAACACAAGTCCAACAAGTCAATATATTTTATACCTTAGTGTAAACGCGGGTATTACACTAATTTTTTTCCCACTTCGATTTCATACTCAAAATAAAATACACAACCCAAAATAATCGTTTAAAATAGTAAATGAGGATCCGTATTTTATTGTTGAATGTTTTATACGGTCATGTAAAGGACGAAAGTCACAAAGGTTTCGCAGTTTTTGACCGTAATAAACATGTCCAACCGGTTATGCTCACATTTCAAGTTACGGGGCATTGGTTGCCAAAATTTTGATTCACTGCAAGAATAACGTGGCTTGATTGTCGTATTCACAATTGCAAAAGTGAATGAGTAAAAATGAAAGCATATATTTTTCGGGACAATGATTGGTTTCCATTGGACGCTTTTATATTGTAAACTATGAAGTTGTAACACTGTAGTCTATATTTATTCATATTTATTATGTAGTTTCGGGACCGTGTTAATGAAAACCTTCGATGTTAAAACACGAAGTTTATTCTCTTCGATTCTTTACACTCACAATACTTTGATGTCTTCTTAGAATTAATTTTTCGTCTTTTATGCAACTTCATTCTTACTCGTCGTCCATTGTTGTCCCCTTCCCTTTCATACTATCTCTCTCCCACTCACACCTCAACGTTCCATTCTACACACTTTCATACGTTCCTTTTTAATCCCATCCTACATATACCTACGTGTGGATTAGATTGATTACTTACTCCGTGTTAAGTGTAGTTTCTTGCCGGTTCCTCTCAATGGAAAACGATCAACCCGAACCGTGCACTTATCTTTCCACGTTTTATAAGTGTTTATGGATATGTATGATTTGAGTCACAGCATTATTACCGTGTTTGAGTTTACTTTTAGGGGCGCTATGGAGCGGGTATTTTTTTTTTTTGGCAAAATTGGTTTAATCTTGGTCTTTGAAAGCGTTTAACCTCTAAGGGGCAGTCTCCACGAGCGCGAGAATCGCGGCGATATTATCGTCGTGTCACGTATTTCTATATACCCTTTTAGGGCCGTCTCCACGAGCGGGAGAATCGCGACGATATTATCGTATAGAAATACGTGCCACGACGATAATATCGCCGCGATTCTCGCGCTCGTGGAGACGGCCCCTAAGACGCACCGTTTCTGAGATGCCCCACGATCACAAAAAAAAAATTATCGAAGACCCAAAATATTTGTTTTTGTGCCCATGGAACTCCTAAGCGTATACCTACTCCAACTTTTTTTTTGTAAGCATCAAGTACCAGACAAAACTGATTCATCCACAGGGAGGGGCCTCCCCTGGCCCTGAAATCAGTTTTTGTAGTGCTGTGGGCGTGGCTACCTTTCACTCGTGATCTTTAACCAGCAGGTTACTGATATTTATAGAACTAAGATAAGCTCGAGTGAACTTAACTTGATAAACGGAACTGAGCTGATTCCCACGCAAATAAAGTAACCTAATTTTAGCACCATGACGCCTGAGAGGATTAGGTGGACTCGTGCCTATAGTGTACCCATGTCTCGTCAGTTTTTTTTAAGGCTCATGTAATAGGGGGAGAGCCTATTGCCATCAACCGTGTACAAATTAAGACTCCAGATTGCTACTGAGAAATTCCTGATGGAAACACCCAATAACACATTGTCTGACTTGGGTATACGCACCAGGACCCGGTTCAGGAGTAACGGTTGCAACCATTTGACCAACGACGCAAAATATAGGCCTAATTTGACTAGTTACAGGTTTTTGCATTGAGTGCTAACCTGTGGTCTGTCATTTTAGTGTTTTAGACCATTCTTGGCAACGATCTATGAGTTAGACATGGATTTTGAAACTCCTACAAAGAAATATCAATTATTAATTAATTTAATCCTGATTGTTATTCAATGAATTCAGATTTGGTTGCGTAGGTACAGACAGTCAGACATGTTTTATGTTGACGCATGTTTGTTCAACAGTTGTGTTTTGAACACTATCTGGTCGTGAAGGATATGCAGTGTATTTTTAAACATTTTATCTCGTTATGAAGAGAACAGACCATTTATTGAAATTACCTGAGTACCTACCTACCTAACATCACGCCTGGTAATCCCCGAAGGGTTAGGCAGAGGTGTATCTAATCCCACATTCCACACCCACATTTCACCAGTTACCCATCATCATTTCGACAGTTGCCAGTCAACTTTTGTGTGTTTTGTGCAGGGTTCTCGGTTCAATCCCCAGTTTAGCCCTTTTGGGAGGCCTATTCCGGTTTTTCCTTAAAGTAAAACCCGTATGGTGCTGCCATGGTTTTGGATTTCGAAGTGGCGCGTGGCGTAACGTCATGTTTAAAAACAGTTTCATATCTCGAGCAGAACTAAAATATTGTCACTTTGGGACGTTTACTGATCTTAATCATGGTAATGTTTTGAAAAAACCGGCAGAAGTTTCAAATATCAAACCAGTCTAATGGACTGGACCGGACTACTATATACAGGGTGGAGGGGACACAAACGGTTACCACGTTACCACGTATTCAGTGCATCAGTGGCGAAGGTTCCATACAACCCGATTCCTACCGGCTTCCCTTTGAAAAATGGCACAGTCAGTGTTCTATAGCCAATAATATTCTATACAGTAAAGATATGTACTCCGGCTTACCTCTTACAAAAACTGACCCTTCGCCACTGCAGTGCATCATCCTGAGCCTCCCGACATATAAATTGTTAACCGGTAATATTTTTTTAAATCAAGTGTTTCATATATTTTGACGTGTAGCACTATTGTAGTATAGGAAACAGCTGTTTGTCTTTTTAATTACCGAAGAAAGTTTTCTATGTAGGGGGTTCCGAACTATGTACTGAATACTTGGTAACCGTTTGAGCGTCGGTGTCCGTTCCATATTACTTTGCGTGTCCAAAGTTTGGTAATGAATCAAGTTCTTTGTCCGGAGGAATATCTTCATTGGCCCGTAATAAGTCTATCTAAATATGTATGACTCAAGTAAAAGAGGTCAATCAAAACCAAAGCTGAGAGACTGGTTGTATAAATCATACCTAGATTTGGAATATTAACCCGCTTCATAAAATTACATAACAAAAGAAAAGGTCCCTTGTGAAATTTTGACATGATTACAGAATTATATTATCACGAAACACAAGAAGCAAGAATGAGCAAGAAGTCGTTCAGTGAATCTTTTGATGAATAAAGCCAGCCAGGTGGAGATGACTGCGATAACCAAAGTAAATGCAATACTTGATTATTATTATCATCTATGCCGATTATAACAAAAAGATATGTGTTCTTTAGGTAACATATTTAGTTCCTTAAAGAATTATCTTTTCGAAATGGACGAACACATAGACAGTGGACATCAAAAGACTGCTATGTTGATGAACAAAGAAAGTGTTAAATAACATAAAAACAAATGCAATCCTTACCTGTGTAGCGCTCTCCTGCAATCCAATCGCAAGTCCCTCCAACACGCTATGCACAAACAGCGCAGAAAGCAGTCCGACCACACTCGAAGAGCTCCTATTACAAGGCTCCGTGTGACTGACATGGCACAGCTCCGATGCTCCTTCTCTCTCCCTCATCTCCCCATCGTGGTCTCTGGACAACAACCTGGTCTGCTCTCCCACATGGCTGTGTCTTTCATGATTACCACTGCTATAAAACAGATGAGATATCTCATCTACTAAGTAAACAGTGAAAAATCCAATACACAAAGTCAGTTCTGAATACTGGGGTAGATGCTCTCTTGTTTCTGGTAGCATGTGGACGAGAGAGGTGGATAGAAGGACTCCTCCTCCGAAGCAGAGTAAGCAGGATAACAATAGAGGGTGTCTCTGTCTGGCTGCTTCTGAAAAGTAGGCTGGTAACACGCCAGAGACGAAGGCTCCAACGCCTAATGATAGCATGGCTATCGCTCTTGCTGAGCTGATATCCATTTTGGTATAGTTTTGGTTTCGTTTCCTGGAATATTCACGTTATCTTCTGTCTATCTCCGATTTGAGTTTTAATTTTCTTCTGTTTTCTTGGGCTTCCTTCCTCGTTTACTTAAAATGTGTCTTCGTTTCCTTAAACTTCAATCTGTCGTAATTTTCACTCACAAAATTGTCTCAGTTCAAAAAAATGTCGGTATATCTATTTTCACTCACTACACTGAACACAAATGTCGCAGTGGCACAAAAAAAACTTTATCAGATGTAATATTTACATATGTTTATCAATAATAACAGTCTGATTGTCGTGTATCACTGCACACCGCCACTCATCGCGGCTACCCACTACAAATGACGCGGTTTTATCTATATATACCCGTGCAAACTTAATTACATCGACCATTGGCAAAACCGACGCCCTTAACACGAAGCAACACGGTTTGTATTCGAAGAGCACGGCGATAATTAGATGGTAGTAATATTAGTCATAAGCAAGAATTGGCCAATTATGTTTGAGATTCCTCGCCCCTCTTTTTGTTACGCTTTGTGAGTTAGTAAAAGGTGGTCGGAAGCATTAGGGAGGTCAAGTTTATATGGTGCATAACAACGTATAATGAGGCATTGATGAGTAGATTGTCACAAATGTATGATTTATTTTATTTTATTGCAAAAAGACTGAGTTTGTCAAATTTTGAAACAAAAATTAAACAGTCTCTTAACTACTAGGTAAAAGAACCTCCGCCTACGTTTCTGCAGCTTTCGCATTTAATTTAATTTAGTACCATAATAAACTACTAGACTAATAACATGAAAGCAACAGGATAAGACCTAAAAGTTGAGTTATCGATGAAGGACACAAAACAAAGCCTCAGTTTGATACAACAAAAACCACATTTTTTAAACCGGTCCAGCAGTTTAGGAGATTGCGTCACAAGAACGGACTAATTCATTTTCTTTATGTTTTGCATAAATTGGCATTGGTATAATTACATCATTATAATGTTATTTGCTAAATGTGGGCCATAATGTATGGCCATTCGCTACGTTACCACTTTTGATGGAGATGCGACTTAACAGTAGGTACACCTCTGCTTATACCTTCCGGCAAAATAGGCGCCACTTGCACTGGCAACACTTAAAAATTATATCGAAATATGTTGGATTTTAAACATCGACCCGCCCCCTGACCTGACGATGCCACCAGACGAGTTTTTCCGATTAATACAACGTGTAACATAATAAACGCAAGACCTCTCGTGTGGTCTCTCGCAACATGAAACTAAACATCTTTTGTTCTACGAGTTCTTGAAATTCGCAAAAAAAAATACTTTCTATAGGAACGGACGCAATCAGCTGATCCACATGTATGGTAAAACTAAAAAAAAAGTTATGAATTTCCAAAAGTCATAGAACAAAAGTTGTCTGAGATACCACACGAGAGGTCTTGCGTTTATTATGTTACACGTTGTATAACATAATAAAACCAACCTGTAACGTTCCGTAGGTGATGCGATCCAAACATACACGATTTACTTATCCAACTGATCGTATCTACCTGAAGAAGATCATCATTATCTGCCTAGCCTTTTTCCAACTATGTTAGGATCTGCTTCCAGTCTAACGGAATGCAGCAGAATACAAGTATTTCACATGGAGCGACTGCCTATCTGACCTCCACTACCCAGTTAGTGCTTGGTAATACGAGACCCCTTGGTAAGATTGTTTGCCGGGCTTTCGGGTTTCTTACATAACGTATCGACTGTCAGTTATCTATCAAATCTAGAAGCGATCCACACAAAACGACTTCTTTAACGAAGTGATAATACCGATTTTAATGAAGAAGGTACTTAATAATAAACGTAATCATTTGGAGTCACGCAGGTTATCAATTTCCTTCCTGGTTGAATGTAACTATACTTTGAAACATTTTATCGATGATTGTAGATCCGTGTATGATAGTTCTACATAAGCATAGCATAAGCATAATCAGCCTATAATGTTCCCACTGCTGGGACACCGGCCTCCTCTCTATGAGAAGGAATGGGCTATAATCCACCACGCGGGCCCAGTGCGGGTTGGTAGATGTCACATGTCATCGAATTTTTGGTTCTAAGACATGCCGGTTTCCTCACGATGTTTTCCTTCACCGTTTTTGAGAGCAATGGTGATGAAATAAATTACACAAAGTAATGCGCCTGCCTGGGTTCGAACCCACGACTTACTGTTTGTAAGTCGGAGCCGCCACCACTGGGCCACCGCCGCTCTCCTGATAGTTCTACAATCCATATAATTTCATTTGAATAGTGTTATCGTTTTAGAGTCCCTCCATTCATTCTCAATAGTTTTCGCTGGTGTAGTGGTTGCTAGTACCACTGCTGAGCATGAGGTCCTGGTTCGATTCCCAGGTTGGCAAAGTGTTATTAGATTTTCCATCAGGAATGTCTCATAATATCCACGGAGTCCGTATATGTGCCCAGTTGATGGCAGTAGGCTCGCCCGTTATTACATGGGAATGTGGCTGTACTATATACATATTAGGTACATCTTTGCCTAACTCTAGTTGACGCTTCATGTGACCCAAGGTCTGGCTTTTACCTTGGCCACAGGCTAAGGGTTGCCATACAAAGTGGCAACGCCGCCAGTCTCTTGGGCACATTACCAGCTGACAGAGATTTTTGATGCCCTTTTATAGTTTATTTAATAGTTTTTAATTAATAATGTAAACAGACCCTTCACATAGCCGTCAACCAAGCATTCTGTACATCAATCTAAGTAACTTTACGCAAAGTTATTGCTGGGAATCGACTTTTTTTTTCGGGGTGATAAATCACGTTTTACGGTAGGACTCGATGGAAAGCACTCAAAGCATTGTGCTGATGGATGGATTGAATAGTATTGGGGTCGTGGAGGTGTGTAAAGTAAAAATCTTACATTAAAAACATGTATTTAAAAAAAAACTTGTGAAAAAGTTGGAACTTTGACCCCCAATATCTCCGTAACTAGAAGGTTCCCAGGTATGGTCTAGAACAAAAAAATGATCGCAAAGACGGGGAGAAAACGTGCCTTTCGGTTATGTTAAGGGTCTATTTACACCCTTTATAGTTAGATTGCTAAATAGCAAAAACCGTACAGGGTATGAGTACTCTATTTAAAATTAAGGTTTTCTAAATAAAAAGAAATAATGTCAAAAAGCTGTTCTCTTATCTATGAAAATCACTATAAAAAAAGAATGAAACGTCAAAGAATAAGATTGTCATAAAAAAAAGAATTAAAAAGTCGTGCTGATTCTGAGAACACAATGAAATGAACGAGTTACTGCAGAAACATGGATGTGCTGCCGTGTTTGCCGTACCCGAAGGACTTAAAGAGCTCATGGCGGATATCACACGTGAGGTAGACCCTTAAATACCACTACTATCAGGTCAGCAGACTTGAAGGTAGACTGTAGACATGTCGACGTCTTCCGTCAAGGTGCGGTCAAACGGCGGACGCGGCTCTGGACAGGGGTCTAAAAGGGCTACTTTATATTCAAATGCCTCTAAAATCGATTGATTTCCCGAATTCCTAGCAGACCATTAGCAATTCTACTAATATTAGTAAAATGGTGACCGTATTAGCTGAATCATATTCAATTCATCTCATATCAGAATCATATTTAGTGCAAATATTGCCACGTGAAAAAAATAAAAACCCATTTTAACCGACCCGCACGACTTACAGATAATGTATCGTAAAACGGAGTGAATAGCAACGCAGGGCCTGGGTGATTTGAGTAAAAATTTTGACAGGGATTTTGACGTTGAATTAATATGGTATTATTTTCAGTATACATATTCATTCAACGATAAAATCCATTTCAAAGTTTTGTCTCGATTCACCCCTGTGCATCTCTATTCACCCCGTGTTACCCGATAAGCAGCAGTTTCTGACGTCCGCATCCAGTCCGTAATCCATCCGTACCAAACTAGTTTGACCAAACCTTGAACGGGCCAGTGATCATCGTCGACGCCTGCTCCTGTTCTCGAGTGCCACAGACGTGTCACGTCGCCGTTGAGGTATCCCGGTCTTTGACAAGTGCGGCTTAACTTCAGGAGAGTATAGTAAGCCTACGTCTGCTATCCACCTAGCGATAACCCACCTAATCCGACAGGATTCAGCATACGCAACAGTCATTATACTTCACTGAGTCTGCTTACAGCTTTGCTTCTAGCTTAACCTGATGAGGATAAATTAAAATCATTATTTTTCATAAATCCACCAACTGCGGTCTTAACTCCGAGGGTAATGGAACAATATTTGCTAATTGGCAAAATATTTATAGTCAGCTTGAGATGTTCTTAAGCAGTTCTCGTCGATACATGCAAAGAAAACTTCAACAGCTGACCACAAATTCATATTTTCCAGGTGCTTCGCTGGCAACCAGCAAATTTAATGGACTTCATAGCCAACTATCTGTCCGCCCTCTTGATCACCCGCGAGCACGGCGTGATGGCCGTCAAGATCCTGGAGGACCTCTGTGACTGCCGACCCACTGTAGCCGAACTTCTGCTACAGATCGGCTTGGAGCGGCAGCAAGCTGATGACCTGGCTGCCCTCATCAAGGACGAGATTGAATTAGATCAGCCTACTGAAGGTAAAGATATGATAATCGTCACCATCATCGACCTCCTACACCTCTCTAGCCACTCCTCAAAGAGGGGACCGAGATGGACACACACATTGATAAATGTTGCATGGTGAATCCACCAACATTGATAAATGTTGGTGGATCCACCATGCAACATTTATCAATGTTCAAAAAGGTAGAAATCGTTGTTTTAGATGAGCAAAACGTATCTATATGTGAAATTGTGAGTGTAAATGTGGTGCTGCCTAGGGAATGCAAATCCGTTCTGTTTTAAAATCCGGATTTTTAAGAACGGATTTTTGGTCCAATCCGGATTATCCGGATTTTACGGATTTTTCATGAACATACATAAATCTACCCATATTTGTTTAGTAATATGATTTTTCTTATATTTGTGTTAATGGGTTAAAATAAAAACACAGGAAAATTAAAAATATGACTTTTTTTAATTTTTGTTATTTGAAGTTATTCAAATTAAATACCACAATTTTGGTGTTATAGCCATAATATTCTTATTATTAAAATAATCAGTCTGTGACTCGCGTGCTGAGTAAAGTTAGTTAAATCTATACATATAATAAAATCGTAGACTTTCCGTGTCTGTACATTACATATTTTTACAAAAAAATCACTGGAAGTTGCTAGAAATAAGTAGTAGAAAGTAAAAAAATATTTTTTTAAATTTTTGTCTGTTTGTCGGTTTGTCGGTTTGTCTGTTCGTTTGTGCGCGCATCACGTAAGAACCCCTCATTGTAATCAAAATCGAAATATTACGAAATAAGAAGCATTTTTCTGGGTATTATTTAGCGTTTATTTCATCAAAATCGACCAACAGACGCAAAAGATATTAATATTTAAAATTTAGTTGGTAACCTCATGCGCGATTTCTATGATAAAAATATTTTACGTAAATAGGTTTTAGTTTCGCCAATTGTGAACTGATTTTGATGATTTTTTTTTTGTTTGGAAGAATATTATTCCGCAATGGTCCCATTTTTTATTTGGTGAAGATCTGATGGTGATCTTCGGAGATATCAATGGAACTCTTCAATAATAGACAGCAAATCTGTCGTGATTGCTGCAATCGCTTGGATGTTTATTGTTTACACAACACCATAACATAATATCACGCCTGTATGCTCTGAGGGGCTACGCAGATGTGTACAGTGCACCCACATTTTGATAATTAGGTATGCCCAGTTCCATTTTGTAGGGGATAAGCCTATTTCCATGACATGTATTGTTAACGGTTATCTAATGTTTCACCAAAACTCCTTTGATAATTTTTAACCGACTTCAAAAAAGGAGGAGGTTCTACGTTCGACTGTATGTATTTTTAATGTACACCGATTTCTCCGCCATTCGTCGACCGATTTTGAAAATTCTTTTTTTATTCGAAAGTCTATACTCCTGAGGTGGTTCCATAGTCATCAAGTCAGAATCTGATGATGGGGTCCCAGGAAAATTAAGGGCAACCCTCAAATTTTATGGGCATTGATCGATACAGTATACTTCCCATGTGGTCCCATGGTCATCAGGTCAGGATCTGATGTTGGGATCCTGGAGAAATCAAGGGAATTTTCTAAATTGTATGGGCACACATACTCGCAGGCATTATGCCTGGTAATCATCATTGTGTGTAAGTTCAGCGATACCTTTGCCAATAGAGAACCTATTTCAATGATTTCTTTTTTATTTGGAAGAATGTTATTCGGCGGCGCTGGCCCCGTTTAAATTTGGTGAAGATCTGATGCTGATCTTCGGAGGTATAGGTACAATGGAACTCAACAAAATTAGGCAGCAAATCTGCCGTGATTGCTGCTGGCAATCGCTTAGATGTTTATTGTTTACACAATATCCTAACATAACGCCTGTATGCTCCGAGGGTGTACAGAGATGTGTGCAGTATAACCAGATTTGTTTATTTTTGTTGACAATATAAAATAAATGCATAGCAAATATTAATTGTATAGGATATTACAACTAAAAATGGAAAAATAAAAAACTTTTTTGCAAAAAATAAAACCGCCTTCAAAAACACAAAAAAGTGAAAAATAACTAGCTTCAGAAGTCGGTGACTTTGTTTGTTTGATTCAGTTTTTGTTTCCTTTTGTCTTTACTCTTTGCACTAAAAATTTGGTACTGAAAGAGAGGTTTAATTATGAGAAATCTATCTAAATATATGAAAGCGAAAGGTCGAAAACCGCTTGACGTATAAAGATGAAATTTGGCAGGCAGGTAGTTTATAGTTAGTAGACGTCCGCTAAGAATGCATTTTACGACAGGGTCGGATTAAGGAGGTCTAAGGGCTCTCGCATGTTTGTATGGAAGTCCTTCATTTTGTGTGCTATAAACTTGAAATTTGGCAGGGAGGTAGTTAATAGTTAGTAGACGTTCGTTAAGAACGGATTTTGCAACAGGGCCGGGTTAAGGAGGACTAAGGGCTCTCGCAAGTTTGGATGAAAGTCCTTAACTTTTTGTGCTCCAAACTTGATATTATTTGGCAGTGAGGTAGTTTATAGTTAGTAGACGTTAGCTAAGAACGGATTTTGCGACAGGGCCGAATTAAAGAGGTCTAAGGGCTCTCGCAAAAAGTCATTTAATGTTGTATATAGAACGGTATTAGAATAAAAAGCGCTAAACAAGGTTCACTTTGAAAAAAAGTTGTGTAGTGCCAAAATACGCCGATTTTTGAAGCCAAATCGTCGCCTCAACGCCATTTAATTTTGTTTCGGACCTCTGCCGCCCAGAATTACAGCACCCAAAAGGACGCCTTTTGTAGTCATCAGTACATTATCACCTTTTGATCTGGCAGTCAGTTCTCACACATAACATAACGTCACGCCTTAAAGCCCCGAAGGTTTGGGCAGACGTGTACCTAATCGTACACACACATTTCGCCAGTTATATTGAAGTCCCATGTAGGGGGTGAGCCTATTGCCATCAACCGGTCACAAATCTAGATTCGCACCAAATATCACCCAATCTCATGTTGATAAATATCACGTGAGATTAGGAGGGAGATGAGGGGTCAAGCCAAATCTCACGACATCCCACCAGGGGAGGAAGGAGGTCGAAAAATACCTAATTAATGGATGCCCCTTAAAACAAGCATCTCCTTGCTTAAAAGGTGATCTTCCAAATCATGTGTGTGCTAACTTTATGTAATTGAAATAAACTTCTTTTTTTTAACACGGCCCGACCCGGGAATCGGTTCCCACGCTTAGTAGTCGCGCTTGCGACCACAAGACCAACGTGGCAGTCTCACACATGCACACCAAAATTTCCACGCGAACGAAGTCGCGGGCAACAGCTAGTAATTAATAAGTTTGTCGGATCCGGACATAAAATGAATCGGAAAACGCGTCGGTGGGCACTGTTGACATGACGCGACCTACTTACCAGTCTACCCACACCACAGCGTGCTTCTACAGAGCCCTGATGTTCAGCTCGAGGTGAAGGCGACAGTCAATGTCTGATCGCGGTGGAGTTGAGACGTCTTGGAACTGTACCCGATTCTTTGTGCCCCGTGTTAAGTTGTAATCTCAAGTAATTCGTTAGTTTTGCTAGAAACAGTGTATCGCACCCAGTGTGTTTTCATAGCACGAAACCCATCGTCTGCCCACATGATGTACGAGCCTTACGAAATAAAGCCTGACATAAACGACAAGTACAAACTAAAATAAACTCTGAAAATCAAAAATAAAAGGACAAATAGACTCCTTGTCAAATTATTAAACATAACAAAAGTAACAAAACAGTTTAACTTCACTTAATCAACATAATAATTATTATTATTAAAAAAAATCAGTCTGTGACTCGCGTGGTGGTAACATTAATAAAATAATTAATAGGTACACATTAAAAGAAACTCTGGAAAACAAAAATAATAGCCTTCTTGTCAAATTTTTAAACATAACAAAACAATTTAACCAACATAAATTTAGCAACAAAAAAATACTATGTTTTCTTTTGACACATACAATGTGACCTCAAAAATAATATAGCATCTAAAGTGCAATCGTTTAACCTGCTGCGAATTCGGTTACACTTAATTCCTGCTGCGGAAAAAGCAAGCTCTGATTCGACGCTTTTATGGGGGAATGCACTGAAAGTGCTTGTAAGCGGCCTCCATGTATCGTCCTCGTGAACCACTATCCTCGAATAACGCCATCTCCATTCGCACTAAACTGGGAATATCAGTTTCAGGCTTTCGGCTGAATAAAGCAGCCCCCGAATTACAATTTCAGAAAATCCGGATTTTTAAGTCTGGTAAAAATGTGCGGATATCCGGATTTTTCGGATTACGGATAGTCCGGATTGCATTCCCTATTGCTGCCCCACAAACGATGGGACACTTTATATCGTGTCCTGCCTGTCCTGTTGTTTTCTCCTGTGATGTGCACAGGACGCTACTGAAAGTGCCAAACTCGTCGTCGGCTGACTCAATTTGAATTATCATCGACACACTAAGATGAAGTGAAATTGCAAGGCGCTTAATGCTTGACCCGTGTACTCTACACGGGTAAAGATAAAAAAAATAAACCCCGTGTAGGGTAGAATACCTTTACGCACACAATAATAATGAGCGGCTGAACATTACTAGCTCGTACAATGACAGTTACCGATGTGTGCGATGTAAACTATTTAGCTTGGCCGATTGTACATTATATACAGACTACAAATAGAACTAAAGTAATGATAAAAATAAGACTAAAAGTAAGCAAATTTAAACAACTAAACAACGACGAGAATAGGACACTTAGGCGTCAAAATACTCCCCCGCATCGCTGTCATCTGGAAAAGTGCCCAGAAGACTGGCAGCATTGTCACGCTGAATGGCAATGCTAATTCTTTGGCCAAAGAAAGTGCCAGCCCTCTGGTCACGCAAAGTGTCGACCAGTCGGCGAGAGTTCCCTTAAAAAGGAAACGCGCACTCAGGCCCCATGCCCCAAGCGTTTTCACCCCAAACGACTCAAAACTGTAGTTACCAATAAGGTTACAGTATTTGCGCCGCCTGGGGATCTCAGCAGCCGCAGCAGCAGCGCCTGCACAGCCCGCCGTGCTTGCAAGGTGAGATGGCGCAAGGGTGCCGACACAGGTTGAGACCCACCTTCCAAGAAAACCGCTGGTATGCCGGCGCTGGCAAGGTCTCGACGAATAATGCCGTTAATGCTGGCGTGCCGTGCAATGCGACCTGCGCTCCTGTAGCAGGACAGGCCATGGTGTCCGAGGCTGTCGACAGCTTCACCGCAGTGACACCGATGCGGGGCAACAAAGCTCGCCTAAACGTAGACTCGTAGCCGGAACGACGCGTCATCCATCATAGTGCCAATGGTGGATGACGGAAGTGCCTGAAGCCACAACCCCGACCCCCATTCCCCCACGCTCCATAGTACTATTAGTACTGTACATGTACAGTCGAGAGCAATACTAGTAGAATGACGTGTTTAAAAGGGTATTCCGTACAATACTGTAGAGTGGCATGTCCCACTGTCTCTGGGAGGACAGGCTGTCGGGCAAAACCATATTGGGACAAGCCATTTTCCGAGCGCTCAACGCATCGGTCAAATATAGCACCTCAAAATCAACCAGTGAAGAAGACAGAATATCTCTGGTTAATTTTTTGGTACCGTAGACCGAGGAGAGGAAGGTTGGTAAACTTATACTTGCAATTTTGCGGACGCCGAGACCGCCCAAGCGAATGGGAAGTATGGCTTGCTGCCAAGCTCGGCCGTCCAGGGCCACATTAAGTATTGAAGTTAGAATGTAATAAGATGTAACCATAATAACCTGTTTAATTTAATAATTAAACAGGTCAACTTATTATTCTTGCTTCAGATTACTATGAATGACTTCGTAGAACACATCAGCAAAACTGAAGATAAAAACAGCGTCATTTTTATAAATCGAAAATAAGAAAAAGATCGTATAGAAAAACTATTAAAAAATCTTATTTCAATCCGGTTTCACCGAAACCCGGGTTTTTTTGTACGGAAACCGAAAAAAAAAACGGTTTTTGTCTGTGACCGGTTTTGCATTCCCTACTCCGAACCCAAAATAATGATTCGCCAAACTAACTACTAGGAAACGGTTGCGCTTAATTAGTTTTCTTTTATTCTAAGAACATGTTGTATATGGTCATCTGCTTTTGTAATTTGTTATACTTAAAATACAATAACTAGTTTCAATATCTCTAACTCTGAAAAAAAAAGTTTAAATACTAATTGTAAATGCATGCTTCATGATGCAAACTTTTATTTTTAATCAAATCAAAAAAATAAACTTAAATATGTTTTTAATCTTTTATTTTGATTAATCTAATAGAGAGTGTTCACTCTCATAATTATACATATATTTATATGCGCAAACAGCAACCGTTTTCGGCAGACAATCCGCGCACACGCACACTTTCAAAAGCACGATTCCTCGTTGCGAAATCCAAATCCATTACTTATGTTACCTCATACTTGGAGAAACATCAAAACGAGATCCGGTATCGAGACAGCCGTGGACAATACTGGACATTTGTATGCACACTGGTCGCTTACAATTGCCAAACGCTATGCAATATCACTCGATGCCCTCGCATAATCCCCGAAGTCAAATTGACTGTGGTCCGAATACACTTTCGCATTTATAAGTAAGGATTGATTGAAATTAAAGTTCTTGTTTTGTTTTAATGCGAGAAATACAGGCCAGGGCGAATTTAATCGGAAGCCTATGTTCACCAGTAGTTGCTTCCGAAACGTTGATGATGATGAAGTTTTGGTTTCACAGAAAAGGTCAAAGAAACTAAAATACTCACGAAGGTGCTGCGCCGGTACCCTCTCGACGAAGAAATGTCTGTGAAGGTGTGCGAAATTACCAGAAACGCTTACCGGGACTATTGGTACAGAATGAATTTGATGAAAAGGGTAATACATATCATCTACAACGTGTAACATAATAAACGCAAGACCTCTCGTGTGGTCTCTCGCACCATGAAACTAAACGTCTTTTGTTCTAAGAGTTCTTGAAATTCGCAAAAAAAAAAAACTTTCTATAGGAACGGACGCAATCAGCTGATCCACATGTATGGTAAAACTAAAAAAAAAGTTATGAATTTCCAAAAGTCATAGAACAAAAGTTGTTCAGTTTCGTGGTCTGAGACACCACACGAGAGGTCTTGCGTTTATTATGTTACACGTTGTATACACACCTAAGTTTTCCGAAGGGCACTATAGTATTTATAGTACCAGCAGTAGTATTATACATATATTTATATATATATATATGTATAGTACACATATATATATGTGTTGTATTATATATATATGTATAGTACACATATATATATGTGTAGTATTATATATATATGTATAGTACACCCTGATATGTCAAGTTTTGTTTTAGTCTCATGTAATTGGGGGAGAGCCTAATTCCACCATCAACCCAGTCCAACACAAATCCAGTTCCCGTGCTGAAAACGACAAATTTATGTTTGGAAAACCCTTTAAAACTGCCACACCTGGGAATTGAACCCACATGCTCAGTGTCAGCACATACAACCAGTTCTCCAACGAGACACTCCGAATACCCAACTGTTAAGAGTTTATTCAGAACCTCTTAAACCAGGTGTTCAAGATGAAAGTTTTTTGTTCCAGTCCGTGAAGACGGACCCTGATGAGCCCTGGGAGAAGGCTGCTCAGCACACGCTGGAGATTTACAAGATGACCAGGCCTTCCATGAGCGAACTACGTCGAGCTACGGTGAAAATACAGGTATGGTCGAGCATGTGCATTTGGACGGGCCGCATGACATTGCCAAAATCTTCTTACATACTATTTATTTACATCATATTCGTATTAAAATCATCACACATAACAGGTGACATTTCTATATGAATGAATGCGTTGCGAATGATGCGATGCCAAACGTTGCGGCTGTAATGTGCTAGCGTTTATGGACATTGTAATGTACATGTACAGTCGAGAGCAATGCTAGTATTCACTTTACAAAATTCAAAAGCGATTTTCTCCTACTGTATTGATAAACGTTTTACGTTTTCACGAGCATGGTATTTTGGAAGCCGTACTACCTACGAGAAAATCGCTGTTTAGAGATCCGTACCAGAAGGGTAAGCAACTAGACCCTATTACCACAGATAATATAATACTGCGTGTACTATTACTAAGCCTCCGCTGTCCGTCCGTGCATCTGTCTGTCAGCGGACTGTATCCCATGATCCGTAATAAGTAGACAGTTGAAATTTTCACAGAATGTGTATTTCTGTTGCCGGTATAACAACAAATAATTAGAATTAAAGGGGGCAGTGCACGAAATTTCGAGAAACTCATATTGTTCCAAGAAAATTATTTTCCGTTGCTGGAATGTCTTTAAAGTGAAGATTCAATTTGTGAGACGGTTTTCGTTGGAAAACGCATACGTTGTTCCGTGATTCGAAGTCAAATGCCTTCGTCGTTATGATATTCGTTGCTGCGTGCCTTCATCATTATATTATTCTAATAGCCGAAAGTTTACAGAAAGCAAACCTTCGCCGCGGTGTTATTCGGCCAATTTAGCACTTTTTGGGGTCACGTTGCGCACTTCTGGCAAACAAATCAACCACGCAGCTAATATGGCAAACCTCTCTGTGCTCTCTCAGGGTCTCTTTGTGTTCTTCCTTAACGACTAACATGTCCCCTTTTTTTGCTAGGCCGCGTACAGAGGGTACCATGTGCGCAGGAACGTGTTAAAGCACCTCACGCCGGAGAAAACGAGGTCTACCCGTAAGGTGGAGTTACCTGGACCACCACTCGACATAGCTAGCTCCAGAGAAATAGATCTGGGGCCTGTCATTGTAAGTCATTAAACTAGATTTTTTTTCACTCAAGAAAGCCATGAGCAATAGATATTATGTCTCATTAATAATGAAGACTTTCTGAGGCTTGGTAGCAGAGGGTTCGAAATATTACGGGTAGAGAATTTTACAGGTGGTGTTATCTAGTTACTGGATTGTGGAGCCAGGTAAGCAATCGCACCATGTAAAACACTTATATTCAAATGTATTCAGTTAGACTTGAAGCCAACCCCAACATAGTTGGAAAAGTCTAGGCAAGCAGTCAAGCACGTTACACTAGTCTTGTGGCGACCGCCAGATCAGCGCCGAAAAAAATGAAGCTCGACGAAGTTCCGCAGAAATAACATAAGTTGCTTGGATTCCGCAATGAAATTAATCATTAAAGAATAGCGGAGGAATCTAGGCAGTGATGTTAAGTCGAGGCTTGCAGGATTTAAGGCTTCAACAGCGTGTAGCTTTTGTTTATTTGCGTTCTCGGCCGTCTTAGAGCGGATTTTACCAATGAATTGAACGCGATCAGCATTAAACTTCTAAACAGTATTTAAGAGCTTTCGGTGTCAACATTCCTTAGCAATTTCCTCTGAATCAATGTGAAATCAGTTTCATAGGTCAAATTTGCGCGTTGTATCGAGCATACACCATCCACCAACATCCTTCTTAAAAAATATTCTATTTTCTAGAAAATCAAAGTGAATAAAGATGACGTCGACAGCATGTTCAACGAGGAGGCTGGGGACGCGCTGGGTCTTAAATACGACCCGACGAAGACCCTCACCGATGAAAGTGGTGACATGAAGGGAACCTCCGAGATCATCCCCCACGGCACTAAAGTCAGCGTTATGGAACTGATTTTGAAAAAGTCAAGCCTCAGTGGCACGGGTTAGTGGCACGCTTGCTTATACTTTACTTATTTAGTCCCACTGCTGGGCAAAGGCCTCTTCTCCTTCTAAGGCACGAGCATTGGTCACCACGAATGTTCAAGACGGGCAATTTAGGACTTATATTAATTACTAGCTGTTGCCCGCGGCTCTTTCGTGTGGAAATTTTGATGTATTTTTCCGGGACAAAAACTAGCCTATGTGCCATTCCAGACTATCTTTATCTATCTATGTGCCAAATTTGATCCAGATCCGTTCAGCCGTTCTGGCATGATTGAGTAACAAACATCCATCGATCCATCCAAACTTTCGCATTTATAATATTAGAATAGAAGTATAGACTAGCTTATGCATATTAGCAAAGAGAAATATTACTTTGATACAAAAAAAAACACAAATATAAAACTTTTAGATTTTCTTTGCTTGATTTTGCTTGCTGAGCATGAGGTCCTGGGTTCGAATCCCAGGTCGCGCAATGTGGTATTGGGTTTTTCTAAAGGGAATTTATTAGTAGCAGCCAGGGACTCTGGACTATGCCCAGTTGATGGCAATGGGCTCCCTATTACGTGGGGTTTAAACATAACCAAAATACTGGTACCAAAATGTTGGTGATTAGGTACACCTCTGCCTAACCCTCCTTGGATTACAGGCGTGGTCTTATGTTGGAAAGCTTCTTTAATTGAGTGACACAGCAAACTCTTTTTGCTATTGTGATAAATGAATCGTTTCTGTAGAAAAAAGATTAGGTCATGCCTTGATAACAAATGACCAGTCAACAAGATGGTAACATATATAACCGACTGTTCATGTCTTCTTTCAGACATTTCTACACATTCCGATAGGGAGAAACTCGCAAGAAAGAGTAGTCCCATCCCCGAGCAACATGCCTTGCACCAAAGGATTTCATTTGCCGTTGTAAGTAAACATACTATTTTTAAGTAAAGTATATATGTAAAAACAGCGTGCGTGGGAACATTCCCACTCACTTGACACCGAGTTCCTCATACCACAGTCAGATAGGGACGACGCGACGTGTGTACTGTCTGGTGGGCTATAGCGTAGCGGTTGTCGACGAGCTGCTGTATAAAGGCGCATACCCACCGCGGCGCACGAATAGGCGACGCACGTGTGATAAGCTTCGCTTTTCAAGAAAATGTACGTGATTGGGGCCACTGCAAACCACGGACACGCTATGCATCAATTGCCGTCATTAATACATGCGTGGCTTGTTCAAATAAGGCGCTCACATAGCTCAACGCTGTCAACGCCACGCACGCTGTGCATGCGGTACACACTATTCACGAATATTAACCCACGACTATGCCGCGGTGGGCCACGCACGCTACAGTTGTACATAGTTGTGGGTGTGTAGTGTGTACTGCAGTGGAAACGTAGACCCGCGTTATCAAACAAATGAATCCACGCAGCTAAAATGCGCCGCGTGCCCGTGCACAGCGTGCGCAACGGTGGGTTTGCGCCTTAACTCTCGCGGATAACACTCTGCTAGCGTCAATCATATTATAAAGAAAAATACGCTACGTTCATACTAAGTGGCGTTCAAATATCGTTGCGTTATTACGACTGCGATAGAAAATACGGAACGTATGATACAGAAAGAGATAGCTATTGCGCTTGAAGTAAGTACTTAAATTACGACAATTGTCAATTCTCTGTCGTGCGCTATCTACCTCTATTTATTTATAAAAAAAATGTTGAAACAATTAAGAAACCCGACTGAAAAAACCGAAAAGCAAAAAACAAACACATTTGAAATTAAACAAAAGTTAGAAGCAGGCGGGGCCCATTTGTATAAAAAAAATATAAAAATGGCACTTATTTTTATGGCTACTTATTTTTCATCAACCAATTACAGCATAACACAAAACATTTGAAAAATATGTGCTTTATTTATTTAACAATTTATGTACACACTAAATACAGAAAAGAAGAAAGGAACAGAAAATAGTACAAAGGTGATGCCGGTGGCAAAGGTGATGCTTTACTATATTTTCGCCCAATATATTTGTCGTGTTTAACATAGTAGGGTCCAAACACATCGTGATAGTTTTTTTCTTCGCCTACTCTTAGAGTAGCTCACCCCTGGATAGCCCACGCCTGGGCAACTCCTTCCACTTCTTCCTCTTCACGTTTAGATGAAACTAATCTCATCCTTCGTCCGGCCATCTCCTTGCCTGCCGCGATCTTGCTTCACTGTGCCTCCACACCAGGTCTGTGCTATTTAAGCTTCCAGTTTGCGGCAGATATCCCACTTTATTATTAAATGCCATTCCCACAGGCACCGCCAGAGATAATAAAACCCCTGTTTGATGACGACGCGATCGAGATACCTGAGGAGCCGGGACTTAATGATGAACTTGAGGGTCTGCCTATGACTGAGCCTCCTGGACTTTACGAAATACCTGAAGAGTTAGCAGTTGGTAAGTGAAGAAAGCTGGTCCAAGTAACAGAGGAGGAATCTCATTCGATATTCCACTTTAGCATAAAAACCTTTACTAGATCCAACTGCACAGGTGGGTGGTATACCCACCTGTGCAGTTGGACCTAGTAAAAAAAAAAAAAAAAAAAAAAAAAAAAAAATTTGATCAATATTAAATAATATTAAAGTGTTACCTAATTTAGTTTTAAAAGTCTAACCAATTTAATGTAATATCGTATGCCGCTTCTAGCGGCGGATGTATCCTGAACCATATTGCTATTATAACAACTTTGCGCCTACCGTATCCTACGAATAAATGTCTTTGACCTCCAGTATCAAAGACAAGACTCTGATACGGGAGGGAAAAGTTCAAAATTCTTATAACTACTATACTATACACGGTAGGCTGAGGAACATGCTGAGCTGGGGGTCTTTAGTTTAATTTATTCCTTATTTTTGTTTGTTTTCATCCAACTAATATTATAAATGCGAAAGTTTGGATGTTTGGATGGATGTTTATTACTAAATAACATCAGAACGGCTAAATGGATCTTGATGAAATTTGGCTCAGAGATAGGTCATAGTCTGGAATAACACATTAGATACCATTTATCTCGGTATTATGTTCCTGTAGGATAATTTTTGATTTATCCGGCGAAACCGCTGGCAACAGCTAGTATTATATAATTATGTTGTGTTGCTTTGACCTGGTGAAGGTTGCAGGGATCCGCTGGATGCGAGTCGCACGGGACCGGTCAATGTGGCGACACTTGGGGGAGGCCTATGTCCAGCAGTGGACGTCTTTTGGCTGAAATGATGATGATGATGATGATTGCTTTGTCCTGTACGTGACTAATAAATACTTTTTCTCTTAGTAGTAACAAAATGCTTTTTTTTTTCAGACGGTATTAGTATTCAGTCAGCCCAATCAGTCGAAGATGTTGACGAATAATAGTCTTAATATTTTTGTGTTATTTAAAATGAGTAAACTGACTACTTTTTGAGTATTTTTAAGCATTTTAGTATAGCCCTATAGCTTTTTTGTGAATCAAAATTTTATGTAATTACTGGAAGCTACATGTATTTTATAAGATTTTAAACTATCATGGTCACTAACATTTCTATTAATACTAACGGGATATTTACCATGTTTACTGTTTGCTATGAGTTCCCGATATTTAAAAAAAAAAAAAAAAAAAAAAAAAAATATCCCGTTACTATTAATAGATACATGTATTTTGACGTTAAATCATAGCACACTAGAATTTAATTTATTTCGCACTGTCATAATTGTCGCTGTCTTCAATAAACTGATTCAACCCACTAAAATGGACCATTTAATTCCGCCTCAGATTAAAGATAGCTGTAAACTAGCGCTACCCAACGGCCTGAAAGAGCTCATGAGTGATATCACTAGAGAGGTAAGTTTAATTGTGTCATTTATCAATTATCACGGCAGGATTCCTCAAACAATTGGTAAGAATCAAAGGTACACTGGTACCGTAAAACGGGGTGAATAGGAAAGGCAAGGGTGAATAGTGACAAAACTTTGAAAGGGATTTTAATGTAGAATTGATATGATATGTTACCAAAAACTACTCTATTTTATTAACTTAATTATACTTAATTATTTAGAGACCTCGTTGGCAACATAACATATCAATTCTACATTAAAATCCCTTTCAAAGTTTTGTCTCTATTCACCCTTGCCTTTCCTATTCACCCCGTTTTACCCGGTATGCAGATATCCACTCCACCAACTTCATTTGGGTCTGCATGGTAGACGCACCACCTGCCTCGCAAAGAGAGCCTCAGTCCCAGTCGAAGTGGAAACATTATAGGCTGATTTTATCATTCTGTTCAAACAAATCCTGCCTCGTTGGCCTAGTGGTCGCAAGCGCGACTGAGCATGAGGTCCTGGGTCCGATTCACATTCAGGCAAAGTGTTATTGGGTTATTCGATTAGGAATTCTTCATGCTATAGCAGCCACGGAGTTTGGATTTGTGCCCGGTTGCTGGCAATAGGCTCGCCTCCTATTACATAGGACGTAAACATAACTGGTGAAATGTGGGTGTACTATAAGGTATACCTCTGCCTAACACCTCGGGGATTACAGGCGTGATGTTATGTGTTAATCCTACGGTAGGCCATCATATTGTAAAGTTTCTGTAACATACATAATCCTTTAGGTAATTTGTTCTCATGATCATTTTAATCTAGGAATCTCGTAGGTATGCTGCGAATATCCTGGATTGTAGACTGAGCATGTCTTCATTATTGTCTAGGTCCTAAGATACCAACCACGAGACCTGTACCAGTTCATAGCTGACTACCTTGCAGCTGTGTTGGTAACAAGAGACAACCTGTCCATTGCTAGCTACATATGCAGTGATGTAACCAACTGCGGCTGTGAGCCAGAGTTACACTCCGAACTAGAAGAAATAGGCTTAGATGAAGACGATGTTAAGACTGTTAGAGATATTGTAACGAACTATTTTAAAAAGGGTAAAGGTATGTGTCATTTAATGGTGAAATAACAGGAATTTATTGTGTATCCACCGAACCTATGCGGAGAGTCTACTTCCGCCCGCGAGATCTAACGCGAAAGGCGACTGCGGCAAGCGCACGCCGCTCACGGCTGTTCTTGTCTCGCTTGTGCGCTGCTGCCAAATATGACGGACATCTCCTCTCCTCCCTGCTCGACCATTTCCACTAAAGCTAAGACGAGAAGTGTCAATAACGAGATTCTATTGGTGGTTTAGAACACATCTCCTCTCAAACACTGTTTTAAGCTTTCACGGTTTACAACTAAACTTATACTGTCACTTACGGGATCCACCCGCATTCTCCAGTCAACCCGCGATCATGGCGCTTGCAACAGCGCCGAAATATCGGGATCTCAAAATAATGAACAATCACGGAAGATATCCCGTAAGTGACAGTATAAGTTTACATCTCCTCTCCTCTCATCTCGTCTCCGAATTGGTGGAGCCTTAAGTGTTTGTGAAAATGCTCGCATAACTGTCCTAAGAAACCTGTAGAAGGGGCTTATATAATATTATAATACATAGTTAACGTTGACTTTAATTAATTAAATGAAACCTAAGCAGAAGTTGCAGCAGAGCAGCGCAGCAGAGCAGAGTTGTATCGATAATTATAGAAATACTGAAATATATTGTACCAATGTCCACAGTCAAGAAGCCATAAAGCTGTTAGAAAAATCCTCATGGCTCCTAAAGTGTTTTGCAACGCAATACAACTATCGTCACTATGTTATCCGTAATACAGCAGGCGATCAATATTCTACATATTCCTAAGCTTTAATTTAATAATATCTTATTTTTCACAGTCGATGAGGGCAACCTGCTAATGAAATTGATTAAGGAAACCAACATAGGTGAAGATAAGCTGCCGTACATTCAGTACGCCATCCGCAACGCTTACATACGTCATCAGGCGCACAATACTACTAAATACGAGGTAGCCGTTGTAAGAATCTTATTATGTTAAGGACAGGGACCGAATATGTTACACTTATAGGGTTAAGTGAAAAACCCTAAAGTAAAAGGGTAACCCGTATTACATCGTTAATCAGCCTGTAATAACCGGTTAATTTTTACACAGGTACATTAAAATATTCAAGAAAGGGACGGAGTTAGCCCGCGCTCAATGCTTTGTCTCTTTCATTCTGGTTACTCGGCAATATTTAAATGCTTAACCCTAATACTAAAAGGGTTAACCCGTATAATAGTTAAAGTTAGGGTTATATATAGGTCTAACCGGTTATTAACGTTTTAACCCGGTTAATCGGTCCGTCGCTAAGGATTTCATATCGTGAGTACCAGGAATACAGAGATCAGAACGACGAAGAAGAAGAGGAAGCACAGAAGACATGGAAATCGGTAGACCACATAATAATAAATGGGGTAAATGAATTGGTAGCAGATACCCAGAACTGTCTGTAGACGCACTTGGGCGGCCTTGCGCAAGGTGGATCGATGACCTGGTTAACGTACAAAAGAATTCCTGAGATGGATACGGGAAATCCAATATTGGGTAGAAATCAGCGATTTTTTCCATTCACTCTAATATCGTATAAATACTGGTTTAAAAAGAGTGAAGTGTCTATACGTAATTTCCTATATAATAAATTTTGTGACATTTTAACTTTTTCAGTCATCTTCAGACAGCGAGAAAGATGAAATAATGCGTGCAGCGAAGCATACCTTAGACCTGTACAGGAAGACGGCCCCAGATGAAGAGACGTATGGTATGATGGCTGAGAAGATACAGGTAAGAACTTTATTTTATCTTACCTACAGAGACAGAATGCACAGTCATGGTTACACGTTCTTTTGCACCACATGCACTCCCGAAAACCCGAATTCCTGACAACCAGGCTTAGCAAGAGGTATCGTTATACGGGACAGGGTTGTGTACGTCATATAGGCAGCCACTCCATGTTAAATACTTCATCTGTATCCCTTTAGAATGGAAACCGACCCCAGCATAGTTGGGAAATAGATGATGATGAATTGATGATACACTTCTGTTAACAGACAACCTACCGCTCCTACGGAGTGACACGAAATCCTGCTTTGAAGTCTAAGCTCAAACAATCGGCTGACAAGGCCGTCACCCTGATAGACCCTAAGCTCGAAACTCAGAAGACCACCTCTCACGACATCGCCTTCCCGATTATGATGTTCGACTATGAAGAAGTGGAGTCAATAGCATCAAGTGTAGAGGTGAGGAAATTAAGCTCCATTAGTCTATTTCGAAAGCTTAATTGTTATTTTTTTATAAATATTAAAAAATATTTTAAAAAGTCCAAAAAGAGGCATGGTAGGAAGAGATATGTGTAGATTAAATAGTATTAAAATATGTGCTCTAGATTTATTTTCCAGGAATTGGAAAACAGTGGATTGCGCCGCTAAACTATCCTTCTAAGGAACTACTCTTAATATCCCTCTAGTAGCACTAGTTCGGTTGTTAGTCCGGTTGAACGAACTACTGAAACTTTCAGTGGCGATAGTTCGGTTCTAACAAAGCACCGAACTACTGAGACTCAAATATGTACCCCTTTAGTTCGGCAAATAACTACCTACTTCTTGCTTCTTTTTTTTTGCTATAGGTACAGGTATTGATACACAAAGTCGCTCTTTTTATGTGTTAAAAATAAAATTAAGATATAGTTTGTTTACATTATATGCCTAGTTTATTTGCCGAACTAAGGTTAATCTCTATGTTTTCTGTGACAGGATCCTGAGATACAAATGTCTTCGACCATGATTAAAAACAGTAAGTTCTAGAATAAAAGGGTAACATAAGAATTAAGAACTATCCAACATCTCGCGATGATCCTCGTGGTAGATCAGGACCCACTCCTTACAGATACGTCTGTATCAGAGCAGTAGGAACATTATGGGCTGATTATGCTAAACTATTAAGATTTTCAATCGTAACGACATAAGAAACATAACATAGCCTGTAGTCTCTGAAGGTTAAGGCAGAGTTGTACCTCCTCACCCCTGTAAAGAAAGAAAATACATTTGTTTGGCACATGCCACAATATATTATTTTTGTTTTTATAGTGTGCACACAATAACAACAAAAATAATATAAAAGAAAGAAAAACTTAAATCCAAACAAGAAATGTAACATTGTGTGCTCTCACTGCTGCGCCAAAGGCCCAGGGGCCCTACCACGACGTCTTAAAGCAGGAGTAATTCCAGTGTGGGAAAGAGACAGAGCTATACAGGTCGTCTAGCGCCATCTCTTTCCCACACTGGAATAAGACGTCATAGTAAACCCCCAGTTCAGCAAAATGCCAGTTACTTTGATTAGAGAGGTTACGGATGTAAAACAGTTATACACCGTGCTCTTCACGTCATCCATAAAGTTTGGCAAACGCTTCTATAGCTTTTACAAATCAAATCTTACAAAAGAAGTAGTAATTAAAAAGGCTTCGTTACAAAGATATTTGTAATTTCATTTAATGAAATTTAATTGAGCTATGCAGTAAGAAAGGGTCTTAATTTGGCCTATGTTGCCGCTTAATGCAACTAAATTATCAAATGCTATTTGCATTTCATTTGCACGTACGAGAGGAACCCAAGAGCAAATAAAAAAATTAAAACAAAAAATAATAAGAATTCATTAATGTGTCTGAACACTTGGTCGAAGTTTATGTATATCGACCGGAACACGGTGTATTTGTTGTGTCAATGGTGGTGATGAATAGGTACTTAATCTATACTTATAATAAATCTGTAGAGAGGTCAATTCTGTACATGAAATATATTTCCAAAATAACTATCAGGGGGTGATTAGGGATCGATACTGATGCCAAAAATGCAATCAGTAAAATTTTTGTCTGTCTGCCTGTCTGTCTGTCTGTCTGTATAACCGTTATAGAAACAAAAACTACTCGACGGATTTTAACGAAACTTGGTACAATTATTTTTCATACTCCTGGGTTGGTTATAGTATACTTTTCATCACGGTACAATCAATAGGAGCAGAGCAGTGAAGGGAAATGTTGGGAAAACGGGAGAAGTTACTCCATTTTTTAAGCTTCCGTCGCGTGTGCAACCTTAATGGTTAAAGCTACACAGAAATCATGTATGACGGAAATGTTCTCCTTAAAATTATATAAAAAATATCCCACGACAGCATATGTCTATCTTTTATGGTTGACTCACAATATCACGTGTAACTCCCGATAGCTTAGCAGTTCGAAGCTTTCTGATTATATTTGTCTAGGAGTAAAATAGGGGATGGAAGTTTATATGAAAGTCCGTCAGTTTTGAAGTTAGGATATTCAAATTTTGTGTTTAGGCTGACAATTAAAAATTAATTTATACGTGTCTCAGCGGATGAAGGTAAGTAACTATGTTTGTTCGGGTGGGATATTTTTCGACATCCACGCGGGCGAAGCCGCTGGCAGAAGCTAGTATGTAAAATAAATATGTGTACAAAAAAATAAACATACAACAAATTAAAAGAAAATAAACTACGTAATAATAAATTTCGTGAAAGTGCAAAACTAAAAAATAAAAATAAATGGGACGGATGCATGAGAATAGAACCTGTTTGTCACCTGTACACCTGTGTGTTTCGCGTAATAGGGGGCGAGCCTATTGCCATCAACCGGGCACAAATCCAGAATCCGTGGCTGCTACTGAGAAATTGGTGATGGAAAAACCCAAAAACACTTTGCCCGACCCGGGAATCGAAGCCTCATGCACAGCAGTCGCGCTTGCAAACACTCTACCAACGAGGCCCGAATTTAAGTAATTATCAAATAATGTATGTATATCCTATACAGGAATAGTAACCATTTCTTCCACTTCGCTTGGCGGATCATTCATGACCTTGCCTGCCAAGCCATACTCCGCACACGGCAGCTGTATTCTACCACATTTATACGAATTACCGGAAAAAGAGCATGCTCACATTGACTACACTGCTGACGACCCCCACATTTCTCTTCTTTCGGAAGACGAGAACTTTTACAAAAAAGACATGAAAATAAGCTTTAACGAAGCAGAAAATACGATGAGATTACAAGCTGATGACGATTCTGAATCGAAGGACTCAAGGAATGAATCTGTGAGGGGAGATGAACCGGAGCTTTTCTACGGTTGTGATGTGATGAGGGTTGAAAGCAATTACGATGGCGATACAGAGATGGAGCGCAGTGATATGGATGTCGGTGGAAGCCAGGGTCAACCACGATACAGTTCTTAGGACTAGTGCCATGTTGAACGACAAGAACAGATCAAATGAATTGACTGTGTAGCCATCAGCAGCCATGATTCTTTTTCTTCTTAGCGTGTCGTTGGCAATCCACTAGCTCAAAACTGGTCTACGAGCATCTTCAGTAGCGTTTCTGTAATGAACAAACAAATGGACACGCAGGACACGATATTAAGTGGCCCACAGATCCTGAGATTTTCGAAGAAAAACTATCCTGCGATACATAAGTACACGTTTATGGCTCGGTACGTAACATTATGATTTCAAGTCTTAGATTAGTTTATTTCTACTTACGATAATTATTATGTTTCTCAAGTATCATCACTTGAATTTTAATAATAAACAGCATTTTATTACAATACATTTTATTATTTTTAATACAGACCATTAATATCAATTGTAGGACGTATACAATTATATAATATATATTTTTTGGTCAATAATATAGTTTATAATAATACATAACCTAAAATATAACTAAAACTTATGTACTACTAACGTGTGGGATAAAACAGTGCACTTTAACTAATTATGTAAATGCTTTGACTTTTAACAAAATATATTTTTCTAAAGCCCCCTCTTCACTGTCAGACGTTTTAAAAGACGTTAATTCTTTTCTTTTCTGTTGTGTGCTTCAAAGTAAGCAAGAATTATAAAAATGCATAATTATTACAAGAATTTCATTGGTGGTCAAATATTTTAGATTTCTTCTGGGTATTTTACTACTTCAATAAAATAACACGGTTGCCTATTTTTATTTTAACCCTATGATTCTTATAAAAGAAAATCAATTCCTTCATAGTAATTATTAATTAAAAACACAAAAATTCAATTTTTGCCATTTGCCTACAGAACCCCAAAACGTGAATAGAGGCTACACTGAATTGATAACATACTTAAATTTTACAAATAAGCAACACTTTTCAACAATAAATAAATGAAACTGTAAACAAATAAAGGTATACACATAAATAAAATATTTACCACCGGTCTATTACGTCATTTACTATTTTTTAAAGTAGCACAGAGTATTTTAATTCATAATTGCTAGCGCACAAAATAACAATGCATAGCAAAAAGTTGGCAACACTGGAAATGTCAAACTTTTAGGTTAAACAGATATGCTATATCAAAAAGTTTTGTTGTGCATAGTTATTACTGCTATTAACTAAAAAAATTCTCTAAATTACAAATATATCTAGTTACGGTAATATTAGTGTTAGAATAAAACTAAGAGTTTAGTAGAAATCACAGCAAAACTCAACAAACGACGCCAACATACGCAATTTTTATTAATATTATTGTGATTGAAATTATGCTTACAACGTTACCTAGGAAAACCGAAACATCGATAGACTAGCGGAATGATCCCCTAAAAATAAATAAAAATAAATTGTTCGAACAAAAAAATAAATCTTATGTACAAGTTTCTTTAAAATTATGCGAAGTTGCCATAGTAGTGACGTAAATGGTACAAAATCTATAATACCATAGATTAAAAATGAAGATAATGATATTATAAAAAAATAAAAATTTCTTTAATTTTTTTTATTTGAGCGATCAATTTTCTAGAGATCTCGTAACTTATACTTTGGTATGTTCCAAATAGTTTATTTTTAAACTAAGGCTGGCTACACTAGGTTTGAGATACGTATGCCAACACTGTCATGGGTACGAATAAGGTTCTAGCGTGGGAGAAGAGTTGTTTCAGATGGTGTCCACACCGCCGCCGCCTAGCATTTTGTTCCCATATTCGCTTAGCACCTGAAATTAATAAATAAAACATTAGGCTCACGGGTACACGACATTATGAGTATGATATTGAGTAGCCGACATTGAGAAGTCATGATTTCACTATCATCAGTCTATAACAGTCCACTGGTCAAGTGGTCATAGTACAATTGCACGCCGTTAAGCTCGACCCTCGACATCTTTCGTCTTACTGCGGGTTGTGCTAACTAAACTATATGATTGTTTCATCTGCATGATCCTCATATAACTTGATTAGGTTTATATCTGGACTTTAGAAGAGACTCTCTGACTTTGCTTCGATGTTTTTCTCACAGTCGTCTGATAGAAAACCACGTAACACTTTGGTAGCGACAGTGGCGTTTTTGGATCCTCAAAATAGCAAATGCTTTATAGTTGACCTTATAAACGAAGATGTAGTGATGCCTGTTGGACAGCGAGTGCGGGCGCTGCGCGCGCAGCTGGCGCACCACGCGCGGCACGTCGGCGGCGCCGGGCAGCGCGCGCGCGCACACGTCCAGCGCCAGCAGCGCCGCCGAGCGACCCGCGCCACTAGCGCACGTCACCACGCACGCGCGGATACCTGACGGAGTCAAACAGACCCATTCTGTACATCAAACTAAGTAACTTTACGCAAAAATTATTGCTGGGAATCAACTTTTTTTTGGGATGAAAAATCACGATTTAAGTTAGGACTCGATGGAAAAAACTTCAAGCATTGCACTAATGGTTGGATTGAATAATACGGAGTCCTGGAGGTGTGTAAAGTAAAAATCTTACATTAAAAACATGTATTTAAAAAAAAACTTGTGGAAAAGTTGGAACTTTGACCCACAATATCTCCGTAAATAGAAGATTCCCAGGTATGGTCTAGAACAAAAAAAAATGATTGCAAAGACGGAGAGAACAAATGCCTTTCGGCTATGTTAAGGGTCGATTTACACCCTTTATAGACCCACATAAAAGAAGATAAAAATCTTTGACTATGTATGAAAAAGGCTACGATTATTTAGAGAACAACTCAAAACACCGTAGCAACTTTATTTTTACCAAGGTATATCCTACCTGCATTGCCAGTAATGTTTCAACTTAAGAGTCACTGCGTATTTATGCAAAACCAATGTTCGTTACGAAAACAACATTCCCAAAAACGTAACTCATTGGCAGTATTTCAGGCATCAAGCAAAACAGTACTCTTAACTTTCCGTGTGCCTGTAACTCTAGTACTAAAATAAAACCAAATTAAGCAGAAAACGCAAACTAATCCCACCTTCAACTTCAGAAGCTGCTTTCATCCTGCCAAGGGTGCCATTGGTCGGAGCTGCTCGTCTTAGCTGTTCTTCAGCGCGAGCTGGTGAGTACACGTTGATGCCGTTACCCGACCCTCCCTCGTCACTCTTCAGCTTCGACAGATTGCTGAACGACGAACGGTTCTGGTCGCCGTAGATTACTTCCACACCTGGATAGAATATGAGTAGTACAGTAGTAGCAAAGGATGAAGAAATTTATTTTATTTATTTATTATGGGACAATAAACAGCTACTAATACATAATGTTTACAAATAACAATAATATACATTTATGTAGTATTAACAATATTGCAGCCCACTACATTATCCGCACGTTAACAAAATTTGAATAAGGTAAAAAAAAGAAAGAAGGTGCCACTAGGTTATCATTACTCAGATAAATAAAATAAATAAATAATTGATTATTAAATAAGTACAACACAATACAATACAAATGAGATAGAAAATGGAGGTTTATACCCAGCAGTGTGTGAAGTTAGGCTGCGGATGATGACGATGGTGAAGAATAATAAACATTGATCAATAAAACCTTTGACAATTATCAGGACGCTGAATATTACATGGACAAGTTTCTAAGTCTTACCTTCTTCATCATACTCTTTGGCGGTCTGTGAGATTTTCATATAACTCCTCATTTCGCACAAGAAGTCTATAACAGAGTCGTAATCATCGGGAACTCCCTTAGCCGGCCAGAAGTACCACAGGTGTGTGATCTCTCTCCAGGTCCTGGTGCCCAGGTTGATCAGCTGGACGCTAGAGATGGCGTATTTGTCACGCTGTTCACGTTTCTTTAGGATGATCTTAAAGTCTCCGAAGATACGCTTGTTGTCTGAGATTTCTGATGGTGGAAGGTATTCGTAACATTTTTCCTGGAATTGAATAAGGTTGAGTTACAAATTGCGCTACTAACTGGCCAAATCATAATTAAACTTTAGAAGTTAGTTTTAGGTACACCTGTACTGTATGAATTTTATTAGGATCACTGGGATTGTTACTTAAACTCTGGTTCAAAAGTCCCATTACTCATTCAAAATATGCGACGACAGTTGAAAATCCAACGTTAACTTACACAAATTAAACGTAGATCAATGTCACACCACTAAATGGCACTGTTCACAATTACACATATACTTACGACTCCATTCTCCATGTACTCCGTGAGCATGACGACTAGCCTTGAGTTTTGTTCCCATATCATCCGCCAGAAGTCTACTACGGTGTTGGACAGAGGCGCCTGACAGGCTATGTAGTAGTTACGGATGTTGCCGGGACCCTGAAATGAGAGTCGTTGTTAACAAGCTGACGTCTTGAGCAAAATCTGGCGCAGTCCCTTCAATATTTGTGCGAGCAATCGTTTAGTGGTGTGTGTTTTTAGTTTAGCGTAGGCGTTTGTAAAGTTAACACGATAAATAATTTTTGGTATGCGTTTTCTAACTCCTTAGTGTCTACCATTAAATGAAACTACTGTCATTAATGATGATGATGATTACAATGCCAATGAAGGGTCAAAGAATCACCTGTTTGATACCACATTGTACTTCATGTTTTTTTTCTGTAGCTAAATAAGAAGGTTCGAGTAGGCTGCAAACAGTCCGTTATTCTTCTTACCAACAATACAAAACGACGCTAGTACCAAAAGAAAACTTACCGTAACAAAATTGGCATTAATATACTCCGTAGTAGGATCATTGCCGAGCCTCTTCAGGGGGACCCTGGTCTCCGGCAGCGGCAGTACATTGGAGTAGCGGTTCTTGTCCTCGCAGCCCGGAGGCACCTCATCAGGCTTCACGGTGACGGAAGGTATCTCGGAGAACTCAGCCGTCATGGACTCCACGTCCATCGCGAAGTTGGCTAGCGCTGCGTATTGCATTGGGTGGGAGGTGACCTGGAAAGAAGTGTTGAATCAAAATAACACCACGCTTGTATTCATTGTAGGGTAAGGCAGCGGTGGTTTGGACACCTACATTTCGCCAGTTAAAATGACTGGGCGTTACCATGGGTCATTGAGTTTGTAAAGTATACTGTCACATATGTAGGTTCCATAGGTGACGGCGACGAAACTTGACTAAGCCGAACTCACAGAGCATCATATATGTTAAATACTGCCGAACACATTTTCTAAAACTCAATGTGTTGTTTTAAGGTCCCGTCTGATAGGGTGAACCAATTGACATAGAGAAATACCTTAAAAACAAACCTAATAAGACTCCCGACCTAGGAAGGCATATTGGCAGGTGGTAGTAAGATTGTCATACCTCATCATCATAAGCCGGGTTGCCGTAGCTCCTCTTGCTGGCTCGCAGCCGGTGGTTGCCCTTCCTGTGGCCCACGCTGACGCTGTCTAGGCTGTACGCGTCCAAAGAGACGGGGGTGCAGCGCTGGGCGTAGATGCCTCGGCGACCGCGGCGGCGGACTACCAGCTGAAATGGGAAAATTGGTTTATCATTTTATCCGTGGTCTGTTTTATGATGATTTATGTACGTACACGTAGTTTTACCTTTTGGGGTAAACTGTCTTAATAATAACAGCCGCTCGGATCGTGCTTGCTTAGGTTGATCTATAGATGGGTGACCACATACCGAGCTTCCTCTGTGCCTCGGAAAGCACTTTAAGCCGTTGGTCCCGGCTGTCATTTTTAGATCTTTGACAGTCGTTACAGGTAGTCAGTGGCCCAAAAAGTCTGACAACCAGTCTTACCAAGGGGTATCGTATTATCTAGTACTAACTGGGTTGTGGAGGTCAGATAGGCAGTCGCTCCATGTAAAATACTGGTATTGAGCTGGATCCGGTTAGACTAGAAGCCGGATAGTTGGGAAAAGGTAGACAGATGATGATGATGAATACAATGAGATGAGATTCGCTTGCTCTAGTGGAATAAAACTCGAAGCTCCAAGCATTTCAATTAAATCATTAACAGGCACCTTTGTTAGTCAAAAAATTGAATTAATATAAGTAGTGATACTCTGTGTCTTATTTGTTTATCGGTGCAGACAATCTATCTATGCTAATATTATAAAGAGGTAAAATTTGTTTGTATGTAGGGGGTAATATCCGGAACTATTGATCCGAATCCGAACATTCTTTCACTAATGGAAAGCTACGTTATCCCTGAGTGCCATAGGCTATATTTAAAGCGTTTCCATGGGATAATTTCCAACCATAACGTGAGCGAAGCCGCGGGCAACAGGTAGTTTAAAATATTTTTGCCACAAATGACTATTCTTAGCGCTTTCACTGCCACAGACATAATAGTTCAAATAGTTAAACAATGAATCAGTCAATCGGTGAATCAAAATCAATTCCCGTGAATCATTTGTAGCTCATTGTCGCATGACTAGAAAAGGGTAAATAATGATGACGCAGACCAAGGCCAAGGCTACTTAACACCTGCTTTCACTTAGATATAAAGGGTGTATATAGACCCTTAACATATCCGAACGGCACGTGTTCTCCCCTTCTTTGCGATCATTTTTTTGTTCAAGACCATACCTTACCTTCTAGTTACGGAGATATTGGGGGTCAAAGTTCCAACTTTTTTTTTAAATACCTACATGTTTTTAATGTAAGATTTTTACTTTACACACCTCGACGACCCCCGTACTATTCAATCCATCCATCAGCACAATGCTTTGAGTGACTCCATCGAGTCCTACCGTAAAACGCGATTTTTCGCCCCAAAAAAAAAGTCGATTCCCAGCAATAATTTTTGCGTAAACTTACTTAGTTTGATGTAAAGAATGCTTGGTTGACGGATATGTGAAGGGTCTGTTTACACCCTGTATTCCCGTCTCTTCTATCTTGCACTATTGCACAATGGCAGGAGTGAAGCATAGCCAAAGTAGGTAAGTGCGAAGTTCATAGATGTCAGCGTAAGCACTTCCCGACTGCAACTTAACTGGCATAAGGTGGAACCACGTATTACAGCAGCAAATCATATTTTGTCCAACATACAGCCTGGGAGGAGCTCGTGGCTAAATAATAACAGCCGCTCGTGTCGATCTTTAGGTAAAGCCGTGCTTGCCTAGGTTGGTCTGTGGATGGGTGACCACCCATTACATACCGAGTTTCCTCCGTGCCTCGGAAAGCACGTTAAGCCGTTGGTCCCGGTTGTCATTTGTAGATCTTTGACAGTCGTTATAGGTAGTCAGAGGCCCAAAAAGTCTGACAACCAATCTTACCAAGGGGTATCGTCTAGTACTAACTGGGTTGTGGAGGTCAGATAGGCAGTCGCTCCATGTAAAATACTAGTATTCAGCTGCATCCGGTTAGACTGGAAGCCGACCCTAACGTAGTTGGGAAAAGGCTACGCAGATGATGATACAGCCTGACACTAACCAGAAAATTGCAAAAACGTAAGAAAATTTGAATTTCGTTGGCTACCCTGGGTTTTCCCCCTTAACTTTTCACATCAACGTTCACTATTATAATCGTGAAGCTCGTCGTGGTGTCGCGAGTGAAGAACATCATAACATCAGACGTATATTCCCAGAAAGTGGTAGAGGTCTATGATACACTCGAATTACCATGGACAGTGTATTTTATCTTAGACAGCTATTCAATCAGAAGCCTCCATCCTTATAGCATCAAAAATAAAGATCACATTGCGTCAGAAAATAAGCAAAGGTAGAATAACCGTGAAATAATTTTGACAATTTGTCTTATTGTTGTAATGTGTCCATTAACACAGCCTCCAGGCTCATCACTCAAACGTACAGAATAGGTAAAACATGGCTAAACATGGGAAATGATCCTAAAATAGACACAATGTGTCGCTCCCTGAATATATTAAAACCAGACCACTGAACTTACAATTGCTAAGTGCTGCCTACGCATATTTAGCAATTACAAGTCTTAAGTAATTTTGCTAATAATCCTTGTCGCCAACATGGCTTTAGCCTGCTTAATCTACCGCACACAACGGTGGGACCAGTGAGTGCGAGATTTTTATCATTTACAAAACTTGAGGAATTTTTTTAGTGTTCTCCAGTATAAGTTCAGTTTTATACCGTGAAAACTTAAAGCAGTGTTTATTTCCCTATTATGTCACCAGATGACGCGTATTAAGTTTGAGTAGTAATTTACATTTTATAAAACGTTTAAAAACTCACACTAACTAAGCTCTCAGATTGAGTTACTTTAAAAATATACGTAATTTCACGCCTGTACTCCTTGCAAGGGTGGGCGGACGTATGTGTAGTTCACTCGTATTTCGGCCAGTTACATAAAAGATCCATGATGTCATATAGGTAATAATAGGCAGCAAGAATGCAGATTGCCAGGAAAAAATCCAGGCTGTCGATGGGAACTTCGTAATGGAAAAACCCAGAAACACCGTTGTCGGCTGACATTACTCCAGATAAAATAAGCTATAATAGCTAGTTAAACACAGTAAGCAAAGCTAAAGAACTGTACACAATTTTAGCTTGTCAAGTTGTTTCCTGAGTAGGTAGATATTAGTTTGTCCCGACATTTTGCTACGATTAGAAATTCAGCATATTACAGAGGTAGATAGGTACTGGAAGTTTAACCGGCTAACTGGAGTATTTTATACCTGTTTTTTTATAAATAAGTACCTACTAAATAGGCTTGCATTCAGCCGCAACACGCATGGTGTGAGGCAATGATGCGGCCTAGGGTGGCACGCTTGCCTAGAAGAAATCGATTCACTCGAACTTTGAATAGATATAGATTATAATGATCGGGGAACAGACAAGCCAGCAGTGAATTCCACAGACTAACGGTTCTGATAAACCGATTACTAATGAAGACGAAATTGTTCTTATCTATTCAGAATCTTCAACAATTTAACATAATTAATTCATTAACGCGCGTTCATCAAATCAAATTTTACAGACGCCTCTCATTCACAAATTTCATACCAAAACCAACTGACTCACCTACAGTAACACAAGAAATACTTATTCTAATTCTAAACATCAAACTATAAACAATAAGTTATCAGCAGGACGTCGGGTATCAAAGCTCAGCACTTGAGCTAAACGTACTGTCATCACATTCAACGGACTGTAATTCATTCATAACCGTTGAGATAAAATATACTTTGTATAAATATTATAGGTATGTTGTAGACATAACAAAACCGTTACGGCTTGAATGGTGCGCATGACAACGCTGACAACTAGGTCTGTTCTGATGATGCAGTTGACTATTATCCAGGTTTGTGTCATCTACAGTCTACTGCTAATCATAACCTTCTCCAACCGCAGGCGCAGGTCATTTATCGCACGTTTTTCGGTAAAACGGCGAGACGAAGCTCTCAACCAACCTTCAGCTTGAGTTTCAGCTTCAGCAAAGATCGTTCTTTACCTAGAACTCTAAAAGTGAGCTATTCATTCACTTGTTTCGACACGTCCAGTCTTAACCTTAATAACATGCATTTGGTACCGTTTCTTGTGAAGTTGTGATGATATCAGGATTTAGGCTGTTTCCGATGGGTCAAACAAGCTGAAGCTTGTGAGATTGTTGGTTCCCGTATCTATCTACTTATCATCATCTGCCTAGCCTTTTCCCTACTATGTTGGGGTCGGCTTCCAGTCTAACCGGATGCAGCTGAATGCCAGTATTTTACAAGAAGCGACTGCCTATCTGACCTCCATAACCCAGTAAGTAGGTACTGGGTAATACGATACCCCTTGGTAAGATTGGTTGTCTGACCTGTAACGACTGTCAAAGTTCTACAATTGATAACTGGGACATTGGTCCCAGTTATCAATCAAAAAAAAAAATTTAAAATTTTTATCAATCGTAAAGCCATTGGGCTTTACGAGCTTTCCGAGGCACGGAGGAAACTCTTTATGTTTTGGCTGGTCACCTGAAGATCGACCGAGCAGCTGTTACTATTTAGACACCTAAAAAACCGGGCAGAAATTCACTAACAAAAAAACTCTAGGTTACTACTGAGAAATCAGGATTAGGATTATTGGTAATACTGCTCGACCGGGAACATAACCTAGGTATTGGTAACATTCTCTAATTACAAAAATCCTGCTTACCAAAGAATCAAAGCCTAACAAAACTTCAAGTTACGGCCGGCTCGCGGACCTCGCCGAGCTATGGCAATACTTTTAATAGTAAAAGTTCACTTGCATCGAGAGCAATGCTCGCAGGAGCACAATAAAGGAAATACCAGTTACACTAAGACCTAATAACACGTTTTTAGAACACAAAAGCAAGTTTAAAGGACCTCGGCTTTGAAACACTAAGCTCCCTTAAGATTCGGCGAAGCCAATGCGGACGGATTGCGGACCAGCTGCGGCCACATGACACTGTCTAGTACTCCGGTGTCTGGATCCGCATTCAAAATTTGTCCGTACCTGTTTGATTGAACCGAACTTATAGAATGAGGCGTTAGGTATTATGCGGAAATCCAAGACAGTTTTAATTCCGCGAAACATCCAGACCTAGATGAAGGATGCAGCACAACCCTCCCGCTAGCAAAAATATGCAGTTGCAGTAACACTTACAGCAGTCTACCTGAGGGCATTCTATCAGAGCGATAACGGTGTCGAAGAAGTCAAAATTGTATAGGATTAACATGAGCATCGACGATGTCGACGTGGAAAAACGAACCACTTTGAAAGTGACTGCCACTTCTCTAGGTCCTCGTGTGTACAAAACAAGCATAGGTCGTTGATAAGAAATCAACAGACAAACAATTGTTTCCATTATTACAATGTACAGAAGTCTAGAATTCTCTGTAGCTCTATTGTTCTATCTTGAAGAAAAATGTAGGTAGGTACCTACTAAACTTTTGAGCAATCAACATCGTAAGTATAACAAAGGCTACAAGGCCTACAAGATTATTCTAGCTATGGATTACAATGAAAGCAGATCTCTGCTTGATCAGCCGCCTAGTGTTAGGGCGCCCAGCAAATAGTGCTGAGCGCACTAACACTAGGCGGCTCTTAAATGAATGCCTAAATACATATAATTTAACGCACTGTTCGAATTTCAACGCAGTCTGCGGTCGGCGTTGTCGAAATGAAATTCCAACAGTGCAGTAACATTTAGAAAAACTACTAGACCGAGTTCTAAACGTCGAAATCCGGAAACGTACGAAGGGCTTCGATATTGGAAATCGCATCATGGAACTCAAATGAAGTTGGGCAGGACGACTAGCAAGGCGCGGCAGTGGCAGGTGGAGTAAAGCTGTGACCGAGTGGCGTCCAAGGACTGAATAAAGAAGTGTTGGTCGTTCAGCGGCGAGATGGGCAGACGACATTGTTGACATCACAGGTATATCCTGGATGAGCCTGACACAAGAACGTGGAACATGGCACAAGCAAAGAGAGGCCTATACCCAGCAGTGGGTGGAGTCGGGCTGGGAATGATGATGATGAATAACATTTACGCATTCATTTAGATGACACCTAGTGTCTGTGAAAATGGGCATTAGACCTTTTTGCCTCATATCTTTATCGTGGTTTGTTAAGTCCTTCAAAAAGTTTTGACGACTTAACGAAAATAGCTGAACAACATAAAAATCAAGAGTGCCAAAGATTTCTGATAAAGTTTTCTAAGAAATATTAACAAAAATGGCCACTCAAAGCGAATGGTGTGCGAGTTGGCCGACGTGTGAAAACGTGGCCAATTCAAGGGCTCGCTCCAGTCCACTTGAGGCCTTAATTTATGAGGTGCCCTATGCTTGTGCGGGTCCAATGTTGCACGTGCGATAAGTTTAGTGTTGGTTTTTTTTTGTAAACGAGATTTTAAGGAATTCACGCTTCTCGCTATATTGTGTTATTGGCACAAACCATTTCAATTCCATATAAAAAAATCGACTATTCTTACTCTATTATCTCAGGTCTGAGATACGATCATTACCACCGTAGCCTACACCGCTACGCTTTATTTACGCTTTCTTAGAACAATTCTAAATATTTCCCTACTAATTTAAATCACTTGAAAAGCGTTTTTGTTATACTTATACTTCACAAAGAAGAACCACGGAAGTGCTTTCAGCCAAGACTGCAGAAATGATGACTTTATTCTATCGCTAAACGTATATTTTTATCTTATGTAAGTGTAAAACTTTCCTTCAACAAAAACTTTTTTAGCCTATCACAAAAATATGTAAATAAAAGCCTGTTTAACTAGGAAAGTTTTAATGGAAAATTTTCAGATTGATACAGAATCGGATCAATGTGTCAATGGAGACGTACACAAACGGTCCGTCATCGGGCTGGCTTTGTTTATAATTTGCATTGTAAAAACATCCTCCGCGACGCGATACAGGCGACACCTACAGCTTACTACGAACATAGGTTAAATGAGCATGGGTGGAAGAAAGTACGCACTAAAATTATATTCTTGGGTATATTTTTTGTAATTTGTGCTTCTTTTCGATCATTATTCGGTATCTGTATCTACTAAGATTTCCTGTAGACTTTAATACTCTCATTTATAAACTATCTAAAGATGACTTTATTTTAAATGAGATTTATTAAAGTGACTGTCTCACAAAAAAAAAAACATTATTTATCTAGTAAATAAAGACAAAACTTACTTATTTGTAATAAGCATTGATCACCTTGATAAAAATTAGACGATTGTCACGTTAAACTCAATATTAATTTCTAATTTCTAGTCGACAGAAGTACAAAATGTAACTATACAGACAGAGAGTCACGTAGTCAACAACTAAAGCATCAAATTCAACAAGGTTCGCTCCGTGATTAGGTTCTTTAATTAAATAATTTACTAGGAATTCTGAATTTAGTAAGTATTATGATTTGCCAATAGTGTTTTTTTTTAGTTTCGACAGACATGGCATAAGTTCGGTCGATAACTGCGCAAATGCAAATAATACTATTACTGTTTTGTCCGAACATATTTTTATCGGAAGAACAAATTCTTCCGCTGTTGCACCAGTTTCCTAGCATTTTAATAAATATTTAAAGGATACGTATCCTTGGAGTTAAACTTACAGATCGTATAAGGAACTCGATACTGCGTTCCAAAACTCAAATTGCCGATGTGGGTCACACGGCTGCCAAGCTTAAATGGAACTGGGCTGGCCACATCTGTCGCATGCCGGAGGTGCTATGGACTAAAATAATAACACAATGGGTCCCAAACAGCAGGAAACGGCAACGCGGCAGGCCCAGAAGGAGATGGCGGGACGAACTCGACATTTTTCAAAAAAATTGGCAAATAACAGCACTGGATAGGGATAAGTGGAAAGAGGGAAGGGAGGCCTTTGCCCTGCAGTGGGACACAAATGGCTGATAATAAATAATAAACATTTATTTTTATCTACGACTAGTGACCACTCACAAGAGACAGACTCCAGTCAGCTAACAAACTATGAACTAAGATTTTTTTTGATTGAGATCAGTAGCAAAATAATGACGATCTTTCTTTGATTTTACGTCTAATACCAAAATCACCGTTTTCCATAATCAAATAAGTATTGTAATTTTGTTTTCAATTACTTGAATAACGTTACTTGATTCACAATAGCACAAACAAAAGCCAAAAACTGTAGCACAGCAGCGCAGTACTTTCTAACAGCCATGCATGGTTCAGCGTGCAATATCCCGGTCCTATAAGGTGGCGGGAGCCCTGCGCGAGCCGGCCGGCGCAGGCACACACAACGCAGTGACGTATCACCCGCCGACCGGCGTGTGCGCAACCGATCTCGTTCATTTACACACCTCCTTTCTTTTCCGAGTTTGATTTTTGAAATATTTTTGATAATGAATGAACGATTTCGGTTGTTGATTTGTCATTAGTTTTATTATGTTGGTGATTTTTATTAGTAATTTTGTTTGGAGAGTTGTACGAGTTTTGGGTGAGAATTTTTATTTTGTTTTGGTTTTTTTCAGCGCTTGTTATTTGAATTTCATTTTGACATTTTATGTTGATTTAATTTATGCCGTTTTATTTTTATTTTATTTTAATGTACATATTCAAATAAAATTATTTGTTTGTAACTGGGAACTTATGTAAAAAGTTTCTACTTCTTCAGTGGAAGTTTTCATTAATCACTACAACTTGCATCTTATTAGATTTTTGTCAGTTCCCTAAACAAAATAAATTTCGAGAGAGAAATCGCTAAACATTTAAATAGTTTAATGAATTAGGTAGAAGTTTTTTTTATTTTTATTTTACTTTACCAAAATTACGTAGGCAATAAAACCAAAAGTATTTTATTCTTCCGGGCTCAATCTTGGGTTAGGGAAACATCGTTTTGAATCATTTTAATCGACTAGTTTTTGGTACCATGTTGTAGTCTTCGGGACATGCTCTGGCACTACTTTGATGTAAGGTTTTTGAGCCTTGTCAAGTCATATTTAACCCTCTCACCGTAAATGCACAAAGACTACTGCTGAGCATGAGGTCCTGGGTTCGATTCCCGAGTCGGGCTAAATGGTATTAGGTTTTTCACTAGAAATTACTCAGTTGCAGCTCGGTAGTCAGGATTTGTACCCGGTTGATGGCAATAGGTTCATGCTCTATTAGATAGGACTTAATTATAACTGGGGAATTGTGGGTGTGCCTACTATAGGTGTACCTCTGCCTATCCCTTCGGGGATTGCAGGCCTGATGTTATGTTATGTGTTTATTATTACATACGCTACCCCTGAACCGACTACTTCTTTGGTCTTGTGGCCGGAAACGGTATTGCTGAGCATGAGGTCTCGGGTTCGATTCCCAGGTCGGGCAGTGTTATTGTTTTTTTTATTTTCATTAGGAACTTCTCAGTAGCAGCCTGGCGTCTGAATCTGTGACGGTTGATGGCAATAGGCCCGCCCTCTATATGGAACATAAACATAACTAGCGAAATGTGTCTACTCGAGATCCACCTCTGCCTACCCCTTCAGGATTATAGGCGTGATATTACCTATATAATTATTACTATTTATACTAACGGGATATTTACCATGTTTACTGTTTGTTATGAGTTCCCGATATTTCGGCGCTGTTGCAAGCACCATGATCACGGATAAACTGAAGTTATTGCGGGTGGGTGTTTATGAGCAGACAAATCGGTCTACCCTCTTTCTTGTTCGTTTTTTGCACTCAGTACCGCTACCACTGTCACTCGCAACTCGATTCTGCTCCCGACACACGAAACTCACTGTGTCCGCTCGCGAACTTTTTTCGGCACTTTTCCGCTTTTTACACAGCTGAACCACTGGATTCCAGGCTCTCGACAGTTGAAACCCATCCTCCCGGTTGAAGTTCCTATATTTTGTAATCTCAATAGCTTCTCTAACCAGTCTAGGAATATAGTGGCGTTCTGACGAAATGACCTGAGGGTTATGTAACTCAATTCAATGGTTCGATCCTGATTCCAGGAGATGTTGAGCTATGGCAGTTGCAGTTGTGCTATGGTTCAGTTTATCCGTGATCATGGTGCTTGCAACAGCGCCGAAATATCGGGAACTCATAACAAACAGTAAACATGGTAAATATCCCGTTAGTATTAATAGTAATGTTAGTGACCATGATAGTTTAAAATCTTATATAATTATGTGTTTATTACTAAAATATCTACTAACTTTATAGTCAGACGTTCACTGAAGTCTACCATATCATCGCTTCAGATTCAATAGAGACATCATGTATTTTGTATTGACTATGTTTTATATTTTTCTTTTAAATTCCTTTATTTACTAGGTTAGGTAGTTCAGTTTTCTTTCAAAAACCTATACTTACTAGGTTCAGTGAGACGACCCTCTAATCCAAATTAGTCAACAAAAATTTCATTGTAAACTAAACAGGTTTGGTTTGGTTGAAAAAAAATGCAAAAAAAAACGACTTCCAAAAAATTAAAAAAAAAACTTTCGAAATTCGGTGGCAATAAAGTCAAACAAAGAAAGACGTCGACCAAAGTCCATTTATTTATCGCAAAAACGTTTTTATTTTGCCTTTTTTAGTATCCCACACAAATTCATGTCATCAATTAATTTTACATTGTAACTAGAAGTTATTAAAGGACCATCATGTCATCAAACAAGGCAAGAAAAAAGAAATATTAGAGCTACTCATAAACTGCTCAAGCTAAGGTTAAAAAAAATATTTTACCACCGCGCGCTCCTTCTACCAAATGAAAAGAATCACGTAAAAGAAAATTTAAAAAAGTCGAACTCAGTATCTCTGAAAGTTTTGTAAGTAATGATAAATTGCCAAACCAAACAGCAAAATTTAAAAAAAAAACAAGTAGATAATAAATTCATGATTATTCTTCATTTTTGTTTAAAACCGTTGCTTTCAAACAAAATAGGACGGTAGCAACAGATTAAATACACATTATGAAGAAGTAAAAAACAACAAGTGAAAATTCTTTGTATGTCTAATTTAAGTTTTAGCTAAGCATAAGATAATTTTATTCTGCTTGTTTCCATGCATTTAGAGAAATCAAAAACTTCTATAAGCAAAATCATAAAAGGAATAGGGTCCCATAACTAAAGAAGAGTTCTCCAAACTTGTGACCGACATATCTAACGGCCGTCCAAGTATGCCAATTCTCGTTACAAACGATAACCATATCTCGGTGTCGGGTGACCACATTAGACCGCTTCGAGTTGCAAACCAAGGAATTTTTATCGCCAGACTCGACGGACGAGACCAACTTCCGATGAGATATTAGGATTATCTACAGGTATTTAACCGTTGTGTGGTATAGTTTTTTTTTTTTTTTTGTTTTGAAAGCTCTTGAGGATTTCTGTTAGCTTGGTACTTAAAACTACACGTTTATAAAATATTAGCTTCTCATAAGAGGTTCGTAACTAAAAATCACACACATAAAAAATATCATTACGCTTGCTTACTAATAGAGTGTGCAGAAAAGTATTTAAGTGCTTGAAATTTAGTTTGACATAATAATTACACAGGTCGACTTTAGATAACGCAATTGCACTAAGTACCAAATAATAACTTTACCATTGATTTTCATTAGTTTTTAATTTAATACAATTCAAAAATCTTATTTCGGCTCGAACTTTGCGAAGCTCTGCCGTACCTCCGGCTAGTTACTATGGAAGTTCGTTATTTTGCCAATCCGCTTGTCACGTCGTTTTACATAACATAACAGCACGCCAGTATTTCCCCGAAGGGTTAGGCAGTCATGTTCTTTTATGTTAAAAATATAATGGCTTCTTCCTGCATGTGTAAGCGATTGTTCCATCAATGTTACAAACAATACAATTATAATACCTATTCGTCTTGATTCAATACTTGCGCGGTTCAATATTGTTCTCATTACTTTAATTGACTGTTGACGTTAGTTCAATTTAGTTAAAGTTATTACTTGGACGAATACAAATTCAACCTGTCCAATTCCCATCACAACCATTTGTTTTAAATTGTCTCATTAATTTTTAAGCTAAAGTGGTAAAATTGTTAATTCATAAAAACTTATATTTTTATTCATGTTTTCAGAACAGCCTGTTGCAAACGCGCGGCGCGACTGTTTGACGTAAAGACGAGGTAATTAAACATGTTTTTCCCCTTTTTAATTAGGGTACCTATTCTAAAATTATTTCTTGTAATTTTCGATGGGAAACCCACATTACTGTTGGTACCCAGTGGATGCGAAAGTGGCGATTTTCAAAGAGGAGGTTGATTTAAAGCTGATTGCTTTTACATCGCTGGAAAAACGTGTCTTTCTTTAGAATCCAGTGTGGTTCTTTCTCTAAAATAGAACTTTTGTTTTGCAGTGGGCACACTGGTAAATATTTGCTAACTTACATAATATACAGGATGATTGGAAGCTGGGTGCAAAGTTTTAAGGCGAAGATATTACAGACAATTTAGAACCATTTAAGCCATGGTTGTCTTAGACGAAGCTTTACCATTTTTTTAACCTAATTTTTATGTTTTTTTTCGAATATTCCCAAAATTTTAACAGAACTGCTTGTTTATTGCGAAATTGAATGATAAATGAAAAAAATTTTATTTTCTTTAATTAAGGTAATGTGTAAGTAATTTAGCAAAACAAGTTCTAGGTCTCTGTGTTGTTAGACATTTTTTTTACAGACATTTAAAGTACATAAAATATATATAAATAAAAATTAATTCTTTGGCTTATATGGTTCCAAATTGTCTGTAATATCTTCGCCTTAAAGCTTTGCACCCAGCTTCCAATCACCCTGACAATAACTTACATAATTTAATAACTAAAACAAATGCGTAATCCATTTGCAATACAAGTACGGACGCAAGTACGATAATTTTTTATCTGAAATCCAAAATTTTCGTCTCGTCTACAACCTGCTGATAAGTTTCGGTTAATTTGTAGACAACTCCATATCATTCATTAACCTTTTCACCGCCACGGACTTCAATAGAAGTTCCAGATTTCCGTGCCACCAGCGCCACGACTTCATCAGAAACTCTTAATTTTTAACTACCTATCAAACATAAAAGGACTGTATTTAAAGCGTGTAAATCTCATTCATCGATATGACGATACCCTCATCACTTCTGTTTACTGTATACTTCTTTATACAACTTTGCTTGGCGCTGGCGAGGCATCGCGTTCTGTGTACATTGGCGGTGAAAAGGCTGTCTATGTTATCTAAAACTTTTTAATAAATATTTTATGGTATAATTTCAGACACGAGTCATCTTCATCACAAACTAAAATCTACAACGTTCTCCAAAGTAGTGAACGTAATTTATCGTGAGGTAAACCAATAGATATTATGCTCATTACTTTGGATATGTTGTACGAATTCTCATCAATTGAAGATCATGGAGAATATGAAGAACACGAAGGAGTTTTGGAGAAGTTAAATACAAGATTTTTAGAAGATGTGAAGAAACTACTGAAGCTTTAGTTTGATACTTTTATTTTCAGTGTGTTCGTCACTTTTGATTAAAGCATTGTTTGTGTTTTGACTGGAAGTAATGTTTCCTACATTACATCCTGTCAATACAGGGTGTAAACAGACCCTTCACGAAGCCGTCAACCAGGCATTCTGTACATCAAACTAAGTAACTTTACGCAAAAATTATTGCTGGGAAACGACTTTTTTTTTTGGGGTGAAACATCACGTTTTACGGTAGGATTCGATGGAAGGCACTCAAAGCATTGTGCTGATGGATGGATGGATTGAATAGTACGGGGGTCGTGGAGGTGTTTAAAGTGTTTAAAACTTTTACATTAAAAACATATTTAAAAAAAAAACTTGTGAAAAAGTTGGAACTTTGACCCCCAATATCTCCGTAACTAGAAGGTATGGTCTAGAACAAAAAAATGTACGCAAAGACGAGGAGAACAAGTGCCTTTCCGCTTCGTTAAGGGTCTATTAACACCCTTTGTAACTAACACATATTTTTATGAAAATCATGTCCTAGATTAAACGTATCATTAAATTAACTGATTCTGTTATGTATGTGAATATGTATCAATAGGGATATTTGTGTGTTTTTGTTTAGCACTTCTCTGCGTGCTGCGAGACTTATTGAGTAAATTCTATCTCTTATTTTCGTTTATTTATAAATCATTGAAGTATTTTAATTTAAATAGCATACACATTAGACTTACCAGCAATCCAATAAGCAGTATCAGAGCAATAACTCCGATGGTGCTGACAGCGATGGCGACCGCTGCTCCCGACCCATTGTCCTCATCACCCAGGACCCTGGAAGACGCCTCAGTAGTCATGTCTCCTGCATAACTCGTCAGGTCTTCAACTCCACTGGCGGTCTTCGTTGCATATTCAGATTCTGTCGTAGTATCAACCAAAGTTGTATCGTGAATCTTCGCGTTTCGCTGCGTAGTCGTTTCATCGCGTATTGTGGTGGTAGGTGTTGCTTCAGTTACTTTTTCTTCCATTGTCGTAGTTATTACAACAGTTGTAGGTCTTACAGTTTCAGCTTCCGTAGTAGTAGGCCTAAACGTTTCTTGAGTAATAACTTCGTTGCTGCGACTGTTCTCTTCTGTGCAGTCAGTTTCTTCACTTGAAGTTTCTGTAGTTTCAGGTTCTGCTACTGTAGTAGAAGTGATTCTCTGTTCTTTTTCTGTGTTTATTTCTGTGACGACTTCAACTACAATGGTTGTTGTATATTCAGTTTCACTGGACGTTGATGTGGTTGAGGGGACTTGAGTGGTGGTTGCCTGGGTAGTCTCTGTGGTTAGAGCCTCAGTCGTGGGTTGTGTAGTGATTTCCACTGTAGTCAACTCGGTGGTTACTTCTTCAGTTGGTGACTGAGTAGGCAGCTCTGTTGTGGTAGGAAGTTCCGTTGGAGTTTCAGTAGTGGGTGTTTCTGTGGTCTCAATAGCTTGATGTGTAGAAGTTTCTAGAATCTGAGAAGATACCTCTATAGGAGACGTCGATTCGGTAATGATAGTCGTAGATTCTTCTACAGTTTCCGTCGTCATATATTTAGGTCTGTAAGTAGTAACGGGACTGTCTTTTGAAGTGGTAATTCTTGTTCTTGTTGGGAACACTGGATGCCACATACTAGGCGTGGTACTGTCCACGGTCGGTGTCTCAGTCTCAACATCCTCAGTTGGTACGTAAGAGAATCTTATAGTAGTTATCTCATAATCAGTAGTGGTGTTAGGCTTCTCCTCAGTCACAGTCTGATTGACTTCGGAACTGGCGACAGTCTCGTCTTGTGGCGTAGTGACGTCCGCTGGTAGTTTCGTAATTGATTCAAAACCGGTTGACCTTGTTGCATCAACTGGTGGAATTGTCTTTTTGTCTGTATCCTTAACTTGTTCTGTAGATTCCTCTGCTTCAGCTGTGACGGGTACCCAAGTTTGTTCCGTCTGATTTTCAATAGAATTTGACTTGTTAGTGGTAGCTGGTTTCGCACTGTTTTGAACAGAAATGTTACTCTCGGCGGGCAGTCTTGTGTCGGATTTTGTCTCCGTAGCTGCTTCAGTTTGCACTCTGGAGCTTGGTGACGTTGTAGCAAACATCGGCTGCCAAGGCAACTTGTTCTGTACCACTTCTGTAATCTTCTTTGGAATGATATCGTTGCTTATTGGGCTGGCCGTCGTTGAAGTTGTGGTTGCAGTGGTTGTTTCTTTCTTGTCTGTAATGTACGAAATGAGTTTAGTTTATGAAAAAATACTTGTTACAATGCAATAAGAGTTTTCAAGGTAGCAGTCATAAATATTCCGATGGTTGGATTGATTAAAATTAAGTTTATAGTTGATTTTAAAATATGGATCTTCATTTAATTGTTAATAGTAACGAATTTTACTTGTAATATAATTATAATATGATGGTTATAACGTATCACACGTTAACTTACCTAAAACTTCTCCGACTTTCTGCAGCTCATTTTCATCGACGTTCTTTTGCGCCGACACAGTTTTGTTCACTGCGCTGTGTGAGGGTGGCGGGCTGCGTAGGCTGGCCAGTGCCCACGCCGTCGACGTCGGCGGTATCTGCCACTCCGTCTCACTCTCCGTTTCCACTTCAGTCGACGTCGCCGTTGACGTCGCGAACCTCGTCGATCCTCGCTTCCACAAACTCGGAACAGTATTATCAGATATGGCTTGAGAATGCACTACCTTCTTTGGTCCACTTATGTCACTTTGCAGAACTGGATCAATCTCCGAAGAAACTGTCGTCAGCATCGTCCGGCTAGGCTGACGTGGTAGAGGAGTTGTCTTATCTTTTATACTGAAATGTTCCGAGTATATCGTCGTAGGATTTGTAGGTCGGTGGTACACCTTTGTGATATTTCGTCTAGGCACCATCCAAATAGGTTTATTTTTAGGAGTAGTATGATAGAATTTACGTGTTGAATGAACGTGCAGTCTTGGGTTTGGAGTTGAAGAAATGTGTTCAGGTTTTAGAGTCACACTGTTGGGAGAGTTCTCTTTACTGTTATTGATATTAAGACGTTTGGAATAACTCCGGTTTCTGTTAAAGCTACTCGAAAACTTTTTCGTTACTCTTTCCGTTGAAGATATAGAATTCTGGGTGGATACAGGAATAGAATTTACTGAATCAATAATAGGTAGAACACTAGATAGAGGAAAATAATTTGTAGGAGAAACAGATATACTCTCAGGGCTTGGATCAGGAAGTGCTGGTCTTGTAGCCGCTGGTATGGAATCTTGTGAAGCGAGTGATGCCAGTTCTTCCTCAGCTGACGTGCTCGGTGTTGGCGAAGGTAACGACTCATTATCGCAATCGTCATCATGAGTGATAGCATAGGTCTCGGTAGACAGCACAGACATTTCATAATAAATACTTGTACCTTGTACATCAGATAACTCTTTGTTACTGTTAGCACCATCGTTGTCTAAAAGACGAATTTCTTTGGTATTCTTAATAAATACTGTTGACTTGTTAGTCGGAGTGTTATTATTCATTTTCTCCATGCCCATATTTTCTTTTATAATTTGGACATTAGTCGCATTAGGGGGACTGGTTTTAGATTTTATAGTGTCTAAGTTCTTAATAATACTAGTAGAGATCTTTTGAAATTTCTGGTCGAAGTAGTCGTTTTTCGGCGTCGTTAGATCGCTGTCGAAGTCGAAGAAACTTTCAGATTTAAATATGTCGTGAGTTGTGTCTTTGTAGCCGTAGGATGCTTCACGTGGGAAGAAACTGGAGAAACCACCATAAGATGGACTGCTGTACTCATTCTTCACTTTGTTGTCAGAGCTCTCGTTATCCGAGTCACGAGTGAAGTCATCTCCATAGTTAAAGCTAGGTATAGTAAAGAAATTAGTATCAAATTTCCCAGAAGTGTATTTCTCAAAAGATTCCTTTTCTTCTTCATCTTCTTCGTTCTCAAATGCTTCTTCGCTATGTACTTCTTGTGTTACAGATAATGGAGTAGTACTGCTGATAAAAGCTGGCAGTTTGGTTTTCTTATAATTCCGCATACTGTCAACAATTTCCGCAGGCTTTTTTACTTCTGCTGTAGGAGTGACTATAACTAGTGTCGGTTTATCAGTTGACCTTGCCCTTCTTTGTGTGCTTTCTGTGCTTGATTTTACTTGTGAGTGGAAGCGAACTCTTCCTCTGTCTTTGTATTTGGCGTTTTTTTCTGTGTGTTCTTCAGAGGTTGAGTCTTTAGGGTTCAGTTCGTTGAGGGAGACGTCTGGGGTCTTGGGTCGGTTCCTCGCGAGCCAGGTGCCGTTGACGCGGCCGTACCGGGGCGCCCTCTCATCCTTGACAGTCGTAGATGTAGTTTCGGGTATAGCGTTGCCGCTAACTGTTGTGCCGCTCAACAGTAGTAAGTTTACTACTAATGCTGCACCTGAAACGATATTGATAATATTTAGTTCAAATGCACTTTAAGTACTTGTGTGTGTGTCAGGATCATTTAATGTTTTGTTGCTTAAATTGTAAACTGTTTTGTGTATTTGAATTATATTGTTGTTCTTATCAATTTATTCCTTTACCTCTTGAGACTAGATATTATAATGAGTGAATGTTCCAAATTATATTTTGAATAAATAAATTATTGTTAACGATTTGTTTGAATAACAAAAGTGCCTCTCACCTAAACATATTCTCACTGGTGACTCCATGTTCATAACATGTTGTCGATAGGAATACTGTATTCAAGTCTGCTTCATCTCCATCCTGTCATTGCTCGCCCTGGAAATAAAAGAAAACAACTTTTAATATTGTGATCTAATTCATTTATTATTCCATATAATATTGCACTTATATGGCTCCCCTTATTGTAATAAGGGGCTGGCGAAATGTGTGGGTGTACTATGGTCCACCACTGCCTAACAACCCTTCGGGGAAATACACAGGCGCGGTGTAATGATGGTGTTCTGTATTATAGTAGACGGTATCATTGTAGTGGAATAGATCCATGTTCATAATCGATTCCATTACATAAGACATAGGTACATTACACACATACACATTTCCATATTTTAATTGTATGTGCATATTTGCTTCATCAACATGATAGAGAATCTCCCTCTGTTCTACTTAGATCAGACGAGCTGGAACGACAACTTGGAAACGCTTTCAAACTCGACTTCTACAAAAACTCAACCAGATTACGAGGACATAATCTTTTCGGTAACTTACGTCAATCCAATACGTTTTTAACGATTCCATTCAAAGCTTAGACTTTATCTAGGATCTATCGTCTACCCTTATATTATGTTATACGACTTAACAATTAATTCAACACCTCTTATCCATTTAATAATCAATTTACTTTTTGTTGTTCGTCTCGATCTTTTTACCACTAACTAAAGAGGTGATAATTTGAAGAATCTCACGGTAAAGGTGTGAATTTAAGTAAAAGATACGACAGTAAATTACAATCTTCATTACATGTGAGAATCGCAATAGTTCACAATGGCGGCCATGGGAAAACTGTGATATAACATACAACGTGGTGTAATACCGATGTCACGTGCCATTGGCATACTTGCTGGCGCGGAAAACTGCAATGATTTGTAAATACTGGTGTTTTAGGGGTGATACACAGACACAAGCTCGGGTCGGCAAAACCGAATCTAATTATGTAGATAGCCCGTAACGTGCCGAGACGACTCACGTAAGTCACACATGATACACTGATGGAAGTTGCCGAACGGTACGAGGCGAATTTTTGTAATAATTGCTTGATTGTTCCACATTAGGGCTAGGCCAGGGTTTTGGGGGACTGTCTTGTGTAATTGACGTTGAATCTTGACCCTAGTTTGAATAAAAGACTTTTGAAATTAATGAATAGAAACTGTTCTACCGGACAGAATGTACCGTCCTAGTGTATGTAGCATCCCTAGTTTACGCTTTTATTTCACAAAATTGGATTGGTATTTGTTATCTTTTATATAAGTCAGTTTTGTTATGGATACTTATAATTATAACTATCTATGAGATGAGAAGATGGAATTAGAGTCATAAACTCTAACTTTTTAACTATATTTCGTGCTAAACACCAGTTTTTTCTTCGATTGCGCGACAGAAAAGGGTTATATTTTAATAAGGAGGTCTCGGAGATCAATACTTATTTAGCATCCGATTAAAAACTGCATAGAAGCTATATCGATTGTCAACCTTTATAGAAGTTAAACAAATATTTCGTTCAATACCCACAGCTCCTACAAACATCCCAATCATGTCTACAAAATACAACTAATTGCTATTACAAAACACATACGAAACAAAACAACCGACCTTCTACCACTATTCATCAAAACATAACCTTCGAAGAACCATCTTATCATACTTCTAGTCGAATACCCGTTTTCACTTAGGTACACCACGCGAAACTAAAAGTAATTCGACTAATGATGGCACTACACTTGGCAGATCTGGGCAAATATTCGCCTTCTATCATGAACTTTGTCTCAATAGGCATAAAGAACATTTGGTTTCTATTCAATATTGCGAAAATATTGACAAATACGCCATGTGAAGTGCCAGCATGAAAGTGAACTATTGGGATCTCGACCCTCGACACATAGCCCAAAGTTGTAATTCCAGCACGTTTAGGCATTCATTTAGATTTCGCCTAGTGAAACAGTCGTAAAATCATCGAACTTAAGGTACATACATAATTGACTCACATACATAATTAACATTACACTCATACACTCGTAACGGTAATTACCGAAACAGAATTAAGTACAGTCAGGAGTGGTAATTGGTCACCGAGTTCAGTGGGTCAGTTGTTACAGATTGGGGACTTGGGGTAGTAGGTAATCTTTGTGAACTATCGTCATGATTGATGAACTTGATGTAAGGGTAGGTAACTTTGTGCAATTTTGACAAATATCGTGTTCAGAGTTTTTTGGGTTAATGGAACTGCAGATTAACCTAGCAAGGAGTAGGTTAGAGTATTTTTCAACTCAAATCCAGACTAGTCCACTAACTATGTATGTATGTCTAAGACGGATATATCAGACCACAATATGAGTACAAATCGATTACAGTCTTAACCGCTCTCTAGCCTAGTAGTGTGACCGTCAGACTGCCAAGTCACAGGTCTCAAGATCGAACCCAAGACACCTCTGATTTTTCGGATTAATCTGCGTATTATCACTTGCTTCGGTGAAGGAAAACATCGTGAGAAACAAAACCAGCATGCCTGAGAGATATTTCTCGACGGCATGTAAAGCCAAGTCACCCCCATGGGCGGCATAACTCGGCCACTAGGTTAGGCACTAACCACGCGAAAAGAAAGAAGACCGCTGTCTTGAATCTTAATTCCACAGGAGTTCCTTATATTCGAAGGTGAGCACCAAAGAAGGCATTTTGTAAATTCATCGCTTAGACAGGTTAAATAGAGAATGAAGGTTGTTATTTCAGCAGTTAGGAAATTTCAACTGCCAAACAACGTTTATAAACATATTTATAGAAATAATAAATAAAATAAAATGGAGTGAGTACTGGGTAATACGATACCCCTTGGTAAGGCTGGTTGTCAGAGTTTTGGGCCACTGACTACCTAACGACTGTCAAAGATCTTCAAATGACAGCCGGGACCAACGGCTTAACGTGCTTTCCGAAGCACGGAGGAAACTCGGAATGTAATGGGCGGTCACCCATCCACAGACCAACCTAGGCAAGCACGGCTTAACCTAAAGATCGACCCGAGAGGCTGTTATTATTTAGCCACAAACTCCTCCATCCTCCTTATTTATAGAAATTACTTATGTTAACAATTTAATACTTGCGTTGACTGTCATCGATGATCAGATAGACAGCCGGCTGGTATAAGCTCTTAATAACTTAACGTGTTTAATTATCACGTTATTAATTTGAAAACTAGCAAATAATTAGATTAAATGTACAAAGGTCAGGATCGGTGTCAATTAGCTAGAACAATACGATGTCAACTCCCAAATTAACACGCAATGAACACTTCTATCTCAAAGACAGGACAGGACATTATATCACGCTTATAATTCCCACAAGATTGCAGATGTGTATACCTATAATACACCCATAAACCGTTATGTTTGCCCCATTTAATAGAGGGTAACTATGCCTATTGCCACCAATCGGGCATACACCCAATTCTTTGAGAAAAAACTCAATATCACTTTGGCCAACCAGGGAATGAAATCCAAGACCTCATAGCCTTGCGACAAAAAAGCTTGTCCATATGTTAATGTTGCAGGGATCCGCTGGATGCGAGACGCACGGGACCGGTCAATGAGGCGACACTTGGGGGAGGCCTATGTCCAGCAGTGGACGTCTTTCGGCTAAAATGATGATGATGATGATATGTTAATCATAAAACACATCTTTGTCAGTGGTAATAAATATATTGCTGGTTGAAAACGATTAGGGAAACAAACCAGCACGTAATGAAATGCAATTTTCAAATAAAACCACGTACCGTTGGGCGATTCGGTCTAGATTAGGTAGTCGTCCTAGATTGAGATAGATCGAGGCTGCACTTACTGTGGCGTACTTTCTAATGAATATCTTGGTTAGAGATTAAGAGGTTTGAATAAGGTTAAGTTGTACGGAAGCACGTTCAGCGTAAAAAGGACAGGGTGAAGGAAAATGCTGTTATTTTTCAACATCATCATCATCATCATCATTTCAGCCAAAAGACGTCCACTGCTGGACATAGGCCTCCCTCAAGTGTCGCCACATTGACCGGTCCCGTGCGACTCGCATCCAGCGGATCCCTGCAACCTTTACCAGGTCATCGGTCCACCTAGTGGGAGTCCTTCCAACGTAACGTAAATCGCATTTTTCAACAAACTGGTGGAAAATAAGAATTTGTTCTATACTTGTACAGACGCCAGCACATCAAGCTACCCGAAACTGTAAAATTATCCCAATCAACCTTGAACCTAATGCTTTAGCGATAAAGTTGACAATCTATTAAAGAAATTTGACAGATTGTAGTAGCTGATGTGCTGGTGGACAATATCCTAACATCATCATCTTGGGAAGTTTGCGCCATGTTTCAGTGGTCTGTGCAAGTCTCATCCAGGTCTTCCCCACGATCTTCTGCAGATCGTCCAACCATGTGTCTGTGGGTCATCCAGCGTTCCTTCTACCGTCTCTCATCAATCATCCTCCTCCTATCTTTTCACTAGGTACTATTATAAATGCGAAACTTTTGGGGGATGAATGGATGGGTATCGGGAGCTCAAAATAATGAACAATCACGGAAAATATCCCGTAAGTAACAGTATATAAGTTTTGAATGGATGGATTTGTGAAGTTTGTTAATCTTTCACGTATCATCATCGTCAAGTCAAGTCAAGTTGTCGTTTTGGACGTGAAAACTATTAAACGGATTTAGATGAAATTTTGAACACAGATAGTTTATAACTTGATTTTCGATCCCGTGGGACATTACCGAATCCATTCCATGCGGACGAAGCCGCGGGCGTATGCTTAACTGTAATTCATAAGTACTAAGCCGGATAACAAGCACGCTACTCAAACAGCTGCTAGTAGCACACTTACAATGTTGACAAACACTTACACCCATATTCCAGAACGCCGACTTAGTCCATTTTTGAACTTAAGTCGACATTTGTTGTCATGGCAATAGGTGAGGAACGCCCACCACGGTATCAGCAACACCCACTCAATGATGTTCAAAAGGTGAGGACAGACTAGCTAGAGCTTGCATTTGCAACAAGACATCGAGCCGCTTGACACTTTGTTAAAACTTGATTTTGCTAAGAAACAAGCAACTTGTGTAACATTTCATCGAGCAAAAACACGAGCGCGGGCAAATCGTGCAACATGGAAAGAGGTGCGTGGACTTTGCTGGTCGTTACTTCTCCTAATTCGCTCAGTGTTTTTTTTTTAATATTAAATTAAATTGCAGCACATGCGACTTGCAAATCCAACATATCAACGAAGAGTACCTAAATGCCACACAGTAAGAACAGTCACTAAAGAACCCCACTGGCTTACTCCTTTTGCTTCGTTCACGTTCATACATCTGGTCATACACGCACGCAGGTCGCGAGCACTGCCACCTGATCTTTTTTAAGAACAATACCAATAATTTTTGTCCTTCTAAGGTGTTCTCTTTCGGGTTTTGTTAGTCGCCTTTTACTCGTCCTCTCAACAAGACCATCATCCAAACATATTCTTTTAACTTTTTGTCTCTACATCTCCTTTTCAACCGCAACCTTGCAGTATTATATCATTCCTCAATTTACCAACCAATGTTACAATACGTTTAATTGCTCAGATGAGTACTCACCTTAATCTACCTCCAAAACATGCTGTCCATTTCAAACCCAAAATAAGTATTTTGCATGAAGGTTGCAAGCTGCTTTGTATGCTAAAAATGTTATATTAAAATACGTCACAATGCTAGACAAGTCTTAAATCGTTGTTCTACCGAATGCTCTTGGTTGACATCATTTGTCAAAGAACTTAAACGGATTTACTTGAAAATAAATATTTATTTTTTCGTGGTTCATTTCTAAGATTTTCACTTAAAATAATGGCATCAAGAATTTTCTTTTCGGATGGTGAAAACTCAGGACAGGAACTTGTCCGCAAGTACAAGCTCCTTCAAAATACGACGTTGCCGGGCAGCTCATCAGCGACAAAATGTGCTGTGGGCTCGCCTAACCCAAGAGTATAACTCAGTATTTAACTAGCGCGTAAGTACCGAATAACATGTATGCTGTTTTAATACCTGGTCTATGTTTGATGATCGTAATGTACGGCAATCTTTTCTTTATATAGAGAACCGAATCTCAGTTATAAAGGTGCTGGTCCAATATTAAGGCTAAGAAAAAGACCACCCTTAATTTAGAAAAAAAAGAAAGAATGAGGACTGGGGGTGGCCCCTATCCTGGCCCCGCGTCCTCAGATCTCGAAGGAGTGAAAGATGCGCTGCCGGCCTCCACCGATTTGAAATCGAGGTTCGCAATGGACTGTGACACTATGCCAAGTGAAACTCCTGCTGACGGTACACCTATAGTCTAGTAATTTTATTGATTCTATTATTTGTATTAACGAATATATGAATAGATTATTAAAAATATTTACTTTCTTTTTTCAGTTCTGGAATTTCGTCCGGTAGACGTGGTACCGGTACCGGTGGCTCAAGGGCCACCTGAAAATAACTCGACTGACTTGGCGTCAGCAAACTCGCAGTTTATTGGTAGGGTTGATCAAATGATTTTCAGTTCATCTCTACACGTTACAGTACATCAGAAAGTTAAATTATCTGTGTATGGCACCAATACTCTATTTGTATTCATTCGAAGCATTTTATTTTTTATATTCTCATTAGTGTTTTTTGAAGGTGCTTGTACTTAGCAAATTAATACTAATATATGTTCGCGCCCAAGTTATAATAAAGTAGGTACGGGCCAAAAATTTAAAACGGAGTGAGGAACGAGAGGAGGAGTTAAATATGCTGAAAATGGAGAAGCAGAAGTGGTGGTGAAGGCAGCAGAAGAAGCGTATCAAAAGGCAAAACTCGAACGTTTGAGTGCCGCCCAACTACTTCGATTCAGTGAGGTTACAAGGGACGAGGCCGAAAAAATAAATTAAATTATTATTATACAAGCCAACTGGTTTTTATTTTATTTAAAAGTAGTATCACGTATAAAAAATATCTAAATTACACATTTATAGACATAGAAAAACAAAGGACATTTTTCATTTTCATTCACGTAGGACTACGTAAGACTGGATCCAATCTCTAGGTTAGTAAAACCCAACAACACTGCATGCATGGGGATCGAACACATAACCTCACACCGTGCAATTGCGCTTCTGACTAGTTGACCAACGAGAGAGCAAAAAATATAAATATGAACATCACACAATTAGGAAAGTAAAGTAAACATACTAGCCGTTGCCCGCGACCTTCTTCCGCTATTATTATATTTAAAAATAAACCCGTTTCCGCAACATTTTTTAATGCTCCGCTCCTATTCCTCAACAAAAGGGTTATCCAACACTAAAACATTTTTTCCATTGGCACCAGTAGTTCCTGAGATTAGAAGGTTCCGGTCGTCCAGAGTTGAGGGAAGCATTCAGTTGGACGATGGACCGAGTAGCCTTGAATTTCTTTGGATTCGTCATCGCTTATTCTCTCATCATTACTCTGCAGAATGAGTTTATGCGGAAGACATGGTTGTGGTCACCCAACATAATGGTGGGTTTCATATCGGCCCTTCTCTTCCTCCGTTTAGCAGTAGCAAGCCGTGTGCTACTCATGTTTAGCTTACTCCTGTCCTTTCCCGTATTATATGAAAACAAACCTAAAATAAGCCAGCTAAACCACTAAACGCAACGGCGAATAAGAATTCGATTTGATTATTTTATTATTGCAATAGTCGTATAACAGAAACTGGCCACAACAGCGGCTGACGAGCGCTACATCCAAGTTGGTTGCATCAAATTTGTATTTTTTTCTTTTTCCTTCTATTTACAATCTATATACTACTGCGATAGTACCGCAAAGGCAATGGGATTATCCGTATTACTACAGGTAGAAGGATTGGTAGTAACACAGGTAAGTCACCCTACTATCGCTTTATTGGCTACTATTTTATGCCTGCGGCTTCGCCCACGTGGAGTTCGGGCATTGCCCACGGGATCTTACTTCTGGGATAATAAGTAATCTATGTGCTATACCAGACTATAATATATCTCTGTACCAAGTTTCATCCAGATCTGTTCAGCAGTTCTGGCGATTGAGTAACAAACATCTATCCATCCAAACTTTCGCATTTATAATAGTTATGTAAGATTTATGTGTAAGCTTTTACTTTTAAAGTTGAATAGGTAATAAATAATAGTTAGTGTAAGTATTTCATTTTATTTGAGCAATACAGACTCGCGTTTTTCTTACATGTACTTACTTATAACTTGTTCATTGTAATATCAATTACATTACATATGTGAAATATTGATAACTTGGTTTGAGATTGGACACCGGTGGCGACAATCGAATGATTCATTAGGAATCTATATAGACATAATACTTTTAATATCAATGTCGCGTATCACGAGTCAATATGGCGACACTTGGGGGAGGCCTATGTCCAGCAGTGGACGTCTTTCGGCTGAAATGATGATGATGATGATGTTGTATCACGAGCCAACGCGAAAATCGGGTTTTCACATATATTTACAGATACGACTACCTCAGAAATATTCTACCTACTTACTAATAGGTAAATGCGCCCTGCACGCCCTGCGTAACACTGCGCGCCATGGCCCGTCTACGTGAGTTTCGAAGCCCTATTTGACTCTTGATGATGTTTTTAAGTATAGATAGATGATGAGAGCGACTTTGTGGTATCGTAGGTATAAACAAAACAACATGAGTATGGGCAAGCTCGCTCATAAGCACCATTCGCACCATTTTGTCTGATATTCAAAATGGTTCGTTAGTTTTCTCATGCTTTAGAAATATCACGTGAATTAAGCTTGTATTCATCTTTTATGTGTACGGTACTCCATATTACGACTATTTGTCACTAATATAATTATTTACGCGATCTTGATTACTAATTCATACAATCCCACGATAATGAACATACCGATACCAATACCTACCGATTTGAAAAAGAAACCGTGTTTAATATATATTTACCACGGATATTTGCAAGTGCTTGCAATATTAATAATCATTTATTAATAATCCCGACTACATACTAGCTGGCTTCGAAATTAAAGGCGACGGAAAATAGTTTTTATCAACAAGGGCCGTCCACGGGCTGTAGGTCAAAATTTCCAGAACGAAAACGTTGGAACCAAAAACGGACCGCGTTTTCTTTTACAGTAGCTTCCCTATTTTATTTTATATCAGCCCTCTATGTCCTACTGCTGGGCAAAGACCTCTCGCATGGCTTTCCAATTTTTGTACGGTTTCCTTCTGAAATCGAAAGTGTCTTTGGAACTGTATATTGATGTCACATTCTAACGAGTTGTCGGCATCGGGTCACGATAAATAATTGTATGGCATATCGTATCCTACATAACCGACATACTCCTCAAAATTCATCTTGCTTTGGCTATAACAAGAAAACAATTTTACACAAGTCGATTCACTTGGATTTCAGTAGGTACATATGTCACCCACAAGATAGGTTTCAAGGATCTTCTGGCGCGGGCAAACATCGGAACTAACGCAGCCATCTCTTTCTTTTCTCATTATTTTTTACAAAACAATTAACAAAAGGTTTACCAACAGCGCCCCCCTGTCAGCTTCATTCGAGCGCCAAAAGATTCTTGTACCACAAAACCCTTGAAAAGTGGGCGTATATGTCAAATTATAAACAAACTGTAGCTGTCAATATGACTTATGGGGTGAAAAGTAGGCGTGTCTAGTCCGACTTAAGTTCAATCCACGACTTAAACTACGGGTGCTAGAACCATAAAGATCCGTAATCATTCTTTATTGGGACCGCACCATAACCAGTTAGTTATATAAGAAAGTGAAGTTGGACCGTCATAACATTTCGACATGCCTGTCCGACCCGGGAATCGTACGCGGATCCTAAAGCTAACATTTGATTTTTTTTTTTGTTATTGGGTTCTTACTTTAGGAATTTCTCAGTAACAGCCACGGAGTCTGGGGTTGTGCCCCGTTGATGACGATCTATATATGTAAAATGGTAAACTGCTGACTGACTGGGTGATATATCAACACACAGCCCAAACCGCTGGTCCTAGTGGCATGAAACTTGGAGGGTGTGTTCTTTGTGAAGAGTAAGTATACACTAAGAAAGGATTTTTGAGAATTCCACCCCTAAAGAGGTGAAATAGGGGATGGAAGTTTGTATGAAAGTCTGCCAGTTTTGAAGTTAGGATCTTCAAATTTTGTATTTAGGCTGACGATTGAAAATTAATTTATAAATGTCTCTGCGTTTTTGATAATTCTTCCCCCGAAGGGTTAAAAAGGGGAATGAAGGTAAGTAATCGGATATTATTCGACATCCATGCGGACGAAGCCGCGGGCAAAAGCTAGTATTACATATGCCTCCTATTACATGGGACTTAAAAACATAACTGGCGAAATGTTATTTAATTGGGTACACCTCTGCCTAACCCTTTTTTTTTTTTTTTTATCGTGGTAAAATCATCAAATGAGTCCTCCCACCCAGGGCAGAGTGGGAGGAACTGTCAGACTTGTACTGACTAAAATCCACGGTGTCCTTCAATAGCCCTTTATGATCCAGGGTCACGGTAATTCTATAAGTCCCGCGACCCCGGCAGGCTTTCGCCCTCTAGAGGGGGGCCCCGTCATAATGCTGACACTCTTTGAGGCGCGCGTGGAACACAACGCGCCGTCGACCCGGGCATGGTCCATGGTCGGACAGCGAGTCGCCCATTACTCGCCGCCCGCAAGCCCGCGCCTACGGTGGCCGGAGATCGTCTGCCGACGTCCGGCGCCGTGGGCGTCTAGCACTGCGGCTAGGGTGGAGGGAGGACGCTGTCCTCTCCCTCACGCGGCCCGCCTCCTCCTTCGCGAGCATGACTGCTTCGCAGAAGGAGGCGACCGCTTCCCACTCCGTCTCGCCCCGCAGCATGGCCTCGACCAATGCCGGGCGCGAGAGGTCTCCGCCTATCGCCGCCGTGAGGACACGGCGGTGCCCTGCCCAAGCGGGGCAGTCCTGCACCGTATGCTCCACCGTGTCCTCCGGGCGGTCCTCGCAGTGGTGACACCCAGGCGTTTCCTCCTTCCCCATCAGACACAGGTACCTCCCGAAGCTTCCGTGTCCGGTGAGGACCTGCGTCATGCGGTAGGTCAGGACGCCGTGACGCCTATCCAGCCACTCCACAAAGAGGGGTCTTACCGCCGCGATTGCGGCGTGCCCGGACCTCGGTTGCGACAGTCGTTCCCTCCATACTGCCCTGAGATCGCGCCGGAGCTCTTCCCGCTGCGCCTCGACTTGTCGAGGCAGCAGCGATTCGCCCCGGCGCTGCGCCTCCACGCGCCACTCATAGACGCGCTGGAGGGCAGTTGCCTCCAGATCTGCCTAACCCTTCGGGGATTACAGGCGTGATGTTATGTGTTATGTTGATTCATCATCCAAGCCATAAAACCGCCAAACTTGGAGAGATTCAGGAATATCAGACACCCAGCATTGTGTGGCCAAAGTTTGAAGAGAAGAGGTTGTTTGGTTTTCTATATCGGCTTGGTGTCCGCATCTCTATGTCCAAGCCGAGTACTTCGATTCATCATATTGATTTGAAAACTTGTCTTTCCAATTAGAACGGCATTTTCCACGGAATAAATAAAAGAGGTTGTAAAGGAAATAGTTCCTGATTTGGATTATTTGTTTTAACTGCACCACAAGCCTCTTTCAAGGCCTCTTTTACGAGTAACAGTTCTCTTTTAACATAATCTAAAGGCCCCAAGATTTTTCATAACTTTTTTTTTAGTTTTACCATACATGTGGATCAGTTGATTGCGTCCGTTCCTATAGAAAGGTTTTTTTTTTTGCGAATTTCAAGAACTCGTAGAACAAAAGATGTTTAGTTTCATGGTGCGAGAGACCACATGGGAGGTCTTGCGTTTATTATGTTACACCTTGTATAATAATAATACCACTAGACCATACACCCCTAGTCATTGTAGTCATGAGCACCTGCATCATGGGTACTTTGTGGTCACTCTTGTAATTATCCTTAAGCTGTCCTCAAATAGAGATAACTAGCCTAATATTTGGTAATTAACTTGACTTTTAAGTATCATAATACTTAAAGCAACCTTCTTACAAAAATCACGTCACTTCGCCAAGTACTATAAACTTAAAATCACGAACTTCTTTAATGTGAAGCATCTATTGCGTTTTGATTTCAAATAAAAGGAATGTAATGCGAACAAAAAAGGTAATGGTTAGTGAAACGTCCAATAAAGTCGTGTCGGTGTAAGTGGTAAGTAAAACACGACGATCGTGACAGAATGCGCCTGAGCACCGATTCATGGCTTTTTTAGTGCTGGGACTTGTAGCTATCGACAGTTCTGGTATCGAAATGATATTCAATTTAAGCGAGCGAAGATCGAGATACAGGTTTATTATTTTTCACGTTATCTACTTTTAAAAAGATTTCTCCTAAAGTTGTACTTACCTATTTTTGTAGTGTCTGTATTACATTATTATACTGTGATAACGCAGAATGCTTTTTTAAATTAATCAATAAAATTGAGACGAGATCATAATATTTGTAGATATGTTTGAAGTACTCGTTCAAAAGATGTAAATTCCTTATGGTATTTATATTTATACAGGACTTGAGGCTAGACTAGACTTACTTTAAACTACTTTAGGTTACACACAAGACGTGTTGGAACCACACTTTTCATCAAAAACTAATAAATAGTATGTAAACATTTAAAACCAGGTCAATTTATTCGTTTGTACAACTACGTGACGTAGCCCATCCCTATTGCATTAAATTACATCGACATAAAGCAAGCGAGTCGACGCGCGACTCGAATTTTAACAAAAGTCACAGCACTGGGTACAGTCGAGGAAAAAAACATTCGCAGAATTGATTTTTGTTATTTCTTGTGCATGTAGATTATTTTGTTATTGATGGGTGTATTGACAGTCATCGAGAGGGCCATTCAAGTTACAAAGTAGTATAAAAACTGAACAGTCATTTAAAATCTTTAAATACATAGGTGGGTAGGGGTACTTACATTGGACTTAAGCGTTTTTTGTATGAGAACGTAAAAACTGTAAGCACTATTTTCTTCGTTTTAATGACAGGTATTCTCAAAGTAGATTATCAAAAGCTGGTTAGTCTTTTAATACACGTTTTATTCTTTGTGGATAAGACCCAGAGTCCGCGGATATTTTCCCGGTTGAGACTCGCCTATTTCATGGGAGTTACAACGCTTATGATGATTTTGTGATGTCATGTTATGAAAATGGAACTCACCCATTTTCAATTTTCACCGAATTTTATCACACTTTTTCTTTTTTTCTTATAATACACACATGTAATCATGATTGTTACTTACCTACGTGAAACACTTTTAAAAAAAATAACCTCCTCAAAAAGCCATACAAGTACATGACACTGCTATGTACGTGATTTGAAGAATACCATCGACTCCAAAGAAGAAGACCTCTTAACACTTGTCCCACCGTCTATACGTTCAACATTATTTAACCTACGTACGACTCCATGATGTTAGTCTATGGTCTCTATGCCCTTATTCGAGCAGTTGTACAATACAACGTACAAGCAACAGACTGATGCAACAGTCGTCAAGGACTTAGAAATCATCGCCAGCAATCGTGATGCTGTGTCTCCAGTCGAGAGGTTAATGAGATTTTCGTCATTATGCGAGTATTTTGGGTTTTGGTTTTATTGCTTACCTACTTTGTGTAGAACGTTTCTAGTATATGCAAATGTAGGAAGAGATATTAATATATAGATTCGTAAAAAATCTGGACTTGTGCTAGAGCATCTTTCTAGAACGTTGTCTGAATTGCAGTTGACTTAGAAAGCATAGGACCTGTTTGAACTAACTAAAAGTATAACATTTAAGACGTTTTCACACAAATAAGTGTCACTTCGTAATAGAATTTTCTTTCGAATAAGTTGAAAAAAATATTGTTTTAATCATTTTTCCTAGCAATATTTTCAACTGTTGATTTATTTTATTCCAGAGATAAAAAAAAAAACATATTTTTTGTTAACAGACAGAACTTCTTTTTAAAACCAATATAAAGTGTATAACGATTTGCGCCATTGATCTGACCTAACATCAAGGTTTCTTTGTTTAAGCTTAGTTTATATATTTATTGGCTAAGTTTAACGGTTAGATATTATTTGTTAGGCTACATTTAATGCCTCGTTGAACTTTTAGACTGATGAAGTGTTTTATTGTATGACTGCTTCATCGGTGTAGTGGTCACAAGCGCTAGTCCTATGCAAGAGTCCTGGGATCTCCAGGTCGCGCAAAATGTTATTAGGTTTTACCATCAGGAAACTCTCAGTAGCAGCCCAGAGTCTGGGTGTGTGCCCAACTGGAAATGATTGGTTCGCCCCCATTACATAACTGGCGAAATGAATTCAGTACACCTCTGCCTAACCCTTCGGATTACAGGTGTGATTTAATTGTATTCGATTCGATTTAATTGTATGTTTTATATGCGAAATTTGAATACCACCATCTAGTCTTCTTTCTATGTGTAGTTAGTGCCTAACCTGGTGTCAGAGTTTTTATGCCGCCCTTGCGCCTCTGACTTGGGTTTACATAGCATAAGCATAGCATAATCAGCCTATAATGTTCCCACTGCTGGGACACACGGCCTCCTTTCTATGAGAGGGAATGGGCTATAATCCAACACGCGGGCCCAGTGCGGGTTGGTAGATGTCACATGTCTTCGAATTTTTGGTTCTAAGACATGCCGGTTTACATGCTGTCAAGAAATATCTCTCAGGCATGCTGGTTTCCTCACCATGTTTTCCTTCACCGAAGCAACTGATATTATACAATACGCACATGAATCCGAAAAATCAGAAGTGCATGCCTTGGGTTCGAACTCGAGACCTATGAATTGGCAGTCTGACGGTCACACCACTAGGCTATCACTGTCAGTGTACAGTCAACATAACAATGCACATTTCCTTACCCGTTTCGTAGACCATCTAAGCAAGAAACCACATGTTATGTCTATATTTATATGCAACGGCACGCTTAAGCACACATTGTAGCGAGTTCAAACATAACGTTTTGGATTTTAATACACAGTAACCAGAAATATTTAACTTGCTAGTTGGGAGTTCCAAAACAGTCCGTCAAAACAATTGACTTCAAAAAAATGTATTGGTTTGACACTTTTGTAAACTCAAGTGAAAATATACTGCGTTTGCAAACAATTGAAAAGGCGAGGCGAGGTTGGTATGGAGCCGAGAATTGCAGTAACAAATCCCCACGCGTATCAGATGACGTTTTTCAATACACTTTTAAAAAAATAAAATAATAGAACGAAGAAAAGAAATATTTTTGTCATGAATTATTAGGACACTATGATTTAAATTGCTTTTTTCCACGCTTTTCGCCAGGTTGAAGAAGAAGCAAAGGTATGAAGCCGCTAAACAGCGTAATATGAAAAATATAAAGTTCAAATATTTTTAAATTTAGAACACAAATAAATGTTAATTTGTTCAAAAAAGTAAATATTTTTTTAAATAATCATGTTTATTTATGATATTCTATTTTTAAACACAATTTAAATATTCAAAAAATATTTACGCCGTAGAGACGCATATCACTTTGCCGAGATTAAAAAAAAACAATACATATAACTATAGTCATTGAACCTATTTGGACTTAGTATAAGTATAGTTAACTGTGAAAATTTTTATTTCCGCACGTGTGCGGAATAATATCAAAAATCCACGGTTATGAAATACATTGCATGTTGAACCTAATCGTAGTGCGATAAGAACCAGTGTTCCAGAAAGTGTATTGACAAATATTTACTGTTTTTAAGGACGGTTATGTGTTCAGTTTTTTTTTTGGAATGGGATATATCATCAAATGATGATAGTAGGTTAAAATCAATACTAATATCACGAAGAGGTATTTGTTTGTAAGTAGGAGGTAAACTCCGGAACTGATCCAAATCTAAAAAATCTTTCACTGGCTGAAAGCAACATTATTCGTGGGTGCTATAGGGTATAAATTATATTCATATCATATATATTATCAGAGCTATCACAGTGTTTGCGGGCAAAGTGCTAGAAAAAAAATAAAGCAAGCGAGGGGCGATTTCTTTTTTGATAAAACAAACTATTTGGATACATAAGTTGTTATAACTGAAGTTATCACCGAGAAAAATCTAAACAAAAGCCGCAAGACACGTGTCACCATGACCCATTTTCCAGCTCTTGTTACAGCCTCGATACCAGGGCATCATAATTTAACAGTCATGCACACGTAGCTTAACTGTGAACACCACACTAAATTACCCATAAAAAATCACCTCGTTACCGAGGCGACATCTTGTTATCTTCGTAACTAATGGGGAGACATCTTCACGGAATCATTTTCTGTCAATATCACGAACGAAATTCAATAATAATGAGGTTTGTAAGCAAAATTGGGTAAAAAAACAAGAAATGAAATTTTTAAATGGATTGTATTTTTGGATGGATAATGAAAGTGAATAAAAGACATGGATCATGATTCGTCATCAAAAACTTATGTGAAATACCTACGCATAACGCTATAAAGAAAGACTAAGTGACAATAACTACAAGAAAAGTTCAAATTGTTTTGGATTGACATACTCGTAAGCTACCGAAAAAATTAATGTTCTTGTTCACATGTCTCTTGTTGACAATATTCTATACCATTGCATGTCTGCCCCTGATATAAAGAAGAGCGAAAAAAGTCACTTTATCACAAATGCTCTTTGTAACAAAACATAAAAAATAACGCAACAATGCTTGTTAGGACATCCGTCTAACGGTACACAATGCTGCGTTTAAATCGAATTGCATAGAAAAATCATTAAGAATATTGCGACCCCTGCTGCGTTCTCTTTAATACCAATTTATAATTGCAGCTAAAATTACGTTTTTCTGACCACTACGCAATAAAGGCCTTTAAAGAATTATATTTCAACGGCTCTACTAATTTGTTCCACCAATTATGCATAAAAATCAAGCCTGGGATTTCAAGACTAATAGAAATGTGATCTAGCAAAAAGCCTCTCTAGATTTCTGCGTATTTCGAAATTCTACGCTTTAATTGCAGAACAATCATATTAGTTGGCAATTGTTTTTAGTTTCAGGGTCAACGACCCTAAATAAATGTAACAAACATAAATTATTCGAGAGCAAATATTGACTTGAAACGTTTTATTTTTTTGTGCGACTGTACTTTTGTGGTAAGAATATAATGCTTTTTTTTCTGTTATTCCAATGATTGTAGGTATGCGTGGGTGGTACACTACATCATCATCATCATCTCAGCCGAAAGACGTCCACTGCTGGACATAGGCCTCCCCCAAATGTCGTCACATTGACCCGTGCGACTCACATCCAACGGATCCCTGCAACCTTCACCAGGTCATCGGTCCACATAGTGGGAGGCCTTCCAACGCAACGTCTTCCGGTTCGCGGTCGCCACTCCAGAACTTTTCGGCACATTACATAATGGAGTTAAAATACGAGGTGAGAGCTATCCCGTGGAATAATTCCCAAGTTCCATACGAGCCAAACCGAGGGCCGAAGCTAGTTCAGTAATGAGTCAGCCTATCAAGTACTTGTAGGTAAGACGCCTTTGCGGTCTGTTAATTACAAATTACGATATAATTTTCACTTTTACTCAAACTCCGAAACTATATACATATTAAGCGAAAGTAAATTCCTCTTTACATTCAACGCTCATTTAGATACATTATGCTAACTTTTAATTATTTTTACATACTATCTTTATGAAGGTCAAAGTCTTAAAATTGTTTTAATTTATCAGAGTAGAAACCTTTTTTAGAGTAGACCATATTTTAGAGTTCATATCTAGGTAGATATGAACTTTAAAATGTGGCTTTAGAACTAGTTTGGCGGATTCTAGTTCTTGTGAAAAATGCTGATAACTCAAAAGTAATGATTGGATTTGCATCGAATGCCCTTCATCCTTCTATTTGATTCAAACGGTCGGAGAGGTCTCGAAACCAGCCTTACGAAGATAATTGTATTTTTTACACCACTTTCAAATCTAAACACAAACGAGAGCTGTGATTTTAGAGATCATATAAAAGTTAATGTTTACATTAAAACATTATCATAATTTCAATTACTTAATGTCGCACGGTTACTGCGCCTACACATTGGACCTTTTATGAGCCGGTACTGCTTTCCAAATTAGTTACTGCGCCATAATTTGGTGTTTTATAGGTTTCACTTTCTTTCATGTGTTTCCTCAACCACATTCCAAATTAGACGAAAAAGAAAACAGCAATCACCTTTTGTTAGGGCGATAAAGATGAAGAATTTATCAATTCTCATATTATATTATAGCTAGCCCATATTGTCCCACTGCTGGACAAAGGGCCTCTCTCCATTCCTTCCAACGATAACGATTCCGTGCTACTTCTTTCCAATTCTCAAGGAAGATATCCAGTTCGTCCCGCCATCTCCTTCGTGGTCTGCCGCGACCCCGTGTCACTGTTACAGGGAACCAATCATGTGCATTACGGGCCCACAGTTCGTTCGGCATGCGAAAGACATGTCCTGCCCAGTTCCATTTAAGTTCTCATTACTAATAAAAAATAATGGAAATATTCCAATAGGACTGCCCCAATGAATCAAAATGTAGATAATGACTAAGTTGCCATTACTAAAGTGGGCGTACTGCTCTCAAGTTACCGTCTGTTGCAGCCCGATAACATTGATGTTCGTCACTATGTCATTGTGACACGGACTTTTGTAATTGGTTGATAACCCTCTTCGTCATTCACATGAATTGCCTTTAGACTGTGATCTCGACATGGTTTGCTTCTTTGTTTAAGACTTCTTATGCAGGATATATGAGACCATTTTCGACTGCAGGTTCATGTTATAGTATCTTTGGGATAAATATCCAAAGCTGTCGTTGGTTATTTATATCAAAGAAAATGAATGGAAGGAAAGGGTTTCATCCAGTCTTTTCTCAGTAGCAAACTTAATGCAACAAGACCTCTGTGACAAAGATGTGATGGTTATTAATCTTAAAATATAGTGAAACTAATAATAACCTTTTACAAAAACTTCAAACTCGATACTCAAAGTTACTTACTTGGTATTTGTAAATTTCAACCAAGCTTTACTAAAACTAGTCGTGAGCTACCAGGAGAACATAGCTCACAAAGCAACAAAGCAGAGAAAGTGAAGCATAAAGAACTATAACTATTTGCGGCTTCCCTCAACAATAAACTAATCCATTGTAAAGACTGGAGAGCAAACCGAGAAATATGTAGTAAGGTCCTCAACCTTTGTGCTATTGATCGCGAAGTTACCTTTGAAATATTACTGAAGCAATACTTTGAAATATTATTGCCGATAGATAGTGTTGGGGCTGTGCAATAAATTGTATTGGATCATGTCAGGCTGTTTAGAGGTACATCGTTTGAATCACGATTAGTATAGTTAGGTTAGGTAGATGTAACACGTTTTATACAACACTTTTGTAACAGCTCAAGTTCCAATATCTAACTCGTAGTTCTAACTTTATGGGGGGGTCCTTAAATAATGACGAGTAATAGAGAAGTATGGAAGAAGAAGACATGCTGCGCCGACCCCAAATAATAAATTGGGATTACTGGAGAATGATGATGTGGGTCCTTCTATGGGATTTGCCCTAAAACTTGTAACTATGGTTGGTGGTGGTGTATTATTGCAATTTGTATGTATATTTGTTATTTTGTGTGCAGTGAAGAATAGGTATATGCTCGTTGCGTTTAAAAACACGAAATTGGAAAGACAGACAATGTCGCCTCCAATGTCGTGCCAATATATATAATGTAATGCCAAAATTGTTACTATTAGCTAAAAATGCATTTTTGTTTAAACAAATATTGAGATGACCAAAGTTTCGTCAAGACTAAAAAACATTCCCATTGAACAACACTGAAAAGAAAAGTGAACAGCGAAAGTATCACAAACCAAACATAACCCAGCCGTCACTAATCTTGCTCAATTTGAATATTTACAATAGAAAAATGTATTGAACAAAGAGACATAGCGAAGGGAAAGTACAGTGAACTGCCGAGTCGGTGTGGCTCACTAAACTAATAAGGAAATGACGATTTGCTTGTACTGTGGACGTACCTTGCCGCCTTGCGCAAGCGCACTGCTCTGTTTAAGATGAAGAATGATCCAGAAATGGAAATACTGGTGCTGGATTTTGAAAATTGGACCAATTTTTTGACTCCTGTTTTGATTGTAAAAATATCAATCAATATCTTTACTGTGGATCATATAGATACATAATACAGGTCTTAAATAATTGAATTGTCATCAGCTATATCCCGCCCAAAGTACATGTGTATGTTAAATTACATTATTACAAATTATTAAATTATTAAAAATTTCACATAGAAGATAATAAAGAGAAAAATAAACACAGGTAGGGGCACATTAGTGGGCTACTGAACGCATCATGACTGAGTCTTTTATAGAATAGTGGTATTACTTTGTTCACTAACAGGTCATGGAGATTCTTTTTAAATTTTGTTATTTCTGGAATTATTCTAATAGGCCCAGGGATATTATTAAAGATGCGTGACGCTGTACAAAATATACTTTCATACATTAAATGGGCAACTACAGTACTTTCACAGTTTTTATGCCTTGTGACTGGGACTGTAGCTATTGTTGTCTTTGTTTCGACAATTCAAAAGTGCCTGTAACTGGCCTAGTTGAAATAAATGCTTTGATTTTGATTTTTGATTTCTTGCTAGCTACTGTGCGCAATTGGTCCTTACGCCGTATACGAGTGCGGTAATCTAATCATACAACTCAGAATTATTTTTGACAAACACTGCGGTCTCAGATATGTGTTTGATCTTTTTTAAAATGTTTTATTTGAAACATTTGAGGTCGGTTGAGTTATTTGCTTCATTATTTTAATCTATAGGTTGTATCCGTATCTGTATATTTCCCTGCTCTATTCTGTATAACGTGTAAACAAACTACAATTGACTCTACCGCCATAATTGTATAATCCACAGCCTCTTTGAAAATAAGCTAATCAGCCAAAACATCAAGCTGTCGAAATTTTACTTATGATACAATTGCAGTATTTGAATATTTCTTATATTGAAAACTGATATTTGATGATCAACAATATCCAGGCAAATATAAATATTTACCAAACAAATAATTCTACACTGAAATAAACCCAAACCAAGTACTGTTTACAACAAAGAATGAAAACGTCCACGGCCATTGATACAACAGTGGTTGCGTAACATGAATTGGTAATCGTAACAAAAGCAATTGAAGGGTCAACTGATCCACTCGGGCCGACCGATCCGACCGGTGACGAACTGACGCTGATCCACTGCGTTTGTAAGCGTTTCAAACCTGCGTTGCATAAACATCTGTTATACTGGATTGTGAGGAGTTATAATAAGTACTTCTTGAACTTTATTGAAAGACGATAAATAAGAAATTGTAGAAATAAATATTAAGATTTACGTCTCATATAATAATAATTCACTATCATCGTCCTGCATTTGTTACATATTTCTTGGAATCGGCACAACACGTTTGTTTTTTATCTATTCTGCCATTTCATTTCAATTTTTTTTACATTTCAATAAGTCAATGAGCCAAAAAGACTTCTCTTTTCTACACCATCTGCTTCTTTCTTTATATTGATATTGTTTCATACTATGTAGTCTTATTAGTTTTACAATCTTCTGTAGTATAGTGTCCATTGACTTCATTACACTTTTTCATACCTTCATTAGCCTTTTTTGGTTAATTTTTGTTAAAATCGTGGCCAAACGGTATTTTTCTGTGTACGGCTTACGCTACTCGTACTATTCATTCTTTTCATCTTACATTATCTTGTCTCAGATCGTGTGGCCTATATTCTTATTCGAAGATATCTTACTGATTTGTATTCACGAGTTCATGTAACTCAATCAAATTAATTGCTAAGAATATAATGATATCTATTTACTTTATCTTAAGTTATCGCTGGATTATAAATAGTATTCAGTATTATGCCAGTATAAATAGATTCCTTGAATATAACTCGTACAATACGAATGTTCAAGCAAAAAGTTTTATATAATGCTCGATTGTGTTCTGAAGTATAATTAATTACTTTGTACACGATGTGTGCACGTGCGTTATGGGTTACGATCTGTATTATTCCGTTTAAAGGCATGTCCTGCGCACATCGGATATTTCTTGCGCAAATGTTGGCGATGTAATGTTGGACGAATATCGTCTCATCAGTTCCAATACTGTGTATTTATCGTCTCTTCTCATCAGTTCCCATGATATCTACCCGATTTCAGCCACAGCGACTGCATTCGATGGCTTTCTAGGCTGGTCGTCGAGATCTTTGGTGTGCTGCTGTTTCATGTGCTTTCAAGTGCAGCATATCCAACTTTGGCCGAAAAACTCCGAGCACAAAGCGGACATGTCAGAACACCATTGACGACATTGTAGGGTATGGCTGTAGGTGGTCTAGTAATTATAGGAATAGTGGGTTCTCAGATTGCAGATTTTAGAGCCGGGTTTCCGGAGAAGTGCCTCGCTATAGTCTCTTATTGACTAGGTTCTTTTTGGCGTCACGTAGACCATCGAACTGCAAATAATCAATAGAAAGGAGATCTTTACTAAGTAGTGAAGGATGAGCCAAATGAATGCAGATTTATGATAAATTTCCATATTCATACTTTTGATTGCTCTTATTAATTCAGTAGTAATATTTAAGAAAGCTATAATAAAAAGGAAGTTACTCAATCATCAGGTAGATTTAATTGTTAATCTATGCTAATAATTCTGGCATTTATAAAAATCAGTAATCTCTTCTATGATTACGTTATTGACATCTTCGGTCATCGACCTAGTTTGCATAACGTTATTTAATATCGATTCATCCAAAATTAGATACAGAATTATCTTCCTAATAGTATCTTAATCAATTCCTCTACGGTTTAAGTGGTATATCAATTTGTAAAGGTCTTGTTCCTTGTGTGTCTCTTCTAGCAAAAGCCATCAGGGCTGCGTTTCTCATCTTCAGTCTCTACAACTTTGTTCATACTGTGGATCCGCTGCCAAACATTTTTTTTTTGATAGCCTACATTGTGTCGCACTGCTGGGCAAAGGCCTCCCCTTTCTCCCTCCAAACCTCTGCTGCCAAACATAGGCCTTTAAAAAACTATTACTTGAATATGTTCGCGCAAACTCTAAGCCTCATCATTGTTCCAAATATTAGTTGCCAAACATTGAGAAATAACAAAAAATCAATGTTGAGACAGAATGAAAACAACAATCAATGCTGATGACAGTTGAATTAACTGCAGTATAGAATAGGCTCTCAGTATGCAAGGGATCACTCATAAGTTATGACAACCTGTGCCATAGTCACCTTTGACTACAGGAATACAACGAACACTCATTATTTATTTCGAAGCTACTGCTCAATATAATGATATTCTTAGCTTATGGAAGACCATTATCTCATCTACCTTGGATTGGCATAGATAGTCTCATATTTGCCAAAACACGCAACATAATTACAATATTTCTTTTGTTGTCCCTGTAATTATTACAAACATCTTACAAACAATCCAAAATTACTCAAATCGTATTTAAATAGACATAAGATTACGATCGCTAGTCAAATAACGTTCAAATCTTCTACTATCATGTTGTAATGTGTCGAAAACTGAAATGTTACATGTCGCATGCATAATGCACAGTTGCCAAATATCATGACATTATACGGATGTCTATCATTATAATGATAGCGTGATGACATTCAAATACTTAAGTAGTCTAGTTTCGTATAAAACGGGATGAGGAGATGACATTACCGAATCTTTCAGATAATCTTCTTGTTCATGAATTCAGTGACTAGAAGCATAGAAACGCAGTCTTCTAGAAACATAAAAGTTAGCACAAGACACCCTTGAAATATAACGCACGTGATCTACGGAAAAGTTTTTGAAGATTTAAGGGCGCTAAATCAGGGATGAAACTTTGTCATTTCTGTCAATGGGAAATTCCAAACGGTCCACGACTTGTTACGAATATAAAAGACTAGAAAACAAGACGTAAGGCCTTTCGGAAGCGTTTGTCTGCACTAGCTTTTTTCTTTCTTTTGTAGACAAAAGTTGATTGATCATTAAACTCAATCATCTAGCATTAGTTTTAAAACCCGCACTTAACTCTTGACTGTCCTAGGTGACATATAAGCTTCATAAATTTTAATGACAATTTCAATGTACTGACAGATTACCATGCGTAAAGCGACATTCTTATTCTTACCTACTAAGAACGAAGGAATGGACTTCAGAAATACATCTACTGAAAAAACATATGTATACCACCAAACACACAGATCACAAAAACATGAAAACAAACATCGGAAAAAACCCGAACAAAAATGATGACATGGCAAAACAAATGAAAAACAAACAATTGACAGACGCTATCCATTCGTTCCATGAACCATTAAATTACTTACAGCTACATACATTGTCGATTTCAACATGCAGGCATAAAACTACACTACGATTGAAAACCAAATAGAACTGCGTTTCTGCATGCACTTGTGTCAATAGACAAACACACGTGACACGAAATAGATAAATACAGAAGGTGCACTAGCCACTGGTAGATATCAAAAGTCTTGAAATTACACACATCAACAACAAAATCAGACCAAAAAGCAACGAAATCACTAGAATAGAAATACATCACAAACAGGCTGTAAATATAAAGGGATCTTGTCCGTCTTCTGAACATCAACATTATAACAGCAAACCCGAGACTGACAGATCAGGACGTGGAAGGTTTTTAAAGCACTTGTAAAAAAAAGAAACAATATTTCCAATCACTCTTCTTCTTATGTCACCTCGGGCAATTTTGCAACATACAAATAGCATATATTTTGGTCATAAATTGGTCAGTCAGCAGGATCATAGCGAAGCCTACTGCCGAAGAGGAACGTACGTAAATACCGCCTTGGAGAGGCTCTCGAAGTCTCGACTGATACAGAAGAATTTTTGGGCATTCGAACAGATTTGATTGCACAGAGTTTCGCGAGTTTTTAGGTGTGCCTTTTTTAAATAATGATTTGTGACTGATAGGCCTTCTTTATTTGTTTACTCAACGTCGATACTAGGGTAGGTAATTTGGAAAAACACGGGACTAATAACAACTATCGCTCACGAATACGTTGCGACTCTTATAGGGTTGTCACAGACAGAAATATTAAGATTTTACTATTTTGTCTGCAATTTTAATAGTGCTTTTATGGAAGCCTGTTCAACCATTTTAGCTATCTAGTTGTGTGAGTCATGATTTGTTTGAGGAATTCTGCTGAATGTTATAGGAACAGACGCCAGCTCATCAAGCTACTACAACCTGTCAAATTTCTTTAATAGATTTTCTACTTTATCGCTATAGCATTAGGCTCAAGGTTGATTGGGAAATTTGACAGTTTCGGATAGTTTGATGTACTGGCGTCTGTGCATCAGTCACTATTAATTTTATGAGTGTGTTCATGCGTAGCTATGACGGCTAACTAATGGGATGTATGCAACACGTTTTCAGCCTTTTCTTCAGTAACTGAAGATACTATTGAAAATTGAATTTCATGTAGCTGTACAGCTTAATCAGCGTGTAATGTTCCCACTGCTGGGACACAGGCCTCCTCTCTTTGGGAAGAATTAGGCTGTAACACACCGCACGGGTCAACTGCGAGTTAATGGAGATGTTGGTAATCCTCTTCCCCTTCTTTAAATATTGGAGGATCTTGGATGGCTACATAATAACAGCCGTTCGGGTCGATCTTTAGGTTAAGCCGTGCTTGCCTAGGTTGGTCCATGGACAGATGACCCCCCATTACATACCGACTCTCCTACATGCCTCGGAAAGCACGTTAAGCCGTTGGTTCCGACTGTCATTTCGTAGATCTTTGACAGTCGTTACAGGTAACAGGTAGTCAGTGGCTCGAAAATCTCACAACCAGTCCTCCCAAGGGGTATGCGTATTACCCAGTACTAACTGGGTTGTGGCGGTCAGATAGGCTTGTAAAATACTGGTATTCAGCTGCATTAGACTTGGAGCCGCCCCAACATAGTTAGGAAAAGGCTAGGCAGATGATTCTTCAAATATTTAGCATAAGAACACTCATCCTATAATTTCCCTATAGCTGGAAAACTAGCCTCTCTGTGAGAGGCAGTGTGCCATGCTCCACCACACGGATCCAGTGCGGATCGGTAGAATATACTCTAGCATACCTTCACACAATCGTGCGTGCATTCCTCAAACAAATTATCACAAGGAAGAGAAACAAGTATGACAATAAATCATTTATCGGCAGTCGACAGCCCTGCCGTGTGATGAAGAGCGTGGGTCTCGGTCCAGCGCACCGCTTTACGCTTTCTCCAGCGCAGCCATTCCTCGCTAGCTCTGCACGACATGTGTGCATACGATGTCACGTGCTGCTTCGTGGAGATCGTACAATGGCCAGGATTCTGGTGAACGCAAGTAGCTTGAACAAGAGCTGTTTCTTTTTCGCACTACCAGACCAGATCTTTCAAATTCATTTTCATATTAGGTATGTGCGCGTTCGTCTACTGTTTCAATGATCGATCGATGATGACAAATGCATATGTTTATGTGTTTTATGTTTACATACTGACACTAGAAGTAACTAAAATTCACTTGCGACTGAAAGTAGTGGGAGGGATGAACGAAGATGTTGTTAAAAAAAACAGAATCTTCTACACATTACGAATGACAATCTTATCAGAGACGTTTAGTAAAGGAAGAAGGATGGCATGTCATATCAGTTTTCTCAATACATTAGGGTGTGAAGATGGCAGTCTTTCCGTGTTAAAGATTATTTAACGCTTCTGCATCTTATTAAATTGTAAGGCACCGTTAGTTACTAAACCAGACATGAGTGTAACACAACTTAGCTGTCTGTTCTTTGAATTTAAGTATTGTTATGAATATTACCTTTCTTCTAGTCTAGCCCTCCACACGCATTCTGTAACAAACAAAAAATAAATATTAATAACAAAATAAAGTTTTTCTGCTTCATATATTTACGGCTGAAAATCTAAATGACCAACACGCAATTCAACTGAAAAGGTGCTTACCCTTAATTTACTTTCAAGTGTAACAAGCTTCATGAAAAATGGCGCGAACGAATAATAATACAAATACATCACATGCCTAAACCCGACAATTATTACCACCACCTTATTCGATGATCGCGTGTGCCAACAAAGTCAACAAACGGGACATGTACCCTGTGATCAACCATTATGAACTGACCTTATCCCTTCAAAAACTATAGGCATTCATAGGTCATATGAAAATGGATGATCGTCACTACACCTATAATAGGAGTTTAACCACTATGACCTACATGATAAGGGGTATTTTACTATGTAATGTGTGTGTAAAGGTTTTGACAGACAAAGGGGTGGACATCAAAGGTGATCGACCTATTTTTACACGATCGGCCGGTCAACGGCATTGAGCTATGGTCAATTAAAAAGCATTACTTTTTATGAGGAGATTCGAGGCGGATATTGGATAGATAAATGTAGGAGATTGTGAGTTTTACATGCGATCATTGCTTATTTTCCAGTTTAGTAATATTGAGTTTCATATCAATAAGCATAACTAACTCAAACATAGAATATTAAAGTGTGAAAACCTTGGGAATGAAGATTTTCTTGTCGGTATCACTTTTAATTTTCTATTTTCATCTTAACTTAAGAAAATCTTGCTCAGACTTCTAACATGCTAACCATAACACACCGGTATTTATAAGTCAAAGTACCAGGCCTTCAGAAACTGCAAGAGCTTACACAACAACCCACCAGACAGGCTAGTTGGGCAATCCCGGCTGTAATTAGGAGCAAAGCACTGTCGATGTTTACTAGCCCCAACAACCGGTGCAAAATACTTGTTAGATTATTCTATGTTGTGGTAAAGGAACTAAAATATTGACAGTCTAAAGGCGCGTCTAAACGGGCTATATTTTACGACAATTTGTGGCTGCAATTATTTGCAAACATTGCCCAGCCATCAAAAAAACATTTTAGTGCATTTTATGGCTGAGCAATCAATTGCAGGCAACTTGTTGCAATATGGCTGCAATAGTATGGCCTTTGATTCAGAACCCTTTACACACACACGCCGGCTACACATAAAAACATTTTGACATACCAAAAAATATGTGGCTATAATGCCGGGCCATCCTTAAAATATTGCATAGTGTGGCTGGTATTGCTAGCAATGTTGCCGGCCACAGGATTGCAGCCACAAATTGTCGTAAAATATAGCCCGTTTAGACGCGCCTTTAGGAAAACAAAAGAAAATACTGTCTTGGAAAGCTGTACAAGGTTAAAAATGACAACCAGATTTTCATTTACTTTCGAACGAAACTCAATCGCACCTCTTCTGCAGAAATCATATAACCAAAATAATTCAAATCCTGAATCATCAGAATAAATGAGATGAAAGCATGATGAAACAGTACTATTAATACTAACGGGATATTTACCATGTTTACTGTTTGTTATGAGTGTTACAGTTAAGAAAAAAAATAGAATCGAACAGATTTCAACTGCAGTCGTCCCTCCAATATTTTCTTCCCATGTGCCCATTTGCCCATTACTTTTACCAAGCGAACAGAATAGAATAGGAGTTCTCAATTCAATTACAGTGTTCTTCCAAGAATGTTTGCGTTCCATTATCAAATCACAAGTACCGAAGTTCATCTAGCTAGAGTACCATCCTCGGGTGTTTCCGTGGCTCAGTTGCAAAACTTTACAAATGGCGTCTTCGTGCGCAATCGACTCTTGGCTTCACGTTCACTGACGCTCAGCTTGCTTAACTGATCTCAGATACCAATACCTATTATTATGTTTAGGATCATTTAGTAGGTACGTATTGTTTGTTTGGGCGTGTATTTCTCACGATGTTTTCTTTATTGTAACCGTATGCAGGTATTTAACTACATGGTAACAATACAATAATAGTACAAAAACTGTATAATTTAGCGTAGGTAGATAGATACGGCCAAATCTGAAACTTCAAGCGACAGAGTCAAAGGAACCAACTTCATAAATTTTAGAGTTTTAGATTTAAGCTACATTCTATACGCAGTAAAAATAATAAATATTTTTACTGCGGAAAAGTTATGAAAAGGTCAACATAATAAAAAGGTGCAGCCAGATCATAATTTTCAAACAACAGTAACACAAAGAAACTGTCAAAAGTACTAGCACTGCAGAAGAGAACGGAAGCTCGCTCACTGTAGGTACCCGGAATCATGGAAGGTCGGCGGCTTCGTGCCTTGCTTGCGAGACCGCGAGAGTATATTTATCAAGTCTACCTGTAGACAACTACCAAGAGTCACAATCGTAAGATCTTACATAGAAACCATTGTGCTCATTGGATTCTTATCAGCTAAAGAAGTAACAGGCAAAATAAGATCCATTATTATTCCGCATTAAGGATAGATAAAGTACCAATCACTGGCCTGAATTTGAAGAAGGGCTTATCTACGAACATGTCAGGCTCTTTACTGTTTCCTTGTGCGAACTAAATTGAGGAAGGAAAATTACTAAATGTTGGGGTAGGTCACCAAGACTGCCTATTTTATAAAACCTTACCTACGGAATATAAACGGACACCATTAGGACCACTTGCACCTATGAATCACTAGGATAACAGAGACAGAATGACGGTTGTAAAATGTTTAGCACTAAACGCATTTACTGATTAATATGCAAGTGGGCCTAAATCAATGGGTCTTTGACAAAAGGTTTCACCACACAACGTTCAAAACAGGTGACATTTTACTTGCTAGTCATTAACCAAGATGTAGTTAACTAAAGGTGAAGAAAAGTCGACGCTATTCTGAGTCACTCACCTTAAACAGGTTCAATTCATTTTGTGACTCACTTTCAAAGATATGGTTGCACAGAATGCAAGAGATACTTTTATGTAATTCCTTGTAACATGGGCACGTCAAATCTGTGCCAGCCAATTATGGTCCAGTACAGAATAGGTACATGACAAGGTGACTCACAAATAAACCACGTCAGTCCAATCTCCAAACAACATTTGACCCACCGATGATTGCATTTCGAATGTCAAACGAAATTGATTAGCTTTTATAGTGCAATATGGTTCTTGTGTCTCTTGACAGGAGAGCAATGCTGGGAATACCAAATATTTTTTCAAAGAGTAAGTAACCATGGTGTTTTTTGCCGGTTCTTCTCCATAGGAAACGACCAGCCCCACGGGTGCAGTTGCACCTATCTAAGTGCCCATGTAGGTTCAACTATACAAATAAATAAAATTGAAGTGTCTGTTTGTCATTTCAAAATAACAGCTTTTTACTGAATGCATATGAAAATATATACGGCGCACAAAAACACATTTATTTCAGGTTATGTCTGCCTGTCTATCTGATTGTTCTGACTAATCTCCGAAATGGTTGGACCGATTTTGACAGGACATTTACTAACAGACAGCTGATGTTATAAGGACTAACATAGGCTACTTTTATTTTAGAAAAATAATTAGAATTCCTTGCAAAACAATGAAAATCCTGTCAATAATGTCATGTAAAGTAACGCCTGATTTTGTTATTTATCTGTCTTTGTATGTTTGTGGGGGTAATATAGGGTGTAATCTTCGGAAGTACTGAACCGATTCCGAAAATTATTTTACTAATGGGAACCTCCGTTATCCCAAAGTGGCATATGCTATATTTAAAACGTTCCCGTGGGATATTTTCCGACCACAACGTTTGAGAAACCGCGAAAAAAGCTAGTTTTGAATTTGTTCGTCATATTTTTCTTTGAGCAAGAGGTTCCAACCAAGAGTCAGGATCTGAGCCCGGTTGATGATATACATAACTAACGAAATATGGATGTACTATAAGTTCACACAAGTTCGGATATTGCAGGCATGATATTATTATGTTAATTAGTTAAAAAAAACGGAGTCTTACCCGTTTTTTACCTTACTTACTTACAACCTTTTTTTTTCATTTTTTTTTTATCGTGGTAAAATCATCAAATGAGTCCTCCCACCCAGGGCAGAGTGGGAGGGACTGTCAGACTTGTACTGACTAAAATCCACGGTGTAACTTAATACAACCTTTGTCACAAATAAAACCTAAATGATTTACGCTATCAATAGATCCCAATGATAAATAGACCTACAGCTTCAATTTAAACAAACGGCAACAATAGTTTCTCCCCAGACAATATTAAATCACAGCAGTAGTATATTCACGTAGATAGTACTCGTAATGTAATGTCAGTGGGTCAAGTTTGACATTTATATTCCGATCTCTCCTTATAAGTCATCATAACTTAGCTGTGTGCAGATAGGATTTGTGGCCATTTAAATCATGGACATAAAATGCATGAACTAAGTGCATTTATATTAAGAGCACAGTATGTATTTATAAGATTAATGTTTTTTAAATACGGGGTGGAGGGTACACCGACGTGAAAACGGCTACCATGTATTCAGTACATCATTCTGAGCCCCCCTACATAGAAATTTTTCATCGGTTATTAAAAAAAAATCTGCTGTTTCCTACAAAAGTGTACACCTATACGGTCAAAATATAAGGAACAGCTGAATTTTTTAAGTCAGATAGGCAATCGCGCCATGTAAAATACTGGTAGTTAGCTGCGTCAGGTTAGACTGGAAGCCAACCTTAACATACATAGTTGGGAAAAGGTTAGGCAGATGATGATGATGACTCATGTATTTTTTATTTTTGCAGAAATGGGTTCTCATTTAGAACCCATTTCTGCACGCAAAATACGCGCTTTGGACGTGGAATTGCGGACGCCAGCCCGTTATACAATACTATATACAATATTATATAATACAATACAAATGAAAAGCCAAAGAAAACCAGCCTTCTTAGTTACACAATAAAACCGTGGCTGAAAGAAAAACAGGAAAGTAAAAAAAAAAAATTGCTCATATTAAACAGTGTGGAGCCAAATTGTCATAAACCCTGCCGGAGCATATCTGATTTTTATTTTCGCCATCATTTTCTCGTAGTTACTCCTTGACATAAAAACCACACAGCAACAATTTCAATAACAAAAAAGAAGTGATTCAAAAAAAATCCTCATTAAATAAAAATCTATTTAAAATTCAAAGGAATATTCCTAAAAACTAAGCTCACTTGACTGTTAACAAGCGTCAAATATTATGAACGTGCAAATACATTTCCTTATGAGATTACAACCTTGGAAGTTTTTGCTCTTCGACCGCTCAGATAGATGTTATATAAAATTTATCGGCTGACTTGACTGCTCCGTTTACTATTTAAATTGATTTGACGTACAGAATGTATCTGAACATATGGACATGACAACAAGATGAGTTCTCAAGATGGATTTCCAAAATAAGTTTCATAAACTGAAACTTTAGAAAAAAAAGATGAAATGGAGCTTATTGCAAGGGTATTAGAAAATTTAGGACAAACTGAAAACGAATCACATTGAGGAACTTGAGCCGCTCCCTGTATGTTTTAAATAAGAAGACAGGTCTTGTGATTTTTGCAAAACTATACTATTTTGCATGTAAAATTCTTCTTGATTTTGGTTCTCTCATTAACTCAGTAACACAAAAGGTGTTAAAAAATGAGATAATTTTACAAAAATCACAATACTTGTCTTCTCATTTATTTTGTCATCGATATTTTCCTATTCTTGCTTTAACACTAAATAAACCTAAAGTCAGGTAGGCCGTCAGGTAGGTCTGGCAACTTGGTTCACCTTGTGGAAGCTACAAAATTGGTTAGCTATTGCTAAACTCTATACTTGCCAGACTGGATGTGAAACAAGGCATATTTACAATTAACGACAACAGACCTTCGCACACTGAAAACGATCTCGAACATGCTAGTTTTTTCAATGCTTTGCTTAGTGTTGGAAAATGATTACTGAATCGAATTTAAAAATGAAAAAAAAATTGAAGAAAACAATTATAATTTATTTATAGTGAAGGAGCTCATGATAAAAGCTGACTATGTGGAGCAAAGATAATCGCAGGGTAGTTAGCAGCAGAAAAATTAGATTGGCCTAGGTACAACGGCGTAAAATTGGAGAAGCCTTTATGTCCAGCAGCTGATAATGATGAAGAAACTGACAGCAATACAAAAATAAGCAACAACTAAAAACAAGAAGAACTACTATTAAAATTAAACAACTAAGGAAAGTGGCAGCAACCTTGTCCTTACTCCCGAAGCAAGGATACCACCAAGTGTGACTATGAGTCACAGCTCAACATCGCAGTAACCGATCGAGCGTGAACCGGTCGTAATATCACTTATGTCCAGCTTCGCACTTACTCCTGTAGTATAGTCCGGGTGTACCATAGGACAGCAATGTTTAAGTCCCGTGTAATTGAAGGCTGGCCTTTTGACATCAACCGGGTGCAAATCACAACCCTGGCCTGTAGCCTGCTATTGAGAAACTCTAGATGAAAAATCCAATAACTCTTGGCCTGACCTGGGAATCGAATCGAAAACAGTAGCGATTGTAACTACTAGACCAGTGGTTCCTAACCTTTTCGATCTTGTCACCCCAAGACTTAGCTAGAGAATCTGATTTACCCCTCCCGCTCTCCCTCATGTTGACCAATGAACACAAAACAAAACAACACACATAAATACAAATTGACTGTCTACGTAGAGCATCTGGATATATGTTTTGTCTTTGACTTTTGAGTAAAACTCTGATTCTTTTTGTGTTCTCTGGTTTTCCAAAAACAATCCTATTTCTTCACGAAGTTCATAAACTCAGTTTATTCATTACCATTATTTATTTATCTTTATATATTACCAGCTTTACATACCTACCTTTTAATACCAGTTTTACCCCCGCAGGGGTAATTACCCCCAGGTTAGGAACCGTGGTACTAGACCAATTAGACATGACCTTTAATTATAATTCCGTCGTAAAAGGTTGCATCGGAAACCTTATGCATGATGAGACATCTTTGTCTGACTGTATGTCACGGCCGTTTCTCTCAGTTGCATTTATTGTTTTTCACAGTGTCTTATTACTTTTTGCGTTTGTTGTTTTGCAAACTTTTTGCATTTAGCGTTGAATTCAAGAACCATAATAGTGTTTAAATGACGTAAATAGCACTGGAATGATAAAAGTTGTTCTCCGTAAAAGATTATATATTTGCTGCATTGACACAAGATATATTATGTATTTGGTATTTATAAAGAACAATGGCGGTAACTGAAAAGCCTATTACGAATATACAACGAGAAAAAAACTGCTGGGCAAATAGACGATATTTAAAAAAATAACAATACTAACTAGAAAAAGTTTAAAGTAAAATACAATGACTCATTCTATATTGTATTTTTGTTAAATAACAAAACTGACCTGAAGCAATTACTTTAAAATAAATTCGATTTTGCCTGTCGACCTAGAACAAATAGTAAAACACCAATTGGGGCGCACTTTTGAAGAAATCAATAAAATACGTAGTTTGGATCGCAGCCTTCGATTTAATCTCACAAGGAAAATTCAGTTTTTTCTTACTATAAATAACCGTGACATGATTTATTTGATGATGCCGTATAAAAGCCAATTAATACACTTAATCTTGATTTCTTAGATGATAAAGTGATAGTTAAAATCAAGATTAAAATCTATTAATCGGAATGTGATTATCAACTTGACGAATTTGTAAAACTGGTAAAACAGTTAACAGGAAAAACTATATTCGTTGCAGAGATACAACAAATATGCCAAACGAAGTAGGAGCTCTTGTGAAATCGTTGAATCAACATTACTAGTTAACAGCGTTAAGGAGTTTTTTGACGCCATTTTTTTAGTTTACTGTTAAATTAGTTACCTTAGGTTATTTTAATTTATAAATGTATATAATATTGTATTAATTAATTAAATTAATCTGAAGGTTCAAAATTAAATTCTTTCAAGATTTTCAGTCGCCAAAAATTAAACCAACGGAGTGTGGTATAGACTTTCAATAGTTTTACAAGTTCTCGTGGGCTTGCCAAAATTACTGAAATGTATTAAAATTACCTCTAATTGTGTTTCTCTCTATATAAGGTCTATTTTTTCATACACAAAATATTTTAAGGGTAACTTCTATAAGTCGTAAAGTCGCCATAGCAACGAAAAAAAAAAATATCTGAGTGTTTTTTTTTACGAAATTATTATAATTCTAAAATTTTCTGAGACTTTTTGCATAAAACCTTTACTCCCATATTCTAACAATGACAGTAGGTAAATACGACGTAGTAAACTAGCGTAATGGATGTTCAAAAATAAGGAGCTTATTATTTATTTTGTAGGTCAAGTAATTTTAAATTATTTACTTTTGTAAAAATATGTTCTGATTAAAAAAACCCTTGATATGGCTTCGTTACAGCCGTTAGATGATTCCCTGAAAATATTTCGTGTATGAATAGTTAGACCTTATATAGTCAGAAGCTCTTGCCTCGAAGTTTCTAAAAAGTTCTCTCTGCATAAAAACAAAAACTTAAGAATTTCCATCGTACATCAGTAATCTTTTATGATCATAAATGCATCGATGAAATAACGATTGAAACATAAAAATTCCACACCTTAAGTGGAATCAATCATAATTATTATTTTCTCTAGCTGTACTTTTGTTATTTAATAATTCATAGATTTTAGTCGGGCATTCCACCAATTTGTGATACAATATCGTTTATTTGGAACTTCTTTATCGACGATATCGCGGCAGTACTTGCAGGTATGTACATGTACCTCTGCCTGACCCATCAGGAATTACTGTTATGATTGTTACGCATATCGACGATTGTACATCGATTCGCCACCAGCGCTGTGCTGTGGGCCCCCCATAGCACAGCATCATGGTGAGTGGTACCCTGCTTGTCGCAGTCACGACGTGCAAGCTGTTAACTTTTTTTTGTTCCTTCCTGTGTTGTGTTTATAAATATTTGTTATGCGTTGTATGTTTATTTATTGTTTTTTTTTTGTCATTATGTATGCACGTCATTTCCCTCCGACAGATAAATATTTTGTTTTTCTTTTTTCTATTTGTATACTAACGCCGAATCAATTTAACAATAGGTATCGAAATAACTGTTGAATCTAAAACATAATACGTAATATATTTTCAAGAATAATCATTTTCATTTTCATTAGACAGATACATAGAATATACTTTATCGGACGCCTCAATGACAATACTGCTAATACCATTTTTCACATTTTCACAAAACCTCAAAAAAACTACGAAAATAAGCTATCAATCAATCAGACCACAAAAAGGTGTTACCAATTATACAATAAGAAACCGCTTATGACCGTCATATAAATCAACTGAATCAGTTACTCAATTCGGGTGCGCGCGCGCAGGTTTTATAATACACAGAAGAAAACGCACGCGCGTCTTAGCGTGCAGAGAGAGAAATCATCGGAGCTATGCATATTTATAGTCTATGGCTTTCTCCCTCTAGTATTTGATTTGCTCACACAAAATAATGTAATACTGTATTACTATTTTAATTTGATGATGATCATATCTAATTGGTTTGTTAATGTTCTTTTATTTCCGATGATACCGTGATAACCAAACTTTCTACGAAATTAATTTGCGTGGGAGGTAAATCACCTGTCTGAAAATATCCGTTATAGGTTTTTATGGAATGTTCGTCAATAAAAAGGTAACATTTCATGTGTCTATGATGTCCATAATACAATAGAAGTCGACAGCTATGCTGTAAAAAACTCGTAAAAAGACAATGTAACAGGCCGTTACAGTAATTTTGAGGGGCTCTTAAATCCAAAGTAACAATAACCTATTATTTTTAAGATTTGAGGTATTCATCTTTATAATTATTTCATCTGTAAACCGCCCCTGGCGCCCAACCATCGACACATCCCTCCAAACTCATGCCAACACGTTTGTTTTTCCCAGAAGTCCTGATTTTCACTCAAAACACAAATCAAATGAATATAAAACCGAGCCATTGTCATACATTTCGAGAAAACAAGTACCAAAGTTATGATTAACGGTGAACAACGCAATGTAACCTTGGTCACCGCTCTCCGCCAAACTGACCATGAAATTAAAACGTTGCTAAAATTATGTTTTGTTTACCTTTGTACCTCTGGGACACTGGACTTCTCCAAGCAATTGTTGAACATTTTTATATTTGAGAGTGAACTAAGTGAACTTTGCGCAATTTTGACATCGTGGCCATAGGTTACTGATGAAGAAACTGACCAAATTGTGCCGGTGATTTGGTATGCTTGTTACAAAATTTCCGTTCGGTATTTTTAAGTAGGGAAATCCGAGTGGACAGTTGTTAAATGTTTTCGAAGAGTAGATATAATAATTTAATGAGGGTTAAGATCGATTTCGTTCCGACACTGCCATGGAATGAGAACCTGCTGAAAAAAACAGAAGAGAATGAATAAAAGCAAGCAAAAACTGAAGTTAATAAAATGATTACTAAAATCTTTACCATGCTAAACTCATTTTTAACAACTACTAAAAACTAATAATGTAATTATTATTTTTCTATTTCCAAAAACATTTTGATTAGATCGTCTGCAAGTACCAGGATGTCATAAAACGCAACAGCATTTCGAAATACTCTAACGACTTTGTATCCCTCAATAAAAACCCAGGTTCATTCGCTTTGGCCCCGTGACCAATGAGGCAACAATGTTGTCATTGCATAGGTGATTGCTGTTGAGTAACTTATAATAAATTGGGAGACTTATTACGCGTAATACTTTAACGCTATTATATTTTTGGACGCTGTGTTATTTGGACACAAAGAAGTGTCAACAAGCAATTATTTGTATACGAAGAATAATATTGCAAACGAAGTCAATTTAATGTAAGCAAGTATTGCAAGGTATTGCTCATCGATCTATGCTTGAAAGTATACTGAAATACTACATTATGAGATTTTCTGTAACAACTTTGGACATGGAGTTGCGGGCACCAACCAGCCTACAAAGCAATACTCGTTATGGACTAGACGTCTAGTTAGATAAATTGATATGAATAAAAAACCAAAAATGTTTTTTTTTTTTTTAATAGAACTCCGGGAAACTTACGACAAAAGTTCGGGTAGTAACTTTGATCAATTTTGATTTTATTTAGAGGGGTCTAGCCTTTTAAAACAACGAGACATTCTATTTTCCAACTACCAGGATAGCATAACTGTCCAAAAGATGGACCGACAAAACTATTCATTCCCAAGCGACGCCAATTTTCTTATACCATACGTATAACATTACCGCACAAAGTTACAGCATATTGCATTAGAAAACATGGACAGTGATCACCGTAATCTATATAACGAGCTTTCCCAATAATGTTGTCGTGTAATAAAGAGTTAGTGAAAACGTCATTAGGCCTTATACAGTCTGCTTTTACTTTCAATGGGTATGGATGAGGGGTTGATTGCCTCGTCGGACTATTGGTCGCAAAAGCGACTGCTGAGCATGAGGTCCTGGGTTCGATTCCCGGGTCAGGCAAAGGTTTTTTGGGTTTTCTCATCAGGAATTTCTCAGCAGCCACGGAGTCTGAATCTGCCCCCGGTTGATGACAATAAGCTCGCTCCCATTACACGGGACTTAAACATAACTGGCGACAAGTGGGTGTAGATACTATTAGGATTACAGGCGTGATGTTATGATGTAGATGAGGGACTAACAACTTTGTAATTTAAGATGAGTTGTATCATGTCTACATTGAATAAGATTTGCTTAGATAATGCATAATATGTGGCGTGTATGATACTGGTTGCACTTAAAATCCCAAAGGCCCTGCGCACACGCACGTTTATACAGGATATTGCGCACTCAAGGCCGGCTTCAATTTTCCACCCTGTATAATTTTCGTGAGGTTTTCTGATTATAAAATTAAATACGAATTCAACATTTGCCTTTAATTAGTGTCCATACCTTTTATTTTTATTCCAATTTAATTGATGTTTTTTTTTTTTTTTAATTATCCTGTAATTTAATTTAACTTATTGACATTTTAAATTCAATGTAAACTTTGTGAACTTTAATTTTGTTATTATCATAATTATATTTCCATTTTAATTTTTATTATTGATTATACAAGTGCTGTGCACACCTATAAGTGACGAATTCACCGCAAAGCTGTTGAAATAGAATATATTTAATGTAATGATATAGTGAATAAGTCGTTGGTGTGTCAATAAATAAATAAATAAATACCTAATTTCGTAAACGATTATAAGCCTTTTTGGCTATCATTCAATTCTAGAGTTACAAAATACTCATACTACCCTCATTCAAAAGTGTTAGACTCACAGTCATCTGCACGTGTCCCTGATCCTATTCAAGCTGTGGTCCTATAGTATAGTCTACAGTCATAAGCCAATCGACCATTTACAGTACATGTACCATTTGACCGTCTGTCACCGTTCTATAAATACCGGCCGTATGCGCAGGCGCACGCAGCTCGACACCGCCTGACCTTTGTGTCAAATTCATTCAGTATTGTACTGACATGCTTGCCTCGCGAGAGGCAGGTAATGCGTCGAGTGCGAGGTCTTTATTTGTGAGGCTTTAAGCCCTTTTATGATGAGCAGAGGCTTTTAAGGCTCTTGGTTGTATTTAACGAAGATAGCTTAAGGATATTTGAAAGCGCAGTTGTAGTTTTTCTGCCGTTTATGACAATGTAAAAAGAAGATCATACATACAGCATTAGGTAGTCAGTGACCAGAAAGTCTGACAACCAGTCTTAGCAAGGGGTATCGTACTACCCAATACTAAGTATACTAACTGGATTGTGGAGCTCAGATACGCAACCGCTCCCTGTAAAATACTGATATTCAGCTGCATCCGGTTAGACTGGAAGCCGACCCCAACATAATTTGGAAAAGGTAGGCAGATGGCAGACTTTTTGGGCCACTGACTACCTGTAACGACTGTCAAAGATCTACAAATGACAGCCAGGACCAACGGCTTAACATGCTTTCCGAGGCACGGAGGAAACTCGGAATGTGGTGGGTGGTCACCCATCGACAGACCAACCTAGGCAAGCACGGCTTAACCTAGCCATCAGCTCCTCGAACTTGGCTCGAATCATTGCTTCTTTAATTGCAACTCATTCTCTCATTGAGGAGTTAATGAATTAAGCTTAATAATACTAATTTATCCTTTCTTTGCTAAGACAATCGTTTAAGATTAACACGTCACAATAACAATTCCTATGATGAAACCTCATTTAATTATGAACTTTACCACCTGAATCATAAAGTTCGTTTTAGTATCAAGAAGAAGTTGTTTATATGTCATTTAGTTTTTGCTTCAGATAAGCAAAAAGTGCGGTTCCCAGGTCTATTGTGTAAAGTATATCAAGGCGTTTAGTAGACCAATTACGAACAAGAATAGCATTCGCCAATGACAAATTTAGCAATACGTAATACAGTCTTTTGTACATTTAAATAGATTATTTATTTATTTATTTATTTACACTTCAAGCACAAAAGCACATAGGCGGACTTAATGCCAAAGGCATTTTCTACCAGTCAACCTTTGGGTGATGCAGAGACAAACAGTGGTAGGTGTATCTGAAAATAGATTAATGAACTCCTTGGAACTGTGACTTGGTTATATGTGCTTTATTTGATATAAAATCTTGGTATTTAACCTCAAATCATTATATACATTTAGCTCTCAACGTATTTCATTTACATATAAACCCGTTTTTGTCAATCATCATCTCGTTAGTATAGACGTCGGAAGCGTGACTGCCAGTGGCGAAGGTTCCCTACAACTCGATTCCTACCGGATTCCCTTTGAAAAATGGCACAGTCGGTGTTCTATATACAAATAATATTATCACATTAAAGATATGAACTCCGGCTTACCTCTTACAAAAATTGACCCTTCGCTACTGGTGACTGCTCTCAATAGCAGCCACGGTGTCGACGCGGCAGTTAAAGCTAAACGTAAGTATTTAAAACATCACTCTACCTACCCCCATCATCATCAAACGATTAATATTGACAGAAATAAAACAATGTTTTGAATCCGTTTAGGTTAATGCGTTTAGTGAATTGTGGTGCAAGTCGGCCCAAGTAAATATAAATTAAGTAAATAAAGCGACAGTGTTACAATTTCGCGGAAGTAAAAGTGGAAACGCTCAGGGTTAGTAACGGTCGTAGGTTACAGGTTAACTACCATAACTTGGTGGTGTAATTACTTCTGCCTGGATTTACATTTCCTACCTGTAATATTAACTACAGTATTTATGTCTCGTCGTGGGTGAATAATAGAAGCCGCTCGGGCCGATTTTCAGGCGGTTGTTGATGCCTAGGTTGGTCCGTGGATCGGTGACCACCCGTTACATACCGAGCTTCCTCCGTGTCTCGGAAAGCACGTTAAATTGTAGATCTTTGACAGTCGTTAAGTATATAGTCAGTGGCTCAAAAGTCTGACAACCAGTCCTATCAAGGGGTATCATATTACCCATTACTAACTGGGTTGTGAAGGTCAGATAGGCGGTCGCTCCATGTAAAATACTGGTATTCGGCTGCATAGGATTAGACTGGAAGCCGACCCCAACACAGATTCAGATTCAGATTCATTTATTTGCTTGAAATATGGTATTTTACAGATTTTACAACACACACACGGGTACACAATAGTTCAGCATATTCCGCCTACTTATTTCGGCATGCAAATTTTGTGACAAAATGATTAATTCGCAATGTCAAAAAAACAAAAAAAGTACTAAATCAAGAATTGTCTACATAAAATATCAAATTATAAATGCAAAAAAAAAAAACACACAGTTGGGCAAAGGCTAGGTTTATGATCTCAATTTGTCTTCAAATATACAAGGTGTAAATGGACCCTTTCCGAAGGCTTCGACCAAGTATTCTGAACATCAAACTCATTATCTCTACACAAAAATTTTTGCAGGGTGCAAAATCACTGTTTACGGTAGGAATCATGTAACGCACCCAAAACAGTGTGCTGATGGATGCATTGAATCGTGCAGAGGATCTAAAGTAAAGTTATACGTTAAAAGAAAACTCGTGAAAAAATTGGAACTGACCTCCAATATGTCCGTAACTAGAAGGTTCCCCCGTATGATCTAGAACAAAAAAAATCGCAATGATGGGGAGAACAAGTGCCTTTCGGCTTCGTGAAGGGTCTTTTTACACCCATTATTCTAAGCTTAAGGCCTCTTTGAACATCTTAAAACATAATCTTAAACTGGCATCGAGGTGCAAGCAGGTTAATATGATGCACTATTAATTTTTAAATAAAGAGTGTCTTCTAAGGGTCCACAGGATGATTATTAATACTTTTCTACTTACGTTTCACCAGAAATGTAGATCGTAGATGTAACATTTAAAAATATGTTCCGAACTTACTCATTTCATAAAGTCAATGATCTTAAGATTTTATCTACTGAAAAGTAAAAGTATATCCTTAAAATTAACATCAATGGTTTCCTGTGCGGATTTGAATTCGTGCATAAAAATTATGATGTTACATAAACAAACACTTTTACTCCAAAAACGTAAAGCACTACTAAAAAAAAACATCCGTCACACGTAATTAAATGAAATAGTATTTTTTCTGACAAGGAAAAGATAAATTAATACTATACTTGTTAAAAAGTTACACCATACCGTCATAAGTAGTAGATATTTGTGGGTCGCAGATTCACTAACCAAGGAATTCCCAAAGAACAAGTTTAGCTTACTCAAAATATTACTCAAGTTTACCTGTTAACATGTAAGAGCTTTTTTTTTTTAACGTGGTAAAATCATCAAATGAGTTCTCCCACCCAGGGCAGAGCGGGAGGGACTGTCAGACTTGTACTGACTAAAATCCACGGTGTCCTTCAATAGCCCTTTATGTTCCAGGGTCACGGTAATTCTATGAGTCCCGCGACCCCGGCAGGCTTTGGCCCTCTAGATGGGGGCCCCGTCATTATGCTGACACTCTTTGAGGCGCGCGTGGAACACAACGCGCCGTCGACCCTGGCATGGTCCATGGTCGGACAGCGAGTCGCCCATTACTCGCCGCCCGCATGCCCGCGCCTACGGTGGCCGGAGATCGTCTACCGACTTCCGGAACAAGTAAGAGCTTTGATAAAACGATGATTATCTCTTGTATATAATATAAAAGAAAATTAAGTAACTAGTTACTAGGAAATATAAGAGATTTTATAGCCATTTTTAAGCTTAAGGATGAATAATAAACAAAAGTTGGGAAATAGCAATATTTAAAAAAAAAATATTTGTTAAATTTTATAAATCTGATTTTTCAAAAATCAGCCCTAAATCATGTAATTAAGGGTCGCCTAAACTCAAGTAACTTGTGAGCCATGAGACCACTAGAGAACATCACCCAGTTTCTAAATGATAATTTGATAAGTGAACTAAGCAAATGAGGAAAGTTTTGAGTATGAATGTGGATGGCTACAAGAGCAGGGGAAGACCTAAGAAACGATGGATGGACTGTGTGAAGGATGGTATGGCTAGAAAGAGGGGACTGCTGAGATGACGAGTAATAGAGAAGTATGGAACAAGAAGACATGCTGCGCCGACCCCAAATGAATTGGGAAAAGGGCAGGAGAAGGATGATGATGAACTAACCAAACTATGCTTAAGCATTTGTTAAGGTAATTTCTTCAATCTATATATAAAGTAAGATACTGACTGACTGATTCACTGACTGATCGATCAACGCACAGCTGAAACCGCTGGGTCTAAAAGCATGAAATTTTACACAAACCTTCCTTAAATGACGTTAGTGTGCACTAAGAAGGGATTTTTGAAAATTCATCTCCTAAAGAGTTAAAACGAGGGTTGATAGTTTGTATGAAATTTGGTCAATTTCGCGGACGAAGTTGTGGGCAACAGCTTGTGTATTATGTAATGTAGCCTCAACTACTCAACATTTAAAACTTACAGAACAGCAAATACTGCATTCAGAAACCGGCAATAATACTGCTGACACATGAGCTAGCAAGTAAACATCAAAAACCACACAAGACATCTTGACATTGAAACACACGTAGGTGTGGAGTACCGAGTACTGCTCCGACCGGTTCGATTCCCGGCCGGTGACTGACCCACTGAACCCGAAACATACTGAGCAATACGTGAATCATGTACAAGGATGTACTGACAATGATTTTTAACTGTTTTTGTATATACCGTTGCTTTTGAAAAGAGATTAATCAGTTATGGATATGCTAATCTGAAACCTGAAACCTGGTTGGACATTTTTGGAGACGTGACCGATTTCTCTCCTGAAAACGCTGATCTAGTGGTCGTAACGTGCTACTGTTGAGCATGAGGTTCGATTCCCTGTTCGGGTAAAGTTTAATTGGATTTTCCCAGTATGGAGTCTGGATTCATGTCCGGTGGGTGCATGTTATGTAATGAAAAACAGTAGGTGAATGATTAACTTTAGTCTAGCAGGTAGATAATATATTCTGAAGTAGTGTTTGAGATGAAACTAGTTTAAAATAAGAGAAAAATAACAGAGGATACAAAGGTAAAGTGCAAATCAAGGACTTATGCAAATTCATATTTTTGCTGTCTACATTTAAAAACCAATGTCGGGGTTTTCCTTCTCGCGATAGTGTTTTATTTATATCTTATAGTCCCTGATAAATAAAAGTTTATTTCTCAGAATATAATGTTGTTGTTGTACTTAAAAACACTATACAGTTATGTTACTAGTATATAAATCTTTCCTTTGCATAATATACATGTAGAAATCTCCTTCGTTCATGCCATGCCTACTTTGGCCTAGTGCGAAACGTATCCACATAGATTTTCTCTGCCCTGTTCAAAATTGCAAAAAGCATATTTCCCTTCAAAGTATTTGAGACAACTTACTAACACTCCTATGAAATAAATTTAAGTTCGAACGCAATAATCTCCGGAACTATCAGTCGTTGAAACCGTGCATTTAATGGAAGGTTATAAGCTATTTAACATCATGCTACGAGTTTAAGAGCTAAGCGGCGAGTGTAACCGCGGGTCACAGCTAGTATAATATAGGATTCTCTTCAGTTTTTTGCGCCTTTTCTTTGGGAAGTGCTAATATAAGTATATAATAGTGTATTTAAGTATACTACTCGTAACTCGACTAAGAATTTAATATTTGTAATCAGACGTTTCTTATTTGTTTTCCTCGTCTTAAAAAATACAGTGCGACTATTAATTCCATCTTTAAACGTCATGATTTTCAATTTAGTAAACACAATCCAATCATCTTCACTTCCAGTTTCATAGCCATTTACGCAAACCATATCTACTTCAAAAATCATTCTTAAATTTCATAGCAACAATCATATTTAATTTACTTTTTATTAAATCTCCGGCCACGGCGAGCTCGTTACGCGCCGCCGACTGGAGAATCATTCACAATGTTTTCAAATAACCTATGACAGCCAGTAAAAAGGGACCTTTTCTACCTTAGTGGGTAATTATTTCATCACCTTCACGGTGATCTGAAGACCGAATGATTTCTTCAAACTACGCTTCATCAGCCACAGCATCAGAAAAACAATTTTCATCATCATTTGTTACAATTAATTGGGAGCCTTCGATTCACGCGAATAAGTCGCCATTGTGTGTTGTTTTTTGTTGGACTTTTTTCTACTATATCTTCTAAGAAATAGTCGTGATCAGGTGTTAATATTTTTGTTTGGTTGTTAATACACTAAAGCGTAATGTTTGTTTTTATAGTCTGTTGGGTTTGTGATTTTAAACTGGTTTTTATTACGTATCAGTTTGAAATCTTCGCTATCTCAATCGATTAGGTACCTACTCGTGTATTTTTAGAACATTTGATTTAGGCGCTTCACGTACGCAGCAACTTTAGTTGTCGCAACTATAACTTTTAAAAGGTTTTCCCAGTTGCAGAGACGTCGTCGATATAGATATTGATTAAAAACTACATCAACAGCTACTGGTAGGTATCAGTAGTTACTAGTTACCGGTTGCCAAAACTCAAGGACTTCACTCCGTCTAAACAGTACCTAAAAACTTAAATCAGTTCTATAACTGTTAATTTTACCATTAAAATACATGATAGCTAATGTTAATGATCTGCCTACTTATAAATATGTAGCGATCAGACACATTACCCTACTACCTTTCATTCAGCGGTCTTGAACTTCTGAACCCACACGACTCCGCTATGCTTTCACGAAGACCAAAATTCGTATCAGAATGTACGAAAATTATTATGCTAATCTGATAATGCCATTATTACCTAAGTACATAACATCACGCCTGTAAGCAAAGGGGTACTTAAGCTACGGTACATCCAGATTTCGGCAGGTATATTTGTGCCCCATGGCCATGCGTTCCGTATGGTGTCGGACGTAAAGAAATATCTTCCAGTGGGTGTCGTAAGAGGCGACTAAGGGACTTACCAGAGAATGGGCAGCAGCGTTCTCTGCGGTTTCTAACAACCGTACTGCGATCGCCAACCCCCCCAATGATGAGTGCAACAATGTGGCGACACTTGGGGAAGGCCTATGTCCAGCAGTGTACGTCTTTCAGCTGAAATGATGATGATGAATGATGGCCCATGTATTAGGGGACGAGCTACTGAAAAATGCCTGATAGAAAAACCAAAACACTTTGCCCGACCCGGCAATAATATAATCGAATCCAGGACCTCATGCTCACCGGTAGCGCTTACAACTACTAGACCAACGAGTTCATCCAGTACCCATGCACATTACATACCTACTCGTATAATAATTATGCTTGTCACAGATTAAGATCGCTAACCATACCGACATCGTCGTTCTACACTTAACCATTCAATTGTTTTTTTCTTCCTCAATCAGATTTTCTTAACGACGCCCTTCATACTTTTTATGACATTTCATAAACAACCTCTACGGTCAATCAGCCATAGACAACGAATTACATTGTCTTTTATTTTTATAATGCTCGCTTCAATGGTTTGTAGCTCAATTAATTAATTTTTATAGTGAATTAGTTAGTCGTAATTATTGCTACATTTCCTTTTCAACTGTTTTGTAAACGAAATATTGATTTGGCCATGTTGGTACCTAATAAATAATGGGTGTAAAAAGACCCTTAACGAAGCCGATAGGTAATAATTGTTCTCCCTGTCATTGCGATATTTTTTTTTGTTTTGGATCACACATCATCAACTTCTACTTGTTACGAGGAGGTCAAAGTTCCAACATTATCACAAGTTTTTTTTTTAAATACTAGTTTTTATGGTTCATCAGCACAATGTTTTGAGGGTTTACCGTATTGAGTTTACCGTAGAACGTGATTTTTCAACCCAAAAAAAAAACGTTTCTCTGCAATAATTTTTGCGTAGGGTTACTTAGTTTGATGTACAGAATGCTTGGTTGACGCCTTCGTGAAGGGTCTGTTTACATCCTGTATAGGTCTCTAGGGTATAGACAAAGTCATGTTCTATCAGCGCAAACAATGATGGAAAAGTCGAAAATGTATTGACATAAGCTATCGAAAACGCGCAGCACACAATAGCAATCCTGTTGGAAGCCATGGGAGCCCTCTGGTACTTTATATGTATGAAATTTTCTGCCTCGCTGGTCAAGTGGTTGCAAGCGCGACTGCTGAGCGTGGTCTTGGGTTCGATTCCAGGCTCGTAGCAGAGTGTTCAATCAATCAATCAATCAAACTTTATTTGTGAACATAGGTATTACAATAAAGGTCTTATGTGTGTTATTGGGTGTTTCCATCAGGATTGTCTCAGTAGCATCCACGGAGTCTGGATTAATTGTGCCCGTTTGATGGCTGTAGGCTCGCCCCCTATTACATGGGACTTCAACATAACTGACTGTGGGTGTATTATTAATTACACCTCTGCTAAACCTTTCTGGGATTACAGGCATGATGTTGAGTTATGATGTAATTTTCCAAAATACATTATAGTGAGCCGTCACTTTGGAGCCTTCAGGAATTAAGCTTGTATGAGTTTGTTTTTTAATACATAATTAGTGTAAATGTACAACAAAATATTGCCCATCAACTATTCACACAGGATATGTAAGTAATCTTCCTACATTGACAGCTATTAGTAAAAAAAAAGCGAAACGTCTGCTTCCTGCCGGCATTTCCTTTTTCCGTCAACTACCACTTTCGTTTAAACTAATCGTGCACTTAATTAGCAAACAATTACAAATTTAATCATCCATGATGAATGACGATGATCTATGACGAATTTCCGAATTTCGCGAAATGAAAAACATTTATTTGCACAGCCGATGGTCAAAGTTGGAGGCATTCATCCAATGAACATAATATTATTATAACTAACCTTTTCGAACTTTGTTGGGATTTGTGTCCGGTTGATGGCAATAGGATTTTTCTCTATTACGTGTTAAACATAACTGGCGAAATATGGGTGTACTATAGGTACAGCTCTGCTTAATCCTCCGAGATATAAGGCGTGATGTTGTGTTGTTATTGGGTTATTCCAACTTCATATTCTTCTTCTCTTACTATGTCAACGGGATCCTTGCAATAATAAACTTGTACTATAGTGAACGCTCAAAATTAGCCAGTCAACAAGGTTTGCAATGCAGCTGACTGCCCACAATGAGCCAGACCAACGAATGTCGTCATTCGTGGAGATACTTCGGTTCACGAGAAGTCGATAATAATAGCTGATATGAAAGCCATAAACTCAAAATCAAAGCATTTGTTTAAATTAGACCATTAGTCACGTTTGAATTATCGGAAACAAAAAGATGAAGCTACAGTCCCAGTCACAAGGCGTAATATCTTGTGTAAGTACCAGTGGCGAAGGTTCCGTACAACTCGATTCCTACCGGCTTCCCTTTGAAAATGGCACAGTCAGTATTCTATAGACAAATGATAAAATCACATTCCACTCCGGCTTAACTTTTACAAAAATTGACCCTTCGCTACTGGTAAGTACTGCAGTTGCCCATTCCAAAGCGATACACCTCTAAAGGGTGTAAATAGACCCTTAACACATCTAAAAGGCACTCGCCCCGTCTTTGCGATCATTTTTTTGTTCTAGACCATACCTGGGAACCTTCCAGTTACGGAGATATTGGGGGTCAAAATTCCAACTCTTTCACAAGTCTTTTTTTAAAACATGTTTTGAATGTAAGATTTTTACTTTACACACCTCCACGACCCCCGTACTATTCAATCCATCCATCAGCACAATGCTTTGAGGGCTTTCCATCGACTCCTACCTTAAAACGTGATTTTTCACCCCAAAAAAAAAAAGTCGATTCCCAGCAATAATTTTTACGTAAAGTTACTTAGTTTGATGTATAGAATACTTGGTTGACGGCTATGTGAAGGGTCTGTTTACACCCTGTATGTAAAAGGATGAGCAAGAAATTCCATAGACACTCTTTTAAATCCAAAGACAATTACAAGGACATAACATATGGATTAGTGCTCTCAATGTTATAAGTGGAACTAAGGTGGACGCTAATGCTCTTCCTCCTGATATACCTACCCCAGGTTAAGGTCTATAGTTGTCTCCCTGGTGCCGACATTACAAGGCAGTACACAATTCCTTTCCACGATTTGATAGACATTTGTATGTGTAATTAAATCAATTTATGTTTCAAACACAAAGATCCATTGTGTACCTCGCAATTTGCTCTTTCAATTCTGTTCGGAGAAAAAAATACGCATTGGTTGAATAAAAATAGAACCTTGATTCGTAGCTTTATTTGAAATGTGTATTTTAATGGAATAATAAAAATTCTAGTCTGGTAGTTTCCTAAGTTTACACGATTTAAAATCAATTTATACTGTCACTTACGGGATATTTTCCGTGATTGTTCATTATTTTGAGCTCCAGATATTTCGACGCTGTTGCAAGCGCCATGAACAGTGTTTGAATTTATCTACACTCTGTTGAAAGTCGCTGAAGAAATAAGAAACGCTTTGTCAGGCATTGCCACTTGCCTAGACACTCGGGATATCATGGAAAGAAAGAGCTGCATTGCTAACAAAGACGAAAGCCAAAATTACAGTACATCTTTGTTTCATCATCACCGTCCCGTTATCCAAATGGCCAGTCACCATTGCAGATCGTCTATTTTTTGCCAGTTATCAATATTGCAACCTACAATTTTCTGGCAATGTATTCTTTGATTTGGACTTTTCAATGCGGTTGCCAATACTTCATCATTTAATTATTGTCATAAAAAACATCTGTCGACAGAAATATTAGCACACTTTGTTATAATGAATAGTGCAGTCTTGTATTTATCATCGTGGCAACTGTTTATGTAATGAAAAATGTCTGAAGACTTTATAGCGACTTCAACAAATTATGCAAATAATAGACGGCATTTTTTGCATAGAATATAATCTACGACGAAAAACTCGTCAAGTAGGTATATAAATGAATTTTAAATAACCTGAATTAACTTTTAAAACCAGTTCTTTTGAAGACTTATTGACTTGCTATTGATGAGAATGTTTTTTTCAATATTTTATATCTAATAACGAATCGAGGAGGACGGGGGAATCCCTTCGCATTATGGAATAGACCAAGTTAAACATTTTAGTGAATTCAGTGATCTCGCAAGGATGATAAATGATATAGTTTTTCAGTAGGGACGTAACATAGAAGCTAGCAATTGCGGATACTAAAGAGAGACTGGAAGAAGAAATGCTTTAAAGGAAAGTGACAGTTTACACTGGTACCAACAGCAACCAGCTGGCTCTTACTGGTATCTTACGATTTTGCCTGAATTTTCACGTCTCTTACAGGGACATTTAAATGTTTTCGAGACTCAACTACATAAAATCAACCTGTACTAAAGTAAAGAAAAAAACGCTTACGTTATGATAAAATTGTACAGCTATTATGATGCTCATCCTGCCATAGGTATCAAACCAGTGTAATTTTGTATCACAAGAAAATTTTTGCCGTTACCGTATAAAACAAAACGGTACAAAAGTGATAGCAACAGAGGCCAGGCACGTATTGCATTAACAGATTGAATTAAGTGACAACTAGAAACTAGTCACACCAGTAGATAGCCCATCGCACCCATCTCTGTGCCAGACGAAATCAATTTCCCTCAATTCAGCTCTTTCCTATTAGAAAATAAAGTTCAAAAGATTCATTCGCAACTGTGCATGAAAATTGACATTATTCTGTCAAATCTTGAGAAAAGGTAAGAAATTCAGAGATATACCTACCACAGAAAGAAAATCATAAGCAGTTTTCAGTAAGACTATTCTGTCAAATAGGTCACTGTGTTAACAGAGCCTACAATGGATGAAATCAAAGAAAAATCAATTATTACCGTCATCAGGAACCACTATTTGTTAATGCAGGTCTCTGTGAATCTAAATACAATTCCAATGAGAGCATCAAAACGTTGACTCATCAGAACATAACTATTATCATTATTACTTACTCTTTTCGCAATTTATATGGCATTCGAGCATCGTCGTTATATATTTGGCTGCAGTCTGTTTCTTCCACACATCTACTTTGTTACCCAGTATCTGGATTATGGAGGTCAGATAAGCAATCGTTCCTGCTTGCCTTGCTGCTACTTGCACCTGATTAGACTGGAAGTCTACCTGCCCTGACATCTAAAGATATTGTCTACGCTTCCTTCCTAGCCGTATCCTCTTACAAAAACAATCTCATCTAAAAGCAATCCTCTTCAACTTGAACTTTGCCAACCTTGATTTCTTCCTCTACTCCATGACCTCAATTCGTAATGAACATCCACACTTAATGTAATTACTGTAGTTATACTGGGTACTACAAGAGTGTAATGTAATTGATTACGGGCGTATGGCACGGGCCGGCACGGCGACGGGGGCATCTGGGCGATAGCAATTGTTGACGCAGGTCAGGGACTGGATTGTGCTCTGAGCTTTGATTTCAGAGGACAAACAGGACTTTATGACAAAAATGTTGTTTGCATCCATCATCTTATTATTAGTCACAAGCGCTACAGCTAAGCGTATGGTCATGGGTTCGATCCTCAGTTTTCAGATCTCATTTTCCTAGTTAATATCGTAGATGAACTAAATTTTAAAGACAAGACTTCAGAAAGGAGTAATAACGGAAATAGGACTTGGAGTGAATCCGAAAACCTACATCATCACTGTATTTAAAAAACAAATACAATAAAAAAAAAATACATTTGCTCCTAATGCAAATACCATAACATAGAAGCCAGAAGCTGGGCTGGCTGGGCTGGCTTAGTGAGATAAAAAACAAATAGGAAATACAGATAATGCCTACGACAAAATCAAAGCTCAGCTGCTCACCTAGAACTAAAACTAGTTTTTACAACAGTCACATTCAAAACCCCGGAAGTCCGTAGTCAAAACTACACGTCTTAGTTTCTCACATACACGTTACATAAATTAAAATCACCAGTGAAACGACTGACATGAAAGAAACATTAAAACCAAAATGAAAAGCCTTGAGAACGATAAGGCAACGTAGACGAAGGCAGTAAATGAAATAAGTAGTAACAATCAGTTCTGTCTTACAGGTGGTCAAATTCAGCTATTGTTGGTTATTTAAGTTTCTTTTGTAATTGCTGGAGAAAAACATGACTAATGAGCAAGATTATGTGGTGGGCACTTCTAAAATTATTAGGACAATAAATTGATCTTATAAAGGAATCGATTCTCCTTTAAGGATGAAAATCTAATAAATGCTCTAAACAGAAAACGCAGTTGCCGAAAATCACGTTGAATATGGCATCAAGAATGTAAAGGAAGTCAAGTAAAGAGTTCAGCAACTTAAAATAGAACAAACCGAACGACACACAAGCATGATCACCAGTTAACCAAGAAAATATATATATAAATAATATCTCACGGTAGTAAAATGTAGCCCTTATAACTAGAAGCCATATACTCAACACACAACACTTACGAAAGAAATACCAAGATAATTAACGAAGTAAATAAGCAGTTGCAACACGAGTTAATGCGCCACCTAATTTCGCATCCTTGTCCGACCGTGCGACAATGGTTTTCCCAGAGCGTTTCATTGCATCTACGATCCAATGTGCTTGTAGACTGCATTTATGTTCGTCTCAAGGTCCTTATATGGAATCTTGAGCATGCAAGTTGTATATTAGATTTTCTGTTGGGCTGGGCTTGAATAAAGATTCCTTTTAGCATCTGTTCTTTAGCTTCGGTAGTAATGAGAGTCAAATTTTAAGGTCAGTAACTTATAACAATTCTGTTTATTTTAAGTTTAAGAGAACTTCAGTAAAGATGTGGAAAGTTATTGGGTATTTTCAAGTCTCAAGAGAATTAAATTCAAGGCAAACCTACAAAATCATCTTTATGGGACTGACATGACCTCAGAATGACCTCATATAAAAAATAAACATCTTTGACCGCATCAACACTTACCGGTAAGATGTGGGCTCCAATGCTAACCTGTTCACACAATATCATCATCATTATCACCATCCACAACCCAGTGCCAGCGCCAGTTTAATCCAGGATATTCACGCGACGGCAAAAATGTCGTCTTCCCATCTCGCCGCCGGGCGACCAAGTCTTCTCTTTTCAGTGCTTGGACGCTCACAGCGTCGCACTCGGTCACAGTTTCACTCCACCTGCCATCACCACGCCTTGCTAGATGGTGACTTACTTATCATCATCATGATGACTTACAATCATTTCTAGCATTGTTCTTCGAATACTTTTCTGATATACTGGTGTCCCTCCAGTAACTTTCATTATCACCTCGCTCCGGAGCTCCACCAGTGACCCACTGTTGCCTATGACCTACTATTTTATCAATTATGTCACACCTAGACCCCAATATGGCGATCCTTACGACATGTGTAATCAAGACATTGCTAATTCGCCACACGTGGCGACAATTAAACAACTACGCGCTATTGTTATTGTTCAGTTGCATCGTAGTGTTTGTTAATTCATTCATTATGTGTTACAATAATATTATTGATACTCGTAGTTTATTCAATGTCAGTAGAGTACTTTATATGAATCTTCGTATAATTTTTGCTTGATGACCTATCTTCGGGCTCGCTATTTGCCATGTTCTTAATATTATCCTTTCTACAATTTTATACTATAATTTTGTTTGCAGTTACTAATATTATTTGCAGTATCGAATATTTTATTCTTGAAAGAATAAATATATCTAAGTATATATTTCGTATCGATAGTCTTATCAAATTACTTGAACCCAGTAGATGGCCAAGTTAATTAAAGTGGATTATCCGAAACTTGCTTGGGGGAGGCCTATGTCCAGCAGTGGACGTCTTTCGGCTGAAATGATGATGATGATGATCCGAAACTTTATTATTTTCCCTCGCTACTGAAACCTACAACCCAAGTTCACCATTTAATTTCTTGAATGTGCAACCAAGACCACATTTAGGCCCATACTCCACCAAAGCAGAGACGAGCGGAGAGGAGAGGAGACGTGCGGAAACCGACCAATCAGATTGGTTGAAATGGACATAGCGTCTCTCGTCTCTTTTGTGATTGGTCGAATCTAGCACATCTCCTCTCCGCTCCGCCCGTCTCCGCTTTGGTGGATACCGGGCCTTACACGCCTACCGTTAGTAATGTGTGTTTCCATGTCAATTTCCCACAACATTCATGAACGGAAGTGGAACTGCCATGCACATCGATACCGAATCTCGGCCGCCTCTAATCGATTCGATACCAACTGGCTTGCGTAACTCTAGTTGCACAATCGGTGATGAATCCAAAATTATTGTCTTCGCATAATTTTTGTGGATAGTAAGTAAAATATGCTGATTTTAATAGCAGTGCGAAACTTGATTTGGGTTTGGTTTTCACTTCATAACTATGCGTATTAATATTAATTTTCTTCGTTCTTCTAACTTATAGACAGATGTGTTGCTAGCGCGATTGTTCCACCACTTCTTCCCACCAGCAGATGCAGTAAGAGGTGTTGAAGGGTGGGCGTTTCAGGGGCCTTTCTTATATAATTTCGATGTTCAAAAATGCTGCAATTTAGGTTTCAAACCGATTTTATTCCTTAAGGAGGAATCTGAAGTGGATCGAATATACAGCTATTGCAGAGGACGCATTAACTGAAATACCGAGAGAAACCCTCCTTCATACACCTTGCTTCTTGGTAAGGAGTAAAAAAAGACTCACAATCCTTACATACCGAAATTCCTCAAAATGATACTTAATTAGATTTAAATACCAACAAAAGATTTATTCGGATTCCATGTCAAAACCAACACGCGGGGCGTTCTGGTAATCGATTTCCACGAACTTGAACAATTACAAAACGCGAAGATACAAAACATTTAAAAACAGATTTGTGCAGAAATAATAGGGATACAATTATAATTTCGCAGTTCTTGAGCAACCACAGTATGGAGACGAAAAAGCAGTTATAATTACCTCTGCAATTATATAATAACCTGATCATTTTACCAAATCAATTTGTCTCATGGTCGAAGTAGTCAGTCTTGAGATTGGAATTATTCGGGGGATACAAAAATTGAATTAGTTTGATAGGAAAAGAGCCAGCCTCATAGATCAATACTGTACGAACATTAAAGAAAGAAACCATTACAGGATGTTACTAATTTACTTATAGCTAAATCATAAGAGATAGTAAGTAGATAATGAATTACAACAGCAAAAAACCCGACTACCCTACGCAAACAAATGACAGACATGAAGAAAGAACCCGCGGCATCTTCCAAACAAGTTATTAATAAACCCCAGAGCCATATGACGTAAGAAGCCTGAGCAGTTAGAACCAGCCAACCTTACTGACACGGTGAACAGATATAATGTAACGTAACTGCCGCAACTGCTAACATAATAGAATATCAATTGCGATTCAGTATACTGAAGCCAATAAGGAAACGAATGAAGAAGGCCCAATGTTGAAATTCGTTCATCTGCCGTGCACAGGCTAGTTATAGCTGAATTGAACTCTTAATTTGTGGAGCAATCATCAGCGGATGGCGGCGGAGTCAGCGTTGATAAAGTTTTTAATAAACTAAATTATACGTGCCATTTTTTAAAAAAGCTAAGTTATTGTGAAGGAGGACCACTCAGTCACCGTCGTAGACTACATCTTGCCCGATGGTTTATAGTCAAAGAAGCTTTTTTCTGACACGACCATAAGCATGAAGTAGCAATACTATTTTGTCGTTTTATTGTGTTTTGAACGGCTACGTCATCAGGTGCCAGTAGCTAGGGATATTTCGAGTTCGTAAGGTCTAAAACCACACGATTGCCATCTTCAGCTCTTTTTTTGTGGACCTCTGGAATCTTCTGTGCAGCAACTCCCTAGATTATTGCTTACCAACTCGACAGAACTAGAAGCAGGGTAACGCTGTTAGGCTGTACTGATTTCTTGGCAAATCTTCTGTTCTCATCTACTTAGTGGCCAGCCCACAATGGGCCAGTAGGCAGGCGTCCGCAACAGTTGGTAACGTATCATTACCAACCATTTTCTGTTACGTTTCATTAAAGACGAGCCTATAATTTTATCAACACGAATGTTAAGAGTTAAGAGTAACGTTACAGTTTTTGTAATGTACATTGTAATTGTTTTGGAAAGTGACTGACAAGACGTTTGATGGATGTTGGAAACTGGGAACATGATGCAATCGCAGTTGGTTTTCTTATGGACATCTACTTTAAAAAAATCCTAAATTTATTGAGAGACTATGCACGCCCTAAACCACGATTCTAGAAGCATGTAATTATGCGCAAGAGTTCGTTATACGAGGGTTTTTGAAAATAAATCCCCTTATGGGTTTTAATAGGGGATGAAATGTTGTAGAGTCGTTCGTTATATTTACCGATGGGAAATCAAATCGGGAGTACGACTTGTATACCTACATAAAAATTATTAAAGAAACGTTGAAACATCATCCATTTACCGAGCACAAGTTCATCCAAGCCGTTTTAATAGTTTTCAGAACATCTGTAGGAAATCAGACAGCGCCAGTGTCTCGGAACATGAAACACAGCCAGGATGATTAAACGTTTACGTACGTACATAAATAGTACTTCACATGACTACCTACATCCAATCTACTATAAGAAATAAATAGGTACACAGGTTCTAAGGTAGTAAGGAAGTCGTAACAGTCAGGTTCTCGACCTGTTACATATCCAACACATATTATTGCTAAAGTTAGATGTAAAACGTGTTTTGGTCGCTGTTTATCTTGTACGATATCTCAGCAAGATATTTATTGAACGAGGTATTGCTAGTGTTGTTCTTTAGTACTTTTTACATTGACAAACGTATTATAGATTTTATTTTTGCAATTCCTTTGCTTTTTGTTTTAAGTTAAATATTGCATTTTTACCGAAATAACAGATAAATCCTTAGTAAAATAAACGTAGACAGTAGCATATCGCCAAAAATGCAAATTTAACGTATAAATTAAAGTTGAAAACGAGTATTTTTACGAGTCGTCAGCTAAAATCGACGCGTGTTCGATTTTATGTTCTCGTTTATAATAACGTGTTTGGAATCTTGTTACTTACCTTATTACCTAAGCCAGTTTTAATATTCTCCTAATAAAATCATAATGCTGCTTTTATAGTCTTTTGCGAATTTATAGGTAACGTAATATGGACGTGTATAAATTCCTCGAGAGACAGGAATCACGATTTAACTAAAGCTAGTTAGCAAGGAAAATACGGGCCATGAAATGATGAATTAGATGCTATTTGAACAGACCTGATTTCAAATGAAATTCTTAAAGATTTCACATCGTTCGTGTAAAATACTGGTATTCAGCTGCACCCGTTTAGACCAGGAGCCGAGTAGCCGACCCAAACATAATTGGAAATGGCTAGGCGGATGATGAAGATAAACCATCTCTTATTCATTTAGTAGCTAGTATCAAAAAATCTAGAACATTGCATCGTAGTAGAATTAATAAGGGTAGTGTTGAAAACGTAACGATAAGCCTTTTTTTTTTTTTTTAACGTGGTAAAATCATCAAGTGAGTCCTCCCACCCAGGGCAGAGCGGGAGGGACTGTCAGACTTGTACTGACTAAAATCCTCGGTGTCCTTCAGTAGCCCTTTATGTTCCAGGGTCACGGTAATTCTATGAGTCCCGCGACCCCGGCAGGCTTTGGCCCTCTAGAGGGGGGCCCCGTCATTATGCTGACACTCTTTGAGGCGCGCGTGGAACACAACGCGCCGTCGACCCGGGCATGGTTCATGGTCGGACAGCGAGTCGCCCATTACTCGCCGCCGACGTCCGGCGCCGTGGGCGTCTACCACTGCGGCTGGTGTGGAGGGAGGACGCTGTCCTCTCCCTCACGCGGCCCGCCTCCTCCTTCGCGAGCATGACTGCTTCGCAGAAGGAGGCGACCGTCACTCCGTCTCGCCCCGCAGCATGGCCTCGACCAATGCCGGGCGCGAGAGGTCTCCGCCTATCGCCGCCGTGAGGACACGGCGGTGCTCTGCCCAAGCGGGGCAGTCCTGCACCGTATGCTCCACCGTGTCCTCCGGGCGGTCCTCGCAATGGTGACACCCAGGCGTTTCCTCCTTCCCCATATGGCACAGGTACCTCCCGAAACTTCCGTGTCCGGTGAGGACCTGCGTCACGCGGTAGGTCAGGACGCCGTGACGCCTATCCAGCCACTCCTCAAAGAGGGGTCTTACCGCCGCGATTGCGGCGTGCCCGACGTAACGATAAGCCTTCATCCTGCAGATTGATATCTAATAATAATGTAAATGTATATTTAAGTATACATGAGACGGAAGCACTTCCTTGATAAAGACAAGCTGGTATTTTTAAAACTAATTAAAAAGATAATTTTATTATTGTTTATTGATTAAACTTTTCCTCATAATATTATAAGAAAAAAAAAAAAAAAAAAAAAAAAAAAAATATTGATAGCTATTGTAAAATAGATAAGCTTGAAATAACTTATTTTCCTTATGCTTGCAACAGATGAGGCTGCTGTAGAAATGGTAACCTAGAAACTGAATAGCGCTAAAAAATAAAAAACAAAATATCAAAAGTATTGCATATAACTGTTGCAATAATATGCAATAGATACGTTTTATCTTATAACAGACGCGAATTACGTTGTTCAATATTTTGAATAACAATAGAATTTGTGTCATCGAAGAACGAAATCTTTTTGATTGCCATATTCAATCAAATTGTAATTTCCAAAGCCACCAAGGTAACTTTAACTAGTCACGCTGTTACTTTCAGGACGGTTCATAGATGGGGCCTAAACTTGCGGTATTGGTCATCTTCTGGGTGATACCTTACTTGATAAGATTAAAATTGATAATGAAGATGGAGCTACAAGATTTCTCTTGTGAGTAACCACAACTACGAAGGCATTAAACAAGTAGCTTTGCTTTGACTGGTACACACTAAACCTGTCAACTCAGTCTACCGCAGTCCACTGCTGAACCCAGACCTCCCCCAAGTTGCATTACCCGGTTCTGCACCTTCCACGTCCAACCTGAACCAGCCAGCCTCTTAAATCTATTAAGACATCTAAGAGAGAGGCTTCCATGCTATATTTGTCGATGACCGTCTCCACTCCAGGACTCGTCTGCTCAAACGGCTATCGATTCAAACCTACCAAACCTCGACTTAGAATATCTCGTCAGTTAAATCGAAATGTTCCACTTCTCTGTGTAACAAATATTTAGATACTACATCGCACACACATGAAACTCTTGTGCTCATTGCCTAATACAGTTTTTTTTTTCTACTTTTTGCTGCCCAGCAGTTAAAAAAACATATTACCAACATGAAATAAGATATTTACGAAGTAGTGACGCAACTGTATCAATTTGTACGCACGTTGCAAACGCCATATTTTTAGGGCGTGAATGATCGAGATACTATAGCGATTTGTAACGCACTGAGGCCTTATTTCCTTTGTTTTTCTGTTTCTTTTTTAACTTCACTGCGAGCATTGAGGTTCTTCGAAATGGGAAGATCAAAATCTTGCATGCGCAAGCCCCTTTGTTTTGTATGAAAGCTATATTGTGAGTTCTTCTCGTTCGGTTACTAAACAAAGCTATGCAAAAGTGAGGAAACCAGCATTGTCGCATGTCCTAGAACTAAAAACTCTAACCAACGCACTGGGCCCGCGTGGTGGATTACGGCCTGCACATCCTCTCTGAGGAGGCCTGGGTCCCAGCAGTAAGAAGCCGATTAAAACTGAGCATTTATGTAGGCATCTACTTAGAAATGACTTGATTTAAATCTAACATGCACAAGCTCGTTTGTTTTGTATGCAGCATGTATTGTAGGTTCTTCTCGTTCGGATACTAAACAAAGCTTAGTAAAGCATAGATTCATTAAAAGGTTTTCATGTGAAACTCAAACGCAGATAACCTTTTGAGCACCCATGTTAAAACTGTGAGAAAAACGTTTCGAAACTGAATCAGTTTCCAAAGCGCGGCAATTAAAATCTGATTTCGTTAAATTACTGTTAAGACATAAACACATCCTGCACGTTCGATGGATATCGTGTCTATGGTATAGAGAAATTTGTGATTGCCAATACTTGTTTATTTCAGTTAGTTGTTACAGAGGATATATAGTCACTTTATTTACAGCTAAGGCCTTATTAAGTTTCTAAATAAAGGCAAGAAATATCTCCATATCATCTTGTCGGAACGACTAATTTCAGAAAATTTGTGGAAATTCTGTGATTCATCGCCACAGTGGCTGGATTTTTTATATTTGATGTCTACATTTAAAATCTTGTTTTATATGGAGACTAAAGCTTATTTTAAATGTTTATGGAGCTGTAAATAATTTCATTGTACGAAGAGGCAGGATAAAAACCACCATTGAAAAAGGAGTTGTCATAGTGCACGCAATCGCAAGCCGGAAGCGCGTCTGCCATGACATGGGGTCAGTTCTATGGTCGGCAACGAGTTACGCAAGTTTTTCCTCCAGGAATTTGTGCCCGGTAGTCGCAATAGGGGTGAACCCTATTAATTGGGACTCCTGAAACGGGTCTAACAGCGGGGATGAAAGTTTACGAACAAAGTCGTGCTCTACTGGTTCTAGAGCTGTTTATAAATAACTGCGCTATGTGAAACTGTGTGCTTATAACTCTAGAATAGTTAGAATAAATTGAGAGGAACTCGAACTAGTTATGTAGATTCACGTGGCTGATAGACTGTATGCTACACAATAGCCGACTCGCTAATTGTGCGCAATTATCAAATCTGTCTCGCTGTCAATGTTTAAAAAACAACTAATACATAACCAAAACAGTCTTCTCTGTTCATTTATTTATTAATAGGAGACTGGAGAACCAACAGCTATAACAGATGTATAACAATTGCACGTGTAACACAGAGCCTATTACAGGTTCTCACGAGTAAATAATACATACTGTTTTGCCCATCATTTATACATGAACTTGAACGTGTACCAAAATGTTTTGTGACTTTTTCGAGTGTCAACATCTATACCAAAATGAAGGTTAGGCTGAGGCATCAGATCTTCCAGAGCATTTTTTTGGCCATTACAAATCTAAAGATGACAAATTGAACCACTAATTTTTTATTTTTTTTTTATTTGTATTGTTACTACGGAAATCTTTTCGAGACATCCAAAACGTTTGCTTGTGGCATGAAATCCTAAGCCTCTCGCTAAACAGCCGTACCTGCGACCACTAGGTACAACAACGAACACTTAATTTTTGTTCCGTTTCATAAATTGGCCAAGCGTGTTTGATTTCCCGCGTCACATTTTAATTGTTATGATTGTGTTCAAGTACCTCGTGACAGCGAAATAGATTTGATAATTGAACACAATTAGTGAGCAAACCGTTGTGTACAATCAGCAAGAATTCCTCTAACACCCACGTTTATTTAAAGGACCAGTTCCACTCATCGAATCCGCCTGTAACTTCGAGTACCTACAGGTCCTAAGATTCCTAAGTAGTATAAGCAGCCTATAATGTTACCGCTGTTGGGATGCAGGCCTCCTCCCGCCGGGATAGCTCCTCTCTATCCTAGGTTGCATTGATTGGGAATCCCTTGATCACTCCAAGCTAAGAAGATCAATTGTAAATTGTTGCTCTATCAGATTCCAGGAGCACCTTAGTTAGAGGTAAATCTATTTTCATTATAGGCAACATAGTAAAGAGTGCAATTAGATACTATGAGGCGGTCTTTTATGAGCTTGACCGCACAGCAAAACGGATTGACGCAACCTGATGAAGGCCTTTCTCAAGACGAGAATCAAACGCTATTGATTCATATAAAAGACACAAACGAGGTGTTTAAAAATTTAAAAATAAATATACGTTATGAAATACAGATATTACAGTCAATTATAACTTTAAGATAAATGTTTACAAAAAACAAGCAAAACCATAAATAATTCGCAAAGAGAATAACATAAGATGCGTGATGAACGCGTGCATTTAATTGGACATAACGGAATCGAAGCCCGGAACAGTGTGCAGTCAGCATAACAAGTATTGGATGCCATACAACGCGCTCCGAGCTCCGTGATACACTTTTGTGGTAGTGAGTCAGGCATGCTGCGGGTACAATCTACCGAACAGGCAAGTGTCCAGGCAAAAATAGTTTTTTTTTAAACTGCGCTGACAATATTTTTATGCAATTTACACTGAGTGCTATTTAAAATTTTAAACGTTCACTTGACTGAGTAATGTAAAAGATTTGACTACCTACACCTCAGGCACAAATGTTTAGGTCACCAAGCCATACGAGACTCCCGGTATCTGCGTGGATTCTAAAGTGGTACAAGGAACTTTTGGCGACCGATTGACGTTGACTGAAGGCCCTGTTTGTGCAAATATTTTTGACATTTTTTGTGTAAAATCGTCATGGTGGTTCCAATTTTGACCACGCTCCATAAGATCCTTGCACAGCCTTAATACTAATATTGTGTACTTGACAGGTAAAAAAACTAGCAGCTAGTTCGCTGCCTTTATTCATATTTCTTTGTCTGACTGTACATCCGCCACTAGGTTTGTTTCAATTTGTCCCACTTTTGAAATGCCGATGGAAGTGTTAAATACTTGTCGATAATTAATTTTGAAGAAAGTTATTGGTATTGCGATTGTGATTCAGTTATGTTCTTTGCGGTGAAAAGAATTTTAATGATATGATTATGCTGTTTGACTTTTTTCTATGCATTTTTTACTTATCGATGTTGTTTTTTGGTCATTCTTTGTTATGGGTTTCTTCTGTTGCAGTGCCTTACCTACTTGTTGGGGTTGCATTTGCAGTTAGGTACCATTGCGACATGAAAGAACACAAAGTTGATCCAAGTCCCAAGTAAATACTTTGCTCTTTTGTAGAAATTCAATAAGATTGTTTTAACTTAAGAATATAAGTTTGCCCAAAAAATATATTTCCGGGACCAGTTCTTACATAAATCTTTGTAGGTAGCTTCAAGGAACTAGACAATAGGTTGTTAGGTACTTAGGTAGGTTCAGAGGTACCTAGATACATTATACGTATACCTAACGGCTAAAGGCTAACAAGATGTCATTGTCAAGTCAATAAATTATACCTAGTAGTTATTAGGGTACTACTGGATAGATAAAAATTGTAACAGTTATAAAGCGATCTAGAACGGGAAACGTGTGGAGACCCGAGAGATGGAGGAGATACGGGAGACCTTCCCGTATTCACCCGTATTTAAGCACATTGGTTATTAACAAGCCGAGCTTTTAAGCATATAAAATACGCCGACTCCCACACAAGTAAGGTCTAAAATTTGACCCAGATCATTATCTAAGACAATCAAATGATTCGGGAAAAATTTCGCGCCAAGCCCCGAAAACGAAAAGCCGAAGATTTATATTACAATTGTCAAGAATCAAAGGACCTAGTAGTTAACGTCAATCGAAACAACTTCATTGTTACTTGTTCCTCTAAAATATATCCAGAAGATTAAATCTCCACGATGCTTTATTTATCGAAACATTTTGTTTATTCACGACCCAATTCTCTCGACGATGATAAGCTATTCAACTCATCCCACTGATAAGAACACAAAAGCTTCTATCTTCCCGATTATCTTCACTTCTGGGACGACACACATACTCGGCAAATATTCTTGGGAATGATTCCTAGATAAAACTTTTCTCAGAGTTTGTCCAATTTTGGAACAGGTTAATTAGGACATTGATGTCATGTTTGATACAAAAATAATATTATCTTCGGACACTTAAAACTCATCAAACTATAATAAAATACAATGTTATTGTAATTTATCAAGACAAGTTGTGTAAATAAGAATAACTCATAGCACAACGTTTACATTACTTTTAACTTTCAAGGTAAGGAACACAGTCCTTTCTAGTTCTACCTATGCTCTAAATTAAAGCTGCTTTTATGTACATTCAAACTAGCACCTACCAACACTAGTAACATTCCACCAAAATAATCGACGCGCTATAAAAGAAAATTAATTCCATTCATTCAATTCAAAATAAAAAATAACAAAGCATTATCGTGTAGGTACGTGCTTAAAAAATAAATTAAAAACATTATCACATGTTTACCTCGAGAGACTGTCCCTTAGATCCGGATTGTGGCACCACTAATAAAAAAGAAAATAAGAACTCAACACGAACACACAACACAGTTTACTAACACTGAGAAAAAAAAGTTTGTTTATCACACTTTTTCGAAAACAGGGCGTGGAACGTATTTCGTAAGTCCGTTGGCGGGAAAACGCGTGCGTTCAGAAGCGAGCGCGCGAACCGACTGACTCGACCACCGGCCGCTGTTGAACAAGACGCACCGAGATAATCGTTGCATTCTGCCATCGGTATTAGAAAACGAATAAATCGCATAGATACGGTGTATTTGCTAATGCTGTGCTGTCCGAATGAATGCGCTTGGCAAATGCAATATGAGGTTGGGCTGAAAGCAATGCAAAAGAAACAATTTACAGTTATTTTAAACTTTAACTGAAGACAGATTTATGTGTTAATTGCAGCTTTTTAACTCGTTGTTCCGCTTTTGAGCTACTTATTTGAGTACGAGTAGGTTACAAGACATACTAATTACTTACTGCATCGCATTCTCGGCACCGAACTTGGCCCTGACTGTACGTGATCATTCCATTCCAGTCGTTGAAAACTTAAACGCACGTTTTTGTTTCATGGCTTCACACTTTTGTAATAAATTTCGTCTGGTACTAGGAAAAACACAATGATACTGTCTTTGAACCCAGCTACAACAGTAACGACATATAGACGGCCTTTGAGTCTGTTGTTCATGAATCAAGCAAGGCACTGCGACAGAGAAGGGTTTCTCTAAGGTGAAATGCGTCGTAAACATTAATATTAACGATCGACCACAACCCCTCAATCAGTATTGTCGCTGTATTTGAAATCAAACTGACTTGTAAAGTTAGTGTTCCTCAAGGCTCGCATTTAGGTCCATTCTTATGCACAGCAATATTTTGCTCGGAGACTTGGTACGACACAACAGATGTTCTTAAAAGGCATAAGCATTTGTAGAGTATAGGTAAATAATTCCACGAGGAGGGTCAAAAAACGTATTTAAGAACCAGAATTTACAATAAAATACACCACAATAAACAAGACTTATTCGGCGAACTTGTTTTCTTTTTTATGTGTTTTTTAGAACAAAAATAATATTACGAGTTAATCTTAAAATAGCGTAAGAAAAAAAACAAATGATATCATCAACTCATTTATTCACAATCCATTTAGTTTACACTATTTGTACAATAATACGTTTAAAAATAAAATAAATTACGAGGTTGTGTCAAATCTAGCTAAAATGTTATTAAAATAAATGGGATTAGAAAAAAAAATCAGTTAAAACAGTGTCACAATATTCACATAAAAGTAAAACATGTCAGTTAATAAATTATTAGATAGTTAAAACTAGATGTCAATAATTTAGTCAAGTTTAAATTATTATATTACGAGTAAACAAAAGCACTCGATTTCAAATTAAACAAAAAACATACACACATTGGTAACTTTGATATCACTGATCTGTAATATCTTACTTGTGGAAATGAAGCTTAAGATTGGCGTAGTTTAACAATATTAAGACAAATCGACAGCATGTAAAGCCAAGTCAGAGGCCCATGGGCGGCATAAAAACTCTGACACCAGATTAGGCACTAACCACACGATAAAGAAAGAAGAAGAAGACAAATACGAATACGAATTAACACTCCTTATAATTTGAAGGCTAAAAAATGTAGCCGAAGAATTTCAGTAAATACCCTAATCTACGCCAATTCTAAAAACATCGTACATAATACTACAATACCAAAATACCTAAGTTTAGAATAAATTCCATACAATTCCATTTTAGCCTAATATTTATCTTTCAAAAATACACTTAGCCGACTATGGCTTCTTTCTATCAATTTTCGAAATAAAACAATCAAAACATTTAAAATTCGTAAAGAGACTCACAAATAACAGAATACTAAAAACCATAAAAATATAATGTATTTAAAATTGTACATCGTTAGCAAAATATTTGATATAAAATGTGTATAATCTGCCAATATTTTAATAAGGCAACATTTTGAGGAATTCATTTTTGTAGCACTCAGTGTTACCACTTTTTAGTTTTAAATTTATTTACTTACTTTATGCATTAAGTTTCAATACTTTTTTCGGGATGAATATTTTTCCTCTTAGACAGGTAATACGGTAGTTATATTCTAGCACTGATCAAAAATTACGGCCTAGTTCTTCTAAGGACTCAAGATCTCGAAAATCAGATCTTTTAGTCTTCCACCACAAAAACAGATTATTTAAAAATAAATAAATAGATAAATAGAACAAAAAAACACACGAATTAACACACTAACTTCCTTTTTCACTATCAACACCAGAATAAAGCACGCTGTTGTGTTTTTAACCGACTTACAAAAGGAGGAGGTTATCAACTTTCAGCACTGAGACAGGCGTTCAAAACTCAACTGAGCACTTTTATTTAGATGTCCTCTTGTGTCAGTAAAACGGCCAGATAAGTTAAATAATAATAAAACCACACACGTCATGTTTATTTGTACTTTCATTAGTATTACATACTCGGTCGCAACCTCAATTGAATTTCGAAACGATTACCAAGTGGCCCCGTAATTTCTTATTGGTATATTGAAAAATTCAAAGGAGTAAAAAGCCATGTGTGACTGATTGTTTGGCTGTTAATAATGAACAAATGGGGTTCGATTTCGACTTTTTAGGCCACAGGTAAATTGGCATGCTTGTTAACTCAACACACACAACCGTCCTTTGTGACCAGCTCCCGTAGCATGGCCACCGTTGACAAGGATTTCTTTGACGGAAGAATCGACAAAAAAACAGATTGTGTCGACACAATGACAGATTTCTTTGCACTATCGGGGGCAGAAGGGCCCTGTGCGGGTAGGTAGATAGGCCAAACTCATAGAGCTATATCTTGGGCCATGCGTGGCATGTACGCGACAATTTCAATTACAATTAAATTATTTAAGTTTTTTGTTTCACTAAAATTTGTTGCGCAAGATAACGGTTTGAGTTTCAAAGTGATTTGAATTTAATTTAAAGGGTCAAATCGTTCTAAAAAACAATTGAGGCATAAGACCCCAATGGAATGATCTAGTATTACCATTACAATAAAAAACATTATTATCTAAACACACAGGTAAAGTCACTAAGCAATAAAATTACACTAACATTTTAAAAACTAAAAGCATTTACGTATTAAAGTGTACAATAACAACTTTGGTTGGATTTGTACTGGGTAATTTCACATGTACCAGGAGAGCATATCCTAGAAGATCTCTTCACTATAGGAGAAAAAGATATTTCGGTATTTCTACTCTTTAGCCGATATGAGTATTAAAATAAGGTATATATTGACCATAGACTTAGCATAGAAGAGTGGATAAGGCTAGATGACTGTTTAGTCGACCTCGTAATTGCGTTACCACTGAATGTCACTTGAATTACATAAAACGAGAATGTATAGTTTTGCTTTGATGATCACTTTGATAATAAACTTAATGAAATTTCAATTAACTTGGATCTTTTGTAAAAAATATGAGGTTGACTGGTATAGTCAACCTCATATTTCCAACAGCAATCAGCATACTAGATCAACTATAAAATTATAACTGGATAATCCTAAGAGCATGATTCACTCATTATTTCAGCAGACATGCATACTCAAGGTCAATACTGCCTACTGGTCTCATTCTAGCGTGAAGTCCGCCTATTACATGAATACAGATTATTCCTAAGAATATAAAGTCAGCACAGCGGTGTGGTGCCTGAAAACAATAGCATCCCTTCGTTGGGACTAGAAGACGCATCGAGCGCGAGAAGGAGACAGTCACAGCTATGAAAGACAGAGACGACGCTCTACAAAGCCGAACTTTTTCTAAAACTTGATCTGCTATATTAATAGCCCGTTACAGTACATTGTTCTCTCTTTAATAGTAGAAACTACGCCTACAATATTTTCGGCACGGTACCCTAAAGCCCGATGACATCGTTTTTCGATCCAGCTTAAGAGTAGAACGTCAATACAGCGGCATGGTTTCCTCTCACCAGTAAAGTTCTCTCCGCCGCCGTCGATATAGCGTGGAGCCAGGCCAGGTACAGTGCTGGCGGTACCACGTTCCTTCGGCGCGGCATGGGGAGGGTCACACACACTAGGCGCGCAGAGCGGGATTGTGATAGAATAAGTTCGCGTAGGCGCAGGTGACGGTGTGTACGGTCTTGAGCTGCTATCAGGTCTGCTTCGGTTATGCCGGCTGGGGATTGGACATACCATTAGGACTGCATTCCCCAAGAAGAAAGAAGCAGAAGTGTATCTGTACCCTGGATTTGTACCCACAGTTTTCTAGACTGTGAACTGCTGCTGAGAATTTCCTAACAGAAAAACCCAAAACCCTAAACACAGAAAACCTTATAACACTTTGCCTGTCATTGGAATCGAACCCAGGATGGATCACATTCACCCAACAGGTGTTTAGCGACCAGCGGATGTTGAAGCGCCGTGACACTGCGCAAACGAAGACTTGGTAGCCTTTAGGGGTCAGTCCTGCATATTACCACCATCTTCAAATCTTGGATCACCTTTGCACTTCAACACCGGTGGACTTCGACAGAAATTAAATGTCATGTATACATACTAGTATCATCATCGGCACACTTGAAAGGCGCCACCAGCTTGTCAAAGTACGCCAGCGTGGAGTCTTTGGGCCTCCGCGTGATATCTGCCACCATCTTCAGAGCTGAGTAGTCTATCCGGAACTTGGAGAGTAGAGAGGCCATGCTGTGGAGGAAATAATTGTGAAGTAACCGTCCCTTCGCGAAAATGCGACGTGTATTTGTGCGTTGTTCACACTGGCGCAAAACATTCACTTCAAACATGTTGAAATCTCTATTCCTCTGTCTCACTTTTAACTTTTTCTTTCATTTCATCAGCCAAAATGTTTTTATTGGAATATTTTGCCCGTGTTGCGATTACAGGAGTATGCAAGGCTGGAAACATTCAGCGGGACAGTAAGGGGTACTAATTTAACCGTTGCAGCTACATGAAAATGGTCTTAGGAGGTTATCCATATTTTTTTGTGAAATTTTGGTACATATTCACAGATTTTCAAAAAATGTCCAGTTAGCAAGAAAATGTCCATTTTACACAATTTTTTTTATTGATGCCTATCGACCCTATTTCTACACACACTGATAAAAAAACTTCTATTGGACCAACCATAGTTGGAGTAAGTACTAAAAAAGTCAGAAATTGCAAAAACCCTTTCTTATACATTTTGTATGAAAAACTTACACAAAAAGTTCCCCTTACTGCCCCACTGAAAGTGCTCCATCCTGTATAGGTATGTTCGGCTCGGCATGATTCGGCACGACCAACATTTAATTTTAACATTTTTCGGGAAAAAGCTAGGCTTAAGTCAAATTGTGACCTGATCTCCTCAGCGATGGTAGTTACCGAATGGAGTATCGGTCGGCACGAATATGAAAACCAAAAATAGAAGTCCAAACTGCTTAGTAAGGTTAATATTTGTAACAAAGTCAATACTCACTTTCGCTCCTCAATCTCGAGTTCTGTGTTCTTATTGGCAAGTGTGAAGACTCGTAGAGGACACGACGACCACGCGCGTCGAGTCGATAAAATGTACGGCAGAAGTAGGGTTAGACCTGTGCGAAAAAAAATTGATAGCATTGCTGACATTTCTATCAAAACCTGTAAAGGAATATTGTATCCACAAGAAAGTCTTTCTTTCTTCTTCTTCGTCGTGTCGACTATGAGGAACAGCGCTAGGGTGTAAAGTTCCTCGTCCTCAATTAAAACGGGAGGACCCTCCGACCAGACGGGTAATGTGTCTGGTGGGGTACAGCCCTTCAGTTGTTGATTGCGCGAAGCAGGATATTATTTTTTTTTTTTTTATTTTTTTTTTTTGTGTCATAGATATCGTTGCTGATCTTTTTGTATTTTTGGCTTTGTCGCTACAATTATTTTATTTATGTTAGATGCACTTCGCCTAGCTTCGTTAGTCAGTTTCAAGATTTCCGGGTAAACTTTTCTGCAGGCTCAACGTAGTAACATGGAGGTGCATAGTTGAGAAACTAGTTTCATTGATACCGCATTAGGCATGCTTTAATTTCATGGGAGGTTAAAACGTCGAAAATAGCAGTCAAATATTTCGCTGTTTTTAATAATTAATCAATATTACTGAATAAAATTATGAAATATCGCTCTGTGTTGCACTAAAATATTGACTAAAGACTAAGATGTTAAAAAAACCTTTGGAAGATTTACAAGTTCTTTTTTTGCAATTTACAATCAATATTTTAGCACAACACAAAGTAATATTCTATTTTCATTTGGTAAAATTAAAGAAATTCATATATACAGCGCTATATTTGTCAGCTATTTGCGACGTTGCCAACTTTCAGAACACACCCTGTTAAGGGATGATAGCGAATAAATAAAGTAGTAATAGCTGTAGTCTTACCCCCATCGTCATAAAGCCACCACACGTCGACAGTCCCCGCCTGTCGTTTGGTGAACTGTTCCACAGACGTGAAGGAAGACGTGCGCCGTGCTGTGGACGCGCCCAGTGCACGTCGGACGGCGCTGCCGATGCCTTTTCCAAGACCACTTAATAAAAAAAATGGCGGGTCAGTCTATTATTGTCCCACTGCAGGGCCGGGAGTCTTCTCACATAGAGAAAGCATGAGCAGTAATCTCCTCGTTTGCCGCATAAGCCTATTCAGCCTTCAATCCCACTGCTGGGACGCAAGACTTCTCTTCTTTTGTGAAAAAGATTGGGCTGGTAGACGTCACATATCTTCGAATATTTCGTTCTAAGACAAGTCTGTTTTCCCACAATGTTGTCCTTCACGGTTTTGAAAGCAGCAACAGTTTTACGTTTACTTAAAAAGCTCTGTCAACAGGCTTAGTTACCAACGCAAATAAATAAAAAAAAAATATACAGAATGATTGAGAGAAGAAAAAAATACATTATAATTGTAGTGTGTCTTTCTTTCTTTCCTACAAAGATAAAATTATGTGAAGATGACAACGATAAAAAAAAAATGACAAGTATATCCTTACCCCTCTTTGTCTTCAGTCTTGTGCACATGTTCCTTGTTCAGCGCCGCGGGGTCGGCAGACACAGCGCGTCCCAGCTGGGGCGAGCCCAGCGACACATCCGACATACTGCTGCCTACATATACGATGTTTGTTGTGACTTTTCATTCACTCATTCATTTTCATTCATATATTTATTCATTAACAATAATTTATATCGTGTTGAAAATTACATATTAAATAAAATTATCATTTGTTGTATACTGTCAACCGCACGTCACTGGTAACAATTGAAGTACGAAGACCTTACTGCTACGAATAAACGCGCTGACAAACGCAAATTGTTTACGTGGACATGAAGTGTGGTTGACTGTACCGACGAGACAGCAGCATTCATTGGGTACCCCCCACGCGTAAACATACCTACCTGAGCATTCAGCCTTAGCTTTTAAAAGGGGTAACCAATTAATGTGGCCATATAAAATTAGTGGCGTTCAAATTGTGACAAGGTTCCTGTGAATTAAAACGATGTCTTGTTATATTATGTTGTTTTTGCTGGTATAATCAGGCAGGCGTTTGTGGTGCGTCCAACGGATCAGGTTAGGCAAAAATCAAAATAACACAAAATATCATACAGCAAGCAGTAAGTTGCTATAGTATACATAGCTCACATCCTCTAAAAAACTGTCATAACACAAAAATAGCAGTTTGGAGATAGACCCATTTAAATTTTTTTGTGTTTTTTAACGATGCTTTGCGTCAAAAAATTTCGCTTGTGCCATTCGGCGACTTATTTTTGTATACTTATGGCGGTTTTTTTTTTTCAATTATAGAGCAAGGACAATTGAAGTCGAGTAGGGTATTATCTAAAAATCTACATATTTTGTGTTATGACAGTTTTTTAGAGGACGTGCGATAAGTTGTTTTTAACATTAAAGTTTGCATGTGAGAGTCAGAAAGAGAACACACGGGTTTAGTTCAACAATCAAAGGAATAAGAAGAGGAAGAATATTAAAAAATTATTAAACACACGCAACAGAAATTATGCAAAGAAAAATTTAGTCTGGGGCCGTATTATGTATGAAATCTTGAAATCTCATCAGACAAAATATTTTTATGTGAATTTTTCACCATTGTAAACGCACAGTAAGGTTATCATTGTCCGAGTGCGAGAAGGAACCGGAGCTCCACAGGACGTGTCACTGTGCCCATTCGCAATAGGATAATGATAACTTTGACACTGGTGTGCTACAACCTTTAATTTAAGGGGGAAGCGCCAATGTAGCCCGCGAAGTTATTTTTTGTTTTGCAATTAGCAGGTCAGTGTCATGCTGTATATTAAAATATGATTCACGGCAATAACAAATATGGCTTTACAGAGTAGTCATAATTAAAATCACCAAAACAACCCATTTAAGTTCATTTAACCCCATTGAATGACTTAAAGGTGGGGGTACTCAGTGGGATTAAATGAAGAGGGTTGTATCAATTATTTTAATTCTGCAAATACATGCATATTACGGCCGCAAATCACATTGTAATCAATATAAAAACTTACATTGACCCGCAAAAAACGGGAGAAAATATGAATTTCGCGAACTACCCTGGCGGTTCACATTAACCAGTGCAAAAACGAGATGGAGCTATGCAAGACGAATAGCACCATTCCTTTTTCTCACTTCACAATACGGCCTCGATTTTAAAACAGTAGTTCTAAACAAAAATGGCGACTTACCTCTGGAATGCGTGTTGAGACTCTCTGTGGACTTAGATTCCTTGTTATCGCCCATGGAACCTAAACAGAAGCGGGTGATGGCTGCATGATACACATATAAAGGGACATTGGCTGCGGAAAATACGTCAGAAAGTCCCTTTGTTAAACAGTAGAAGTGGCTAAGCGAATGCAAGGCGAAGAAAGTACTAAATTCTTTCTTTCGGCGTCCTTATTCTTATATGTAAAGTAGACTTCAAAATGTGGCTTTTTAAAAACTCGATTTGCTATACTGGATGTAAAAGTACCCTTAACGAAGCCGAAAGGCAGTTGTTCTCCCCGTCATTGCATTGATCATTTTCTAGACCATACCTAGGAATCTTCTAGTTACGGATATATTGGGGGTCAAAGTTTCAACTTTTACAAAGGTTTGTTTTTAAACACAAGTTTTTAATGTTGTAGCTTTACTTCAAATAACTCGACGACTCCCATACTATTCAATGCATCCACCAGCACGGTTTGAGTGCGTTACATTGAGTCCTACAGTTAAACGTGACTTTTCACACCAAAAAAAAAAGCCGTTTTCCAGCAATAATTTTTGCGTAAAGTTTAATTAGTTTGATGAAGCCTTCACGAAGAACCTTCACGAAGCCGGCAACCAAGCATTCTGCAGAATGCTTGGTTGCCGGCTTCGTGAAGGGTTCATTTACACCTAGTACAGTGGGTGCTACAACTCATGTTATGTTTGGTCGGTCGCATTTGGCACAGACCGCCCTGACATGTGCGTATTAACCCCTTACTAAAAGACGTTGCTAAAACTCTAGTAATGAATAACGTCTGCAAACCTAACTATACAACGTGTAACATATTAAACGCAAGACCTCTCGTGTGGTGTCTCAGACCATGACACTGAACAACTTTTGTTCAATGAATTTTGGAAATTCATAACTTTTTTTTTAGTTTTACCACACATGTGGATCAGCTGATTGCGTCAGTTCTTATAGAAAGTATTTATTTTTTTTGCGAATTTCAAGAACTCGTAGAACAAAAGATGTTTAGTTTCATGATGCGAGATAACACACGGGGGGTCTTGCGTTTATTATGTTACACGTTGTATACATTTTTTACGTTTAAGTTAGTATTTATTGAGTTAGGGGTATGTATCGGTCGCTATAGTGCGCTACGCTTTCGCTTCGCTGTCTATGTCCTAAATGCTTGATTTTATTCAACCAACTATAAGAGAAATCCCAATTTCGTCGGTAATCGATGGAACAGTCTATCGTATTTATCGCAGCAAATGTGTATAGGTAGAGATATTAATCAACAAAATGGAAACTACATTCGAAAGTATGAGTTAATGCCGATGAAGAATTGATTCGTTAGTCATTCTAATTCATTTTCTAACACCCATTAAAATTAAATCTGAAAAGCGGAAATTTCGTTATCACTAATACACCGAAAAAGTGTGGATTTAAAGAATTACATTGATTTGGTACAGTTTCCTACGTATAATCGTGTTGGATATGGTGTGAAGTAGGCCTATGGCCATATTGCAAGATAGACTTGTTTGTTCCAGTTAAGGCTTATTTAGATAAATTAACTTGAACTTTGTTTATGTTACCCAATCAGTCTGATTTTAAGTGTTCAAATCGAATAGATTTAACAACCACTTTTTTGTATTTAGCAATAACTTACAATAGTTTCTTATTATTAGGAAATTATTTAAAATATTCATTTATTAGTAATTTCGCGTAAGGAATTAAGATAACTTATTGATTGCACTTTTGATTTTGGTACTCTCGAAGCTGAGTAAAACAGGTGTCGACATTCAACAGTGCTTTACTCAAGAAAATGAACATGAATCCAATAGATATAGATTATAACAGCTTCAGAAAAAAACTCTACTCAAGAATAATTTATAAAACATAGTAAGTTTTGCAGCCAGCATCACTTGTTAGCGAGGCTGCTTCCTGTCTCTGCGAAGATAATTACACTCACGTGAGAAAGCCGACAAATCCTTGAGGTTGACATCACTAAGGTACGCTTGAACGTCGTCGTCCAAAGCGTCAGTGGTGTACTGCCCACCCTCCACGCGGAGGAGCGCGATAGCCATGTGCACGTCTAGTGCTTTGCTGGAACACAGATAAAATTTAATTTATTGTAGATAGAAAAAAGTGTTACATTCGACTTGTAAATGAATGAACTGGCGTGCGTGTATGACCAGATGTATGGACATGGACGAGGCGCAAGGAGTATGTAAGGGTCGTAGCAGGTGGCGTTTTGTGCTATCTGCTAACCCCCATGGAAAAGAGGGGTAATTTAGATATGTATGTACCTATCAGTGGCGAAGGTTCCATACAACTCGATTCCTACCGGCTTCCCTTTGAAAATGGCATTCTATAGACAAATAATAGAATAACATTAAACATATGTACTCCGGATTACCTGTTACAAAAATTGACCCTTCGCTACTGGTGCCTATGTATCGTCACTATCATGTCAGGCGACTTGCAGCCGAACGCAAGCCTACTTAGTGCAGAAAAAATGGACTTATCAAAATATCTATAATAGAATTTGATCAGAAAAGGTACCTAATAAAGGTACATCTCTGCCTTACCCGTCCGGTATTACAAGCGTGAGGTTATATAATAATTTTAACAACGTACAGACGCCAGCACGTCAAGCTACCCGAATCCGTCAAATGTTCCCAATCAACATTGAACCTAATGCTTTATCGATAAAGTTGAAAATCTATTAAAGAAATTTGACAGATTGTAGTAGATTAATGTGCCGACGTCTGTACAAATGCGTGAGTGCCCCTTCGAACCGGCAATAGCTATTTTCTGTCAGTGCCCTATCCATATAGAATTTGAACAAAACTGGCAAAATAATGGTGTACCATAGTATAGTATAGTATAGTATATATTTATTTATATATTTATTTGCATAAAATGTGGTATATACAAGATGTTATAAAAATGGTATAGAGCAAGACACATTCCGCCATAAAAACAGCGTGCAAAATCATCTAAGATAGGTACATAAAAAAATGAACAACATAGGTACGTATCTAACATAGAATATATCTTTACATAAATCTCCTCTATAATAATCTAAGAATAATTTAAAGATACTAAGCAAACAATCATTAAAAAAAAAACAATAATACTGAAACACCTATACCATAAACACATCTAAATATTCTCTGAAACCATATTCATTTAACAAAATACACACACAAACACACAATAAAAGGACACAACATTACATATAAATAAACCTCAAAAGAAATAAAAAAACAACTAAAATAATATAAAATGAAGGTTGTTAAATAAACAGTTCGTAAAATTCTAACATAAAATAACAAAATAAAAACTTACAATGCATTTTTAAAGTGATAAGAATGCGAAGAGTATTTTTTGAGGAACTCGTTGATAGTATAAAAATTTTCTTTTATTAGCCACTTTCGTAAGTGAAAACAAAATTTGCGATAACTCAGCCAGCCCCTTAGCGGCATGCAGGCGTGATGTTATGTCTCTCGTCGTACTGCTTGGTGCTAAACAAGGCTAGCCAGTGGAGTAACCACAGATACAGCCTTTTCACGCCACGCTTAAAATCGGAAGGCTGTCTTGTGTCTAACTATTTCAGTGTTATCGGATCCGATCGATTGTTTCAGCAAATTAATTATTTCAGATTAATTTAACCCCAACAAATATTATTTTATTTATGCCAAAATAATTTAAAGCAGTTGGCTATTAAATTCATTACCCGACACTGAAACATAATTGACCACATGGTTGTAGGACACCTCTGCCTATCCTTCGGAGTTTAAAAGCGTGAAGTTAAAAAAAAGTAATAGTTTTTTATACACTTACTGCATGACTTCAACATAGTCGACGATTTCGTTTCTTTCGCTCGTTTGCCAATTCTCCTTGAATCCCATCAGCAGAATGTTTGGCTTTAGTTTGCCGATACCACTAGCCTGCAACGAAAACATACGTATACAAGAATGGAACTACATGAACCATTGTGTAAAAGGCCAGTTGCCCATTCAAGGCCATTGTTAAACTAAACGCAAACCAAACGTCAAACGAAACGTCGAATGAAACGTCAAACTAAACGTCAAATGAAACGTCAAATTAAAGTCGAGAAAAATCGATCCTACAAACGTCAGTTGCGAGCACTTGTCTTGTGCGAGTTAGGTTAATTAAATGACGCTGTTAAAATTCCTTAACCGTAACTTCGTGAGTATCTCCTTCCCCGTTGTAACTGCTACGTTCATTTATCTCGATTGGAATCATACTAGGAAGTCGAAGTCACAACTGAAAGAACTGAGTTCTTCTAAAAATACAGTCTAACTGTCAATAACATTATTGTGTAATCTACCTGTAAGTAGTACTTGTCAAAGTGTTAAGTCTGACTAAACTTTTGTATAAAAACCTTTTTATAGTTTGACGACATTCAAAGGTTCTATCGTGCGGCAAAACCGAAAGATAAATAAAATGTGACTATCAACCAATGAAAATCTATTTTTAAACCAGGGCAGGTTCAATCATAACATTATGTTGGCGTTCCGTAAACCAGCCAACGCCCGAAGCAAAGTGTGGATAAATATCTCTCGCCCTCCCACTCACTATCTACCGTCTAGTGAGCATCTTCCTGCAGGGCCAACTTTCAGTGGTCCATTTGGAATTACCTGAACTCTCGTCGGACCCAAGTGGAAAGATGTCAATCCAACATTGTTAAATGGGTTTACCTTGAAAAATCGGTAGCAGAGTAGGTGCAGAGCTGTGCCACTAACTATACCTTCTATCTTGCCTGATAAGCCCAAAAACATGCAGCTTAAGGGACCGCTGCACTGCCACCAACGAAGCCATAGATGTGGCAAAGTTTTGGTTCAGTAAAATATGTCATGCCAGCGACAAGAAGATGTTATAAATCCAATGAGGGATTGAACCAGTACCACTTTTTCTTTGTCCCGGTTTTCTCTTGAACGGTGGAATGTTTGAATGTTGTGAAACTTATTCTCCTCTACTGTCTGGATAGGTCCGCTTAAATCCATGTGTACTCCATTCTTCAAAAGATTCTCCATACACAACTTAGTCATAAGTATGTCTGTTATGGAAGGAGAGACTGTGACTGGGAGTTTGGTTCGGTTTTTCTTCTCAGAGTAGCCAGATAGGTAACACCTCATCCTAATCATGGTATAATAATATATTTGGCCTGGTATTCTCCTCCCGTGACAGCTGGGTCACGTAATTGGCCCAAGAATACGTCATCAGTTGTGTAGTAGTTAAGCTAGTTAGTAATATATTTTATTTTCATTCACTAAATGAGAGTCCCTAAATTTACTGAAAAGGACAATCAATGGTAAAACTTATCATGACATAGTCTTGGGCCATTGTGGGAAGAGAATACCAGGCGAAGTATATTATTATACCATGATCCTCATCTAGTTTTTAAATACAAGGTGTAACAGAAATGGTATAGTCTTATGAAAGGAAATGCTGCAGACCATCAAACTGAACAACTTTCTCCTTGGGTCCAATATCGTAAATGCGAAAAAATTATCAGTTGTCCTATACATTTAGATCAAGTAGGTATTGAAATTTTGTATGGGACAGCTGTTAATTTTTTCGCATTTACGACATTGGACCCAAGGAGAAAATTGTTCAATTTGATGGTCAGCAGCATATCCTTTCATATGACTATACCCTTTCTGTTACACCCATACATATATATATTTTTTTGGAAATTCCAATTTACTGGATAAACTTGATCACTATCATTTAAACATCTATTTTTATTTCTTTCCAGAACTAAAATGGCTGTTTTCGGTATCACCCCACGTTATGCCTGGTTCGCCGTTCCCATTGCCGGCTTCTTCATCGGCAAGTACTTGGATGATCGAGAAACTCTGAGGATGACTAGCTTCAGGGACAAGTCTGCACTCTATGGAGGTAGGGCCAAGGATGGAGTACCATCATGGCCTTGAAGTTATTTAAAATGGTGAATTTAAAATTGTTTTTAGTTGTAATAAAATAGTATCAAATTAATGGCTTGTGTTTAGTTTACCCCTAAAAATCAACTTTTAAAGCAATATACAAACCAATGTAAGGAATTACTCCTATATAAAATATAGCAAATAAGGTGCTTTTTACGTGCTATTCAAAATAATTTGGGAATCAGCACTCCTTATTATTTACTGCAGTTGTTAGTTCTCAACACTTTTTACCACTAAGTTAACAAATCATTAAATTTTTTTTTGGGTTATTTGGAGATTTATAGATGACTCCACCCTGGTGTATAAATGTTATTTTGTTCCATGACTAATGAGACCCATAATATTGTGTACTGCTGTTGTTTGCTCATGGTGAATGCTACAGAAAGCTCTAAACATGTCGCCAAATTCTGGGCCGATTCAATACATCCTAACAAGGAGCGCGGGATAATTATTACCTGTACTAGTGCACTGGCTCCATCCTTGAAGCCCACATCATCTACTATCGAGTAGAAGGCCTTGATCTTCCGCCTGGTGAACCACTGGTACGCTCGGCTAGCTAGCGCCTCGCGGCCGCGGTGACTTACTTGACCCTGTGGGTATAACAGTGATCATTTACGTAACACTTTATAGGGTGTTGTGAAAAGACTCATCACTGAGCCGACTACCAAGCATTCAGGACCTCAAACTGGAAGAACAAGTCAGATTTAGCTTCATTATGAGTCTTTTTCTCAATTTTAGTTTTTTTTTTTCAATTAACCTTAGTTACAAGTCGTCATCTGCTCAGAAAAGTACCTTGATATTCACATATTCCCAGCAAAAAATGAACCTTTATTTTCTTAATTACACTTACCTGCATAATATGGCCACACAGCATGAGCGAGTGTCCCTTGGTGAGCAGGTACGTGAAGTCCGTCAGTATGGGCCTCTCGCCCGGGAAGCCAGTCAGTACTAGGATTTGAGGCCTACATACAAACAACATGAATCATTCACTAGATAAATTAATAGTGATGATTTACATAGTCATCGGTCAGAATGTCGTCTTGGGGGCACTATGAAAAAAATACTTAGAAAAATTTCGAGACTAATTTTGGGGTAGCGCTCGCCGGCCGCTACCGCGGCACCGCTCGCTCGGCTCGCGCGTTGTTGGTCACAGTTCTAACCCAACCTAACCTATGGATCCCTTCCACATCGTTTTTAGGACAAACGGTTAGTCGGAGACGAAAAACACCAAGACACTTTTAGCCTTATATTTAGGTGTTTTATACGATAGAATCGAGAAAATAAACGATTTGCAAAAATAACACTTTTTTGGATAAATTTTTCTAAGTCCTCGCGCCGTAGCGCCCCCAAGGCTACACTCCAACCTAGTCCATCAATTATATTGGGTGCACAAGTTACTTATTTACAACTGTCTAAGCCGAATATTCACTGCATCTTGTGCGTTATTCCCTATTTATGGCCTTAAAAGTAATTGATAGTTGATTAATGAACGTAATTTGCTGCCTTACACTGGAATTGTCTAAAATTCAGGAGTGTCCAATTTACTTTTATGAAGGGCCAAGTTTAGTATTTTTGTAACCGAAGCGGGTCAAAAGAAATGCAGTGACCTCTAAATTTAAATAAAACAGCTTTACCGGACTAGACTGCAATGATGCGGTCTGTATTCGCGGGTAGGTGAGGTGGGGCGGGGTAGGTCTAGGTAAATAGGTATGGCGCGGGAATAACTGACTTATGTACAATTTTTAAACAATGTTCGTGCAATATTTATTGATGTCTCATAAAGTTTTAAATAGCTCGCGGGCCGGATGAAAGACCTATGCGGGCCGCTAGGTGGCCCGCGGGCCGTATGTTGGACAGGCCTGGTCTAAAATTAAATAGTCGATGTCAACTTTTGATGTTGATTGGTCAACCTACTTCTTACTACCCACTGCAAAAGCGTTCCTCGTGTGTAAATACTCAGTTCGAGGATTCAGTACATTACCTATAGTTCTTGACATGTTCAGTGACAGTGTTGAGATGGTAGACACCGGTGAGCGCCACCTTGTATGTCTGCGCCTGAGTCGTAGAGCCCCAGTTCACATCTACACACAAGAATACACTTTGTAATTGCATTTATTTGGATAATATAATATTATATCTACTAGCCAATTGGAAATGTGAACCTAAATTGAGTGAATGTACACTAAAACTACACGTTTTTAGCGCTACAGCGGCTTATTTGATGTTATTAACGTAAATATACCTACAATCAGGTAAGATAGTCGTGAATAGTGATGGTATCATTTAAAAATGGCTTATGGCCATTTTATATTTAAGTAAAATAAATCTTATACGCGGTGTCAATATGTACACTCTACACAAATACCAGAAGCGACCACAACCTTATAAAAAGATCCTCTGATAACACTAAAATAACAACCCACCTGGCTTCCTATAAGACACGAGTAGATACAGCGTCAATAAGAAGCTGAAGGTCACAAGCGCCTGTATCCACGAGATCACGAACATTATGGCGACGCACAGCATCGAGCCCACAAGCGACAGCCACATGTTGTAGAACTGTAATAGTAACGTTCATTAATAACTTGACCCATCATCATCTCGTGGCATTTTCCCAACCAAGTTGGGGTCGCCTTTCAGTCTAACCAGGTGCAGCTGAATACCAATATTTTACATGGAGCGACTGCCTAGCTGACTTCCACAATACAGTACTAGGTAATACGAAACCCTTTGGTAAGACTGCTTGTCAGACTACCTTACAAAGCCACGTGGGCTCAGCGCAGGTTGTTGTACGCACGACGGCCATCCAAGCTATACGGTGTTCTGTAATATGGACCACTCGGCACAAGTTGCCTCCAGCAGCCTTCTTGATCGCGTCGTGACCATCTTGCCGGTGCTCCTCCTTGAGTACGTGTTCTTTCCCCCTGGCCCAGTATAATAAACCTAGAAACAAAATCTCTACTTACCCTAAAAGTGGGCCTCCAGCCCACTGGCTTGGCGAGACTCGCGTGGAACGTAGAGAAGTTGATCAGCGCGTACGCAGCCAAGAAGAAGTTTGAGATTAGTGGTGCGATCTGGTTCAGACCACCTGGGAAAAATATATTCAACTCAACTCTCTACCTTATAACCAAATTTGTTTTCAAAATAACATCACGCCTGTTATCCCCGAAGGGTTTTTAAGTCCCATATAATAGGGGGCGAGCCTATTTCCATCAACCGGGCACAAATCTAGACTCCGTGGCTGCTACTGAGAAATTCCTGATTGAAAAACCTAATAACACTATGCCCGACCTGGGAATCAAACCCAGGACCTCATGACTTAGACCAACGAGGCAAACAGAGGCTTGCGATTTGGTCTGGTGGTGAGCTTAAAAAGGAGTTCGAACTCTTCCTATGCAAGCACCCCATCGCCCATTCACCTATAAATAACTCGGCAACGCGCAACTTTGGGATGGTGTCCCAAAGTTGCGCGTTGCTGATCTCTGAACATTTTTTTATTTAATTAATTAAGTGTCATCTAAAAATTAAAAATGGCGATGTGGCATATGACTGCAATATTCAGTTAGTATTTCAAAAGAAGACTCACCCATAAGTATGAAAGCCACAGCGATGACGAAGGTGAGTACGTATCCACGCACAGGCTCGTTGTTGGGCCCGTAGCCCTTCGCGAAGAATATCAGGTACGGGTACAGCTTGTCCTGACATAGCGCCTACAAATACACGACAATTACTTATAGAATCAAGCACAGTACAATCGATGTCCCGAGAGAGTAGCGGAAGTTCAGATCAAGGTACTACAATCTGTCAAATTTCTTTAAGGATTTTGAACTTTATCGCTAAAGCATTAGATTAAAGGTTGATTGGAAAAATTTGACAGTTTCGGTAAGCTTGATATGTTGGCGTCTGTACTTCAGGCTTTCGATCATAATTTTTCTTTGATAATGGGTTGCCAAATAAACCTGAGATCCATTATTGAATTTTTTCTGTAATCGTTCAACGCTATAGAAAAAAAAAAACGACCGAGGAAGTACTCCAACCGCCCACAAGCCATCGTCACGATATAGTGGTAGTACAACATAGAGGCACTATGTATTTATTTAGTTGTCGAAGGGCAAATGTACAAACCTGGAACACTTTAGGCGCGGAGACCAGCGACGCGAGCGCAGACGACAGCGTGGCAGCGAAGCACCCGCCGTAGATCAGCGGACCGAAGCCCGACACCAGGCGGATCACCTGACGGGAGGATGGCATCAACTTGTTACAAACGCTAACAATATGCTATTTTTATGTACGAAAGATGCTCATTTAACTTTGCTTGTTTTGTGGATATTTATCTAATTGTTTATACACTTCGAATGACAATTCCATAAACAATTAACACAACTGATTGATTTTAATCAGTTATGTTAATTCTTGGCCGTACACTTGCGTAATTGTTAAATTACACAATGGTCATTGTGTAATTTTTTCACTATATATAAAAAACAACTACATAAAAATCGCTAACAAACTCACATCATTACTATTCTGCAGGCCATACGAACAGGAGCTGTTGTGTGCACAGTCGGGCATGGCCCAGGCCGCTATGTGGGCCACGTCGCCCGACGCGTCGCGCAGGACCGTCCAGCCAGCGATCAGCGCTATCAGCAGGTACGATATCGTTGTCAGCAGGATTGCTAGGAGAGTTCCTTTGGGGATAGATTTTTGTGGGTCCTGTAAGGGAAGATGGAGTTATGTATGGCGTAATAGTGTTGCTTGCCTGCCCAGCCTTTTCCCAACTGTGTTGGGGTCGGCCTTCCAGTCCACCCGGATACAACTAAACACCAGTATTTTACATGGAGCGACTGCCTATCTGAGCTCCACAACCCACTTAGTACTGGGTAATACGATACCGCTTTGTAAAACTGGTTGTCAGACTTTCGGACCACTGATCACCTGTAACGACTGTCAAAGATCTTCAAATGACAACCGGGACCAACAGCTTAACGTGCTTTCCGAGGCACGGAGGAAACTCGGTATGTAACGGGTGATCACCCATCCACGGACCAACCCCGGCCAGCACGGCTGTACCTAAAGATCGACCCGAGCAGCTGGAGTGTTGATTGAGTCACTCAATATGTGGAGACTTGATACATGTAACTTGAGAAATCTTATAAGTAATAGAAATACAGAATGTGTTGCCCCCCTGCAGGACAAAAGGCCTTACATTTTCCTCTAAACTCGATCCTGAGTCAATATAGTGAAGTTCCAAATTGTCTGTTTCTTAGTATCGTGACTTTTACTTTAAATTTATTCCGCATGGTTTTCAAGTTCAAAAGTTTAAAGTTTCTCTCTACATCTCCTTTAACTCGCAAAATATGAAGATCATATTACGTCACAATACCAAATTTACCTTCAAATCGCCGGAAATATTAGCGCCCGCCAAAATTCCGGTGGCCGCGGGGAAGAATATCGCGAACACGGAGAAGAAGTTGTGCTCCACGCCCTCGAAGAACCTGTAGTCCGGACCTAAATTACTCTGTAGCACCGTCCCTGTGAAGATGCACCAAAAAAAAAAAACACAGGGATTACAGGGTACGTTTACGTTGGAACTCCACATCGAAGAAATCGGGCATACACGATAGATTTCGGAATTGGAATACCTCGTTGGGCCAGTAGTTGCAAGCGCTACTACTGAGCATGAGGTCCTGGGTTCAGAATCAGAATCAGAATCAGAAAGCTTTATTTGTGAACATAGGTCAAGTTACACATAGTGTGAGGTATTATAAATAGGTAGATCCTCCATGTTTTGCCCAAAGGCGTACAAATATAATTGTTCGATGATTGTTGATTGTTGTTGTTTGTTGTTGTTCGATTGTTCGATTCCAAGGTCGGGGAAAGTGTTATTGGTTCCATCAAGAATTTCTCAGTAGCTGCCCGGAGGGTTAATTTGAGCCCGGTTTTTGGCAATAACCTCGATATCTATTACATGCGACAAAATTCGCTTTTGCTAACTCCATCATCAGTATCTCAGTGGTGGAACTTACAATTGTACCCGACGAAGCCTTGCGCCATCTCCAGGTCGGTCTTGGGCCCGAGTATGGAGCCGATACAGAAATCCGCGATGGCCGCCAACAGGATCACCAGGAGAACTATCTGCGCCTTCGCCTCCCATTCCATGCCGACCATCACTATGCCGGTGAGTAGGACTATCGTTATGCACCCGTAGATTGCTTGGTCCTGCAAAGAAAGTAAATAAATTGATTAAACTGGGTCAAATTAAATTAGCTAGCGATACTCTGCAAACGTCTAAATAATCATCTTCCTGCGCTTATCCCATGTTACTTGGGCTCGGCGCAACACGTTTTTTTCTTCCATTCTCCTCTGTCAATCGTCACGCTATCATTCTTTTTCTTTCATATTCCTCACACAATTCATCCAAACGTCTTAAAAATATCAAACAAAAATTCTTATTGAACTTATACTTCGAGTTTCATTCAAAAATCATTATCATTTCTCTTTAGTTTTTCGTGTTTAGATATCGAGACTAACGTCTGTGGAGTGTGGCTGTTGGATTTTCAAAGTCTGTCTCATTGACGAGTTTCCTTCCAATAGTGCAAAAATATTTTGGTATTAGTTTAGATATCGGTGAGTCTTTGTCCATAGTGTAACCACGTGCTATGATCTTGTGCTGCCAGACTGCATTGTGTATTCCAAGCATACGTACCCATCCCTTATCCACCATATAATGGGACTCCGGTATGAGCGTGATGAGCGACTCCCCGAAGCCGACGACATACATAGCACACGCCACGGCGTTGGCCATCGAGAAGATCAGCCCGATGGAGCCGCCGAACTCAGGGCCCAGCGACCGGGATATCATGTAGTATGTGCCACCTTGAACATAACGTTGAAATAAGTTTATTTAGTTAAGATCCCGACAGGCAGCCGACTGGTGGGGCTAGAAGCATGAAATTCTCCATAAGTTTTTTTATTGCAAGGAAGGTTTTTAGTAGGTATGTAGGGCAGGCCTTAGCAGATATGGTTCTGTAGTTTCTGACTACCGCCGTAAGAAAAAGGCTCGAGTTTTATGTATGTTTTAAGTTCATCATTTTTGAAGATTGGATTTCCCATATTAAAAATAAAAACAGAAAACCATCATGCGTCTGTTCGTAAGTCGGTCCTCCTAATAGAGAGGCCGACTCGCGTTCGGACGTGAGTCGGACTCAACCTTCATTAGGTCGACCTAATGAAGGTTGAGGGAAGTGGGAAGCACAGGATTGATTGGTCTTAGTAGCGGTACATAGGGTAGGATCTTTTGTTCAGCAGCGATATACCTCTCACCTCTCAGACAGGAATACAGGCATGTATTACAAAGTCAAAAACTTACCTCCTTTGATGACGCCGTTGGTGCTGATGGCAGACATGGAGAGCGCCGTGATGGTGGTCACCAGCGAGGTCGTGAGGATCAGGAGCATTGACTGCGCTGCCGGGAAATTACGCTTTTATTGTCCACATTTATAATAGGAGAATTATTATGTCATGTCGCCCTGTGGGGTACATATCAACACCTCTCAAAGCGCTCCCCCACCAGAAGCATTCGCCTGTAATGTAAAATTCCAAGATTCGATTTTGTACCGAAACGAGTGAATCTGAACTGTTACATTACAGACAAATGCTCCTCTCCTAATATTTTTCCATATACAGGGCGTATAGTTCCACCTCTTTCCAAAATTGAAGTATTGAGTCTCCTGAAGGCCCATATCAAACATAATACAGCATAAACTGATTTTTGAACTTCACTGCGATTATTTTCTACTGAATGTATAAAGTTTCGTTAAGGGCCGCATAAAAATAAAAAGGTACCAATTTTGGTCATTGGCTTTTGGCGCACAGAATCTTGCTGAGGCCATTGAAAACTTTTTAATCCGGTAGTATGTCCCCGTGAGATATTTTATCAAATTGATGTCGTTTCCGACTCAACACAACAAAAGGTATTTACAAAACCAGTGTTACTAACCCACGCCCGCTTGTCCTACGACCCAGGAGAGCCGAAGGAACAGCATGACCCCCCAAATGTTGAGGAGACATCTCATCAGCACACCCTTGATCCAGCCAAACTTGATGTTCGACGACCCGAGAGTCGGCGTTGTTAGGTCCTTCTCCAAAGCCTGCGGCTGAAAATGTACAAGAAAGTCAGTTTTGTACTAGGAAATTAGAAATGTATTTGTTTATTTTAACTTAATATATGGTAAGGGTAGGTACATAGGCGGACCTAATGCCACAGCCCACAATATATTTTGTACTAGTCCACCCTTGGGATAAAAAAGGTAACATTCTTAATTCTTTATTGCACATAAAAATAAGAGAAATACATAATTACAACATATAGCTTATGTACAAAGGCGAGCTTAACCCAGAATTGGGTTTTCTTACAGCAAACCTTACTTGGATTGCGAGATTTTACAGAGAAGGATATACTTATGTGCATAGACAGGCGATTTTACAAACTTAATAATACATACCATAAAATATACGTAATGCATACAATATGCGTAGATAAACATACATATAAAATACTACATACATACTATTATCACGTTGACAGGAAATGTTCTCTTATTCCTTCGGTAACATTGTGACAGAGGTACAAAAAGAAGCCCTTTTTTTTTCGGGGGAAACCTTCATTCATTACGCGCCCGGTGTCCTTGGGTAATAAGACCGTTACTTCTCAAGACAATCCGTCAAACAGTATAAGTAAACCTATTAACCTAGTGAAAGGAAGTTTGGCTTCTAAAGTTCGCAAAACTAACGGATTTTTTTAAGAAACTCCATACTGAAAATTACTAGGCAATCAGAACATTCTAAGAGGTGGCCCTGGCACCAGGTCACCCACCCACTGACAATTTTAGAACGGAACACCGTTCAAAGAAAGATAAGAAAGAAATGAAAAGAAAGAAAGATTGAAAAGATTTGGTAGAAACATCTACCAAATCTTTTGCTATGTATTCTTGGTATGAATGTAGGAAAAGAAATAGATCGGAATCATAAATTCAAATTCTTCATTTTACCATAACTCGCAGTGCATGGCCAAAGTCATTTATTTAAGGAACTAAGAATGTGTTTGTGTTGTACATTCTACATAATCTGTAAATGCGTTAGTTTTGATATACTACTATTAGGTATTACTAATGCATTTGAAATAACTTCGATGATATATTGTATACGGAAAATCAGCTAAACGACTATGTATCTTGATGATAGACGATCGGAAAATATATTGTTTTTGTTTACTTTTGCACGAAGACTACAGTCTAGCCATGTGCACTAATGAATCCCTTAATCCTCTCTAACGACACCCACGCAAAGTGACAACAGCTATAATCCATAGATTTAAAGATGTGTATCCATCTGTATAATCCATCTATGGCAAAGTTAGAATAATCTTCTCTTCTTTATCGTGTCGTTAGTGCCTAACCTGGCGTCAAAGTTTTTATGCCGCCCATGGGCTTCTGTCTTGGCTTTACATGCCGTCAAGAAATATCACTCAGGCATTGATAATAAACTATACGCACATGAATCCGAAAATTCAGAGGTGCGCCGTGCCTGCCTTGGGTTCGAACTCGAGACCTATGACTAATGAATGTAGAATCTCTAAAGTTGTATGTTAGAATAATTATTTTAGCTGAATGCTGCTGAATTAATATCCGCCTGACAGAATTTCGGTCACGGCTGCCAATCTCAGCGGAGATTAGCCAAGTGGACAGAAGTGCAAAATTGTGTACACACACATACATGGGCGTACCCACGGTGGGGCAGGGTGCTCTCTGACCCGAAGCTAGACAAAATTAATATAATGACAAAATTAAATATTCATTGGGTACTTTAACATTTTTCACATTAAAATAAAAACTTGGTTAAGGTCAAGAATGAAATAAAAAAATACGTTTATTGCATTCCACAATGTGAACTTAGGTGGTAGGTACATAAGGATATATACATTAGTTTTGGATCATTGTGGGCCCTGTCGGGCATAACAAAATAAGAATTAGGAGGAGGGCTATTATAAATATTTACAATTTTAATGTTGAGTGTGCATAGAAAGAGGGTTCTGGAAACACAACTACATTTGAAAACGAAATTTTAGCTAGATTTAGCCAGAAGCCTCGCAGGTTATTATTGAAATAAGATGTAGTGCAGTCAATAAAACGTTTCAGTAAATTAAAAGCATTTAAAATTTCCTACTACTTAGTTTATTTACTTCTGCCCCACCCCTTAAGTGAGGCCCCGTAAGTAAAACGCTGGGTACGCCCCTGCACATAGGTGCCCTCTTCCCTCACTCTGCTCATTCCCTTCCCGTCCCTCACTCTCATAATCCGATGGGATGGCAATCTGACACGTTCGGTGAGACATCACGCGCGCGCGCGGGGCTGCTTGTGGGAATTTTGATATTATGAAATATTTTAGCTAAACATTTAGGCTGGCTCTTTGATCTAGAGGAGGTGCTGAGCATGAGGTCCTGGGCCTAACCCCCAGGTCAGGCAGAGTTATCAGGACTTTACATAAGGAATTTCTCAATATCAACCCGGACCTTGGATTTGTGCATTTGACGGGAATAGTTTCGCCCCCTATTTCATGGAACTCAAGCATAACTACCGAAATGTGTGCTTCGCCTAACCCTTCAGGTATTACAGGCTTGATTTTATATTTATAAACTAGCTGTTACCCGCGACCTTCGTTCGCGTGAAATTATTATAAAAAAGATTGAAGAAATAGCTTTGAATCAGATTTTGTTACCAATTCCAAAGGTTTTAATTTTTTTGCACGGAACCCTAATTCTTTTTCTAAAATAAAAGTAGCCTATGTTAGACCTTATAACATCAGCTACCTGCCAGGCAAGGTCCCGTCAAAATCGGTTTAGCGTTTTCGGAGATTAGCCGGACAAACAGACAGAAAAATTGAAAAAAATGTGTTTTTATTATTAGTGCCGTATTTATTCTCATAAGCATTCAGTAAAAAGCTGTTATTTTGGTAGTAGAAACAGACACTTCAATATATATTTTGCGTCTTGAAAACAACACATCATTCGTATCATCTTTTAAAGGCACTTAAGATCTGTAGACGACAAGTTGTGATATAAATATAACTAAGTACTTCTCATCAGTAACCTATCAGATCAAATCACACTTTAAATCTGCAATAGCAGTACCATTAACCCTGGCGTCATTCCACTGCATCAATCGTTAATTACAAATTAAAATCCACTACTACACGTGAGCCCATTCATTCATACTGCAGTAATTATATAGGTCATAAGATCAACCTCGTTGGCGCAAATGCCACTGCTGAGCTTGAGGTCCTGGGTTCAATCCCCAGGTCGGGCTTAGTGTTATTGGGTTTTTCTATCAGGAATTTCTCAACAGCAGCCACGGAGTCTGAATTTGTGCTCGTTTGATGGTAATAGCGAAGATCTTAGCAAGGTAGCCGGTAGCATCGGGATGAACTGCCGAGAACCTAGTCGAATGGGGTTGCATTTGGATGCGCCTGTGGCCAGCAATGGACTGCTGTAACCTGATGATGTGACGGTAATAGGTTCACCCCTATTACAAAGAACTTTAATACTGTCGAAATGTGGGTGCAGGTACTAAGTACAGCTCTGCCTAACCCCTCGGCGAATACACGCGTGAATTTAATGTCGTGTACTACTCGTGAGCCCATTCATTAATACTACACTAATTAAGAGGTCATAAGATCAGGACGGTTGCATTACTTAATGCAATGCAGACACCTACGGGCTACGAGCTACGGGACCGCAATCCCTTGAACTGAGGGTTAATGCTGTTAATAGGACTAGTTACGCAAGGTCGTGTGACTCGGTGAAAGATGTACCTACCCTACTATATACTTGTCCTTTCTTACGGGATTTCTTGGTAACATTATAGGTATCATAACAGTTCAACCCTAGGGCATCTCTGCCCCGAATTGTCCTTAGAGTTATCACGGGATCGAATTGTACAGGTTGAGATATCATGGCGTCAGGTTGACTTCGGGGTCGAGTAGAGGTTGAGTATTGTCGGGGTTGAGCTGTCGGGGAGGAGTAGTCTAGGTCGAGTAGCAAGAGTCGAAGTCGGGGTTGAGTTGTCGGCGTAGAGTAGTCGGGGTTGAGTTGTCGGGGTCGAATAGTCGGACTTGAGTTTTCGGGGTCGAGCAAACTAAGGTTTAAGTTGTCACGGGGTCGAGTTGTCAGGATAATATCGTCCGAGTTAAGTACTCTCGGGGTCGACTTGTAGAATCACATTAAAGAGTGGTCTACGGAGATTTGTGGAACGCAATAACTTAAGTGATTCGTGTTATCCGTAAGTGATGATCGAACATTATTGAAGTGGTCATTGATCGATGTCTGGAGACGTTCTATAAGTAGACGCCATCTCTTACTATACTGATTATCAGAAAAACAAAAGATAGGGTGGTTAGATATTATTCTAATAGGCTAACCTAATCAGTACTACTTATCATTCAAGAAATAGACGACAGCTACAAAACGCCAACCTTCCAGAGCTTAGTTCCCAACTCCATAATACATACAACTATGTACGTATTCAAACCAACTTAGGTTGTTTTTCCCTCGTATGCAACACAACATAAAATGCCCGTTTTCCTCAAAGGTAAACCAAAGTGTGTAAGTATCTATGTATACTTCACCCACATTTCACCAGCTATATTTTAAAGCCCATATTATTAGTACATGAGCTTCTGGGCTGCTACTATGCAATTTGGCAGGACATGTCTGCCGCATGCCGGACAAACTGTGGCCCAAAATAGCAGCACATAAACTGGTGCCCGGCGGGGTCACAGCAGACCACGAAGGAGACGGCGGGACGAACTAGACAGGTTCCATCAGACCTGGAAGGAGGACGCGCAGGTTCGCGAGAAATGGATGGAGGGAGGCCTTTGCCCAGGAATGCGACAAAAAAATGAAAATTAGGCTGAACTTCAGCACTTGACCGCCCAATAAAGTTGCCCGACTTGAGAGTCGAACCATGCTCAATAGTAGCGCGTGCGACCACTAAACCAAAGAGACAGTAACACAATAAAACTATCAATGAATATATTAGATATCCAATCGCCATTAACACGTACCAGGACAGCATGTTTACCAAGAGGTCCCGAGTGCGTCTTACAACGTGACCAATTAACTGATGGACGCAATTACCACAAGTAGCAACCTGGACAGCTAATTTATGGGTTAAGGTTCATACTTAGTACTGAGGTAAAGTGGGAAAAGTGATTCAAGTTAATTAATTAATTGAATACCAGGTTAGTCATTACGGGTAGTCTTTCCAAAGGGTATCGTGTTACCGAGTTACTAGACTGTCGAGGTCAGATAGGCAGTCGCGTCATGTAGAATACATTCTTAGTTTGCGGACACTAGCCCGTTATACAATACAATACTGTAAGGTAGATTTTAAAGCTCCTGAATCCATATTTTAATATTATAAAGCTGAAGAGTTTGTTTTTTTGGTTGAACGCGCTAATCTCAGGAACTGCTGGTTCGAATTGAAAAAATCTTTTAGTGTTAGATAGCCCATTTTTCCAGGAAGGCTATATACTATATTATAACATCACTAGCTACGACAAACAGGAGCCGACCATCAATCAAAAACGTTGCAAAAAAATTATTCCTTTTGAGAGCTTCCGTTGCTTGCGCTGCCGCTGCGTAAACGGTTAAAGTTACGCAACAATTATGTATGACGGAATTGTCCCTCCTTAAAAATTCTAAAAAAAGTCCGTGATAGCATGTCTATCTTTTAAGGTTGACTTGACTCACTATAACCTCTGTATGGTAATCAAATTTGTCCTAAAATAATGCATTATTTGCTAAGGTGTTTTCATAACAATCGTCACAACTATTTAATTTTGAACAAAATTGCTCTTACATCATTTGATTTCAATCAATATCTTAGGAGATATCACAGTTTTAAAATAACTCCGCAGCAAAATAACGATCAAGTACCGCGCGCGTATTTGTATTATGCGGAATGATATGCGAGGCGGCAAATAGCTGATGTTATAGGGTGTAACTGAGGCTTTTATCTTAGAAAAAGGATTAGGGTTACGTGGAAAACAATTAAAACCCTTGAAATTTTTAACAAAAACCGATTCAAAGAGGGAAGTTATATTTTTATAATAATTTTACGCGGACGAAGGTTGCGGGCAACAGCTACAGCAGCAGGTTTATACAAATCATCAGCCATAGTTACACCAAATAAAAACACTTTCATAGAAGTACAGTCATGACCTTAAGTAGCTACAACAATATGACAATGATTATATTGTCATCTGTCAAACCGATTCTACTTTATGGCTCATTAACGTGTATTTATTAATACATTCCATTACATTTGTTCTTGTGTCTGGTGTTCAGTTTACGCGGTTACCGATCAACCGCATTCTATGATTAAATAGGTTTTATTAATTGCAGTCGGGATAAAACTGCAGCCTCGTTGTTCTGTATCGATTAGTAGACCAGTGAACATACTGAGTTATGGAATAGGTCCCCGACGCTGGTTGAGTATTAGGTTTTTCTATAAGATTTTTATTTTATTTTTTGCCTTTTACATTAAATAGGCTTGTAGTTCGCCGCAATTCGCCTGATATGAAGCTTGTATTCGGATTAGGGAATAATAGGCTTAGCTAAATGAAAGCTAATAATAAAACTAGCGACATGTGGTTTTAGGTAGAGGTACATAGGAACACTGTACAGAATAGTGATACCATATGCTGTGTAAACAAACTGTTTGATAGGATATTAATGTTGGTTTTCCTTTAAGTACCTACCCAGCTACCTACGTAATGTGTTATTGTTTAACTATGTTAGTTTATTAATCACGTGTTTGATAACTTTAGAATTCAGGCAGTCAACTATTTAATCGACCGGTAGGGGAAAAAATAATTTTTAACCAATTATTAAAGGACGTATAAGCGCTTGTATTTAAGCCCCTAACTTGAAGTGGGTCTGGGCTACCCACGTCTGCCGGATCCCCATCGGGCTAAAATAGTCACTGTGTGGGGCCCTGACACAGTCAGAAACCTTGGCACTGCTGTACAAAGCCAGCCACCGGTGCTCCAAACTAGCCCTTGATCGAAAGAATTGGAATTCATTGGGAGGCCTTTGAGAGCTGCTGACCAAAGGCCTCTTCCAATGACTAACAGTAACAGTAAAGGGCGTATGCTCGACCCGAAAACCAGGTGAAGGCCGCAAGAATACGCTAAATGCGAGAAGGATGCAGGAACGGGCGATGTGGCGACGCTTGGAACAGGCGTCGATCAGTGGTCGTCTTTCGGCTGCTATGATGATGATGTCAGCTCGATATATTCCTGATGCATCAATCACTAGGTCTCACCTATACACAGATGTTATTAATCTCGGCCAGTTCAATAGACCCTTACCTTTCTAGTTAGTGAAGCGTTGTGCAGTTCATCCAGCGTAGGTCGGGGCGCCGCATGGAGCGATAAAACGTTTCTATAGTTGTCCAGCCTTGGCAAAGCTTCTCGGGTGAAATGCCTGCAAAAATACGTCACTACATAAATCACTTTTGTATTGACAGAACATTCACGATCAGTTTCTTTTAGTTGAATTTTCTGACTAGCATAATCAAAATAAAACTGGTTTATTTGTGTGTCCCTTGCTGTTTTTGCTCGTATCACGTGTGTGCACAATGTAATGACAATCATCCCAAATCTAGCTTAAATCAAATAAGCAGGACCCATTACGGTTTGGTATTGGTCGTCATTCAAAAAACTTCAATGGACCAATTGTTATATTACGTACGCTTAAGTTTCGCTTCTTGACTGCATAAGCAGCTATGCTATGCAATGAAAAATTGGCAACGACATATATCAGTTTCGAATGCCCCGTGTTGGGCTCCAAATTTTTGATCAATTATATTTTACCTAAAACTTTTCCCATATTTAGTGTCAGTACACGTGAGGGGATCATCGCTGTCCATTCCATCGGAGTCTGTATGCTCCTGCTCATCCTCCAGGTCGGCTTCCATCTGACAACAAGAATAACATTTAGTTTGACACAACCTCGGTTTTATCAGCTACACTACGCGGTTAGTTTCTCTTTTATCTTATCTAGCTTTGGTTAAGTTCACTATGACTTTGATTTCACATTAATATTGTGTTATCTACCTACTAAGTACGTACTTCATACAGTGAAAACAATTGTACGTATGATTAAAAGTTTCACAGTCGATGGTTCAAATAAAGAGCTTCCATAGTTTTGATGAAACCTAGAAGTTCCTCAACATCAAGAAGAATTGATGTCACATCATCTCCGTTGCCTTTAACCAACTATTGATAGGGTACGCGTCCAATGGAATCAGATGCAGCAGAACACCATTATCTTATCGTTTTGGTGTGGCTGCCTATCTGACCTTTACACCCAGTGTTGCTAACTAATGCGATACTCCTTGGTAAGACAGATAGTCAGTCTTTCGGGGTTCCGACTATCCATAACGATCGTCAAAGGTCAACAAATGACAGCCGGGACCAACGGCTTAAAGTCCTACGAGTACAAAATGATGTGAAGATCTATTAATACCAAAGAACACATAGAAACAAGCAACACATCCAAATCACATGATACATGCAATTTTAGCTACCAATAAACTTGAACACCGACTAGAGCGTCTAACAGTAAAACGTTTCGAAAGATTTACAGCACGTTAGTCATAGCAACGATTCATCCGTCCGTACCTTACTATCTAGCGGTACATCATTCAACAAGAATTCATGTAGTTTTTGTGGGCAACGCATTTGTGACGTCATATAAATGATTCCAGATATATTTATGGATCGGCGTCTGATAAAGCCGACGGCGGTGTATGGGATAATGGGACGAGTGATGGTGTTTAAAGGTAAGAGGCCAACCATGGGATGTCCGTCATATAAGAGTGCACAGGTACAACATAAGATATACAATGGATAAGAAATTCAAAGAGCTCTTTCGTAGTGTTACAAGCGGTCCTGTACTCCAGCAGCTTCAAGGTTAAATTTTAATCGACCGGAATCTTCTTGAGGCCAAAAACCATCTTGAAAAATAATTGGGTGTAGCTTAACTGGTTTATTTTATAACCCAAATGGTCAATCGTTCAAATTCAATGAATTGGAACAACTGTGGAGTACGGTATGTGCTGGGATATCATGACGTATCGTTCATTCAGTCTTTTATTCCTGCGTCTCTATAAAAATATAGGTACCTGAAGACCTACATCGACTTTTGACCGTAACTGTACTACGTGTTCTGTGTTATGCTCTGCCGAATTATTCACACATAATCAGCGCGAAGGTTGTAGTGACATATAGAGTACTACATTGTTAACAAGTACTGTATTGACCAGGAAAATTAAATATTTGAACATACAATTTATTGGATTTAGTCCATCAATTTCATTACTTCACAGGATTTTTTATGAACCTATGGAGTCTGCATTTTGTCAGAATCGAAAACCTTGAAGCTTCTGCTAAAGACTATCTGTGTTGCGTGCGCTACATCCAAATTGGTTGCATGTTCTAACCGAAGATAAGTAGGATACATCTAAGTTTAACCGGCTTCAGCTAGTTGTACCCGGCTAAAACTAGGTGCAGCCGCACTTCGGCTATTAGCCGTAACATAGACAAATAAAATTGAAGTGTCTGTTTGTAATATGAAAATAACAGCTTTTTACTGAATGCATATGAAAATATATACGGCACTTATAACTAGAACGCATTTTTGTCTGTCTCTCTGTTAGTTCCGGCTAATCTCCGAAACGGTTGGACCGATTTTGGCGGGACTGTTACTGGCAGATAGCTGATGTTATAAGGAATAAACTAAGGCAACTTTTATTTCAGAATAGGATTTAGGGTTCCGTGCAAAGAAACTAAAACCCTTGAAAAAAAAATGGAAGTAATATTTTCTATAATAATTTTAAAAGAACGAAGGTCGCGCGCAACAGCTAGTAACGCAATATAAATACCGTGGCCGAATTCACACGGTTTATGATGTAAATATGAACTTGGCAGCGGTTGAGCTATGGAAATGATGGATTCACTATACAGTCAATCCAGTGGAAAATGATGAAGGTTTGAAGCAGTGTTGATGGTAACTATTACCGTACTAGTTAATGTTGCCCAGTACCTATTATTATACCGATTTTCCTCGTATCACACAAATGCGAACTAGAGACAACTCGACCCAGGTCAATCTACCATGACAACTCGGCCCCGGTAACTCTACCACGACAACTCGACCCCGGTAACTCTACCACGACAACTCGACCCCGGTAACTCTACCACGACAACTCGACCCCGGTAACTCTACCACGACGACTAGACCTCAGTAACTCTACCACGACAACTCGACCCCGGTAACTCTACCACGACAACTCGACCTCGGTAGCTCTACCACGACAACTCGACCCCGGTAACTCTACCACGACAACTCGACCCCGGTAACTCTACCACGACAACTCGACCCCGGTAACTCTACCACGACGACTAGACCTCAGTAACTCTACCACGACAACTCGACCCCGGTAACTCTACCACGACAACTCGACCCCGGTAACTCAACCACGACAACTCGACCTCGGTAGCTCTACCACGACAACTCGACCCCGGTAACTCTACCACGACAACTCGACCTTGGTAGCTCTACCACGACAACTCGACCCCGGTAACTCTACCACGACAACTCGACCCCGGTAACTCTACCACGACAACTCGACCTCGGTAACTCTACCACGACAACTCGACCTTGGTAGCTCTACCACGACAACTCGACCCCGGTAACTCTACCACGACAACTCGACCCCGGTAACTCTACCACGACAACTCGACCTTGGTAGCTCTACCACGACAACTCGACCCCGGTAACTCTACCACGACAACTCGACCCCGGTAACTCTACCACGACAACTCGACCTCGGTAGCTCTACCACGACAACTCGACCCCGGTAACTCTACCACGACAACTCGACCCCGGTAACTCTACCACGACAACTCGACCCCGGTAACTCTACCCCGACAGCTAGACCCGGTAAACTTGACCCGGATAACAAAGACTGATTAAATACCATAATATATTCCAAATACTGGCAAAAATGCTTCTTCTCTTCAAGAACGAGTGACCTGCAACTGCAATCCACTCGGTGAATTTACATGTCTTCTATTTTTTGGGTCCAGAAATACATGGGTAGGGCAAGCTTTCCCTGAGTGACAGAGGTGTACTAGTACCCACCTTACGCCAGTTACGTTTAAGACCCATGTAATAGGGGGCGAGCCTATTGCCATCAACCGAGGCAAATCCAGACTTCGTAGCTGCGACTAAGAATTTCCTAATGGACGAACCTAATAACACTTTGCCCGACCTGGGAATCGAACCTGGGACCTACAGCGGTCGCGCTTGCGGCCACTAGACCAACGACGCAAACTGTCCCAGTAAGTAGGTACTAAACAAGTTGACACGTATCGTAACCAAATGACTTATATATAAAACTGAACCTATTTTATTTACATAATAATATGCTTATCACAAACCTTGAACTGCTCGTCATTGCTTCCGCTGAATAATTGGGTTACACATTTTTTCGTATTTATATGACCGTACATACAGTTCTCGTGGCGAAATAACTATATAACGTACAGTTAATAATTATTTAGACTAAAAAGCATAGGTTTACTAATTCAACTGGCGGCGGAAACTTACAGAGAAAGCTGGTCCGGAACCCGTCACTAACATCAACCGACACTATGTATACATAAAAGTTCTGTTGAATTTTCAACGATCAGCTCAGCGACGAGAGTTATAATTCCAACAGCACAATAATCTTTGGGCATTCATTTAGATAAGGCTTAGAGTTAGCGAAAACGGGCGTCAGTCTTGGAACGAAAGTAAGAAGTCAGGATATCCCGATAAACCTCATGCGCAAAGAACTCAAACTCAAAGTATTTATTTCAATTAGACCATTACAGGCACTTTTGAATGTCAGAAAAACAAAGAAAGATAAGCTACAGTCACAGACACAAGGCGTAATAACTTGTGAAAGTACTGTAGTTGCTCATTGCAAAGCGTAGATCTCTATGGAGCCGTAGATATTTCCACCGAATAGATCCAGTTTGAAAGTAAACTTCTACAAAAACTTCCATGAATTATTTTACATTGAAAACCAGTTATTTACATAAAACTGAAGGACAAATGGCACCTTTATCATGATCACATACTTTAAATAGTTTATAACTTGTAAAACGCTATAAGTCACGATTCACGAATCTAACTTGTATCAATGTTTTTTTTACATAGATTTCACGTTATATCGTGTGCAATTGATTTAGATTATACTTCCCGTTTATCATAAGACATCATCATTTGCCTAAGCTTATACAAACTATGTTGGGGTCGGCATCCAGTCTAACCGGGTGCACCTGAATACCAGTATTTTACATGGAGCGACTGCCTATCTGATCTCCACAAGCCAGCACCTGGACATTAGGATACGTTGCTACATCGCTGCATCGTTTCTTATGCGCACAGTCAAGGACTGGAATTCCCTGCCTGCGTCGGTATTCCCAAGTTCATATGACCCCAATCTAATTAAGTCGCGTGTTAATAGGCTTCTTTTGGGCTAGCTCGTTCCATCGTCTACCTCATCTCTGTCCTTAGGACTAGATTGAGGTCTTGATGCTAGATGCTTAGCGGTCGCATTAACGATTACTAGTCCATCGCCGCAGTCTTACATAAAACACTATAGAATACGTATTTATGTAAATTATATTACAAACCAGTCTTAACATAGCTTTCTACAAACTTCTACACAAGAATATACATACAGGATGTAAACAGACCCTTCACGAAGCCGTCAACCAAGCATTCTGTACATCAAACTAAGTAACTTTAAGCAAAAATTATTGCTGGGAAACGACTCTTTTTTTTTGGGTGAAAAATCACGTTTTACGGTAGGACTCGATGGAACGCACTCAAAGCATTGTGCTGATGGATGGATTGAATAGTACGGGGGTCGTGAAGTTGTTTAAAGTAAAAATCTTCCATTAAAACATGCATTAAAACCAACTTATGTCAAAGTTGAAACTTTGACCCCCAATATCTCCGTAACTAGAAGGTTCCCAGGTATGGTCTAGAACAAAAAAATGATCGCAAAGACGGGGAGAACAAGCGAGTGCCTTTCGGCTTCGTTAAGGGTGTATTTACACCCTTTATTATTATATACAAATTTCTAACAACAATAGCTAGACATGGATATCTTGATGCCGTCTGTCCTATCAACTTTGACCTGGAATATCAGACAAATGGCCATGAAGTTCAGTCAAGATGCGGCCTAACAGGGTCATGTACTCACTAGTTTAAGCTTAGCGTATAAATTGTTAGTGTACATTGTGCATTAAAATAAATAAAAAGATAATCTTATGTTTTTCCAGGAAAATTCACGAGTTTAGCCGAATTTAAACACGTAACATTACACATGCTTATAAATTGCAAATGTTGTGTTCATAATTAATTAATAACACAACCTGTACATCGTACGAGAAAACAACATCTGATTCAAAATTGAATGCTTGTCGAATCTTATCTTCGTCATATCATTCAGGTACGTTTATCGCTTGGAACTGAAAATAATTATCTGGTCATAATACTCCTTCCACAACTGGGCGAACCAAGCAGGAAATAAATCGATGCCTGCTAGCTGTCTTATCTAATGAAAGAGTTGTGTTCAATTTTCGGTGGTCAACAGTAGGAACTGTCTTCAGCTCATACTACTAGAATGATCTTCAAGACCTCAGGAGCTGACTTCTACGTACAATTCGAGGATGTTGTCAAGATAAAAATATACGGTGTGGAAGGGACATCGACGCGAAAACGGTTACCACGTATTCAGTAGGTACATCATTCTGACCCCCCCCCACCTACATAGAAATTGTTCATCGGTTCATCATCATCATCATCATTTCAGCCGAAAGACGTCCACTGCTGGACATAGGCCTCCCCTAAGTTCAAGTTCATCGGTTATTAAAAAAATAATCTGCTGTTTCCTACAAAAGTGCCTACACGGTCAAAATCTATGAAACAGCACATTTATTTTCTTGAGCTCAGAATGAAGTACTGAAAATGTGGTAACAGTTTTCGCGTCGGTGTCCCTTCCATTCCGTTTACATATTATGACACTTCCCTAGTTCTAATTGATTACGTAGGTACTTAGTGTATTAGGAAATACGCGAAACACTAACTTCGTACTCCCCTGTTCCAAATAACTACAAATTGTAAAGTTAAATTAAAACTCCGCATAATGAAATAATACGCTCCTCTAGGCGTGACGAAATTCAATTTACCTAGCGCAGACGTTAACATAGCACGTTAGTTCCGGAACTACACCACTACGGGTACACCAAACAATGCCAATTATTTTCGATGGCAAATAAAATGTTATAGTCATAGGTGCATTGCAATAAAAAATTGTAATCGTCAGCGTTTCTAAGTGCCCTCCGATTACTATAAGCTCAACTTTTCGACGTGTTCTCTACTTCGTCGAGCGCCTTGGGTTCAGATATTTCTACTAGAAGTAATTATGCTCATGATGGGCAATCTATACAATTATTTCGCAAAGAAGAAAATTTCGCGCACGGGTGTGTTTGCTTTGGGATCATCTGGGATAGTTGAAGTAAAAAAAAATCTAATTTCAACCACTGGGCGACCACACCTTCCCCTTCTATCTCCCCGATGGATTAGGCAGTTACGCATTATGATCAAATATGATGTTGCTTACTGGCAAATCGTGCAGAGCTTCCGGGGCCATGAAATACCCGGTAGGTAGGCCGAGTGTCAAAAGCAATACTTTCGCTTCGAATAAGTTTTCCTAACCATAGAGAACATAACTGTGTACATCCAGTCACAGTCGGATAAACAATGCCTCATTAAATGTTAAATCATTCTAATTGTCTTATGGCGCCCACGTGGCCCCTTACAACTCGTAACGGTGCACCGACTTTGGTGAGCGTTACAAATATTAATAACCTTAATAATTTAAAGAGAAACTTAGACAGCTTTCTTTTTGATTTATCGTATGCAATACTGGCTGACACATTTTAGGGTTTTGATCAATCATAGAGGCAGGAGGACAAGCCATTCATCAGTCGTGCATATCGTTAAAATTCCGTAAGAGCTTAGAAATTTACAAGTCCGGAGATTTGAATGATGGAACGAGTGTTGGTAGAAGGCACAGCTTAGTAAAAGACTACGCAACAGCAATAATCTGATGGATTTCAATACAAGAACCAGGAAAATCATTTTTGCAGTGACGACGATGTGCAAATCTCTTTTTTCCTATGAGCATTGCAAATGTAGGCCGAGTATGATAACCTGCACGATAGTCATTATGTTCAAGGACTAATTTACGCCACGCCTAGTTAGATCTCAAGTATTTAATGGCGCAAGTGCAATTCAAACTTGTTCTAGGATTTGCGAGAGCCATGTTATTTACTGTGCTAGTTTTTAATTGATCAACTTGGCTCTAGCTAAAATAGTATGTACTAAATGTATATGCTAAGCTTTTTACAGCAGATTAAAAGGCAATTGGCCAATGCAAACAATTTTCTATCAGATATGTGGGTAGAGCATCTCTACAATGTTATGATTAAAACATTATTTTACGAAGAAAATTGAATGGAAAACCAATATTAACCACAGGATGTTTACATTGGCGCCGTTTAAAAGATATCTATCATTTTCTGTTTTCATATCAAACTGCAGTAAAATTGAAAGTAACGACATTTTTACGGCTTTTCTGTGGCCAAAACTAGCGGCGGGTCCTCTAGTGGCTTGCTGGGTGTAACTTCAGCCTTTGCTTGTTACAATTAGGGTTTAAACTTGATTGTTAAATTGGCTGATTCTAAAATTAGACGCCGCCTCCGACATCATGCATAAAGTGAATGGTTCTGTAGCTATTTTTGTCCTTCTTTAAGAGGATGTGTCTTTTATGTGAATCAGTGTGCTGAACTCATTGCAACAAGATGATGAGGGTTTGTAATCTGATGCGATGAACTCGCTGTGACTCAATGTTAAGAAGAATGAGCGGAATGTTCAGTGTTTTGAAGTCCAGGAAAACTTGAATGTTTTGGCCATCTTTCAACACACGAGGCACATAATCGGTTCAATGGGGAAACTAAAATAAATAGTAAACACATTCGTCTCAAGTGCAACGAGCTACAATGTGCACTAGTACTTTTCAAAGGATGTAATGGACTGTGATATGCACTGATAACGTATGAGGCGATCCAAAGAAATATCTGCTCAGCAAAATCGAGGACAACAGTCCAAATCAGGAAGAGCCCCAATTCCAAGCTAAAAAATTGGTTCAAAGGAATGATCTATTAATGCAGTTGTAGCTTTAAATGGAAAAATCCTTTTCGAAAATACCTCGTCTTGAATCACGTGGCAACGTCTAAACATTTCTCTAAAAATGTAAGTTTCATGCGACCTTCACAGTCGAGTAGCAAGTGCGTTTTATTCAACGTAGTTTCACGTCCGTGCACGTGAACTGAATCATAAAATGCAGTAATAAAAGCATTTCTGCCTGAACTACTTTCGCTACACTTTGTCAAAAGGTAACAATGCATTATTCTTTATGACAAACATAGTAACTGTTGGTAGAATGTTAGTAGCACATGGCACTGCAAGACCAATCCCATTTTAGCACTTCCTCAACTTCATCTTCCTGCCCTTTGACCCATGTTGCTTAGGGTCGGCGCAACACGTTTTTTCGTCCATTCTCCACAACAGTCACTCTATTATTACTTAATTTTCTTTTATATCTTTTCGTTGAGCACTTTCTGCAGATTCAATAAAACAGTCTGTTATGAATGCATCCTTTTGTAGCGTTAAGCTACGACCATGATTGTTTTAATTGCTGTAATTAACGGTCCAATACTGAATACGAAGAAAAACAAATAATTTATTTCCATTGTGTTGTGTAGTGCTGTTCTTAGTGTCCACGTGCATATTTGGGGGATACCCATACACTGAAGTCTTGTCCGCCATTAAATTTTCACGTACGGTAGCAGATGCTGAGGGCACGTGAGTGATCGTAAAAATACTCATAAACAATGAAAGTCACTATTATCAAAACACATAAAAATAGTAGAATAGTAGTAGATGTCTTCAGGGGTCTTCTACGTCACTGTGCTTGCAATGACTATTGACATACAGAAGCTATTAATAAAAACAGGCTCTATAAACAAACTACCTATGATTATCGGAGCAGGATAACCATATAAAGGTATTCTGATACAAATGGTTCAACTATCATCCCCTGTAATTTTGGACGAAGGCGGAGAACTGATTACTCATTGTGGTTAATAAGGAACTGCTCTTTTATGATTAATGCTACGAAACCGTACACCTCAGTCCTGTCTGGATATACGCTCATTTTACGGACTGACATCAGTCCCACTTAGTTAGTACATTTATTACAACTTCAAACTTAATGCATATTTCCTGTAAGAGTGACTTTACAACTTCTACGAACTTCGCATAAACTCGGACGAATGAGTGTCTGCAAGACATCACCTCCAGGAATGCCAGTGGCGTTCCTCAGCAAAGATTAATGCTTGACGAATACCATAACATTACGCTATGCCAGTATTCCCCGAAAACGTAGGCAGACAGTCTATACCATTTTTTGAGCTATTTGATGATTTATTTGGCAAGTGGAGTAATCCGAAAACTTTCGCATTTAAAAGACTCCTCATTCCCATTGTTTCTACTGCCCTTACAAACAAAGAGGAGCCTGAGAACACTGAATCATCCACAATCTTTCCGTATTGCCCTAGAGCGATCTTCAGCTAATGCGTCCATTCTTACCGGGGTCCGTAAGACACGAGCACGGACGAGGCAAGAGGAAGCTTGCCGCCGCCCGTGCACTTATCCAATTTGCCGCTATTATGATTTATTGGTAGCGTACAAGTAGGCGCCTATGACCTAGACCGACTGCTTCGCGACCGAGCATGTCAGCGTTCAGTAACACATGAACGGGAAGTAAAGGGAATTGGTCTTCAGGCCTAACATTCCCTGCCCATCAGTCATCATCTTTGACTTCAAATGATTCACTTAAGATAAACCGTCTAATTTTGCCTTGACAGTAATTTGTTCCAAGATTTCGCGTAATTTCTGGGAAGACTATCTAAGGATTTTTAGTAAATAGACATAAACTTGAAAAACAGCCAAATGGTGCTTAGCAGGAGTGATTTATGCTCGTAGTACTTGCCCAGAACCCGGAAGAAACTCTTAAACAAGGGCCAAGGTTGATTTCCATCCGGTGGGCAGATGGCCAGCCGGTACGGTAATTAATCATTTTAGTACATGAAAACTGTAAACTTTCCTTCATTACACATGTGGTGAAAATATTCGTGGAGTGGTCGATATTCTTCTACGTCTTGTTTGGGTTATGGAGCGTAAATAACCGTTTTACTGTGGCCCAGGTTTGATCAACACCCCAGTGCGAACCAGACTAGCTTGAACCGGATTTTATTGATTTCAAGTTAGACGGAAGAACATTCTACTAGGGATCTCAAGGTTTAGTAGTGCACACAAGAAAATGTAGGTTGGTTCTTGATCCTGTTTGTCTACGGACAAAAGTGAGTGTTACGTCAAGGCTGGTTTATAAGGCAGTTGATTTATGTTTTCTGGCAAGATATTGCATCGTACTATTTATTGGGGTAAATAATACATCACGACGACGTCACAATCGTCAAGTTTATCTCGACAGCTGAATGGGCTCAATCTTTACTCTCCCGAATAGTTTGCCTTATTTCCTGTCTCAGCAATCTAAGACGCACACACCAAGTGCTTGACATACGCAACACCGCTTATGGTGAGAAGTTGCGAACATGCCAAACGCAGTTACGCATATTGATACGCTAAACAGAAGCATAACTCGTGCTTAGCAGTAAGGCAGTACCGCAAAGAATCGCATAAGTACAAGTACGTACAAAAAAAGAACGAAGCGCAAATAGCAAATCAAGTCTAGTTACGGTAAGTCGCGTCAAAAGTTATCGGGGACGACGGGACAGAGAGGGTTTGCGTAATGATTCGGCTACCTAGAAGAAATGTGCTTGTGTCACGTGTTTTAACGCATGCACAAAACGCGTGCGCATGCGTTCAAATAACTATAGCACGCGTCCGTTTCCAAATCAAGTTGGAAACAATAGCTCTCAAGCTTTCACTAATCTCTGTATGCAATCCGTATGAATACTTGTGGTGATTTGTGGGCGAAGCAAAAAGAGCGTTTAAAAAAAAATAAAAAGAAAAAAAAAAATGTATCATGTCTTCTTCCTGGCTCAAACACTAGGTGACGGTGAACGTTTTGGGGGACTGCCTTAAACAATACGCCATAGATACAATTAATCATCATCATTGTCCTGCCCTTATCCCAATTTATTTGGGGTCAGTGCAGCATGTCTTCTTCTTCCATACTTGTCTATTACTTGTCAATACAATTATTATGTTCAAAAAATGGTGATTCTTAGCCTATCTCGAAATTATTTTCGACTATAGTAGGTGGATTTCTGTTAGACTATAAGCTGACCCCAACATAGTTGGGAAAAGGCTAGGTAGATCATTTGGTGGCATTAGCTGTAGCACAGATAATGTTGTAGTTTCTGCGTCCCGCACGGGTTTGAGTTTATAAAATAATGTACTTGCGATAATTTCCGGAGATACTGCATTATATGAAGTTAAACAACCATGTTTAAACTTAAACCATGAATAACATACAGATTACACAATGAGAGGATTTTATCTGCACATTGTTTCAAAATATTGTACACTTAGTCTCTTTGTGTGTATGGTATATCTGTTTTATCTTGTTTGAATGGGTCATTCATGGCTTGTTTGAGTTATTGTGTTGCCCATACAAACTGTACTGCGTGTAAGTAATGAATTATGGAAAAGGGACAAATGAATGTGATTATGTGGAATTCATAAATAATTATAATTATTTATGAACAGGAATGTGTCACTAATTGGATGATAAAAAACAATGTTTTGAATTTGTTATGCTGCAAACAAGTTATCAATAATTTTTCCACAAGCAAGGTGATGTATTGTGTAACTGGCCTGAGTTTTTTTTTGTTGGGTTTAATTCTATTTAACTTATTATTATTGATGAGGTGAACTCTTATTCTTTATTGCACACAAAATTAAAAAGATATGACACACAATATTAAAATATATCAAGCTTAACCCGGAATTGGGTTTTCTTACAGCGAACCTTACTTCGATTGTGAGGTATCTCTTGTTTGGTTGTTCTTTATTGTTAAATTATCTTACTGTTTTAGTTTAGATCATTCATGATATCTAGAATTATTATATACATGAATCACATTGTTATATGTAATTTTACAAAATACGAATAAATAACTGAAATTCCAGTTGATAAATGTAAGTTATTAATTTTATGTACCACAACCAGTAAGAAAAAACTGATAAAACTCACTTGAAATCTAGTAGCAGATGGTTGATCCTTGAACCTGGATGGCTTCTCCACATCTCGAAAACTGCTCTTGGTGACTGGCGAGCGCGACTGTACCGTGACGGAGCCGTTGGACACCCCCTCGGGCAGCAACCGGTCTTTTTCCCCAGGAGAGGATCGAAAGTGGAGCCCGGCCTCCAAGTCGTCGCTCCTCAGCGGCACGTCCGCAGCCGTAGGGTATTGAATGTTTCCATTCGTTGCCGCCATAGACTTCGCTGAACTGATCTTCCGAAACCGCCCAATAATAACGTCTTCTTCATCGTTTACCGGCACATTCAACTTCTCCGGAGCAGTGCTCGTGTGAGCCTCAGACTTCACAGGGCTCAACTCTATGTCCTTCTGTAGCGAACCCATCTTTACAGTTGGTTTAAAATCAACAAATTATTGTATTAGCACATTATTTTAAATTTATAAAAACGTCCTATAGTTTATAAACACAAGGCACAGATTACAATTTGCCAGCAAAAAGCGTTGATCGTGTTTTAAAAACGCATGTGATTTAAGGAAATATGGAAACAATGTGGTTTTCTGTTACAAATATTGTAAAATATTTGATGGAACTAAAAGCACGCAGACGGCGTGTTGGAGCTATTTTGAACAAACACCCGCTTTGCCGTCTATTTGACAACTAACTGAATGAATGAAAGCAATTCGGGCTTCGACGAGTTGACAGTGGCTGATTCATTCGTTGACTTCGACAGTTACCGGTTACATTGTGTTTGCGAGAATGATGTCTTTATCTGTGACCAATATAATAAAGAAAAAGAAATATTTTAGAGTTTAATTTTTGATCCTGTTATAAAGAATAACTGTAATAGAATTCAATTCCAACTTTTTGATAATTTTTGAGTGGTTGCCAGCGCAAAAAAATGGTTATATTTTTCAATGTTAACTGTCAATGTCATCCAACCAACGGTTCCAACGCGCAACGCCATAATTTTGGCAATTTCTCAATATTTCTTATTACTTGTCACTTTATCAGTCAGTTTCATTCAACGGAGTGTGGGGTGTTGTTGTGTTTTTATGAAATTATTTTTATATTTTTAAGATGGGGTTTGATGATGGTCAGATAGTGTTAAACAGTGAAAATGGTGCTTATTATGCCGGGCAGACAGTATACGGGCGAGTGATGTTCTCCCAAGGCAAAGATAAAACTATTCATGGTATGTGTTTGCGCCTATTTCAATAGCACACTGTCCAAAAAAAGATCCTCATTTGAATTAACAAAAACTTTATAGCCGCGCCGGTTTCGTGTGTAGGTTATAAATGTTTATCACAATGTCCTTGGATTCCTATTATCTGTCAATTTAGAGCATTGTTGAAGTTGACCTATTAGTATGATATTCAATAAAACGGCTTTAGGATAGTAGCCAAAAATCTATCTTCATAAGTATTCATTGTCATGCAAATGTTCAAGGATATGCTATAGAATTCATAGGAAGTGGTTCATTGTGTTTTTGACTTCTTACCTCCTATTCGAATAATTAAAACCTATTGTACCCACACTACCCATTTCCTGGTGCAGTTAAATTGTAGACCAAATAAATAGGGTAATTAATTTGTAATTATTTTGGTCCACCATCAAATTCAAATTTTTAAACTTAGCATGAAACTTTTTTTTGCATACTTAAATTCTTTTTTAAATCTTTATGGTAGCACAACTGGCCTACATCTATTAAAAAAAATTGCAACCAGTAATAAACAACCCAATCAAGTAGAATGTAATGAACACCACCTTAGAAACATAGATAATGATTGCTATGTCTATACAACATCTTGTTTTTTTTGTATGTCTGCGTAGCTAGACGTTTGGCCTTGACACCAAAGATTAATGCATGCCATGTGGAACTGACAAAATACATGTAGTTTAATCCTTTGTTTGAGAAAAGCTTTAAAATTATTTCATTTAACCAAAAACTATTTAGATATTTGCTTACAATTACATCTAAATTCAATGTTTAATTTTACTTTATGAGTGATAGACATAATTATTTGTTAATTTTTTTGGCAAAAAACATTGATATACGCAATATTTGTGAATATGGGCACATGTATCCATTATGTTAAAATTTTGATCAATTTTTAAATGCTTTGTAGGAACTATTTGTAGTATACCAAGTTTTTTAAATTAATTAAGTACATTATCATCACACATAATTTTATAATACATACAAAATATTGTACATTACATTTTTAAAAAGTCACAATGGAGTTTCTTGCCCATTCGTCTCCTTACACAACTGTCTTTGCAAATAGGCAATAGATTCTATTCTATTTTCATATTTGAGTTTTAAAAGTGACTTTTAATGGCCTAATTGAAATAGATGGTTTGATTTTGACTTGATAGTTTTGGCAGTCATGTTTGTGGTGTCTGGTGATGTAATGCAAAATGTGTTCACTGAAAGAGATAACACTGTAATAGCTACACACAATTATATAAGTAATGTGTAAAATAAATTGTAAACATGAAGTTTTAATCGAAAAGATTTTGTCATTGCTTGCCGTTTAGCATTATAATGTTTTTGTTGTCCCAATGATGGTCCCAAGGGTCCGTCTGAATGACAAGGAACAATGCAAAAAGCCAAGTCGGATATAGCAGGTTAAGCTGCTAGACTCTAGTCTTTGAGAACTAGAAGTTAGAACTGTATGTGATTCAAATGTTCACCGGGATCTGGTACATGCATACTACCCAGACCTTTTTAACTATTGTTAATGGCTAATACCAATAAAAACGAATTAATCATAAAACCTCAGATAAATTATTGTTGTGTTATCAATCCTTATCATGAAAACAATTGTTATTACTATTTGATAACATGACTAATTAACAATGTTCCTGTTCTGCATTTGTTAGCGTGTTTTTGTAATAAAAGAATTGCTTTTATTTTGCATTAAATGCAGTGCAACTGTGCAATGTATTTTAAGATAAAACTGGGTCATACAATATATTTAATACAAGCTGATGCCCGCATGGGGTTCGGTAACTGTACCACGGGATCGTACAACTGGGATAAAAGGAGTCATTTGTTTTAATCCAGGCTATAAACTGTCTGTGTGCCAAATTTCATCCAAATCCATTCAAAAGTTTTTGGGTAACTACTTATCTTAACAAACTTTCGCCTAAAAAAAAATATTTCTAAGTATGCAAGACTTCAAGCACACAAAAGTACAGCATGACTGAAGCAAATTTCTTTTCATAGGCATTTTCTACCAGACACCAAAAAAATCTCTATTTTCATAACAATGACAAAGCTATGACTATAATTCAGTCTATCTAATCACTATTATTGCCGAAGATAAAAATACTATTTTACTACAATTACTTTTGTACTGAACTTATCTAATGTTTATCTTAGATTATCTGAACCAAATGTACTAACATACCACTACTAGATACACATGGTCTATTTTTTATCAGTGACATTACATTTGTGTAAACACTTGCCAAAAAAAAGAAAAAACATTGTCATTGACTTAAACTAAGGTAATTTAAAGGTTAAATGGCGACACAGATAGTATGGGCATCGGGGACTATCATACAATTAATCAGCAAATCAAATCAAAAATGTTTAACATTGTTTTAACAATAGATGTTAAAATATTATTACAGTAAATATTTCCTTTATTTATTTCTATACAAATTAATTACATTTTTAAATATTCCTTAGAAAAAAAACAATAAAAAAAACATTTAAAAATATAAAAAATAAATACAGTAAATATTATTACAGTTGTTGTAGTATTATTGTTGTTGCAGTTGCAGTTGTTGTTGTTGTTGTTATTTTTCTATCTAGGCAAGATCAAAATGATATTAAATAACTTCTACAAGTGGTGATACATACATGTATGTGCTACAACCTTGCGGACTGGCTAATATCAAGATCTAGCAATCAGACAAAATTAAAAGAAAAAGACCAAGTAAAACTAAAGACTCTTTTTTGTTTGTTGCCATGAGCTATTCTTTTGTGTAAGTGTTGGTATAGTTTAAAAAAACCAAAACACACAGACACCCTGTTTTTAAAGAAGCCATTGAGTTGGGTCTGCATCAACATCTTCCTTACTTGTACAATTAATTCTGTGCTGTTGCCCCATATTAGTTGGGGTCAGCGCAACACGTTTGTTTACTTCCATTTTTCACTGTCAGCCGTCATGGTATCATTTACTCCTTTTTGTCATATCATTCCTCACACATTCTCTCTATCGTTCCTATTATCCCCTACCCATAAAGGGTGTAAATAGACCCTTAACATAACCAAGCAAGGCACTTGTTCTCACCGTCTTTGCAATCATTTTTTTGTTGTAGACCATATCTGGGAACCTTCTAAAGTCTGTTTTTTTTAATCTCGGACCCTACATTGACAAGTACAAATGGCAAACTGACATAAATTTCAATAGCATTTAAGTCAGTTTTGACTTTTTTTACTTGTTAATTTAGTCTCCGAGATTAAAAAACAGACTATAGTTACGGAGATATTGGGGGTCAAAGTTCCAAATTTTTCACAAGTTTTTTTAAAAATAAGTTTATGTTTTTAATGCAAGATTTTTACTTTACACACCACCACGACACCCATACTATTCAATCTATCCATCAGCACAATGCTTTGTTTGCTTTTCTGCGGTGTGGATGCACCATTACAGGCGCCACTTTCAAACTTACCCATACTCGTTACTCCACATATCCATTTCAACATTCCCATCACCACCACATGCATGAGTAGGGGCTACAATTGTGCAACGTTGATGTATTTCTTTTTTTCAGGAATATATGTGGACTTTAAAGGCTTCTGCAAAGTGCACTGGACAACGACGCACTCTCGGAGAGTAAACAATAAGACACAGTACTACACGGTGCACCACGACTCGCAGGAAGAATATTTTAGAAGTAAGAAGTTCTTATTCGGCAATGAACATGGTAAGGATTGAAGATTTTTTAATCGTTTTTTTTTTTAAAGCTTGTCGAGTTAAATGGCGTTTGATTCGAAAACCTTATGTTCAGTAGTGGACTGGTATTACTTGATAATCTTAATATTACCTCAACAGACGTAAAAAAAAGTTAACAGTAAACACCTAGCAAAATTAATTGGCTTGAAAGGAATAACTAAAAATAGAACCTTTTTCGTTGGAATCGGCGCTCAAATGCCTTACAAGGAATGTTGTCTGAAAACAAAACCAAATGAAAACTAGTTTTATTGCATAACTACCCGCCTCTTACCTCACTTATATGTGCTGAATGTAATCATTGTTAATATCATGTAAGGTTTAAAATATGTTGGAATAAAGGATCTTATAAAATTAGCTAGCGAAATCTTATAAAATTAGTTCGTGATGAGTGTCTATAACATTTGAGAAATATTTATATGATATTTTGATAAAACAAAACTTGTAGAAATTATTGCTGACGACTTGTTTTTTGGGTAAAAAATCACGTTTTACGGAAGGGCTAAATGAAACGCACTCAAAACATTGTGCTGATGGATGCATTGAATAGTACGGGGTCGTAGAGGTATTTAAAATAAAGTTATAACATTAAAAACTTGTATAAAAAAAAATTGTGAAAAAGTTGGAATTTTGACCCCCAATATCTCCGTAACTAGATGGTTCCTAGGTATAGTCTAGAACAAAAAATGATTGCAATGACGGGGACACCAAGTGCCTTTCGGCTTCGTTAAGGGTGCTTAAACACACATTAGTTGGGAAAAGGCTAGGCAGATGATGAAAGGGTCATCTTATTAATTCGTTTAAGAAACTGCGCAGACGAGATCCACGTTTTAAATTTAAGCTGGAAGCAGAACAGAAAATGAATTGGGGCCTCACTCACAATTTATTTTTATAAATTGAAATGGGTCCCGCCTTATTTGTTGCTTTCAGATTTTTTTTTACCGCAGGCGGATTTTTAGTAATTTTTTTTCTCAGCGATACCATCACGTCAGAGTTTCGCTAAGTAATTTAATTTAACCCTGTATTGCACACATACCACAGGACAGTACTTTGACCTACAGATCTAGACTTGAACAGAAACATAATAGATCATTGATGATCATTGTACCTATTCATTGTGCCTTAACAGTGTAATGATAATAGTCACTCATGAATTCATGAGTTGCTTACATCCCAAACAAGATTGTTGATGGGTGTGCTATGATAGATAACATCAATAAGCATATTCGAATATGTTATCCGTTAGTCGCGGCACATTTTATGTTAGGCCAAGAGCAAACCTTGTTTTGTGTTAACACGATATAAACATGGCGCTGCGGACTTTACAGACGTAAAGTTTGTTACATAACGAAAAGTCGCCAAGTGTGTTGATTATACTCAGTACGGCGACATAGACAGGACAACCTTCGTTCTCCTTTGTCCTCATATTAAAAAAAGACTAACCCATTGTTCTCTTAACCCAGGCGAGAACCACCTCCGAGCAGGTCAACATGAGTTCAAATTCGAGTGCCCCATCCCGCACGACTGTCCCTCCACTTTCGAAGGGACATACGGCCACATCAGATATCGAGTCAAGGTGGTCATGGTGACTTCTGGAATGTTCTCGATGAATAAGGACAAGTGGGTCCCTATCAGAGTACACGTGCCGCTGGACTTAAACGAGTACCATGCCTGCAGGGTAAGAGAGTCAGAATATTCCAAAATGTTTTATGTCATAATTTCAAATAAGGCTGAGCGCAGACTTGAGTCACGATAGTTTTAAGACAGACTATTGCTTCACAAAACATGAAGCTGCGCAAACTTCAAACAAAACGTCTCATAGACAAAATTGTTTAATACCTACAAGAACTGCACAGCGACAAGATTGTCTGCTTCCCTTTTGTATGTATGCGGGCGCGCACATCAACGACAAAACAGTCTAGCGACGTACCTTCTCTCTTGTAGTCTCGTCGTTTCACTATATATGGGATGCACCCAATATTTACGTCTGCGTCGTTTTGCAAGTGCGCGCGTAACTAGGATACTTATTAGAACAGTATCGATGAATTCCTTGTTGATACTGAGAAAGAATTGAACGGTAAGCGCCACGTCGTCGTAGTAGACAAAACAGTTTCGTTTTATGTGCGCGACGTGTCGTAGGCAAAATAGTTTCGTTTTAGTTTTAAGACAGACTTGTCTATGTGAGTTAAGTCTGTCTTAAAACTGTCGTGACTCGAGTCTGCGCTCAGCCTAAATTAGAACTGATTTTCCCTTACACGATGTAAAGAGCAATTGATGTTCAAACTGTTTTCAAGAATTTATTCAATACATGGATTCTAGCTTTGGAATGTATCCTCGGTTATTAGAAAAAATCGTTTGCCCCATACTTATTGACCGTGCAGGTATTGCAATATTGTACGAATTTTTATTTAACCTTTTATTATATTTTATTTGAAGGGTAACCAACGGGACCTTATTATTAAGCCACCACTCCGTCCGTCCGTCTGTCTGTCAGCGGACTGTATCTCATGATCCGTGAATTTTCACAGAATGTGTATTTGTGTTGCCGCTATAATAAAAATAAATTAAAAATCAAAGGGGCTCCCCTACTACGTTGGTACGTAGTCCTTCATGCGCGAGTCCGACTCCCATTTGGGCGGTTTCTTTTAGTGACGAAACATTACTACTTTACGCTTAGGGATCTAGAATCCATGTGCATCCATGTCCATTGCTTTGTGTGCTAAAGAAATGTCGTTACTCCATCCAGGAACCGACTGAGTTTGACCTGTCAAGTACCTACTGCTGCTGGTGCATGAGAGCGGGATTCTCGGAGGTGGCGGTAAGGTTGCCTGTGTCAGGGTACTGTCCCGGCCAGATCATTCCCTTGGAGGTCTCCTGCAAGAACGAGAGCAACGTCGAGATCGATGAGATTAAGTTCGCTCTTAAAAAGGTAATTTGTAATTATTAATAATTGTGTGTTTATCACCCAATTATACAGGGTGTGGCGTAAGTAGTGGTCCACCGTTCAGGATTCGATGAACCAGATAATTAACTATAACAATTAAAACTTTTAACCATTTTTACCCAAGAGTTACGAAAATATTTCCTTTCTGTCTTTTATTTACGAAATTTCTACCTCTTATTACAAATTTGTTTGTAGTTTCAACAAAAACCATTATTTTTTCATTTTGATTTCTGCTAATTACTGCTGAATACTAGAGCTATCATGATAATTTATGTAAATTCAGCTCTTTTGAAGAAAAAGTTGGTTCTTCTCTAATTTTAACCCTAATTTTTAAAACACCTTCAAGTTCAAGAGCGATTTTAAATTTATTTTTTCCTTGGGTAAAAATGGTTAAAATTTTTAATTGTTATAGTTAATTATCTGGTTCATCGACTCCTGAACGGTGGACCACTACTTACGCCACACCCTGTATGTATAAGGTTCATTAACATAGATGGACAAATTTTAACACAGCGTTCAGTACGTCTAACCAAATATATCCAAACAAAAAAAACACTGATTAAAGTGATTTTTCTTATTATGGTTTTACCATTTTCCTTATTTTGGTGAAATGAATGATTTCTAAAAGTTTGTCCATTTATTTTAATGGGACCTTATATAAAACTTGTCTAGACTGCCTCTTGGTCTTATCGAATGCTGCAGCTAAGCATGAGTTCCTGGGTTCGTTTTCAAGGTTGGGATTGGGTAATGTCCGATTGGGTTTTGACACCGATATCCGTACAAGGCTCTTTGGCACGTGAGGAAAGTCACTTGAGTTCACTGACCACTTTCAACCTTATTACTTAGGACATAAGGGTGAAAAGTGGAAGACCGTCAGTGAACTCAGTAGTACCTACTTATTTATTCATTTAAAACACACTACACCAAAGAACCAGGCCCGAAGCCACCTAAAAAGCCGATTCCTACCGGTTTCCTTTCGGGAACAAGGCACTCTACGTAGTAGGGTTCTCCTGTCTCAATTTTGACCCTTCGCCACTGCAAAGAACAAAAAGGACAAACATGTTTTAACGACAATAATGGGCGTCTTATCGCACAAGACGATCTCTTACAGACAACCTTTGCATGGACTAACCAATAACCTAATAACTTATCAAACTATGTTCTCTCTGGTAATATTTGTCACAGGATAAATATAAATAGTAGACCAACTACGACCTGTTTACCTGAAGCATGCTTATAGTTCGTGTAAGCACTTTGCATGTGTATGTGAGCCAATGCCGAACATACAATGTTCCTAGTTGAAATACTGTATGTTAATGTGTGTTGGTACATCCAGGACGTGACATTCCTGGCGGTATCCCAGCCCGGGAAAAAGAATGAACACGACACGGTGGCCGAGATCAAGAAGGGCCCCATCCCCGGCCACACCACGCGTAATTGGACCGTAGAGATGGAAGTGCCCGCTATAGACATCTTTAATGTTGAAAAATGCCAGTTCATCAATATTGAGTACTCTTTCAAGGTAAGAACCATTTGCCATGTTATGCAGGGTGTAAACGGACATTTCACGAAGCCATCGACCAAGCATTCTGTACATCTACTACGTAACACAGCGGAAAGTTATTGCTGGGAAAAGACTTTCTTGTGTGAAAAATCACGGTTTACGGTAGCGCTCAATGTAACGTAATCAAAACATTGTGCTGATGAATGTTTTGAAGTACTGGGGTCATGGACTTGTATTTAAAAAAAAACTTGTGAATAAATTGGAACTTTGACCTTCAATATATCTGAAACTAGAAGGCTCCCAACAAGAAGGTCGCGGGACTCATAGAATTACCGTGACCCTGGAACATAAAGGGCTACTGAAGGACACCGTGGATTTTAGTCAGTACAAGTCTGACAGTCCCTCCCGCTCTGCCCTGGGTGGGAGGACTCATTTGATGATTTTACCACGTTAAAAAAAAAAAAAAAAAAAAGGCTCCCAAGAAAGGTCTAGAAAAAAAACGGAATTACGGGAAGAACAAATACCTTTCGTCTTCGTGGTTCGCTTAATATTTACAGAAGAGCAGTGGTGGCCCGTGGCATCGGCTCCGGCTTGATGATGATGCCATCTAGCCGATTCGGCCACAGCGATTACATTCGATGGCTTTCTAGGGTGGTTGTCATAGATAATGGATAGATACTTGTACCCCAGAAAGTAGTATCGTTTCTTAATTTGCTAAGTGTACAATTAGTGTTCGTGCGAGACTGTACAGTACGCATGTGCCATTTAAGTATCAATTTAAAACACAAATAATGTATTTAACAGATAATTGCCAACAGTAGTGACTCATGTTACAGTTTTGATTACAGCCCGTCTTTTATATCACACAGGTATCAACGGAAATCAGTGGGTGCCACAATGGTACTGATGAAACCCTTCCTCTAACCCTTGGAACCATCCCCTTGGTCGGCTTCCAAGATAATGTACAGAACCCACTTCACGATCAATTACCGCAACCTATGGTGTCTGCGCCGGATGCTAACTGTTACCCTCCCCCGCCAATCATAAATCAACCACTGCCAAACTCGCCTTACCCTAACAGCAATGGTTATCCTAATAATGCACCTTACCCTGGTAACCCAGGCTATCCGACTACTCCAAATCTTGGTGGCAGGACTTCTCCGTATCCTCCTGGAAATCAACCGTACCCCAATGTGTCTCCTTACCCGCCAAACCCGCCTTACCCTGGTGGTAACCCACCGTATCCGGGTGAGAAGTCTCCTTTCCTAGGTGGAAACCCTCCCTACCCTGGAGGGCCCTCTCCTTACCCTGGAGGACCCTCTCCTTACCCTGGAGGAACCTCTCCTTACCCTGCAAACACTCCTTACTCTTCAGAAAAATCTCCTTACGGGTCTAACTCGAACATAGGTCCGTACCCAGGGGCTAGGCATAGTCCCGTGCCGCCACATCCTACAGAAGGTACTTCTTTCAAGACGGGAACCATCGGTTTCGGAGTACCAGCGGGTGATGGATCTAAAATGCCGCTGTTACCCACGGGAACCGCTGTACCATATGTAAGTTTTTTCTTGTACCTATCAAGTTTTATTTCTGTTTACAGGTTGTCTATGCTTAAGCCAGTTAATCTTGTAAAGGATTTGGTAGTGTAAACTTTCCATAATTAAACAATTTTGTTCACTACGCAAACACAGTTTTAGAGCTAAAATTTTGAAACAATTGGACGACCTAGACGACGTGACTTAGCATATGCTTTGAATAGACATGTCTCCATCTCTATTTAGCACTTGAGATTTAACCGATATGCGGCAGTGACAACAGTAACACTTCACCAAATTACATGCTAATGAACGTTAATAGATCTCAAATTTAGCCTAATGGTGCTCCCTCACCGCGAGCATTCGCCTGTAATGTAACAGTCCAAGATTCGATTTTGTATGGAAACAAGTGAATCTGAACTGTTACATTACAGGCGAATGCTCCCGGTGAGGGAGCACCTTAAATGATAATGCTTTTTGAAATGCACAAAATTTTAAAACTTTTTGTGATCTTGATTTAATACACTTATTTTCTTACCCTATTTTGGGGGTGCCGCAAACTTTTTGGCATCCGTTTAATTCGGCAATATTTGTTGAACACACAAAGCCGACCCAAAACAATTACTCGATATGAATAGTCAGATTTCATTCGGCTCATGCCCATCGAAAAACTCCGTCCGAATCGTGGTTGGGCCTTCTCTTCACAATTCGAGCTGAGCCCAAGCAGTGCCTGCCGGAACACAAAGGGCTAAGAAGGAACATGGATGGGTTTTTGTCAGTTCACATGATGATTTGATGCAGCATGTCATTTGATGATTTCTCACAAAAGCCCAAGCGATTTTATCCCGATCGTATATTCAATTTTGATGCCGCGCGAACTGCGAGCCGATCTGAATATGTGTGTTTTATGTATATTTCACACAGCATTTTTATTACAGCCAACAAGTCCAGGGTCGAATCCGTACGCGACTGCTTCCGCGCCAGAGCTCTCCACACCAGGCAGTGATGAACGTAAGTGATACTGTATTTTAATTTTTATTGCCTAATGGTTACAGGTTAAAATGGGGCTGGGCGGGACTTTACTGCTTTGTATAAACTGACAGTACTGCCCGTTTTCACTAACTTTATACCAGACTTAAATAAATGCTTGAATATTATTATATACTTCGATTTTCAACTCTCGGGGCTGGGCCGAGCTTTGAAAATCCAAAGTTAATTAAACTTCTAATTTGTCATAATAATTAAGATATTGAGTTTCTGAAGGTCCCATAGTAGTATTCAAAAGTAATCTTTGTTTACAGAAAAACTACCCTTAGATGATAACTCAGAACCCCCGCCATATAACCCTGAGTTTATGAAAATGCCCGAAGCAAAACACAAAGAAAACATACAAAAGAAAGAAGACAGCGACAACAAAGATAAGGAAAACGAGAAAGGAAACAACCCTGACAAAGAAACTAAATGTTAAACAAACTACCTCAAGTATAACCTCATCTTGACGTAATTTCTGCAGTGATAATATGCGGAATTGGGCGTATCATACGTCCCAAAATATGCACACGATCGCGATTTCGAACTCGTTCGGATTGGAAATTCTGCTACAATACTTTTTGGCGATCAACTACATACGTTACGCAGTGATCAACTACATACGTTACGCAGTGATAGCCACAAAAATGTATAATAAGCTGGAACTTACGACTTATTTTTTCTGCACTTGATACCGCATTTACAAGCCTTTAATATATAATAAAGTTGTCAAGCGGTTCGTTGCAGAAAGAAGGCCTCTACTTCTACAGAGAGTATGGAATTTTGTCACGACGAACGGTTCTTATTCCCGTTACAACTTTGATTTTGCTGATATTACAATCCGGGTATTATCACTGCATACGTGAGATTTGTATTGTAAATTCTGTTACTGCAGTTTCGTTGTTCAAAGTTATCTCTATTTTTTCAACTTTACTGTTAACTGTTTACAGTTGAATTTCAAAGTCAATATTCACTTCCATTTTGATGGTCTGCGTTGGCGTCTACTGTCTGTATACGATGATTAATATTGGTGCGTCTTGACGCTTACGTTTACTAATAATCATTTCTTGTGTTGTTCTTGAAACACAAACCGTATATACTGCACAAATAAAACGCACATTATAAAGTTTATAAGCCAAAAACCTCGTATTCGGCAGTAAAATAATTAAAGCAGAAAAAATAAATTGAAAAACAAGTTACCATTAATAAAAAATATTTTTTGAATGTTTACATTACAAAAAGTACAAGCGAATGTGGTGCCCTCTGGCGAAGATTATTAGATAGAATGATGTGATCTCGATTGGTTTAAATATGAGAGCTTGGTCTGCATTTAAAATGTAGCTGTAAGGTTATCTCATTTAAATGGAAGAAGTGTAGTGGTAGCGAGGGCAAGAACTAGAATTTAAGAAATAAGACGTATTGAAATAAACGTAACACACAAATATTTTAACATCACTTTAGTACTTAAGTTATATACTTAAAGGTCTGCATTAAACGACCCTAAACGCTGCTCTTTTGAGTGGTAACTTGGATATACTTAATAAAAAAACACCATCTCTTAGATGTCCAAATTATACTGGAGATTTTTCTCTTATATTTATTAATTTGAGAAAGTGTGCCTATTGTAGTTACATAAAAGCTTTCGTTCATATGTGCCTAAAAGTTAAGAAATATACATATAAGTGCATTATTTTACAAGCCATGTACTAGCCTCGACATTTTTGATAATCAGATATTTACTCGTTGTTCTTGTTCTTACATATTAAAATTAAATAAAGCTCTGTCTACACAGGATATTATTATGCATGTGAATCATGTTTGGACAGGCCATTAGATATTAAGTTTATTATAGTATTAGGGTGTCTATTCATAAACGTTGTTTAACGTTAAGAGACGTATGGTTAAATAGCGTTTGTGAATAAACCCATAAAAAATATAAATTCGATATTAAGGCTTTTAAAGCATAAAATAAGAGCTTTTTTATATTTTTTGTTTATTCTTACTCTTAGATAATAATATTATGATGTATTTTACAATTGTTATATTTTTCAGCAATTAATATACGTACAATTTAAGCTTAAAAAAAGAATATTTTAAATTATGTTAATCTCGTCTAGCATAAGTTACGACAGAACAATTAAATATTTTTTTGTTTTTTAAGTATATTTTTTTAACAAATGACTTATTCTTTTTATTAATTTTCATAAAATTATTTTATTTTTTTAAAGTATCTGTATGTTTTTTTCTTTCTATCGTCCGTTTTATTATGGTGCTTCCATTTAATAAAATAGCATAAGGTGCCTTATTGTCTAACATACAATTTAATTACTCCATTTCTCATAAATTTTATAAAAAATCCTTCAAATATATTAATATTGCAAGTCATAGTTTTAAGATTGTATTCTTGTTGTGTCTAATTTTATGTAGTTCCTAGTCAGTAAAAAAGTAAAACGTCTTTAAAACCTGGGATTTGTCATGTGCCTTACAACTACACCGACGGACGCGCCGGACGGTAGAAATTTAAAATTCCCATGACGGATAGGACATTGAAGGCGCTGTACGCTTTGCATCGTTACGCTAAACGTCGAAAGTTGAAAATCTAACAATCAATGTCCACCGTAGACTCTTTTTTTTTAATCTTTAAATAAGTTAAACGCATTTATAGATAACCTTTTTCAGTACCGGATTAAATCCATGCTGTCACTCAAAGTTCAACGCTAGTGTTCCTGTTCCAGTAGAGTATTCAATACCTACGATAACTTACTGTATGTCTTTGACAATAAAGTAAATAATAAAGTAAATGCCTTTTATACAGACCATTTTCCTTGTTGTACCTAGTTATTATAATCTCGAATATTTTTTTATGTTTCTTGTGACTTAAATAAAGACGTTATAATTATTTATGGTGCTTCATTATTATAAAAATAGCCACCTCATCATATCACGACCCTTTCCCAACTATATTGGGGTCAGGTTCCAGTCTAACCGGATGCAGCTGAATATCTACCAGTATTTTACATGGAGTGACTAGATAATGAATACTATGATACGCCTTGATTACATAAATACCTATCTATTAATAGAACATAACGTCGGTACAGCACAGTACAGTGTGCGTTCGCGCAGCGGAATGTTGTTGAATTTAAAGATTTTAATTATGCAGATAATTAGTGTATGACGTCCTATAATTGTGTATGGTAAAAAAAAATTTGTGTATGCAGCCATTGTGGAGAAATTCACCAAAAACTGATTCCGCTGGGCGAACGTTGTCCTGGCGGAACTTTTTTTAATCCATAGACTTTAGAAGAAAAGAGATGTGTCCAAAAATTAGTGTGTATTTGTGTGTAATTGTTTATGTATGAATGAAATCAGAGCATGCATAAACTTCGGAGAAATTCAAGTTTCCGCTACGCGAACGTTTGGCCATTAGCTAGTTTTCATATAAAGCGCTTACATAGAGAGCTGTAGATTTTTACATACGTTGTTTTGAATTTGTTTATATTTGTTTAAAAAACAGATTTAGAAAAAGTCGTAGGGTTTAAAAGATAAAAATATAAACGTAAAATACACTTATTAGGTCTTAGTTCTTAAAGTATGCACTTTGGGGTCTAGATTTTCACGTTTACACAAACCTTGTAAGTGTCTGCAACATGTTGCCAAGTATCAATGATGTTCCGTTAGTAATTAAAAAGTTATAGGACAATTTACCATGAATAGATCACTGTTTACAAAGCAGTCGAATATCACGACGTTCTAAAGGAATTGCATGGTTGGTAAAATGTATGCCAATAATTTGTTTAATCATTCAACTATTCACATGCAAAATTTCATGTCATTAAATTCAGTAATTAAAGAAAGACAATTATAATACTGACGAAGCATCGAAAACCTACATAATCCGACCAAGTTCGGATAGCTATAAAAAAGCGGCCGTGCCATATATCTAAGAAACGTTCTTAACTTGGAAGATTAGTATTTATTAATATGGTACAGTTGCGTACACAAGCGTTAGGAAAAAATAAAACAATTGCATTTCTTGAATGAACAATATTTTTTTAATAATAACGCCACTATGAAAGCCGAGAAAGATAAGCAAATCAAGTATCTTGACTTGGCTCACGAGGTTGTCGACATGTGGGATGTGGACTCAGCGATCATTGTGCCGATAGTTGTATCAGCCCATGGCTTAATTGCCAAGAGCCTCGACCAATATCTGAGGAGGCTCTCGTTAGGCAGCTGGATCAAGGGCTTGATTCAGAAAGCGGTACTTCTGGACACGGCTCGTATTGTTAGGAGGTTTCTCTCTCTGGAGCCCTGACCGCCGGTAGCTTGGACCCTGTTCCCGATACCGGTGGGCTACAATTTTTTATATTTTTAAATGTTTTTATATTGTTTTTTAAGGAATATTTAAAAATGTAATTTATTTGTAAGGAAATTAATAAAGGAAAATGAACGCCACTATCTACGATAAAAATAAATCTTCAATTAACAAGTACTTCTCTATTTAAATATCCGTGTACAAAAATATTTTTAATTACTTACATAAAAATACTTAACTACGTGATTAAAAATAACGTTAATAAACGTTTGCAACGACAGCAATAGACTTAAATGTATTTTAACTAAAATAGGTTTAATAAACGATTATGAATATAAGGGTGTATAATATTTCGAGCTTCATTAAAAATTAAAATCAATCACGTAACTAGACTATTCAGTTGTTTGGATTTGATCAACATTAAAAAAGTAGGTGTAGAAAAATAAATGACCTATAAATTATATCGAAACAACAATTGTGTTATCACCTGTACCAATTCAATACCGGTATTATAATGTAAATTTTGGGATGTTACCTAAATATATTGCACGGCCGCTTTTTTATAGCTATCCGAACTTGGTCGGATTATGTAGGTTTTCGATGCTTCGTCAGTATTATAATTGTCTTTCTTTAATTACTGAATTTAATGACATGAAATTTTGCATGTGAATAGTTGAATGATTAAACAAATTATTGGCATACATTTTACCAACCATGCAATTCCTTTAGAACGTCGTGATATTCGACTGCTTTGTAAACAGTGATCTATTCATGGTAAATTGTCCTATAACTTTTTAATTACTAACGGAACATCATTGATACTTGGCAACATGTTGCAGACACTTACAAGGTTTGTGTAAACGTGAAAATCTAGACCCCAAAGTGCATACTTTAAGAACTAAGACCTAATAAGTGTATTTTACGTTTATATTTTTATCTTTTAAACCCTACGACTTTTTCTAAATCTGTTTTTTAAACAAATATAAACAAATTCAAAACAACGTATGTAAAAATCTACAGCTCTCTATGTAAGCGCTTTATATGAAAACTAGCTAATGGCCAAACGTTCGCGTAGCGGAAACTTGAATTTCTCCGAAGTTTATGCATGCTCTGATTTCATTCATACATAAACAATTACACACAAATACACACTAATTTTTGGACACATCTCTTTTCTTCTAAAGTCTATGGATTAAAAAAAGTTCCGCCAGGACAACGTTCGCCCAGCGGAATCAGTTTTTGGTGAATTTCTCCACAATGGCTGCATACACAAATTTTTTTTTACCATACACAATTATAGGACGTCATACACTAATTATATGCATAATTAAAATCTTTAAATTCAACAACATTCCGCTGCGCGAACGCACACCACAGTACAGGCGGAGAGGCAATCGATGAGTCATCTAATTGCCATGTATAGACAGACGGCGCCGGCCGGCGGATAGAGAAACAAAGCAGAAGTTAACACCTAAAAATAGCACTAAGCACATTGAACTGCCGAACTATATTGCACAGGCACCTGTACTACTTGACAAGTAAGCGAGTAGCTATCGTCTACTTTTTCGCTCACGTACAATAGATTTAGGTCCCATTTTAGTTTACCATAAAACGGTGTCATACTTTCTAGCGCTGACTTGGACATCGTATGGAATTTTGACGAGGTGGTAAATGGGGGCGAAACTTTGAAAGGTATTTTTACATTAATTAAATGTTATTGGTAGCCTAAAATGGGTCTATTTTTTTGATAAAATTAAAGCGATCTTGAGTCATCTTTTTAGTTACAAAAATTATTTGAAATACCGTTCAAAGTATCGTCCCTATTCACATCCGAGTCCCTTTTTCACTACATTTTACCCGTAGTTTGTCGAAGCGACAAGGATTAACAGAGAGACTCCTGCTTGGTACACAGTGACACATCAAACTATACGTGTACGTTACCCTAGCAGGAAAGTGGCTCCTAGAGTGATATGAGTGGAACGTATAATTAGTGTATAATCTGCTGTGAATGTGCACCACATAGAAATTGGTGCGCTTTGAAAAAACGATTCCTGTTAGGGTAACGTTTTTATAGCAGAAAAACTTAGCAGGAAAGTGGCTCCTAGAGTGATAGGAACTCAAGGAGCCACTTTCCTGCTAAGTTAACGTACACAAACTATACATATCCAGTATAACCTGACCTCGCTTTGTATGAGCTTCTCGTACAATAAGAGATCAGCTTAATTTGGTTTTACGCTTACCCGTCGCCGTCGCGCACTTGCTGCCCGCCTATTCGATTTTAGTTGCTAGCTCTACCATACTACTGATCGCTGATATGCTGATCGATGTGATAGATGCTACACCGTTCTAAGCTATCATGCTAACTAATTTACATGAAGACGCTAAATGAATGGTAAATAAGCATTATTTCAATAAAACCACGTTAATTCTCACGGTAACAATTCGTATATTTTATTATCCGCAATAAACACTTCAGAAAATTATATGTTTAGAAAAACACAATGTCAAAAAATTATTAATTAATAAGAAAATAAATCAAAACTTAGCACTTATTAAATAATTTGTGTTGCACACAACAGATTACAGGCCTCTTAGTTTCCTATTTATTGTTAACTTAAAAATAAATCCTTCATTTCTAATATAAGCTGCACTTATAAAGGTATTTAGAGGTATGAGGAACAGGGAGTAAAGTTCCTCAATACTCCATTGAAAATAGAGGATCCTCCCGACCTGTTACCAGACGGGTGTGTGTGGTGGTACTGTCCGACAGTTGATAGGTCCTTGTATATATGCAACCCGTGGATAGTCATACTAACGCAATGTAGACCAGGACGGTTCGATCATATTTTGTTAGTTCCTTATGTGCAGCATAGATACAGTGCTACAGTACTTTTTGTACTATACCGTTACAAGTACATTCAAATTTTTCCTGTTGTTAATTAAATCTTATTTGAACTGATACGATTAGGGGCGCTACACACATGTCCGGGTCGACTAGGTTCGGCACAGCCGGGCGGAAAAGTGAATACACAATACCATCGAGAAAAAGCCGTTCGGTTTAGCCCGAATTGTGCCGGGCCGCCCCTAATATGATTCAGCAATGGTACATGCTGAACGGAGTTTGCCGATCAGCACGAGTCGAATGAAAGTTGATTCCTAATTGCTTCGGGTTGACTTTATGCCGACCCGGATAATATGTAGCACGCCCTACAAAAAATAGCAATAATATCGATAGATTTAAATGCAGTTGGTACCGTCAGCAACGAAGGTCGACACACAGATTTGCTTATGCGAAAGTGTTTTTTTTTTTGTTTTTTTTTGTTTATTATTTTTAAAGATGGATGGATTATATGGAGGAAAAAGGAGTAAATGATAGCATGACGATTGACAGGGGAGAATGGAAGAAAAAAACGTGTTGCGCCGACTCCAAATAACATGGGACACGCGCAGGACGATGATGATGTTCTGATGTTTTATTCAATCCACAAAGAAATCTGTGTATTAATAGGAGGAACTTTATAGGCTGATAATTATGCTTATGCTGACTTACATAACAAAAATCTGAAGTGTTAACCGAGTTACGTTACTGACTGTCCAAAAATAATGTTATCCTTAACTTACCATTGACATTCATTTCCTTCGTCTCTGCTGCCCCTCTTGTCATACAAGGACTAGACCCAACGATTCCTTTCTTAATCCTACAGTAGGCACCATGACTTACACATTAAAAACTAAACATTTATAAATTTAATTTGTTAATCATTAATAAATCAAAATCATTTAATAATAAACTTATTATCCATTAATATTAATTAGGAAAGCATAACAAAAATATAAAAATCGATACTAAATGTATGTGATGTTCAAAGACGAGCTACATATTTTTCACACACACATTTGATATGGCAGAATTTTTTGAACAATAATGCCGACCCTTATGGTGGAAGCGCCAGGATAGCGCCGGGAAATTAAAATTTTCTTAGGTTTTTTGCAATTTGCAGGTCAGTTTTAAGCTATATGTGAAACAAGATATGATTCGCGACCGTAACACGTTACAGAATTATAATCATTAAAATCATCAATACAACCCTCTAAGTTCATTTAATCCAATTTAATGACTATTTCATGAAAGTCATTCAACGGGATTAGATGAACTTAAATGGTTGTATTGATGAGTTTAATGACTAATACTATGTAAAGCCATATTTGTTACGGTCGCGAAACATATCTTAATCAACATACAACCTGACACCGACAAAAACGTAAGAAAATTTAAATTTCGCGGGCTTCCCTGTCGCTTAAGACTACTACATAGATTTTACCGCTAATGCCGAAAAAGTGTAGCTAGCCTAAACTTAATGAAACAAAGATACTTTGTCTATTTTTATATTAATATTAAGTCATATTTTTGTGCTATAATAGTCCCTAAACATATACGATTATAAACTCTGTACTTTAAGAAGATACTGAGGCAAATTACATCTGATCAAATATCTGTATTATAATCATCAAAGATTGCAATAACAAGAGGATATAATATATTTCTTACATTAATATTTAATAGTTTCATATATGGATAAATAATTAATTGTTACACATAGCTTAGAAAGTCCTTCTCATCGTAATTACCAAGAAAAGTTCCCTGGAATGACTTCTGCTAGTCTAAATACAAAAATACGATGTAATTATTTCATATAAGCTTATAGAAAATATGGCATTTCATAGTAGAAATATCTACATCAAACATGTATTGTCTTTTACTAAAAAGAGGCACATCGAAAGAGTTTTAAGCACCTTTTGACCTCGTACAAGATCAAAGTAGAAACAACTGAGTTTTTTTCCTAAGTTTGATTACATAATAAGTACAGTAGAAATGTAAGCAAAATTATCTTTAATAAGTATACATTTATATAAACAAGATATATTTATATTTATCAAGGCCATAAACATTTATCAAGGAATATAATCTTAAAATTATGCAATATTTTCTTACATCGAATATAAAATTTATAAAACGTCATTTTAAATGCTAAATTAGAAAGTACAGGAAGTAATCTTTATTATGTACTCATTTTATCACATAAGTGATTTTGTACATTTAATTGTAGAAAAAACGTGTAAAAGTTATATTATTTGCGCGTAAGTACTTGTGTCAAAGTTGTCGTGTAGAAAAGATGCCTCTTATGGCGAATTGAACACTTTACAGTATGTTAAACAATATTATTTGTTCAGAAAGAGTAGTCAAAAGCGACCAAGTAAGTACCATAGGACGGTTTCCTCAAAATATCATGCTTAGCCAAAAATTTCGAACTCTTATTTTTATATAATTATATGTACCTAAGCAAAACCACAAGAAAAATAAACTGTCCAGTTTTGTCTTTAAAGATAACGTCGCGTCGGTACATATTATTATCAAATATCATTGTAGGTAATGAGTTAAGCGTTATCAAGTAAAGTCTGGTTTAGCATGAGGCGTTTATCAGCGGCTGCTCCATCAGGCCGCTAGCACAATAAACCGCACGTCTCAGAACAGTTGAACGACGAAAAGCGCCCTTACTGTTACGGAATAAGGACGCTCCCATAGACGTGCGGTTGACAAACTTACTTAGGTACTTGGCGGTGGAGCGGATGGCCCGTATCCTCCCTGGGCATAGGGTGGCCCACCATTGTTTCTTCCGCCCGTGGGATAAGGGGCCTGGGTAGAATTATACGAAGGGGGATTCACCCCACTCGGGGGGTTAGTCGGATAACCGGGCCCGCCAGTCGGGTACCCGGGCCCACCAGTTGGATAACCAGGGCCGCCAGTAGGGTAACCTGGGCCGCCAGTATGGTAAGCAGGGCCACCAGTCGGGTAACCAGGCCCACTTGTCGTATAAGCGGGCCCACTAGTCGGGTAACCCGGCCCACCAGGCGTATTACCTACAGGAGCTTCCGGAAGCTTGAATCCAATATGCAAATCTTGAACCGGTCTTGGCTTCATTTCCATTGATACGGGAGATTGGAACTTATTTTCTGTTGGATAGGTGCCGTGTCCGCCTGAATATGGATAGGGGGGTGGGTTGTCGGAGTATGCAACGGTATGAGGTTGGCTTTGAGCGTGTTGAACTGGACTATGCTGGATTCTTTGGAGGCTCGTACTGGATCCCCTGAAGCCAGCGGTGGGGGGAGGGAGAAGCAGCTGAGCAGTAGTGTTGGGGTCAGGTATAGGCACCGTGGGTAGGCTGTGCGCTAAGGGGTGAACATACTCCCCATCTGTCAACTCTTTTACAGGGACCAATCCAAGGCAGATTTCGGCCTCATCCTGCAAATCGTCGTTACAGCCTGACAGTTTGATTGTTATCTGAAATAGGAAATAGGTTACAGCTTACCGTTCGGGGCTAAATAGTGACGACGTGGTATGTCTTCGCTTTTTAAGATTATGCAGCGATTTTGGTAGAAATTAATGTTGCACTAGATTTAGTAGGTACTATTCAACCTTAAACTTATTGAAATAGACATTTCTTCATTATAACTAACTCGCCCTTACCCGCAGAGTCGTTCGTTAAGACGTGAAAAGGAGACAGACACACTAGGTCTCAGGTTCGATAATAAGACACACCTCCGATTTTTCGGATTCATGTGCGTATTGTATAATTATCACTTGCTTCGGTGAAAGAAAAAGTTACTTTCGAATTTACAATATTACTATAGATCATCATCTGCCTAGCGTTTTCCCAACTGTGTTAGGTCAGTGCGACCGCCTATCTGACCTCCACAACCCAGTTAGTACTGGTTAATACGATACCCTTCGGTTAGGCTGGTTGTCAGACTTTCGGGCCACTTACTACCGCTAACGACGGAAAGATCAAAGATCTACAAATGATAGCCGGTACCAAAGGCTTTACGTGCTCTACGAGTCACTGAGGAAACTGGGTATGCAACGGATGGTCACCCATCCACTGACGAACCCTGGCAAGCGCTGCTTCACCTTGAAGATAGATCTGTACGGCTGTTATTATTTACCCACGTGGTCCTCTTTACAATACTACAATCTTTCTGAGGATAAAGGTACCTAATCTAGCATAAACCTTTAGAAAAGGAGGGGGAAAAGGGGGCAATAACAAACAACGTGGTAACCAACTTACCCGGAAGAAGTACCCAACATCGATGAGTGTGCAGTTCTCGAGGTAGGGTGGTATGATCTCTGGCACGGCGATGTCCACGGTAAAGTTGCGCTTAGACTTGCCCATCACGGGACCCTTTTTTGTCGTGATCAGCACCTTTTCTGGATGTATGTACTCGGACGCCGGGCGCTGGCTTCGGTATAACTCTCTCTGTTAAGGTTATATTATAATTTAGTTTCATGAGGTAATCCTACATTCAAAAGCTAGTACTAGAGTTTTGCTGCAGCTTGGAAGGGACAATTATTTAATATAGATATTTTAATTTGGATATCGCTAACGTTTTATTTATTTATCTTTACATAGAACTAACACTTCGCCCGCGACTTCGTCCGCGAAAATTTTGATAGCTCGGCTAATTTGCGTGATATCTTTATAATTTATAGCCTATAGCACTCACAAATAATGTAACTTTCTACCAGTGAAACATTTTTTTAAATTGGTTCATTACTTCCGGAGATTACACCCTACATACAAAAAAAATTTACCTCTTTATAATATTAGTATAGAAGTATAGATAAAACAAAGTCGTTCCCGCTGTTTGTTCGCTCAGATCTTTTTAACTCCGCAACGGATTTTAATGCAGTTTTCAGCAATAGATAGAGTGATTCAAGAGAAAGGTTTATATATGTATATTGCACCCGTGGGTCGCTAGTCTATTAATAAAGGTTTCCTCATCGTATAACTTAAGTAAAGGTTAATATTTTTGTCAATACTGAAATAGTGAATAAAAATGCATTACACTGTGTTAGAAAAGTATGCTCAATTGTCATAAGACCTTTTGTATGTACTATTATAATAAAACGGAAGAGTTTGTCTGTTTGAACTACCGGAGTGGGAATTGAAAAAATATTTTTAATACACTTTCTAGAAAACTGGTTCTTATCGCACTGCGATTAGGTTCAACATGCAATATATTTTACACGCGTGATTTTTAATGTTAAATAAAAATTTCCACAGATAAGTATAGTTATATACTTATCTTACACGAAGTCCAAATGGGTTCATTGACTATAGTCGGTATTTGTTTTTTTTTAAACTCGGCTAAGAGATACGCGTCTTTACGTCGTAAATATTTTTTGAGTTTTTAATTGTGTTTATAAATAGAATATCATAGATAAACATGATTATTTAAAACAAATATTTACTTTTATCAACAAATTAACATTTATTTGTGTTCTAAGTTCAAAAATATTTGAAAATTCTATTAATTTCATATAGGCTGTTTAGCGGCTTCTGAATACCTTTGTTTGCTTTTTCTTCAGCTTGGCGAAAGCAAAGCGCGGAGAAATAGCAAATTAAATCATAGTTTTCTAGTAATTCGTAAAATTCAAAGTTTCCCCACTTATATCAAAATGTACTATTTCGCATTTAATAGAGCAATTCTTGAGAAAAGTTATAATCACGCTAGTTCAGGATTGTCTGCATGTGACAATTAGAACACCCACACCAAAAAACGCGCTAGTTACCGACAACGTTTACAAAACAGAGGATGTTGGCGCCAAACACGTTTGCTACACGACAATAACCGTAATTCTCGCCTGCGGTTTCCGAAAACAGTTTTGTATGAACGGTCACTAATTACCTACATATAAAACCACAGCTATAGTTTTATTAACAATCTCAACAATGAAGAAAAATCATGTTTTATAAATTGGTTTTAATTGCCTCACTAATTATGGGAAGCGAGACTGCTGAGCATAAGGTCTTGGGTTGTCTACTCTGGTCTATAAGGAAATTCGCAGTTGCCCACGGTGGTCTGGATTTGTGGTCAGTTAATAGTCATAGGTATTACATGGGTCTTTGAGAATAATTGGGGAAATGTATAAAACAAGTCGTATATTCGAACGCAGACGGGCACTTAACTTTGTCAACATTCTTTCATAACCAATGCCCTCAAACGGTGAAGAAAAACATCATTAGGAAACCGGCATGTCCTTGGATTTTTGCGGTTTGATCCCCGCACTGGGGCTGTGTAGTAGACTGCGCCCGACTCCCAGTCACAGAGAGACCTGTGGCCCATGAGTAGGAACACGCGCCGATTATACGATACAATGGACAAGTTTCCATTTCCTTTTATTAAGTTTTTTGTGAAAAAATCTTTAAATTAAAAAGGTATGAGACTTTCAAGTTGCGCTTGCAATGTGCTAAAGTGACGTCAACGTAACGAAACAAACCCAAGAGAAGGTAGATTCAGTAGGTACCTACTTGGAAAGTTAAAATTCTTTTATTTCAGCACTAACATAATGGTGGTCCAAGATTCGATTTTGTATGGAAACAAGTGAATCTGAACTGTTACATTACAGACGAATGCTCCCGGTGAGGGAGCACCTTAAAACGAATTTGATGAAAAAAAGTCCAGTACTATGTATATATCAACTTTGTATTTGATTTACTTAGTTCGACTTTAATCATCCATTTCATTTATTGGTGAATTGTTTTCACCGATTTTCTAATTTTCATCTATATTTTAATTCCATTTAGTTAAATATGTTTAGTATTATCAACATCATGAAAGTTCTCCATTTTACCTAGACTTTGGGGAAATCATAATATTAGTAGGAATTGGTTACTTACCGACAAAAATTCGAATAACATCTTAGTGATCTCGACACTACTGTCGTTATCCACCTGAATGGCCACGGGTATGTTCTGCCCGGGACAGTAGCCCGATATGGGCAGGCGTACGCGAATCGTCACAGGACTGGATGAACAGCAGCAGCCATACACCTCTTCGAATTCCAGGTCTATAGGTTCCTGATCATGAGATAATTGATATTAGAAAATGGGCACTGAACTCTTTTGGGGAACTGGTACTGTTGTATGGATACTGAGGGAAGAGAGAGAGTGCAGTGTTCACCAGTATTTGCGCACTTTTGTTCACTAAAATATTTCCCCCGTCCGTTGCGTCGATGGCCACTCTCCGCTCAGTTTGGCCTCTATGACAAAAAATGTTCAGCAGGACAATTTTTTTGTTCAAATATCTTACTTCTTTTTCTCTGAGGGTATCCTCAGTCTGGGCAAGACGGAGATTTAAGTCGAACTCTACCAATCGAAACCCCACAATTCCTACTGCTACTATGTATGCATAAGCCTGGGAGATACAATTACATTCGCGCGCTCGCTTGTTTGATAAAAAGTCGTGAATTCGCGATGTTTGAGGCCTTTCAGCACATAATGCTTTACATATTTTGGACATTGCCATCACATCTCACAAAGTCTTAAAAAAAATGTACTCTCAAAAGAAACTTATTGAATAAAGTACGTACTTTAATCCTCGGGCTTCCCAAATTCAGGTCAAATGGCGCTATGACTTGGAACTCTTTCATGATCACTTCGTGTGCGTGTATCTGTTCTGGGATCACTAAACGCGCCGTCATGGTGTAAGATACTTGACCCTGCTCCCCTTTGAAGGATGATGGAGCCGTGAACGGTACTTGGAACTTGAAAGGGATAATCTGCCTTCCGGCTGGCAGTTGGGATGTGCCTGAAATGGAGGGCATAATGTAATGTGTGTTGCGAGATGCATAAATATTTGGAATATTTTTATTCTTTGTTCCTGAAACTATCCATCCAAAGGTTGTCTGGGAGACATCGCTGTCAGCAATAAGACCGCCATTGTACACAATAAGGTATACATACACTATCCATCTTTCGGAATGCAGACAGGTAGCCTTAGAAATATGACTTTCATTACTTCCCTGTGCTTGACTAAAACGCACAAAGCCTAGTCCGACAACGGGGATGGTCAGACTGGGACCATAGGGCTAGTTTGTAGCCGGACTACTCTTTATTACCACGGTGCAGAGTTCTAGTATTTTGCACTGCTGGAATACGTTTATGACAATTTTAACCAAGCTAGGTGCAAATAAATGTTACTTTACCTGAACCACCACCTGCCAAATTATAGGTGTAATTGAAGTATTCCTCATGGCCCTCATACTTGACTATTTTATGATTTTTCACACCATTTACAGTCTCTACTTCACTCTCTGTCCAGTGCACATTGGCTTCCCCAAGAAATTGCATGTAGATCACTGAAAAAGACAACAACATTTATTTGGTGTACCTAACTGATCTTTTGGTTACAGGTGCTATTGCTGAGCATGTGGTCCTGAGTTAGATTCCGAGGTTGGGCAAAGTGTTACTGGATTTTCCATCATGCAGCCCAGAGTTTAGATTTGTAGTAGGTTGATGGCAATAGGCTTGTTCTCTAAGACATGGGACATCAACATAACTGGGGAAATATGGAACTATAGATACACCTATGTCCAAAACTTTTAGGGATTACAGGTGTGATATAATCTATCTTATTGCTGTAAAACAAATCCTAAAAAAAGAAAAAAGAAGGATAAATCGCGGAAAAAAGGTAAGATCGTATGTTGTCTGTTGAATGGTCTGTATCATTGCAGGAAATGGTAACATAATCGCACAATAGTAGGAAAAAGAATGTGTTCTCATAATGTAATTACATCAATTTTTATTATCCTTATCCATTATTTGTCTAACAAATTACTATGTTGAATTAAGGAAAAACTATAACTACCTTTATTAGAATTGTAATAATAGGTAAAACATGGGGGGTCTGTGTAGGTACACAAAAGAAGAGTTCATTCTACATTTTAGGCAAGCTCATTTTAAACTGATAAATTTATGTTGTGACTGTTTTAAAATAGATTCCATGGATGGCAATACATAAATGTATGTCAGGCACATCACACAGCCTAGACAGTCAACCCCTGATTAGAGATGGGTAACTAGCCGAAATTTCAATAGCTTAGCTAGCCGGTTATTTGTGGTTGAATAGCCAGCTAGCTAGCCAGCTATTTGGCTACTTGGCTATTGAACAATAACGACTAGCGCTCGCTAGCGGCGCAGCGGCGTAGCTAGGTGGGAATTGAATGAATAACGATCAACTGTCCTGCGATTCGAGTTCGATCCTCGCCGCGGCAACAAGTCTAAATGTGAATAATAATTTAGGTAATGTCTTGATTTCGTTTTTCATTTACTTTTTATTTTATTTTATAATCTTTTGAAAAGAAATGACTTCCCCTCGTAGGTCGTACGTATTATTATTGTAAGAAAAAAGCATGAAAGGGGGTTTATTTGATTTCAAAGTCATTAAAATAAAAACACAAAAAATCTAATATCATATAATTATCAAATGTTTATTTCTTTAGTTTTCCTTTACATCTGACGGTAACTAACTACTACCTTTCTATATTTCGTAAATTCGTATACTAAACGAACGAAATTACTAAGTATAATAACCTCTCTTTCTCTAATCTATTTTGTAACTATTGTAAGAAAGAGATGTGCGATGCGAATGAAGTTGGCACTCGCATCTCACACAACTCAGCGCAGTAGCGTGCACACAGTTAAGTCAGCTATCGGCTACTCGGCTACTCCGGCTAGCCGGCTACCGAAAACCGGGACGGCTGCAAAACGAAGTAGTTATATTATACTCTGTGGCTACTATCCGCTATGACGTATTCTAGCTAGCTAACCAGTAGCCAATAGCTAGTTATAGTTTTGACGGATATCGTAACCGTGGCTATTTTGTTAATAGCCGTTATTTAGCTAGTTATGGCTATAGCTACCCATCACTACCCCTGATCACTTTGCTGCATGTATAATCAGCAGAGATTGGAATATCTAGAGCTTATTTGCCTAAGCTTTAAGTAAGTAACATGTGGATAATACCTTCCTCGAATTTAACAGCTTTATTTCGGAACTTAAAAATCATTCCAGGATTTTATAGTGAGGAATTATCTATATTGTTACTTACTTTCTTGAATTTTAGGCTAATAAACTCTTACCTATACCAATCTCTCATAAAATCAGCTTATGTTTCTACTTCTGGGGCACATAGGTATCTACTCTGTGAGAGAGTTAATTTCGTCATATTTACCATTCTTCATTTCAATAGGCACTTTGATGAACTACTCATATTTTTATCACAAAATAAGCTATTCTTATCCATGTTATTTGAAAGCAGATAATAAATGTTTTGACTGAAATATAAACTTGGAATATAAATCTTATTATCTTGTTTTACTTAATTAACATTAACACACGATGGATGAAATGGCGGCAGGTCACGGGATCAATATGTGACTGCCGCATAAAAAACCAAAAAAAACCCAAGGGGACGATTCATAAAATCATGGTTAGATCTGCTGTCTGCTGTCTTGTATGAGTCAGAATGTTGGGCCACAAACGGGATGAATGAAAGGCATTTGCATGATGCTGAGATGAGAATGCTAAGGGGGATGTGTGGTGTAAAGCGAATGGATAAAATAAGGAATGAGTACATGACCCCAGTAACTATCGACCAATCGCCATGGCTTTGTAAAGTTATGGAAAAGGCTCTCAATAGGAAGCTGCTGGCGTACCTAAAAGCAAACGATCTACTCAGTGACTGTCAGTATGGTTTTCGCCGGGGACGATCAATTGGGGATCTTCTGGTGTTTGCTACGCACTGCTGGGGCGAGGCCATCGAGAAACACGGCGAATCCCATGCCGTGTCGCTCGACATCTCGAAGGCTTGCGTGCATTACATCATACGGCATTCCCGTTGACTTTTGCTGCTGGATATCTGACTTCCTGAGTGAAAGGTCGATGCGAGTGGTCATTGATGACTGCTCCTCGGACCTTATGGCTATTGATGCTGGAGTTCCTCAGGGGTCTGATCTCTCCGCGACACTTTTCCTGCTGCACGTCAATGACCTTCTAGTTCCTGGTATTGTTGGGTACGCAGACGACAGCACCGTCATGGAGAGTTATGCATCCAGCGCAAAAGCCAGTGGTGAACAAGTGCGTTCATTGCGAGATGCCATGGTAGAGCAAACGAATTCAACCTTAAGTCTTGTCTCCAAGTGGGGTGATGAAAATCTGGTTGTTTTTAAGGCCTCCAAAACCCAAGTATGCCTGTTCACCGCCAAAAGGAGTCTGTTCAATCTAGCTCCTACTTTCCGGGGTGCATCTGTACCAGTTCCCGACAACCTCGAGCTTCTTGATACGAAGTTGAGTGCAAATCTCAACGTCGGTGCGATGGAAGTAAAGGTTTTATGCAAGTCTCAAAATTTAGAATTAAAATAATTTCGTAAAAAAAACACTCAGATAATTTTGTTTTTCGTTGCTATGGCGACTTTACCACATTATATAGTGTTTTATCTATGTTTACCGCTTATAGAAGTTACTCTTAAAATATTTCGTGTATGAAAAGATAGACCTTAATAAAGCTCAAGTTCGGTCCGGCATGGAGTATTGCTGTCACCTTTGGGAAGGCTCAGCCAAATACCAATTAGCCACACTCGACTCTGTCGAGCGCAGAGCCAAGAGGCTCATTGGTGACGATAAGCTGGTGGGTACCAAGCTTCATTGCCTGGCACACCGCCGCAAAGTTGTATGTCTGTCGGTCTTTTACAGACTGTACTTCGGTGAGTGTGCCCAAGAGCTCTACATGCTCATTCCACCATCTCCCTTCTTCCATCGGGAGTCCAGACGCACTGCAGGTTATCACCCATACCTTGTCGATGTTCCACACATTCGCACAAAGCGCTTTGCTACATCGTTTATTATGCGCACAGCCAAGGAGTGGAATTCCCTGCCTGCTTCGGTGTTCCCAAGTTCATATGACCCCAATCTATTTAAGTCGCGAGTTAATAGGCTTTTTTTGGGTTAGCTCGTTCCATGGTCGACCTCACCTCTGTCTTTAGGGCTAGATTGAGGTCAAGAGTAGGCCCATTCAAAATAAAATAAAAAATAAAGTCTGAAAGTGGCGCCGGTGACTGAAAAGTTGTGTGGTAATTGTTAATGGTGGTACAGAAATGTGATGCGGAGTAATGACGAAAATGTAGTGAAGAAAATGTTGAGCGTAAATGTAGATGGCTATAAGAGTAGAGGAAGACTAAAGAAACGGATGGACAGTGTGAAGGATTATATGGCTAGAAAGGAGGTGACTGCTGAGATGACGAGTAATAGAGAAGTATGGAAGAAGACATGCTGTGCCAAATCAACATAAAAATAATCAATTTTATAATATTCTAGGTACTTATGGTTATTTATTGTATAGATAAAATTAACTTGTATTAGTAGTAGTTGCCTCTGCAGCGTAGGCCTCTCCTAAACCTTTCCACACATCTCTTTCCTGCACCTCTCGCATCCATTAGGGTCCACATCTTTCGTTGAAGATGTCTCTCCACCTTTTATTTGGGGGTGATCTTGCTTTACTTGCATTCAAATCTTTCATGCTTGCATGCAATATTCAAGCTAAATTATTATACGTATTTGGATTTTTTCTGAATTAAAGAGGCAATATTTTTAATATGTATTTAGATTTTTTCTGAATTAAAGAGGCAGCATAAAATACAGAAGTATGTATTATAAAATTTCAGAATTCAGAAATGTTGCAGCTAGTGATCAGAGGGTCATCTTTTGGGCGGGTTACATTACATTGATGACATCAGTGAGTACTTACCAGAAAAAGTTAGTGGTTGGTCCAGCTCAAACTGTATTGAGCCTGACACAATCTGGCCAGAGTAAAACACGAACACCGGAGTCGTATCCAAGTGTATCACACCATTGTTGAAGGCGCCAGCCATTATCGTTAATTTGCATAAACAAATTCTTACCCGAAAAATCAACAAAATAAACTTTTTGACAAAATATACAAAAGTCTAAGAAAACAACCGTAAAGTTACTATTCAAAGCAATTCAATGAATGTGTTATTCATACTGAATTATACGGGATAAAGAAAAAATAGAACACCGAGACGGGCAGGCCCACCTAGGAATTTGGGAAGTGCCAAAGCCAAACAGCAAGAGTGAATAAAAAAATAATCGGCGAATTGGCTGAATTAGTTCTGTAAGTCACACAATAATAACTCTTGGACCGTGGTTTTAGAGTTTTATTTGGCTTCAATGTGTTCATTATCTATCTCTATTATTACTTTGACCTCGCTTTGACGTTTTCGGTGCATTGCACAGACGACATAGAGATACCAGAGATTTGACTTTATAAATTGCAATACTTGATTGATCAAAATGAGTTTAAAAATATTGTAAAGACGAACAATAGTTCACACAATGAGCAAGAGATTTTAATAATTGTGGTCATAATAAATGATATCGTTTGCGCAAACACTTTCGCAGCGGTTCGTCCCTCGCGTGGCTGGTGCACAATACAATTTTAATCATGATTAGATGGTCTGTCTCTGTTTATTCCATACATTATAAAAGAGATAAAATATCATTTAGGTCATGTGTTGTTTTTGATGTTCATACAGTTCATATGACTTTGACAGCTGATTTGATTGAGCTGATTCTTTTAGTGAAAGTCTGTGATGATCACGTTGTTGTTGATTGTTTCTCGATCAAAACTGGACTAAAAACAACATTTCAATATGGGAAAGCTAGACGTTGCAATGTTGCGTTATTTAACTGCCGAAGACTTCAGAGTTTTGACCGCAGTAAGTAGCTTTGATAAAATAAACATAGTTTTAGTAACCTCAAAATGAAGGTTTATTTTTTCAAATATTTTTTTTGTGTTTTCAGGTGGAAATGGGTATGAAGAACCATGAATTGGTACCTGGTTCTCTCGTGGCATCTATAGCGAATCTCCGTCACGGTGGTGTCCACAAATTAATGAAGGAACTCTGTAAACATAGATTGTTGACATATGAGCGTGGAAAACATTGTGAGTAAATCCTATCCTATATCTATCCACTCTTATTTACTAGACAAGCCGTCTACCCGATGAGATTTCCCACCGACAAAAACAAACTTACATCACTTAATTGACGCCATTAATTTGTACAAAATTACATGCTTATAACTCCAGCGGGTTGGCTGTGCGTAGTCAATGAGTTTATAGTTTATCAACCAACTTGTGATGAATGAAATATGCCCTTTAATTTTCTTTATTCAGATGATGGTTACCGTCTCACAAATTCTGGGTATGACTACTTAGCTTTGAAAGCGCTGACCAACAGGCAAGTGATTGCTTCATTTGGGAACCAGATAGGAGTGGGCAAGGAGTCAAATATTTATACAGTGGGTGATGAAGATCGTAATCCATTGTGTCTGAAGCTGCATAGGTAAGTTTTAGATAACTTTCATTAAATGTGAAATTATTTACTTGAATCTCAGACTCACTTACAGTGACAGTAGCAAAATGAAATTATTTATTTAAAGAAAATACTTCAAATCTTGCTACTAAGATTAAATACTGGGCAGTCAGATTCAGAATCTTCAATTTCTGAATCTGACTGGTGTTATTGAAGTTACTGAATCGGAGTGGTGTTATTGAAGTCACCGAATCTGACTAGTGTTATTGAAGTCACTGAATCTGACTGGTGTTATTGATGTTACTGAATCTGACTGGTGTTATTGAAGTTACCAATTTGACTGGTTTTTATTGAAGTTAGTGATCTGACTGTTGTTATTCAATTTACCGAATCTGGCTGTGGCAGCCACATGTCATTGAAGATAATACTTAGAACATTAACTGACATAAACAATAAACTAAAATATCATTTTATGCAGTCAACAATTAAGTAATAATCCTTTGAAATAATGCTATTATCCTTCCATTATTATTTCAGACTGGGCCGCACATGTTTCCGCAACGTAAAAGACAAGCGTGACTACCATGCCCACCGTAACCGGGCATCCTGGCTGTACCTGTCTCGTATATCGGCCACCAAGGAGTTTGCATACATGAAGGCTCTGTACGACAGAGAATTTCCTGTCCCCAAGCCCATTGACTTCAACAGGCATTGTGTTGTGATGCAGTTGGTGAGCGGTGGACCATTGTAAGTTCGGCGTTGTCTTTTAGAACTTTTTAGGACATTCAATTTTTAAGTAAAACACATTATTTATGTTTATTGGTTTTTATGGTTACAGAACCCACGTAGCTTCAGTAGCAGATACAGAAGGCTTATACGATGAGCTGATGAACCTTATAGTCCGCCTAGGCAACTGCGGCGTTATCCACGGAGACTTCAACGAGTTCAACATCATGATTGATGAAGACAACCATCCCATCATCATCGACTTCCCGCAAATGGTTTCCACTTCACATCCTAATGCCGAGCTGTGAGTTTTATTGATCCATTTGACTTCAATTGGTTTCTTTTATGTTTATTTGTATCATCAAACGTCTACAAAAGTCTACTGTTGGGCCTCTAAAACTGTCAGTCATATAGCACAATCTTCAGCTACTTAATAGCTATCTACCCTGCTCCTAGCGCAGCATCAATAGCTGATATTATTTGCATGACCTGCTTTAACAAACTTTTCCTAAGAAAATCGTAATTTAATACGTTTCCTTTTTTTTTATTGTCGTTTTTTTTTATTTTTTTTTCGTTTTTGATTTACGTATTGTCGATACACAGCATTACTCATTATGATTGATAAAGAATAAATATTTTCTATATTTTCCTAATTCATTTTTAGTTACTTCGACCGTGACGTGCGATGCGTACGTGAATTCTTCAAGAAACGTTTCGGGTATGTCAGCGATGATTACCCGAAGTTCAGTGACCTCGAGCGAGATGATGAGCTGGACACGGAGGTAGCATGCTCTGGATACAAACGCACCAAGGATGTTGACAATGAACTGCTTGAGGTAACTGAAAGAAGCATTGAATTCTCCCTAACTGTTTTGCTTATACTATAGTACCCGGCTGTAAATATGACACATCTAGTCAAAAAAGGTAGATTTGTTAGGTTCAGCCTGATTCGGCACTGATGCCGCCCGGCCTGCGCCGAATTGGGACATGTAACAGCTTTTCAGAACGCCGTCCCTGCCAAATATCTGAGTGCCGGTCTTCTTAAGCCGAATATTTACTTATTTCTGGGGACTCTATAGGGCCCTAAAACAGACTCCTGGGGAACACCTAGCGAGATTGCCCGATTTTTGGTTAACCATTGAGGATTCGCTTGCAAGGCAGGAGCTATAGTGAGATTATCACCAAGTTCCAAGTGTATCGTTTTAATGTTTTTTTATGTTGCAGGAAATGGGCATCGAGCTTCAAGTTAGTGATGATGAAGTGGAATCGGATGTTGATCAAGAGGCGGAAGACAAAAACAAGATGTCAGAGCAAGACCTAGATGAGCTTAGGAAAGAGGTAATAATCCTTGTTTTATTTCGTTTCGTACTTTCGACATTTTAAAAGGTTCCTCTATTGAGTCAATGATTCTGTTAGTCTTTTCACAATTAATTTTGCATAGCTAAAACCATAATGATCTTTATTCTTTTAAAAATAAGGTGCTTTAGAGTTGTGGCTGTCAGAGGTAATATAACAGTAGAAAAGGACTGTAGATATTCCCAATGTAAGGAGATCGTGATCTACTTTTTAAATTAATATGACATAAAATTTTAGGTGGACGCCTCAATACAAAACGATGAGCGCCCAATTCATCAGATCACAACAAAAACCGTAAACCTAACCATAGCAGACAAAGAAACCCCAAAAGAAGAAGATGAAAAAGAAAAACCAACTCTCGTAGACCTGACAGAAGACGGCGATGGTGAAGCAGACAAAAATTCTCAAAAGTACAGACTAGCAATGATCGAGAAAGCTCTATCAGATGTTAGATCAATGAGAACGTACACGTCAGCGAGTACGATAGCCCCAGAAGTGGTGAAACAGCAAGTAAAGAAGAATCTAGAAATAAGACAGAAGAAGATGGAGAGGAAGAAGGCCATCGCGAAAGGAGAAGCGAGTGCTGTTACTAGGTCTAGGAGAGATAATAAGGAAACTATTAGAGAGAGCCATGGGCTGTGGGGATGGGATGAATAAATGACTGTATTAATAATTATTTAATCGTTGTTTTATTTGCTGAGTAACACAAAACGACAAATCCCAGCCGTTATTGTTGTAATAATCGTGACGGATGTGTTAGGGCCGGCGCACGTCTGGCGAGGCGTAGCGCTACGTAGTATTACCAAACAAATATCAACATTTTCACAAAACTTTATTTCAACAACGGCTCCATAACACCCTCGCCTGCAGTTCGGGTGTTAATTCCGCCTCGAATGCAATAACCAAGTTTCCCCACTTATATCAATCACTTAATCAATAGTCTTCATCCTCGACAGTTGTTTGCTGTGTTGTCTGAGGCGTTGTAGTCGGCCGATTGTCGGTACTCTTGACCCAATTATGGCTCCTCTTGTAAAGGAGTTGGAGGTACGTTTGTACGCAAAATATCTGGAAGAAATGCCGCGCTTTTAAAGGAAGGGCAAATTCGACTTTCTTTTAGACTAGACTGCATAATAATGTGATAAATTCACAACTCGCCAAAGCGCGCGTTCACCCTTTGCAACAATATGAGACAGTCAACGATTTCGCATAGCCTTAATTACAGAGAAAAAAAAACGACTGTGTAGGTACGTACTAGGTACTGTTGAGACCACAGACCCCAGATATAGGTGGTTGCAGTAGCGAAGGGTGAACTTTTGTAACAGGTAAGCCGGAGTACATATCTTTAATGTGATTATATTATTTGTCTATAGAATACCGATTGTGTCATTTCTCAAAAGGGAAGCCGGTAGGAATCGAGTTGTAGGGAACCTTCGCCACTGGGTGGTTGAGACTCTGTCAAACCAAATTGAATCGGCATAGCATAATTAGCCTAATGTTCCCGCTACCGGGACACAGGCGGGCCCAGTGCGGGTTGGTAGATATCATGCCACATGTCTTGGTTGACTGCAGAGCTGACTTGAGAGCAGTGGTGACGAAATAAATGACACAAAGTCATGCGCTTGCCTGGGTTCGAACCCACGGCCTATAAATAGTAAGTCAGGGCCGTGACCACATGGGCCTTCACTGCACTGTATCTATTCCACCTACCTACTGTATAACTGTTTATGGAGTTTTGTGTCAGACCTTAATTTTTTACCTTTTTGTCGTCATAAGTGTACCCATCCAATCTGAACGTGAAGCCGAACACGCTGGTAGATATTTTGGACTCAAACATCGTCACGTAGTTTTCTTCGCTATTGAACGGATAATTGTGTAGCTTATAGCGACCAGCCTGAATGGGACATTCCATTCTGTAAAAAAACTGCTATCAAGTTTGGCGAAAGCTAAGCGAAAAGAGAATATGTGTGCAGTTTGCTGTGTGTTTTCACTAGCGAAACATGTATCGAGTAGGTACTGGATCAGAAGTCTCACTTGGGAGTAGTAAAGTTGAAGAGTGTGCTGTAAAGGTTCATCTCGTTCCCGTCTTCACCGCAGCCACTGTTCACCACGAAGAATGTCTTGAAGAAATCGCACGAGTCTATGTTACGAATATCCACGCACTTCTGCATAGTCGCCTGGAAGACAAGACCTTTTAAATAGGACTTAGTTCGTGGGTAGGTAGGTACAGACAGTCACAGGTAACAAATCCAGTATTTAGGTATCATACAATTTCGAACCCGCAGGTCCGTAGGCCAGCTCCAATGGGCCTACCACCACCTCTTATTAGCAGTTTGATTTAAATCTTACTTCATGGGAAAGACTAGAGCCATGGAGCTATGGCTGTACAATTAGTAACTTAATTCATGAGCTTCACTCGTACTAACTCGTGTCTACTCGATTTACATTGAAAGCTAACTTAACTTACCTTTACCTTCCAGCCATTGCTAATGTTTTCAGAAATAGTGATCACTCCGCTTAACTTTGAATCGTACGTCTGTGTTGTAACGCTGAGCTCAGAAACTTCAACGATGGAGTCCTGTGCTTCATGGCACGGCCCAACGCGTGTTAATAATAAATGGGTTGGCGCTCGGGTATTGTCTATCAAAACCATATGAGACATTAGGAGGAATATTTGCATAAACATTTCTGGCTTCGATTCAAAAGCGATGGTTTAGGTTAAGGTACAAACGCAGATTAGTTGATCGTGTATATGATAAATCATTATGTGCTATGTTTAATGTCTTTATAATGAAACAGACTGATGCGAGAACAAAAGTACTATACGATAAAATCAGATTCAGATGAAATGAAGGTCCAATCAGAATCTAATCTGCGTTCGTGATTAGGGCTGCTAGTTGCGTCGCTGCAACGCCACATGTTGCATTTAGAGAAAAAAATCATACCAAATTAACCTTTTGAACGCCATTATGTTGTCACAATGTGATAAGCAAGCGCTTGCCCTGTACGCCAAACGACACAAATATGTGACAAAATGGCTGGTGAAATTGTGGCTTGAAGTGGAGGGTACGCGCGTGCGTTTATGATAATCTGGCTTTCAAAAGGTAAAACAGATATTGCAAACGTCCAGAAGAGACTGCTGTGGCTGAGAAAAACTAGATCTTGATTTTTTTATCTGTGCATGCCACACAGATGACTGACAGATGGTGGTAAACAACAACAATGAAACAATCATTATCAAGGAACATATATCGTCCCCGTAGCGCGAAAAGTCACTAAGTCCGAAAATGACCAAAATGAGTTATCAGTGTCATTAGTATCACATATTTTTTCTCTAAATATCTGTCAAACCATCATCTTTATAGCTGCTCTCGTTTTTGATTTACGAAATGTGAAAAGTAAGCAAGTCTACCCTTTGGACCCCAAAGTATAAGGGAAGAATTAACTAATTTAGTTAATTATTTTATATTTATCTAAATTGTACAAAACTCGAAACTAAAACGACTTAATTACTTTTTCTTTTAAATTATTAATGCATGCAAATGCCTTTAGGTATCGTAAACATCACTAAAATGAGTTAGTGAGTTTTTATCATGTATAGTTTGCTAAATCACACGAAAGCGAAAATTAACTAACTCGACATAGTGATTACTCACTCTATATTTTTTAATTACTTGTGCAATACTCCAAAAGCAAAAAGTCACCATCGCTTTTTAATGATTTGTTTTGTATTCAAAGAAGCACATAAGATCAATTGGGAATGATCATTAAAGTCTTTTAATTATTATTTATACAACTTCGACGTGGATTTTAAGAATAAAGTAAATTTCGTTCGCGAGTTAGTGAGTTTGTCGCTTCAAGAGCGACGTGCGCGGAGCGTGGTGACTTTCATTCGTTCGCGGTTTCATCGTCAACCGACACTTACACGCGCTTTTTACACGGGGTTATTTGTTTTAAACTGTATAACAGTGTCTGAACTGTATAACTGTATGAGTCGTGCTAACTTTTTAATTGATTTATTGAATCAAAACAAAAAAAACTGTTGTAGAGGTGTAGTTAAGGTCCTTCAGAAGCTGTTTGATTCTGTCATACTCGAGGGAAAACCGCCACAGGCACTCTGGTGGTACTCTTCTTCAAAAAAGGCGACAATGCCGGGCTGAAGAACTAGCTAGGTTCAGCTCACTTCTAAGCCAAGTCTACAAGTTGTTTTCAAGATTCATCACGAATCGTCTCGCGCGCAGGCTTGATGATTTTTAGCCTCCCGAACAAGCCGGATTCTGAAAAAGCTTTAGCACCATAGACCACCTTCGTACACTGCGGCAGTTTATACAGAAGACCGAAGAGTATAACCTGCCCCTCTGTTTAGCGTTTGTGGACTACGAGAAAGCCTTCGATTCGATCGAGACTTGGGCTGTACTGCAGTCTCTCCAACTATCGACTACTATCCGACTATCGGTACATCAAGGTGTTGAAGTGTTTGTACAAAAACGCCACCATGTCAGTCCGACTTCAGGACCAGACCTCGGAACCTATTTTTCTGCAGCGAGATGTGAGACAGGGAGACGTCATATCTCCGAAACTGTTCACCGCTGCAGTGGAGGATGTCTTCAAGGTTCTGGACTGGATAGGGCTAGGCATAAACGTCAATGGCGAGTACATCTCTCACCTTCGGTTTTCCGACGATATATTGGTCATGGCTGAGACCATGGAGGACATCAGTACAATGTTGATGAGCTCAGTAGAGCTTCCGAACAAGTGAGTCTTAAAAGAAACATGGACAAAACCAAAGTCATGTTGATTGCCCATGTAACACCCACTCCTATCAAGATCGGAGACTCTTCACTCGAAGTTGTAGACGATTATGTCTACCTGGGACAAACGGTCCAGTTAGGTAGGTCTAACTTCGAGAAAGAGGTCAATCGTCGAATCCGACTCGGCTGGGCAGCGTTCGGGAAGTTGCGCGGTATCTTCTCGTCCAACTTATCACAGTCTCTCAAGACGAAAGTCTATGACCAGTGTGTGTTGCCAGTGATTACATACGGGACCGAAACGTGGTAGCTCACAATGGGCCTCATCAGAAGGCTTAAAGTCACCCAAAGAGCAATGGAGAGGGCTATGCTCGGAGTTTCCTTGTGTGATCAAATCAGAAATGACAACCAAGGTTACCGACGTAGCCCGAAGAATTGCCAAACTTAAGTGGCAGTGGGCAGGGCACATTGCTCGCAGAACGGATGGCCGATGGGGCCGAAATGTTCTGGAGTGGCGACCGCAAACCGGAAGATGTTGCGTTGGAAAGCCTCCCACAATCAATGTGGCGATACCGGGGGGAGGTCTATGTCCAGCAATGGACGTCTTTCGGCTGTAATGATGATCATGATGATGATAAAAAAGTCACTATTTATAGCGACACATGCACTGGGCAAAACAGAAACAGTTCATTACGGCATTATTGGTCCATTTAATTCAAAAATATTTAGGGAATGGCCATACTCATATGGAAGTAAACTCCATGCATAGCGCAATAGAAAGACAGCAGAGACATAGCCCTGTTTATTCCAGAGAGACAAAGTCCGAGTGTCGTCAAGTTTAGATACCAGCACGATGGTCCCTACCTAGAATTTAATATTTTAGGAATACGTCAGATAGAAACTACTACTATTAATAGGAAGAGGAGGAAACAAGAAGAACAAACAAATGGACAAGGGTCAAAAGAACTATTCCAAGACTAGAAAAATTATAAAATATCACAGGGATACTCTTTGCCACTGCCTATTTCAGAGGCAAAAAAGAAAGACCTTAATTATTTATGTGCAAAAGAGATAATCCTACAAGAGCTCCACTTGTGGTACCAATCTTCACCAACTAGCAAAGATGTAATAGATAGAAGATTTTTGTATTATAGTTGTAGTATTTCGTTATTTTTTCGCACAAAACTTTAATTGAATTAATAAAAACAGTTCCATTACTTATTAATGCCATTATTTAAAACTAAACCAACCACACTAGCTTCGTATATTTAGATAGTTAGTATTTACTATATACATTTGATACATCTAACAGTTAGTTCCACTTTACTTAACACTAGTTATTTTTCTTTTTAACACTTTCGATCTGAGAGAAAAGTCACTAACTCCGGTCGAAAATTCATTAATTGGCAACTAAGCCAAAAATTTGATAGAAAACAATTCATTAATTTTAGTTTTTTTCCTTATCTCAATTATTAGAAGTTTTTCATGTATTATAACGCTTATAATATAAACTTTATTTTATTATCTTCAAAATAAAGCTAAAACTGCAAATATATATAATGACAAGACGAAGTTATGAATATTTATATTTTTAAAAACTTTAACTCTCGATATCTCAAAACTAGGTTTTTCGAGTTAATGACTTTTCGCGCTACGGGGACGATATACTCTAGGAGAAGAATGTCAACTACGTACAAATAAAATGGCACGGTTTTGGCGCCTCCTGGTGGGTGCCCCCGAAAACTTGCGAAAGCGGGAAATTCAAAATCGGATTTCTTTGAGATATTTATTTTAGTCCTGCCCACAAAAACAGAACTGGGAAACTGTGAAAATGTTAGTGTGCAATTTCACTGATCACAATTTTCCAGCTCCGCTTTGTGGTCAAGCAGCCTTATTGTTTAAATTAACTTATACGGTGAATAGGAAACAAATCTTGCCAGTAGAAAACTATGAATTTTGACAAAAATCACAAGTTTGTGGTTTATTTGTAAAAGTCAAAGCTTCTCACTAGTATTTTTATAATAAAACAGTAGTTTGTCTTATAAGTCAGAAGTACTTTATTAACATTACACAATAGTTATTGCATTAATAATAACATCAACATGCACCCGTGCCGGTAGCCATTTTTCTTGTGAAGTGGTGTGGGGATGCCAGGTACAATTAACAAAAACTTACTAACCTAATTTTGTAAAATAAATAAATTTTGAAAATAAATAGCCTCTGGCCGATCCAATGCAGTAAATTAAATTAATTATTTATTTATTGGCTTGATTGGTAACCCTTTTGTTTTTTTATAGTTCCAACCTACGCTAAACCAGCGTATTTCTATTATATTCTGCATAAATTACATTTATATTTATTCAATTTTAATAATATTAACATTGAATAAATTATCCGAAATATTATATTGGGTAATTTGTTGATTAATAATTTAAACAAGAATGTCGCTAAAACTACCAAATGGTAGCTTTTTAATATTTTCCTTGAAAACGTCATTATTAGAGACCGAAGATTTTAGGTCTCGCATAATAAAAGAGAACCTGGCAACACAGTTCTAGCCCCCGTAGGCATTCCAAGGTTTACCCAATGAGTCGACCCGGCCTGATCATTATAACCTAAAATATTGTTTTGAATTGAACGTGCGATTTTGTAGTATTACAATATAGATAGTGTATAAGTGTATGTGTATGGCATTTCAATGTGATATTAATAACTGAAACTAGAAAATACATCAAAATGTCTCACGAATATAGTAAAATAATTAAGGTTTGTAAAATTTTACTTTTAATTAAAATTCTTCTAATGTCATTTGGGTGACTGCGAGATACTTTATTCCATTACTTTTAGAAAAGAAAAGAAGCCACGTTCATAGCCAGCGAATTAGACAACAATGCCCCAGTAGACAAAATCATTGAATACTTAGAAGAAAATAAGAAAAACAATAAAATCTACACATTGTACAGTCAAACTGTAAGACAGAGGCGGACTACAGCCGGCAAGTATCGTGATAACAAGCATTTCCTTCTCGTTGGACATCCATTGAATGTATTCAGTGATGACTGGGACGGAGGCCTCAACTCCAGTTACTTTGAGACATTTTCCCACAAGAGCCTGCTTCCTAAAATGATATCAATCATAAACAATATTGATAAGAAGGACCCAGTAACAGAGTATATGAAAAAGAAAATGGTTTGGCAGGACACCATGCAGGATTACAAGAGAATTACGAGTAAGTAAATAATTTTAAAATTACTCCTCAAAAAGAAAAAAAAAACAAAATATTTTAATCAGTTAGCTCAACTAGCATTGCCTTTTCCCATCGTCTTCAGGTTGAGTTTTAGTCTAATCTTTAATTTTAGTTTAGTTCTATTTGTAGTCTGTAAAATAAGTAATAGAAAATCTAATCTTGTTTTGCAGTATTTTGCAGCAATCATGTGCAATGATTTTACTATAACAATTATCAGTCATCGTTGTCATCTTCCTGCCCCTATTCCATACTATTAGGGGTCGGCGCAACACGTTTTCTTCTTCCATTCTCCCCCGTCAGATGTCACGGTATCATTTACCATAAAAAGCAAATAATCTCTAGTCAAATAACAGACAAATAAAACAAATACCTATAAAACTTTTTAACTTCACCAGGTCGCATGAACGCGAAACGGAAATATGAATGGATCAATGATGAAGTACTGCAATGTCCCAAACAACTGGTCGAGATAGCAGCTTATTATGAACAGAATCCTGATCCGTACTTCGAGAGCAGCTACAATTGGTACTATGCAGGCCATGGGAACATGTTCCTGATTAGTTTCAGCAGATTTGACTATTTGGTGCATAGTCAATTTAGTTGCATGTGTAAGTAGTCTTGTGAACTGTTTTTAGTAAGCTGGTAACTCAATCTTCTTGCATAGGTGATGGACCTATCCGACCTAGCTATTACCAGCTCAACTAGAATCTGGCTTGATTATCATGATAATTACATAACAAGATTAGCACATGCTTAGACCTACATAATTCATGAACTATGTTATGTCTTAATTTTGTTATATTGGTGCTATGTTTTGATAATAATTTTGCTTAGAAAAAGGCTGTGATAACACACATTTATGAAAACCAAGTAATGATATAAAATCGATTTTTTCATAGTTTTCTTCATTTTATTTTCAGATATTTCCCACTTTTTGAAGTACAATTTATTGACAGAAAATAACACTGTAGCTATGTTTGACTGTGGAAATGACCTCAACATCCTTGAAACGATATCATCACAGAACATCATAGCGTTGAGAACTAAACACAAGGTATTTGTACTGAAGTTACAAGAAACTGAGGGTACCATAGAAATAGAAAAACTTAAGGAAATGGAATCAACACTCCCTTTCACTGGTATATCGTTTGATGAATATCATAAGAACATGTTGTATGTGACTACTTTAGACTACAAACTGACTATAGTCAACATAGATAGGATGACGGGACGAAGTAGACAGTTACGAGGAAATGTTAAAAGTATGATCGACAATTGGAGCACTGTTCTTGGCTCAGAAAGAGGATACTTCACACATGTCTCGAAAAATTCCATTACTCTCTACGATAAGAGAACTAATGCTGCTTTCCAACGGTGGAAAAACCTAAGAAGAATCACTGATGATGTGACGTGCAACGACATCAGTGTCGCGAGCCACGCCACAGACAAACGCCTTCTGTACTTCGGGACTGATCATCATCTGTTCCTAATGGATTTACGATACAACCAAAAAGAAAAGAACAAGCTCAAAGTTGTACAAAGATGGACACACGGTATGCAGAGCTTACCCACGTACATGTCAGTGTGTAAGTTTGACTACAACAAAGAGCTGATTACTTTGAGCAGTCAGTGGTGTGAGGATCTATGTGTGGTCAGTAATCATGCAGACAGACTGACCAGGCATACAGACATCAGCAGTGTTACCATCCCATATCGCCCACCAAGTATTCTACAAGTATTAAATGAAGCTAGAGAAAAAATGCTCTGCTGTGATTTGAATAATCCTATTGAAAATAGACTATGTACTTCAATCACTGGGCTATTAGTATTAGAGCAAGATGACAAGTATAACTTGCTCATGTTAAACTCGCTGGGTGATGTGTCTTACCACACGTTGTGTCCACAGTACATGACTGCATTTTTCGACGACACCAGCCCAGAACTTCTAAACGAATGGAGCAAAGCTTATAAGAGAGAACCAAAAGACTTGGAAGTATCATCGACAGAAGATATTAGTAACATATGGAAGAAGTTGAAGAGGATACCTGACGATTTTAAATTAGGTGAAAATAAGTTTCACAGGAAAAATAATAAGTTCAGTGAAAAGGAAGTCTATGACGCTTTTGAAAACGAAGAGATCGAATCTGGACTGTTGGACATATGGCCCAAGACCCAGTTCGAAGATACTAAGGACGAATCCTCCTTCAATTTATTTTTCTGTAATGATGACAGTGAAATAAAACAATAGTAAGTAATTTATTTATCTGTAATAATAGTAAAATAAAACAAATATATTTAATTTATAAACAACTATATTTCCTACCTATATGACTGAGTTTTTACAAACAACCTTGCATACATCAAATACGTACAAACATATTCACATTTAAATTAATTCATAAAGATGGCGCCGTAATTTTGAACTTGCTATGCGTGTGCGCCGCTGAGTAGTAAGTACAAGTAGTAGCAAGTTTAAAACTACGTCGTCGTAAAAACAAGTTGGGAACTATCAACCATTCATACTAACAATTTAACTGGTGTTGCATCAAGCAAAGCCTACCTACAATGCATGTAAATGCAAAGTTGATAAAGCTTGGCTTTTAACAAATAGCATCAGTAGATTTCCCGCAGAGGTATTTCATTCAGTCTTCGGATACGTCGTCGAAAACTGGAAAAATAAGCACACAGTTGATATCTCCCAACCATAGGAAACAATATAACAATCATAGGAATAATTTGATTGGTTCACAATCATTTAGCACAAAGGTACAATTGCGAAGGCGACCGGTACACCCCAGTGGCTAAGGGTCGGTACAGACAGTACGGAAAAATCTTCGCGCAGGCTCTTCTGGTCGCAATTCACACCAAGAGCAGAAACGTGCTTCGAAACGGTGCGTATCCTCGAGAAGCATGTACGGAAGAAGCACGCGTCGACGCTTGATTTCTGTGTCGATATTCATACATTTTCTTTTTTTTAAACAAGGGTCTAATATAATAATATAAAATACAATACCGTCCTATTTTCAATGCAGCCAGTAAATTGAGCGAAGATTTTGCCGTTCTATCTGAACGGATCCTAAGCTGCCCAATTGCTATAACAGACCAACTATGAAAAAAAAAACAAAAGGCGGCAATATCGCTATCATCTTTAAGCGTTTTCATAGTGAGGTACAGTCACTAGTGCATCAATTTACTACAAACTGTCAAATTTTATCATTCGATTTTGAAGTGAACATATTTTTAAGGTTTAAAAATTTGAGTTTGTGGTAGGTAACTTGGTATTGATTGTAATAATATTTCTAACGCTAAGAAAACCAAGCCTCTTTAATTTTAACAAAAGATATTTCAATTTAAGTGAGTTTTATTTCCATTTGAATACGAACAAAACAAAATAAACAACAAAAAAAGAATAATAAAAAAGGAGTACAAAAAGCTTGCCTAAGGTTTATAAACCTTACAGTGAGTTATATTTTTATAATTGTCTCCTCGAGCCGTTTATTTTGATATCCCACACATGGTCATCATTTCTCGTAAACACAGAACAGAAAAAAACAGTAGAAGTCGCATGTGGGCGGGCCGCGCGTACCCCGAGGTTTGCGCTGTTCCGCAAACTGTTTCCCCCACGCCCACGCCACGCAAATCAGTCTAGATAGAAGCGTCACAGTGACAATAACTCTTATAAAACCTATTTTAATGTTAAAAAAATACTAAAATGCCTTATTGTGCTGTTCTAGAATGTAAAAACGATAGCAGAACCAAAAATGTATCAAATGGTGGTATATCATACCATCGGGAAGTCTTAATTTACTTTATTTCGATTAAATTTGAAAAACATTATTTTATTATACAAGACAAGTACAAATAGACTTTATTGTTTATTTTATAGGGTCTACTTTGTTTTAACTCAAACATATTATTCTCGAAGATTCCAACTACGCACATGTCACAGTCCGCTACTTAATTAGAGATTGACGTTATCGATAATGAGTTATCGATATTTTAAACTTCAATGTTCTATGATGTATGGGCGAAAAATTAACCTTGTGCGTTTTTTTTTATGATGAACTCTTCTACCTTTTTTTTTAATTTTCCTTATCCAGGATTGAAATAAGTTTAAAACATGGATATGGGGAATCTATTCGTAATATTCAAATTGAGAAAAGATTTATCTCACCCTATTTCATTCATAAAGTCTCAAACGTATAAAAAAATGGGTTTCGTATTATTTTATGGCTTCTGATTTCCTAAGGATCCAGATAGAAAAGAATATAATAGAATATAATAAGTGGCCTATGTGTTAGTCTGAAACATCAAAGTTCGCTAAGGAGTTGGTCGAGCTAAAACATACTTAAAACGAGTGTAGCTACCGGCGAAATCGAAGGGTTCCCATGTCAATAGAAAGTAGGTACTAGGTACCCGTAGTAACAAATCGTGTAGTTTATTCTGTTACCTTTCTATCAAATATAAATAATAATATATAATATAATATATATCTATTTTCGAAATCAATCAGTAGTTTAACATGACAATATTAACATAACAATAAATTCTTAACTATTCGTTATATAAATCATAAGCATTATTATAAATTTATAACACTTGATTTCAAACATAAGTACTTAATTCATTTTTAAATTTAAAAATATTTATCGACTCTTGAATTTTGTTTGAAAATAAAACGCAATGTCGATAAAAGGGCAACGACAGTGGTACAACCCTAGAAAATGACGAATAGCACACAAATAGTAATGAGCTCGTTACGGGAAATTTTAATCTTATTCCAAAACAAATAAAGGCTTATTAAATGCATTTAGTGTAGTGACATCTAGCGGCGAGTAGCAGAACTTGCTCGTAAAACTATTCCGTATGAGCTAATACGTAAACAGACTAGATAATAAACCACTCTATTGGCAGGTAATTATGGTTTATATTCAAAAAAACGAAGACTAATATATTACTTTCTTTCATTTAATATTAAATTACCAATCACACTACGCTTTTCTTAGTGTTACGAAATACAATTAACCTGTTTATGTGTTAGTTTGGGGTACGCTGGTTCCGAAACTAATAAAGCTCTATGCGATTTCTACTGTTTTTTTCTGTTCTGTGCTCGTAAATGTGGTAAGATTCTTTTAGTAAATGTTGGTACTGTATTCCTGCCTTTATCGAGTTGCAGCGTGTTACAATATTTCCCGTGTGTTGCATACGAACTTTTGTTACACTTTCTAGTGCGTTATGGTACAAATTTTGTGAGCCCCCCTATCTTACACTGAAAAAAAAACACATTGGCACCGCTTACTAAAACTACTTATTGCTATCTCTTACTGACAGGTAGAACATGAAAAGGAGAAAAGAAAAATAGTTGGCGGCTCTGATTTTCATCCCGTCTTTTCCTTGTTCAGCCCAGGGCCGTTATAGGGAGAAAGGGATAGCGCTATTAGACCTGTATAGCTCCATCTCTTTCTCGCACTGGAAAAATGATCGACTAGCCTATACGGCCCTTCAGAAAGTAAAAGATATTTATTTACAGATGACAAAGTAATTCAGTGACTTGAGGAACATTTACAGAAAACAAGTTTAATTTAAGAACAATGTTATATCGATTAATACAATTAATATATTTTAGCAATTTCATTCAAGATCGAATATACAGGGCGGAAGGGACACCGAAGCACAAACGCTTACCACGTATTCACTATTCAGTAAATCAACTTACACGTTACACGATCAAAATGTATGGAAGACCCATAGGCGCCGGCAGGATTATTTCCAGGGGTGGCCCCCCTGGAAATAATCCTGCCGGCGCCTTTACTTTTCTTTTCTTTAGTTCCATGAAAACAGCTCGACGATTTTTTCACTAGGTTGGATTTTCGTTCGTCAATTCGTACAAGGAGTCATTTTGACGATTTATACAGAAAAGCCTATCAATCGAAAAAATTGGATGCAAGAGCGAGCGTAGCGAGATCCAAAAATTTTATATTTTGTTTCAGGAACAGGATTTTTTTTTATATACCGTCGAAAAATTTCTCTGTGGGGCTCAGAATGATGTACTGAATACGTGGTAAGCGTTTGTACGTCGGTTTCCCTTCCACCCTGTATAGTTTTAATGACAATTTACTGGTATATTTTGAATACATACATCTTTGTCTTTTATGATTGACTAATAAAGATAACACGTAACGTGATTTGGTCGGATACCGGCCGGATATTCGCGAATCTAATGAACATACAACCACACACAGAAGACTGCACTATAGAAATACTAATATCTAAGATTAGTGTCAATAGCTATCAGTAGCGAAGGGTCAATTTTTGTAAGAGGTAAGCCGGAGTACATATCTTTAATGTGATTATATTATTTGTCTATAGAATACAGACTGTGCCATTTTTCAAAGGGAAGCCGGTAGGAATCGAGTTCTATGGAACCTTCGCCTCTGATAGCTATAGCTGGAGCGGGCGTAAAAATTGGCTGAGTTGTAGTGCGTGGTATCCATGGGTAATAAAACTAATTATTATATTATCATGCATTAGCTGCCCCCCGGTTTCAAGTCGTGTCTGTGTGTGACTGCTTATTTCCCTACACAATGGATTTAATGCGGTTTTTTTTACATAGTGATAGTTTACTGGCCGGAAAGAAACATAGGTAGCTTTTTATTTTGAAAAATTGTTCACCGTCCGGTCAGACCAAGCTAGGCTAACGTAAACGCTCTGTTATAAGCACTGCACGGGGTCAGGCACAGGCACAGCCTCGACTCGAGTTAAGATTAAGGTTAAAAAAAACTAAAAACACGCTGTATAGTGACGTTTTTTATTTCTCGTATTTTTCTCAGCAAACCCTTTCATTAAATTTGATACCCATATCATGGGAATCAAATTTAATGAATAAAAAAAAAATAACTAGCCCGCCATCTTTTTGAGACTGAGATATTAGTTTTAGAATGACATGACTTAGCTAACCATGCATTGTCATCCAAAATAAACATGTATACAAATTTCAGGTCAATCGGAAACCGGGAAGTGGGTCAAATTTAACTTCTAAGATTTTATGACATAGTTAGTTACAAGTGGAACTAATAAAAGCGTATCAAAAAGTGCTAATTTTATCAGCCTACCCCATGGTAAAAACTGTGAGTTTATGTATGTATGGATGTTAGTATGTATAAGTAGTGTAACGGCATCGCCTCACCGCATTTTTACTAGCTGATCCCGACCCGGTGCAGTACCCCAAAGCATTATTCTACGGGGCATTATATTTGGTGTACCTACTGTTAGCGCCTGGTAAAAGTCCTGAGCCAGCTCCTAGTGAGGGGCTGGTCGGGGCCTTTGTTTTCGCGCTCTTTCTCCTCGAGCTGTTCCATGAGCTTGCGCTGGTTCTCGCGGAAGGCAGCGATGGGGTCGTCGAACTGGCTGTAGTACGTCAGAACTTCGCGTACGTCGATAACGTCTGACATTGCTATCGCTGTGGGGAAGGGCAAACATAAAATGAATATCAAATCCATACTAATCTTACTATCTCACTCAGTATAAACTCGAAGGTGTCGTGAAGATGGATGGGTTGCTGGATGTTTGTTAGTCTCTCACGTAATAAACAGCATACTTCACATTTATTCTGGGGCACTGTAACATAACGTTACAACTGAGTTACGGAACCCAAAGGTCGCCACATACAGGGCAAAGTACTTCGGTACCTCACTAACCCAGGTACTCTCCGCGAGATCTTCAGTAACACCAAAGAGTCGTTTGCTTAGGGAGCTGGGGTCGATCAAACGATCAATTTTGTCACCGTACGCAAAATACGCGCTTTGGACGTGGAATTGCTTATATCAGCCCGATGTATATACAATACGGGCAAAACGCCTGTGAAGTTTTTAATTCAAACAGAGATTGATTTTTCTTACTCTGTAGCAGATTGGCAAGGTCCAGGAGTGCGGTGTCTTCATCAGCGCCCTTCCACTTCTTGAGGATGAGCGAGTTCTGTGGGTGGAACTTTGTAGCTTGCTTGTTCCAGTCGATCACTATTACCTGTTTTTGAAATACGTAGGTTGAAGGCATAGAGTAAGAAGCAGTAGCGAAGGGTCAATTTTTGTAAGGGGTAAGCCGGAGTACATATTATCTTTAATGTGATTATATTATTTGTCTATAGAATACTGACTGTGCCAATTTTCAAAGGGAAGCCGGTAGGAATCGAGTTGTATGGAACCTTCGCCACTGGTAAGAAGACATCTTGGCGGCTAAAACTTGTGACCGTTTACTCGCACTACGATACGAAACAAGCATTGAAACTGACGGCGTACAAACTTTCGGAAATTCATTAATACTGAAGACGTCTATAAATGTTGCCGGCGCACAGTGTTTTATGAAGCCCTTTTTTCGGACATCGCATTTTTATTAAAGAGGCTAATAGATAAAATCATTTTAAAGCAAAATTTCGAATCCCCATTAAGCTATCAAGCCTAGTTTCTGAGATATAAATTTTTGGAAATCATCATATTTTAAGCCGGATACTTAGAAAAAAAATTATTTCTCATAAACCAAGTATGATAAGCAATAATGATGTTAATAGCATTGATAGCGCCTCTTATGCTGCATATTTTTAAAACACAAATGAACATCGTAACTTGGCTAGATCCAAATTTATATGAGATTTTTGGTTTTTAGTTTTTCTTAATTTTCGCGAGGATTGTGCCGTATTGGGAAAAGTTATTTATACCAAAATTATTCTTATTACTTCCCCAATACACCACTTAAATTTCACATCCCAATTCCATGGAATCTAGAAGTTATTCAATATTTTCTTTTTTTGTTAGGGTTGTCACAGTTATTACCCGGATATTAATAACTCAATTTATATTCGAGATCGATTATTAAAACCTATTTTTATAGCCCGAAGGCATCTAAGCGTACGGAAGAACGCAAATCGAGTTAGTGTGAGTTTTAGCCAGAAAACTGTTACCACCTTCACCGCGTGGAGGTACTCCCAGCTTATGTTATTACTATTGCGAGCGTGTCTTTTGCGTATCATCAATCATGAAGTACGTAGGTACTTCAAACCAGGGTTTAAATCAAAATAGTTTAGCTGGATTCAGAATCCTACGTCAAAAGTCAAAATCTTTGCCAATTCAATTAACTTGGAATGCCAATAATATTTTTATCATTACGAGATAAGCCAAACTACTTTATTTATATATCAACGAAAATGCTACCAGATTAGTTTTTTTTTTTGACAAAACAAATCAGATCCGGATATAATTTTCTTTTCTGAGAGCATGACAACCCTGACGACATAAAATCCGGACCAAACTTAAAAAGGTTGTAGTTTCTAGATTCCACGGAATTGGGATGTGAAATTTAAGTGGTGTATTGGGGAAGTAAAGAGAACAATGTTGGCGTAAATAACTTTTCCCAATACGGCAGAATCCTCGCGAAAATTAAGAAAAACTAAAAACTAAAAATCTGGTATAAATTTGGATCTAGCCAGGTTATGATGTTCATTTATGTTTTGAAATATGCAGCATAAGAGGCGCTATCGATGCTTCTAACATCATTATTGCATATTATACTTGGTTTATGAGAAATGATTTTTTTTCTAAATATCCGACTTAAAATATGATGATTTTCAAAAAAAAATATCTCAGAAACTAGACTTGATAGCTTAATGGGGATTCGTAATTTTGCTTTAAAGTGATTATATCTATTAACCACTTTAATAAAAATGCGATGTCCGAAAAAAGAGCTTCATAAAACACTGTGCGGCGGCGATTTCGTGCTCTGCGGTGGTTGGTGATAATCTGTTTCACCTTAGCAACAAGACCTTTGCCAGCTTAGTCTAGTCGCCATTTTCCGATTGCATTTTATAACTATTGGTAATCACAATTTTGTCAATATTCAATGAAGAATCTGTTTGATTTAATTTAAAGTGAACCATGTCCAGGGACCTAAGGATTACTCCGAAAAATAATGTTTTTTTAGTTTAGCTATCTGCAAAGCAAGACACAAGATAAGATACATACTTTAGAAAGATCCCGATTAAGTCCCTCCAGATTCTTGACATGAACACCATCGATGAAGTGCGTGGAATCTCTAAAGAGTCTGTATGTGATGAACTTGTTCTCGGGGTCCAGTTTGTCGAGGACTGGCCAGATCATGAAGGCGTTCTCCGAGGTGAAGATCACCACCTCGTAGTTTGAGCTGGCGACCGTTTGGAGGAACTGGTCGACGCCTGGACGCTTCTTGAACCTGTGTCAAATGTGTGTAGTGAATATTTACGTCATTTCTATGGATGCTTGCATCTGTGAGGTGAGGCGCCACTGACGAGCGCACTCCGCGCTCTCAACCTCATAGCTAGTGACGTTGATGTATTCCATTGTTCTCTGAGTGAATTCACAAAAAATGCATTGTTTGTGATTAGTTTCAAAATTTATTATTGTTATTGTGTACACTATCCCATTAACAGGTAACCCTGTAATGATAGTTGTAAGATGGAGAAAACTAAATAAATAATAAGATACAGCTTTTTAGTACAGACAAGCCAGTATGCAAGCACACTATGTGTAGTACAACAACCACAGTTTTGAATGTAATGGTGGTGATGCTTAAAAAGGCAAAATAGCTCTCTCATTAGTATACGCATAGCTCAGAAACCGTATGCTATCGCAACTTTGGCCGCAGGAGGTCCGAACAAAATGGGGAAATTCGTAGAAAAATACACAAAGTTTGGCCACAAACTTATCAAGATATCAGGGTCAAGTGTGAGTTGCGTATTAGGTTAAAAAACCAGGGTGCTGTGGCCACTAGTGCCCGAGATCTCTTAGGACCCCGTTATCAATAGGCACGCGCGCGCATTTCATTCGCGTGAATATCGTCGCTCCTCAAGTCACGTCGCGATGACTCGTAGCATGCTTTTGCTACGAGTCATCGCATTTTTTTTCTGTTGGGTATCATTAAATGACCCCCCCCACTCTGGGCGGAGCGGAAGGGAGTGTCAGACTTGTACTGACTAATACCCATCCATGTTCCTTCTTTGCCCTTTGTGTTCCAGCCCCCGTAGCATGACCAACGTAGACAAGGATTTCTTTGTCGGAAGAATAGACAATATGACAGATAGTGCAAAGAAATCTGTCATTGTGTCGACACAATCTGTCATTTTGTCGATTCTTCCGTCAAAGGCCACGGTATCTCTTTCGAACAGTCCCGCAGCCACTCGTAGCATGCCATAAGCGACTTCTTTAATTCCTTGTGTAGCTTGAACGCGAAGTTTGTAGTCAAGAGGTTGCTCTATAGATATGATTAGAATTAGAACATACCTCCACCCGGTCTGGTAAGACCAATCGGGGTGCACCAGGACATCAGTAAACTCCAGTACAAGTGTATACGTGGGTTGGTATGGGGGCGGCAGTGGGTCAGGGAGCAGCTTCTCACGGGACGGCTCCTTTATCATCTGTAGACCAATAAAATAGCGTCAAGCTTGTATTCCGCCGACGGTAGACAAACGTGGGATAAGGTGTTACCAGCATCCTCGTGCGCACGGGCGATTTTATAAAGGAACGATTTGATATCGCGCACTTGATGTTCCATTCTTGGTATTGAGCCAATCATTGAGAAACCAACAGTGCATTACAGCGTGTTGCCAAAAAGGAGCCCTTTTTTTTAAAAAGGGCTCTTAGGTAGGTTACTATAAGCCCCTATTGCCATTCCACTGGGCACAACTAGATTATTAAAAATGTGCAGATGAAGAAAAAGATTCCAAATGTATATGTATAGTATAGCCAATGGACATGCATGCAGACATGGGATTTTATTACAAGTGGGCAGGCAAAGGATGGTGGATAACATGAAGAAGGTGGCGAGTAAGTCCTGGTGGCCTACCATGACCTCTTAAAGCAGTATTGTTTTAATCTTACTTCAATGTGGGAAAGAGACGGAGCTTGATGTCCTGTATGGCTCCATCTCTTTCCCACACTGAAGTGACATTAAAGTAATACATAACATCACTCCTGTAATCCCCGAAGGGTTGGGCAGAGGTATACCCGATAGTACACCCCCACATTTCGCCAGTTGTGTTTAAGTCCCATGTAATAGAGAGCAAGCTTATTGCCATCAGCCGGGCACAATTCCAGAATCTGTGGCTGCTACTGAAAAAATTCTGATGGAAAAACCCAATAACACCCTGCCCGACCCCACAATCGAACCCAGGACCTCATGCTCAGCAGTCGCCATTGCGACCACTAGACCAACGAGGCAGTCAATAAAAGTAAAGTAATACACACTGCAAAAAAAGGTGACATTATGTTGAACTTGGGCAGGCCAGGAAAGCATGGCACAAAAGTGTGGCCTACTACTGAACAGTGGGTGAAATAAAGGTGGCAAAGATGATGATGAACGTATCGTACCTTTTCATAAAAGGTAAGCTCCTTCCACGTGCGCCGTAGATATTGCAGGACAATGGGCATTTCTGAGAACTCATCCAAGATGATTTCTCCATCATCCCCGCGGCGCGGAGCCCCCATCTCGACAACCAAGCAGCTGCCCATCACCGTCATAGCTCCGCCGAATACTGCGAACCTGCGACGAGAAGATATTAAGGTCTGCCCTAATTGCATAACACACTCACATACGATTTTTCGTATTTTTTTTAATTTTGTCATGTGCTTGAAAAATTCACCTGCTTGACAGCATAAAAATTGACACAAAATCATGACTAATTAAAATATTTATATTATGACCAGAGTTTCAAATAATTCAATACCAATCAAGATCAGTTAAGTTGTTGGGATGGATCAAATAAATTTCCCACTTGTACGCAAAATATGCATTTTGGATGTAGAGTTGCAGACACCAGTCCATTACACAATACAATACTGAACTTTTGTATGAATATCTTTTTTGTCAGAATTTCCCCTAATTATTATTACAATTTTTAGTATCTCATAAAATTTGAGATACCCAATTCAGATTTTATGTTTTATGTGATAGTTTCGAACTCTAGAAGTCAAGAGTAGACAAAAGAAGTCCAAAAATAACACAATTTTTTAATTTCAATTGTCAATGTTCAGTGTTGTTTTGTGTGTGTGTGTTTCTCGGTGTTTGTGAAAATGGGGCAATAGTTTTATTTCATGACATACCCCATCTTCATCCGTCTCCAACTCTTCTCGTTTTCTTCTGTCTTCTCCTTGTTCTCCTGTTCAAACTTCTCTTGTTCTTTTTTAATGGCTTGTGCATCTTCCGTGGACAGTGGTGATTGTGGGAAAAAGCGGGCCAAAATATCTGATTCCTTTTTAGAATTACCTGGAAAATATAAAACATAGTATGTATCACACTTGTAATCCTTGAAGGCAGAAGTGGGAAGATCAGTACCTAAGGTATTTTCTCTGTGATGTTTAACCTTTTGTATGCAGTAAATTATAGACACAATAAAAAAGTAATTGTCTCGCCCGATATAGCGTTAGTGGGTTGCAAAGTCGCATGTGATAAGGGGCGAGCCTATTACCATTGTAATCAAATTCCAATCAGATGGAAAAACACAAAAAAAACTATTAATTAAATTAAAATCATTCAATCTTTAGTTTGACAACTTCCGAGTTTTATTGAAGCCTCTAGACTAGTTTTTTTTACAATATCCTTTATTTTTTAAGTGTTTGTATAAACCTAAATTTCATTGATTATTTAGTAGCTAATACTACTACAAATAATGTAATGCAGGAAGGTTTGATTTTTTTTTAATAAATCTTTTGTAACATAATTGTATTATTTAATGAGAGTGAAATATTTAAAAAGATAATGTTTAAATAAATAGCATAGCATAGTCTCTGAATGTTAGAACTAAGTTTCCAAGGTGAAACTGAATTAATAAAGATTAGTCCTAAGCTCTGGACAGAGAGAGCTCAAAGGAGAGAAGAGAGTTTTGTCCAGTAGAGGGGCAATACGGGCTACGTTTTTCAGTAGAGAAAAGAAAAGGCCAAGCATTTGACATGGCTTAACTGATACTCTTACATCAGAATTTATTTATTATTTTATTGTTGTTTATAACTAAGGGTTATTGAAGATTTTACAAAGGATAAAAAAATGGTTTATTTTTCAGCTAAATATTATACATGCAACTTATTTAATGGTCTCCTTCACTGGTTAGTGGTTACGCTCAGACATCTCGAAACTAATGATTTATGACGACATCTTAGTGATAAGATTGATAAAAATAATTGAAACTATTTTTAGTACCATTCTCTATAGAGTTACTATTATTAACACATTATTGATTCAACATTTGCCGGGTGCAAGGGCGAAAATTGGATACTAACCTATATTTTCCGTACTGTACAATTTGGGCGCGTTGGCGGAAAGTAACCATATATTCTGCCTTAAAAAAATTTTGGACTGCAGATTAGCTACCTTACAACACGCAGTTCTTGTTAGAAAAAGCACTTTTCTGAGAGACATTATTACATTTGAAAAATCACATTCACAACAAATGAAGAAACGTCATTGAACTGTCAACGTTCTAGGGTAGTGATGCCATACATTCCATTTTTTCCTGTGATTTTCAACTATTCGTTAGGCGAGTCTTCTCAAAATAGGGCTGCTATAAATGCTGAAACGCCGACCGGGACATACATGGACACAACCATGGATAATGACGGAGCAAGACGCATTTTAAAAAATGGGTTTCTGAAGAGATTAAAAAAGAAAACGGGTAAGACATTTCTTGAGACACACCGAAACAGCGGCATACAACTGGAGCGAGCGCAAAAGTTCACTATTCTGTTCTGATAAGCCAACCAACCAAACGGGGATAAGTGACCGATTGACTGGGACCCAACGTTCCAAACCGGGATAAGTCGCGGTATACCGGGACGTACGGCAGTCCTATCATAGTCTGATCCGAGCATGGACGTAAAATTCTATTACGACACGAGATCCAAGATCCAAGAGTGGTCCGAAAATTACTTATCTGTGAAGTTTTGAAAGCAATCCATTCCACAAAATCAACATATTTGTCATGAAGTGTAATAGTTTGTAGGCGAGTCATGCCTAAATGCAAGCATTTTACATTTTGGCAGTAATCTGCTCTGGAACGTGATATTGTGATTTATAAAAAATAAAGTTATGCCTGGGCTGGGAAAAAGCACAGAAAATCCCAAATTTGAAAATAATTTGCAATGTTAAATGAAAAGGATAGTTGCTGAGTCTAAAACGATGTCGTCAATAAGCAAGCAATCATCTTTGATGAACTTTATCAAGAAAAAAACTGCTGGAAATTCTAATTTAAATAATACAAGGTAGAATAACTTTATACTTTCTTTTGATAATCCTAGTGGTATTCGTTAAATAATAACAAACAATTATTTTAAAATAGTACCTTATTATTAAAAGTTTTAAGCAATAAAGTGCGTGTTTGTGAGTAAATTACAACTATGTGGAGGGTAGTGAGTACTAAGTTCGCTGTGTTTGTTATTTATTACAAACCGCGTGAATTTTGTTAATAGTATTTGAAAGAACCATCTAAAATAATTCTAAGTCTTGATGACGAAAACATAACAACCTTGTTTATTTGTGTCATCCTTATTATCAATAATTATCAGCTGATGTCAAACAATTCAATTTAATTACTATCTTTAAAAAAAAGGAAGATAGTGATCACTAACCTGTACTATTTTTTAACTGAAATATGCTTCCCAAAATAATTTACAGAAAGGATATTGGGTTGGCGTGATGATGGTTATCAAAACAGGTTTAGACATGCTCAAATCAGAAAACAAAGACATTTAAATATTTACAAGCGATTGACGGGACATTCGAAGACAATCATAATCAACTAATTGTTACTACTTAGTAACAAGTCTGTCTGTCTAGGGACATACAACTGCTTGTCAGGTAGCATTTGTGTGAAAAATAGAAAATGTTCAAAATCGAAATTTTATTTGGAAATATTCCCAATGTCCGCTCTATAAATCTTTTGAATCTCTTTGTTAGAAAAGCAGTTATGCACTCAAATTACAGCATTGTTATATTAAAATATTCTGATGTCACTGGACTCTGATTTGATGGGTTCCTTAGGAAATCTAGATGATCTAAGAAGGTTCTCTACATAATTATATTACAGTGAATAAATGTAAATTACTTGGTACTGACTTTGACTTAGAATGAATAATAATGAGTAAATGAGACTGTCCTAAAGAAATAAGATTATTAGAACCCAGCCATCTAATAATTTTATTTATTTTTCCCAGTCCTATGTGCAGCCAGTATACAGCATTAACAGACTCATCTTTCCATATTCTTCTTTGTAAGAGGGGTCTAGTAATGTAGCGCACTGACAATACCACAGGGTTTGCTATGACTGTTTACCTAACTTTTTTGCTTTGCAGACTGAAAGGTTTTTAATTTCCCATTATCTGTTAAAATATTTCAGTGACAGCAAAAATGAGCAGGTCTCAGAGAAGAAATCAAGATTTGTATTCAAATCCAAGTCTTCAGGTTCAACAGCTAACTGTGAGTATAATTCTTTATCTTAAGGTGATCTTAACTAATATATTTTAACCAAATTGTGTCCCACTTGCAATCACAGCGGAAACACTAAAATTGTATCAGTCTAGGCACACACAAAGTGCAACCATTTATTTCCATAAGGCCATTAAAAGGCACTTTTGGATGTCAAACTAAAATTAATTCTAATTGCCCATTTGCAAGTGGAATTTTGTATGGAGAAGAATGTGCAAGAAACTACATAATCCTCAAACCTGTGGTTCTCATTTGTGACTGATAGATAGATATTTAATTTCACATTTATATTATTATGAAAACTTATATATTCACTTTTCAGGGACACCCCCATTTAAAAAGGTTACAGATGATCAACCTCAAACTACGGCAAGTATATTTTTGTACACTTTTTAAAGTACTTAGTTTTAGTAGGCCTTACATGAGAGATACAAGCACTTTTTTTAAATGTTACATCTTATGTAATGTAACAAATCAAATACATTTCGCTAAGTCTACTGAAATGCATGTTCCAGTTTCAGCAAATGGTCTTAAATAAACAAACCTTGATTAATTGTTTGTTTGCATGCATGCATGACAAATAATACTTTTATTGTGTTACAGATCATACAGACCAAAGAGGTACCAACCCCAAAAATATTGAATGGGTATAAAGAGCCAGTAAGCAATGGAGTCAGTCCACTTACACACAACAATGAAACACGAGATGATAATCAAAGCAATGACATTTTTGAAATGGATGTGGTAAGTCAACACTAAAATCAAAATCAAAGCATTTATTTCAAATAGATAGACCAGTTACAGGCACTTTTGAATTGTCGAAACAAAGACAACAATAGCTACAGTCCCAGTCACAAGGCATAAAAACTGTGAAAGTACTGTAGTTGCCCATTCCCTAACGTAGATCTCTATGGAGAAGAACGGGCAAGAAACTCCATGGACACTCTTTTAAATCAGAATACTTTTACAAACTCTTGGTTACATCATTCATGTTGAGATGGTACACTCATATTGCAAAGCCTACTTTCAATCACAATCGGAAAGATTTTGAAGGAAATTCAAATCCATTTCTTCGTATACTTGTGACATTCGTCTGCTGAACAACATAAATAAAGCAGTGAATGTTTTAGAATTGTCAAAATGAATAGCATTGTGATTGTAAGTTTATTATCTTAGTAGTACCTACATTTTTGGTTTGAAAAACACTAGACGATCAGAGCGAAAACGCCCGAAAGAATCTTGGCAGCTTGGCCCATGGAGCCATGACTCACTATAGTAAAAACATGTGTCTGATTGAGATAAAAATTTCAACAAAGAGAAGAGAGAAAAACGATTTCAACATGTATGTGAATGTTTCGCCTGTGTGAACACATGATGTATCAAGTAATAATACTTAAAGACTAGCTGTGCATCGTGACCTTCCTCCGCGTGAAATTATTATAAAAATATGACTTCCCTATTTTAATCGTATTTTGTTAACAATTTCATGGGTTTTATTTTTTTTGCACGGAACCCTAACCCTTTTCTAAAATAAAAGTAGTTTATGTTACTCCTTATAACATCAGCTATCTGCCAGTAAAAGTCTTGTCAAAATCGGTCCAGCCGTTTCGGAGATAAGCCGGAACAGGCAGACAATAATATATTTTTTTTTTGTAAGTACCGTAAGTATAAATATACTACATAAGTTATTTTGAAATAACAAACAGGCACTTCAATTTTATGTATTTGTATAGATATTCTACACTCCAGAGTGACAATGGTCTGAGTCAACTAGCCAAGAGTGTAATCTGTTGATTGAATGGACGTGCTTTGAATTCATTGCACATATCTTGTTTGCGGCCATATTGGGAACTGGTCATTATATTTCGATGCGATTTCCGTGCATTGCTTGAATCACTTTTCATTTGTGGCTTGTTAAAGTTATAATACGGGCAGCTGCCATACACACTTTCAGTGACACTCAGGGGAGACCTTTTTAATGAATGAGGCAAAACTCCCACACTCCCTGGTCTAATCCCCAAAGCCCGACTGCTTTTGAAGGTTATTCCCCGAAAACAAAAAAGGTGTAACTAATAATAATTATGTACACAAACTAGGCTAGTGTTTTAGGATAGTCGGAAAAGTACTCTTGGGTGTTTTGTAATGTTCCCGGTAAATAATCATCCTTACTTTCTAACTCATAATACTATAAATGCGAAAGTAAGTTTGTTTGTTACCGTTTCACTCCTAAACCACAGACTGATCATCCCGAAATTTTGCATATTAATTATACGTTGTCAGGTGTACAGAAACGGACATAGGGTACCTTTCATCCCGAAAAAAGTACTGTTCCCGAAGAAAACAACAATAACGTTCTTATGATAATAGATAGCGCCACATGTCTTTCGAATCATGATTGAATTATATTATTATAGACACTGTAGTAGTGTTAAGAGTTTAATTGTCAAATTCTAAAATTATTTAATGTGAGCGAAGCCGCGGGCAAAAGCTAGTAGGGTCTATAAGAGTTATGACAAAGATAAAGGTTGCCGATAAAGACGAAACGAAATAAGATCAAAAATTGTGATTCTTATGGTAACAAACTGAAAGACGTACAATTTCATAATTATATGCATGGAAATACGGACAGTCTCAAGTGTAATCCTTTATCGATAGATTAGTTAATAATACGTTTATTATCAATAAAAGCTCGTAAAAGTGTATTGGATTGACAAAATCATAAACAGGGTATAGTCATATGATAGGATAGACCATCAAACTAAACAACTTCCTCAATTTAGATAACATAACGACAAAAGTACTTTATCAAATTGTTTTCATTCGCTTCCTTCAAGAAAGCCCGCAGCTCAAGCAGGCTCATACATCGTTACTATTAATATCTATCCCAACAATTGCAGGACGATATTCAAGACTTTCCAGTAGCATTTAAAAATCAACCTAAATCCCGAACACCAGAAAAACTAAACAGATCAATTAGGATAAGCTCAACCCCAACTCCACCGAAGAATAAACATGACACACTACAGAAAGATAAAAAGATTTTGAAAACTCCTGAAAAACCGCGTGTCAAAGACAAGGACCCTTTAAAGAATATAATGGTGGACGAGTCAATATCAGGGTTCTTGGAGACTGTGACCAAACATCCTGCACTGACAAGTAAAAAGGTAAATAATTTCATACATGCTTTTGGGCTACACCAAACAATTTCATACATGCTTTGGGCTACACCAACAAGCCAGTGTAGCCCATTACTCATGTAATGAAGTGCGTTGCTAGTGCTTATAAACTGCTTTGCAACAGGGTAATTTTCGTAATAAGCAAAATAATATTTAAGATTTGCGCGCAATTTACTTTCAATGATTCGACAGCAACGCATATCAATAATCTGTTTAAATGTTTTAGGACGTAATAGAACCTGGAGATAAAGAACAGTGTAAAGAACTTTATATAGATTTATTAGAAAAAATATTTCTCGCCTTCGACAAAATACCAAATTGCATAAAGGAAAAATTCCCAGGTTATGATAGAAGAATTTATGCTAAAGTAAAACAATTACAATATAAACTAAAAAAAACATTAGCTAAACCTGAAAGCGTAAGTGCACAAGTATCACAAAGTATAGTAGACAATAGACTTAGTAATGGTGACAATAAATTCAATGGTAGTAACAGTCCATCTCTACTTAGTAAATACGAGGACGATATAGACGATTTTGACCTAGTATCTAGTGGAGTACATAAAAGAGTAACAGAATGTGTCCAAAAAGCTAATAATCCGGGAACTGCGACATCAACACCTGATTTTGTTTCCAATGATAAAGGACCTAGAAACGAATTACCGAAAAAATCTTTGTCGTTCGACGCGTTTTCACCACTCAACAATTCATCTAAATTAGAAACTAGTTGCCAATCAGAGAACACAAGTATATCTGAACAAGTTAAGGGAAAAGGGAAGTTTGTGTTCAAAAAGCCTTCAAGACTTACGATAGAAGACAACAAATTAACGCCAAACAAAGACATACCATCATGTACTGCTGAGAGAATTAGGAGTGCTTCAGAAAGACTGAAACCTTTGGCTACGACAGAAGCGCCGAAATGTGCTCCAGTAGCTCAGAGCTCTGTAGAGTTCCAGCCACCACAGCTGAGCAGGAGCTCTCTGATGAACAGCAACAGACCTAGCACAGATTCAGTTAAAGACAATGAAGAGGATAGCGAAACAATGGATGACTACGAAGTGCCAATCGACATGGATGACGTAACAGATTTTATGCCGGAAGCAACTCAAGTTAGCGTCATCAACATCAGTGATTCTGTCGCGAGTACCAGTAATGCAGATGTAGCGAATAGTCTTGCAGATGTACCTGTTGATGAAGAAGGCTGGCCGGAATATAGACCAGAGGACTTTGAAGAAAATATCGACGAGGTGGGCAAGCAGGAGCCACAAGTGATTAATCTGATGGATGACTCGATTGTGAAGGGGAAACCTAAATATGAAGGGATGGGTGACTTCCACGCCGGCACACAGAACGATGGCATCACTGGTGAGTTGCTGTTTTTGTATAAAGAGTTTTGCAATGCAGAACATTTTTTTTGTAATTATTGGCAAAACTTCACAGACGTGATGGGGTATATAAATGCAACAATGAAACACAAAAAACGATGTTCAGTAATAATTTTGGGCAAACATCCTCGTATCTGTAATTTTGCTTCAGAGTTTATTCCTTCACTGCTTCTACCCACCTGACACCTTGGAAGTGATGAAGGAAGGGCGTTTTAGGGGGACTGTATTATGTAATTTCGACTTTCAAAAAGTGCCGATCCCACCCGTGAAGTTATGCCACAGATTCTGCTAAATTGGCACTTCAGAAGCTGTTTGATTCCGTCATACTCGAGGGGAAAACGCCATAGGCATGGTGCAGGGATGTGATGGTACTCATCTTCAAGAAGGGCGACAATGCCCGGCTGAAGAATTATAGGCCCATCTCACTTCTAAGCCATGTCTACAAGTTATTTTCAAGAGTCATCACGGATCGTCTCGCGCGCAAGTTTGATTTTCAGCCTCCCGAACAAGCCGGATTCCGAATAGGCTTTAGCGCCGTAGACCACATACATACGCTGCGGCAGGTTATACAGAAACCCGAAGAGTATAACCTCTCTGTTTACCGTTTGTGGACTACGACAAAGCCCTCGATTCGATCGAGACTTGGGCTCGATTGTGAATGGGACTTCGGAAGTTTGGTCATGGTCCGATCCAAACAATAAAATAATCACTTGTGTCTCAGGCGAGTTCGACGGCTTGAATTACCCTCACTCGGGGCCGATGATGGAGGTGTTCCAGGAGCGGTTTGGGCTCAAGTCCTTCCGCCCGAACCAGCTGCAGGTCATCAACGCCACACTTCTGGGGTACGACTGCTTCGTCCTCATGCCTACCGGGGGTGGTAAGTGACCGAGTTCCTTACCTTACTTCAATAGTCGTCATCTGCCTGCCCGTGAGTCTTAGTGCTGTAGAATGACGGAAGTGCTTTGAAGTTGTTGCGTTCTTGGGATCGACGCAACACGTTTTCATCTTCTAGTCTCCTATGTTAGCCCTCAAACTAAATTCACTCTATTTTCTTTCATATTATTTCTTACAAAATCTAGCCTAGCCTTCGTTTCTTCTTTTTTGGCCTTCTCTCTCCTTTCATATCGCTCTTATAGCACGACTGCCCAAATCAGAATGAAGTACTCCAACAAATAAACGTTTTATTGCGATCATTGTTCGGTAGGCCAAACTGATCTACCTCAAGCCTTAATTTTTTTCAGATATTTTAATACAATTAGGCCGAATTTTGCTTGAACATAAACATTTCCCCAGCAACAAAGTTGGTATCAATTTTAACTTATATTCTGGAAGGGTATATCATGAAGTAAATTTTAGCCATTGACGTCCGCCTCGTTGGTGTAGTGGTCGCAAGCGCAACTACTAAGCATGAAGGCCCTGGGGTCGATTCGCAGGTCAGGCTAAGTGTTATTGGGTTTTTCCATCAGCAATTTCTTAGTGAAAGTATCAGTTGATGGCAATAGGCTCGCCCCCATTACATGCGACTTAAACAGAACTGGCAAAATGTGGGAGTACATTGACATACCTCTGCCTAACCCTTAATGTTTGTTACGTCCGCAGGTAAATCTCTGTGCTACCAGCTCCCGGCCATAATGATGCCTGGCGTCACCATAGTGATATCACCGCTCAAGTCACTCATTTTGGACCAAGTCAACAAACTACTGTCGCTCGATGTAAGTTATTTGGGAGTTTAAGTGAAGTCAGGGAAAATGATCAAACTGCCATTCTGCGTCAGTCGATTGTACAAGCTCAAATGATGAAGCAGTGGTATTATCTAGATCCCCGCGGCACACATGTCGGGCGACGTGTCCCTGGCCACGTGCGACGAGATCTACCACAAGCTGTCCCTGCGCGAGCCGGAGATCAAGCTGCTGTACGTCACGCCCGAGAAGATCAGCAACTCCTCCAAGTTTCAGAACATGCTCAGCATGCTCTATTCGCGCGGGAAACTTGCTAGGTAATTTAAACCGCTACGAAGGCTGTTAATTTCAAAATCATATTTTTTTTTCACATTATCCTACACGGACTTATATGAAATTACATCGTGAAATGTCAGGTGCACTGTTGGAATCGGTCGTTTTCTGTGGAGAATAACCGGCAGAAAACACCAAAAACACGAACCAAAAAAGAAACAACTTTATTTTAGGCTTGAAAAACAGATTTATTTTAAATAACTGCAAAATTAGATTTTCAGCTGCTTTAAGTGACGTCACAGGTTGCTATTGTCATACAAAATCTTTGGGGGAATCACGTTTCGAAAGCTCATAAGTATGTCAATTGATTGGTCGTGTTTCTTACTCAATTGACTGATCCTTGATCAATCAAAATGTTGGCTCAGGTTCGTGATCGACGAGGCGCACTGCGTATCCCAGTGGGGCCACGACTTCCGGCCCGACTACAAGCGCCTGTCGGTGCTGCGCGCGCAGTTCCCGGACACCAGCATCATCGCGCTCACGGCCACGGCCACGCCGCGCGTGCGCACCGACATCCTGCACCAGCTGCACGTGCGCAGCTGCAAGTGGTTCCTCAGCAGCTTCAACCGGCCCAACCTCGCCTATCGGATACTCGAGAAGAAAGCTAAGGCTGTCAACCAGGATGTCGCCGCACTCATCAAGGAGAAGTTTTTCAAGTTAGTTGCATGAAGTTGATAAGTTGACAAGTGCCTTTCGACTCATCATTCTGTTGCCCTTACCACAACGGTACGACATGGAAGAAGAAGACATGCTGCGTAATCGCATGTCTTGTTCTTCCATACTTCTCTACAGCCCCCGTAGCATGACCACCGTAGACAAGTATTTCTTTGACGGAAGAATCGACAAAATGACAGATAGTGCAAAGAAATCTGTCATTGTGTCGACACAATCTGTCATTTTGTAGATTCTTCCGTCAAAAAAATCCTTGTCTACGGTGGTCATGCTACGGGGGCTGGTCGTCATCTCATGAGTTACGCTCTTTCTAGCAATATCATTTTCCATTCAATCCATCCATCGTTTTTTTAGTTATTCCCATACTCTTATAGCCATCTTACATTCATTCTCAAAACTTTCTTCTTTTTCGAGTGGTCTTTTACTGTTCGTAAAAATGTCACTTCTGTTTTATATTGATTCAATAGATTTTCAGATTATAGCATACGACTGTACATTATGATGATGGAGACCTATAATTGCACTCACACTCATTCACATCTATTTGCAGAGTCCCGTTCGAAAGGACTTCTAGCTCTTCTATACAAAAAGATATAGATACTTAGTTTCACCGTAACTGCTTCACAGAATGTCTGGCATAGTGTACTGCTTGTCGCGGAAGGAGTGTGAGAGTCTGTCGACGGACCTGCGCAGGGCAGGCATCCAGTCGGCGCCCTACCATGCGGGGCTCAGCGACAAGAAGCGAGAGGAGGTGCAGGCCGGCTGGGTCGCTGATCGGTATAATGTGGTGAGTGGGATGTTACTTACTTTAAATTAAAATATTTTTTTAAGTAGGTTGTTAAGTTTGACTACTCTGAGAAGAAACACTGACAGAAATTAATTATTTTTTCTATTCTTTACTAGTATTTTGTTTTGGTCAGATCATGTGATGACCTTGCAGACATCTTGCAGAGATTCAACAAAATTTCGAATTTCATTTGGCCAAGACTTCAAACTCTCAAAAGTAGGCCTGAATGAAATATCTCTCGCCGGTCTTCTCCGATTGTTGTCTCATCGGACTTTGAGAGTTAAGGAACAGGGAGTGCAGTTGTGTTTGATACTCTAATATCTCCTGCGTATAGCCTAAAATGAATCTTCGTTGAGATTGACTGGAGTGGCCGAAATTCGAGGATATAATTACGTTTCACCCTACGTGTCGCGTTGTTGTGCTCAGATCTGCGCGACGATCGCGTTCGGCATGGGCGTGGACAAGGCGGACGTGCGCTACGTGATCCACCACAGCATGCCCAAGTCCGTGGAGGGGTACTACCAGGAGGCAGGCCGGGCCGGCCGGGACGGGGACCCCGCCACTTGTCTGCTCTACTACTCGTACGCTGATGTGGTGCGGTATAGGAGGCTGCTTGAAAGTATGTTGATTTTTTTATTTTTTTTTATTGCTAAGCCTGATAAAGGACGACAGGGATCTCGTCTTTTTTTCGTCCCAAAAAGATTAGTTCGACAACCCTAACACTCGCGTTTAATTTCACAAATAGGGCCTAGACTGTTATCTTTATACTGTGGTACAGTAAAGCGCATTTCGTCACCACTAATCTCAAAATGATGAAGGAAAACATCGTGAGGAATGTTTTAGAACCAAAAATTCGAAGATATGTGACATACCTGGGCCCGCGTGGATTACAGCCCATTCTCTCTTATCGAATGGAGACCTTGGTCCCAACAATGGGAAAATAACAGCGGATCAGACAAGTGTTTTTAACGCATATAAGGTCGTCTCGGCATAAGAGCTTACACGCGCGCCACATTTAGGCCTTCAAAAAATCGAACGCACAAACACGCGCTCATTCCAGCGTGTTCGTTCGAGCCGATTGGTTTAGTCAGCAGCAATAAAGCCCCGAAAAAGCGCTAACCTGAAACCGCACTCACAGGTTCATTATAGTTATGCTTGTGCCTACAGTGGATCGCAACACGACGGCGGAGGCGCGAGGCGTGCACATCGCGAACCTGCTGCACATGGTGGAGGTCTGCGAGAGCGTCACGGAGTGCCGGCGCGCGCAGGTGCTGGCCTACCTCGGCGAGCGCTTCCAGCGGGAGGCCTGCGTCAGGAACCGCGCCACGGCCTGCGACAACTGTCTCAACGCGCACGACTACAAGGTATTTACACACCTGTCCTGCCACCGGCGATTAGCGTGGAATTCCAAAGTCAAAAGGCAAAAGTCAAGGTCAAAAGACAAAGATAATACTCAAAACATATATTTTATTTAAGCCATTATAAGGCATTTTTGAAAGTCCAAACTTAACAAATGAATAGATTTTTTCTAGTGGATTCATAAATGTAATAATGGAGAAGAATGGGTACGAAACTCTATTGTTACTTTTTTTAAGTTTTGTACAAGTGAGAAGCGAACGGGACCAAGATTCCATGAACGCCAAACCTATGTCATTTTATGAACGCTGATTTTTTTCCTGTGAAAGCTGAAAATATAATATAATTATGTTACTTGGGCAACTATACACCGGTAAGTTTCCCAAACCGCCACACAGTTATTCAGATTTAATAAAATTACGTAACTTCACTTACAATTTAACATACTTTAAAGGTACTGGCGGGAGTTTTCCACCACACAAAGTGTCTGGCAGTGGAGGAGGGGAATCATCATACTAACCCTTATGTAATATCAAAAAATCACGCTTTATAGTAAAACGTAAACTAGCAGCTATTTAGCACAACTTTGTTACCTGATATACTTTTCTAAAATGACGTAGGGCTGGTGGTCACTGGATCTCCCTCTAAGCGTGTTGTATAGATGAGGAGTTCTTGCCAGAGGAGTGAACAGTCGGCGATCAATTATTGACATGATCTAATTATTTTATGTCACTTGTAGCCGGTTGACGTGACGGAAGACTGCAAGGTGATAGCGCGCTGTATCCGCGAGAGCTGCAGCGGTCCGCGTGCTTCCTTCACGCTGCTGCACGTCGCGGACGCACTGCGCGGCTCCATGCAGGCGCGGCTGCAAGCGCTGCACAACACGCCCTTACATGGCCGGTGAGTTACATCCGCGAGAGCTGCAGCGGTCCGCGTGCAGTGCTTTCACACACCTCGTCTGTGAAGTTATACTGAGTGGCTAATAGTCACCGGCAATCGTCAAGGGGATGAAGCATATTTCCCCCGACTTTTTGTTCTCTTTTACGTTATGAATCATACTGTATCGACGGAGGTCTCGTATTTGGGAATTTAAACTATAACGAATCCAAAATGACTCACTAATCGTCCTGTAGCTACAGGTTCCGGCTGCTAAGTTAGTTTTATGCAACGTCACTGGCAATCACAATACAAGTTTACGACAATCACATGCTTTCTCGAGTGTTTTTAATATGTATTGTTTTCTTTAATAGTATAAAATTTGTTCTGCGCACATGGTTTAGCGGTCACAAATATCTGTGTTAAATCTGTTTACGGTTGTACAGCTGCAAGTCGTGGCACCGCGGGGACCCGATGCGCCTGCTGCGCCAGCTGGTGGTGCGCGGCTTGCTGGCTGAGAAGCTCGTCGTCAACAAAGACATCGCCAGCGCATACGTCGTGCTGGGACCACAGGTTGACAAGTACGTAGCAAACAAATATCAACCTTAAGCAATAGGGAATCTAATGAAGATGTAATTTTTTCATCACTTAAATCAACAGTACTATCAACCCAAGAAAATAATTAAAAGTTAAGTTCAACTACAGCTTGTCGCTAAAAAAAAAAAATTTAAACTCCTACAATTTTCTACGAGATTTCAAACGTCCGTGTCACGTACTATCGCGGTCATTCGTGTCATGTTATGTGACGTCACTTACCTCTATCTGCCTTGTACTCGTACATTTAATTTTTTGCCGTTAATAGAATAATTTTACTAATTTATTGTATGTGCTTTAATCAAGCAAAAATTGCAATAACAATATTATAATAAAATCTTAGTCAAACTTTAAGTACTTTTCAAATAAAACTGTTTCTTTGACACATAGTATTTGACGTCACTACCGGAATTATCGAGGACGATGCGTTTTGAGTTTTCGTTTCGTCCAAAAACAGGCTCTATAAAAATTGAATTGTAAAATAAGTGTTGTATTAGAGAAATAAACAAGTGTACCACAATGGGGCCAATACAAAACTTTTTTTATTTATACAAAAAGGTCTATACTATTCATACATGAAATATTTTCAGGGAATCATCGAACGGCTATAACGAAGCCATTTCAAGGGACTTTTTTTATCTGAGTATATTTTTATAAAAAATTAATAATTTAAAATTACTTGACCCACAAAATAAATACTAGCTCCTTATTTTTGAACGTCCATTACGCTAGTTTACTACTTCGTATTTCCCTACTGTCATTTAGAATATGGGAGTAAAGGTTTTATGCAAAAAGTCTCAAAAAATGTTTGAATTATAATAATTTCGTTAAAAAAAAACACTCAAATAATTTTTATTTTCGTTGCTATGGCGACTTTACGACTTATAGAAGTTACTCTTAAAATATTTCGTGTATGAAAAGATAGACCTTATATACGTTGTATATTTTGATTATACATTGGGGCTAATTAAAGTCCAAGTACATAAAAAATATTTAATTAAAATCGTGCGTACAGTTCTACCGTCGGTAGCGGAGTGGCACAGCCAATACAATACAAGTTTAAAGGAACAGCAGAGTGCGTTAATGCCTGACAAAATTACATTAGCAAGTAGTCGCTGATCAATGATATGTACTCGTAGTGTTCCATAACCGTGAGGCAATAGGCCGCAACATACGTGTTATGTTGAATTCAGATTATACTGATACTATTGAAATCATGAAAAAGCTGTAGCAAAAACTTTTCATATGATATTGACCTCATTTAATTTCTCTATACAGTGTGTGGCAGAAAGGTGTGGTCATATTTTTAAGGGTGTGGTACAAACAGTCAAATGGAACAACTTTTTCCATGAGATCGACATCTTAATTGCGAGAAAATAATCAGTTGCCCCATACATTTGGGTCGAAAAGGTATTGATGTTTTGTATGGGACAGCTGATTAAATTTTTTGGTGGTGTATGGAACTTTTAATTTGTCCTAAGTTTATCCAAGGCTTTATGGTGATCGGGGGCCACCCGGCCACCTGCGGGCGGGCCTGAAGGCGGTGAGTTATGGGCTAGCTCGCCGTCCGGACATCTTATGACGACAGGCCGTGTCGACGGCGCCTGAGGGTTCCACGCGCGCCTCACAGAGTTGTCAGCAATAAGGAAGGGGTCCGTAAGGGCCGATGCCTGCCATCACTGCGGGACTGTTCGAAAGAGATACCACGGCCCTGGAACACAAAAGGCAAAGAAGGAACATGGACGGGTTTTAGTCAGTACAAGTCTGACACTCCCTTCCGCTCCGCCCAGAGCGGGAGGGGTCATTTGATGATACCCCATCCGAAAAAAAGGGGTTTATGGTGACAAAAAGTTAGTTTGTATCGTATATTATGTGTTGTCCGCTTGCAGGCTGATGCGCGGCGGGCTGCGCGTGGTGTTCCCGATGAAGGTGGCAGCGGCAGCACCCACAGCCGGGCCCGCGCCCGCCGGGCCCACAGACAGCTCGCCCGTGGCCGCGCTGCTCAAGCGGCTGGAGGAGCGCTGCTACGCCGACCTGGTGGAGGCTTGCCGGTAATACTACACATGTCTATAGCCGCCCGGGCCCACAGACAGCTCGCTACTTTAGAATTTTTTTTCTCCACCAACTTAGATTCTGAAAGAGATTTTCCGTATCAGCATCCCTAAAACTCATGCTAAGAAATTCATAACCATAGATAAAGATTTTAGTATAACACATGGTGTTTGGTCCCAGTGAGATGGCGTCTGCCCGCGGCGTGTCGCTGAGCACGGTGCTGCCGCACGCGGCGCTGAAGGCCATGGCCGCGCGCATGCCCGAGCAGCCCGAGCACATGCTGGCGCTGCCCTACGTCACGCGCGCCAACTACCACAAGTTCGGCGAGCAGCTGCTGCACATCACCAGCGCGTACGCCATCGAGAAGATGGGTGAGCCACACATCTCCGAATCATTAGGCCGGCTGCCCTTTGGACACATTTTCGCACAGATTTGACTCGCGCGAACACGCACGAATAATCCCGACCTTCCAAGTACTACGAGATCGCAGACTGCTATTTAAAACCACGTGGTATAATTTCCGACCGTACCGGGAGCGAAGACACGGGATGAAGTTATTTTGAATAAACATTGTATGATCCTCAGGCCTCCTCATGCAGTACCAGGATGAGTTAGAGGCGGAGGAGACGAAGGTGGCCGAAGACGAGGCGGGCTCGGGCTCCGACACGGACTGGAGCCGCGCGGCGCAGGAGGCCGAGCTGACCGGCAGCCAGGGGGGGAGGCGCAGGGGGAGGGGGAGGGTCTACCGCGGGGGAGTGCGGAAGAAGTATGTATACTCGGTATTCACACCACACATATACACCTCGTATTGTTTCAAATATGTGTGATCAGCAGTGATAGGAATAGGTAGTGCCTATTAGCCTAAACTTCGAAGAACAGAGACAAGAAACGGAGACTTCCTTAGGACTAAATTATTTCCGGCACATCTGTCTCGAAATTTCGAGACAACACTTAAATACATTTAAAAAAATGTGTTATTTGGAATAAGTAATTCAAGCAAAGACCGTACAGTGGTCTCCGCGTTCAGTATAATAACGCGTTTAGGGTGGTGTCGTAGCTGCCGGGGGGCGCGGGCGCGTGGGGAGGGCGGGGGACTGCCGGGGAGCGCGGGCGCGTGGGGAGGGCGGGGGGCTACCCGGGGAGCTCGGGCGCGTGGGGAGGGCGGGGGGCTGCCGGGGAGCGCGGGCGCGTGGGGAGGGCGGGGGGCTACCCGGGGAGCTCGGGCGCGTGGGGAGGGCGGGGGGCTGCCGGGGAGCGCGGGCGCGTGGGGAGGGCGGGGGGCTACCCGGGGAGCTCGGGCGCGTGGGGAGGGCGGGGGGCTGCCGGGGAGCGCGGGCGCATGGGGAGGGCGGGGGGCTGCCGGGGAGCGCGGGCGCGTGGGGAGGGCGAGGGGCTGCCGGGGAGCGCGGGCGCGTGGGGAGGGCGGGGGGCTGCCGGGGAGCGCGGGCGCGTGGGGAGGGCGGGGGGCTGCCGGGGAGCGCGGGCGCATGGGGAGGGCGGGGGGCTGCCGGGGAGCGCGGGCGCGTGTGGAGGGCGAGGGGCTGCCGGGGAGCGCGGGCGCGTGGGGAGGGCGGGGGGCTGCCGGGGAGCGCGGGCGCGTGGGGAGGGCGAGGGGCTGCCGGGGAGCGCGGGCGCGTGGGGAGGGCGGGGGTCTGCCGGGGAGCGCGGGCGCGTGGGGAGGGCGAGGGGCTGCCGGGGAGCGCGGGCGCGTGGGGAGGGCGGGGGGCTGCCGGGGAGCGCGGGCGCGTGGGGAGGGCGAGGGGCTGCCGGGGAGCGCGGGCGCGTGGGGAGGGCGGGGGTCTGCCGGGGAGCGCGGGCGCGTGGGGAGGGCGAGGGGCTGCCGGGGAGCGCGGGCGCGTGGGGAGGGCGGGGGGCTGCCGGGGAGCGCGGGCGCGTGGGGAGGGCGGGGGGCTGCCGGGGAGCGCGGGCGCGTGGGGAGGGCGGGGGGCTGCCGGGGAGCGCGGGCGCGTGGGGAGGGCGGGGGGCTGCCGGGGAGCGCGGGCGCGTGGGGAGGGCGGGGGGCTGCCGGGGAGCGCGGGCGCGTGGGGAGGGCGAGGGGCTGCCGGGGAGCGCGGGCGCGTGGGGAGGGCGGGGGGCTGCCGGGGAGCGCGGGCGCGTCATTCATTCCCAGTCGTCCCCGCGGGGATTGCCACCGGAGGCAAATGGGAATAAAAATTCCCAGTCGGCACCGGTGGTGACTGGGAAGTCGTTGCCCCCACTTCAGTTTCGCTAGTGAAAAAGTGAAGTGAAGTGGGGGCAATGACTTCCCAGTCACCGCCGGTGGCGACTGGGAATTTTTATTCCCATTTGCCTCCGGTGGCAATCCCCGCGGGGGCGACTGGGAATGAATGGGGCGCGTGGGGAGGGCGGGGGGCTGCCGGGGAGCGCGGGCGCATGGGGAGGGTGGGGGGCTGCCGGGGAGCGCGGGCGCGTGGGGAGGGCGGGGGGCTGCCGGGGAGCGCGGGCGCATGGGGAGGGTGGGGGGCTGCCGGGGAGCGCGGGCGCGTGGGGAGGGTGGGGGGCTGCCGGGGAGCGCGGTCTTGTGGGGAGGGCGGGGTGCTGCCGGGGAGCGCGGGCGCGTGGGGAGGGCGAGGGGCTGCCGGGGAGCGCGGGCGCGTGGGGAGGGCGAGGGGCTGCCGGGGAGCGCGGGCGCGTGGGGAGGGCGGGGGGCTGCCGGGGAGCGCGGGCGCGTGGGGAGGGCGGGGGGCTGCCGGGGAGCGCGGGCGCGTGGGGAGGGCGGGGGGCTGCCGGGGAGGGCGGGGGGCTGCCGGGGAGCGAGGGCGTGTGGGGAGGGCGGGGGGCTGCCGGGGAGCGCGGGTGCATGGGGAGGGCGGGGGGCTGCCGGGGAGCGAGGGCGCGTGGGGAGGGCGGGGGCAGCACCAACAGTACCCTGAGTAGGATTGCCAGTCACCTGGATTGTGTTTATGTGGGTCGCTGTTGTGCTATTACTCATGGGTTGTCGCAGCAGTGATCCTTCGTTATTTGTTTTTATGAGTGCTTACTCACATAGTCATAAGTTTTACTAACAGTTTTTGAGTCATGGATACTCTTAAGGTGCTCCCTCACCGGGAGCATTCGCGTGTGATGTAACATTATAGATTCGACTTTGAGCATTACATTACAATACTACCTCCCTGACTAACGAGCATTCGCGTATAATGTATCATTTTGTATAAATTTAAATTTGGGAGCATTCTGATTTAGTTTTTTTCCGTAATGTCAGTCGAAGCGGTCATTGTGCTGAGTGCAGCAATATTAATTCGACATTGTTATTTACGTAAAAGAAAAGAAAAGAAAAGAAACGATATTGATGCCAAGAATTATTGAATTATTTTTTATTGACGGGGGGGAGGTAATCCGCGGCGGCCGGCCAAATACAACAAAAAAAGCGCATTGATGTTACAAGTTGTATCAAAATATTACACATTGTATCATTACAAGGTGCGCATTATAATGCTCAGTTCTCCTCCCTCACTGATGTAATGCTCGACTCTGTAACGTTACATTACACGCGAATGCTCCCGGTGAGGGAGCGCCTTAATAAAGTGAAATTCTATTCTCTCCTATGAATTTGAACAGACATAGCTGATGTACGCTGGAATGGTCCTCACTTTTTGAAATCCTATCGACTTTATTCTTGAGATAGTGATTTAAAAAGAAAACTGGTATCAAACAAAAATAAAAAAAGAATTGATTTTCAGGTTCAAACGCAAGCCGACGTCTGCTGCGAAGAAGAAGGCGGCGCGCGGAGCCTTCGCGGCGCGGGGCAGGGGCCGGGGAGCTGGCGCCTGCACCTCCAGCGGTACGTACTCACTGCTGGACTTGTGTCCCCAGTTCCCTTGTATCCCTCTCTGAGTTTCTACGATCCCTGGGCCCCCGTGTACCCTGGAAACCAGAGTTTCCTTGGCGTATGTGGAGCTTGGCCCTGTAGACACTGTGTGCTCTAAATCCCTGCATATACGCTGAACCTGTGTGTATATTGACTAGGCACCTCGAAGTGATGTGGTAGACTCGGGGAACTTCTAGTCACATCATCACTACATGCAGGACTGCAGCTCAGATCCTGCCCGAGCACACCACAAATGCTACTGCTGAACGTGAGGTCCTGGGTTCGATTCCCAAGTCGGGCAAAGTGTTATTGGATTTTTCCATCAGGACTTTTTTAGTAGCTGCCACGATGTCCGGATTTGTGCCCGGTTGACGACAATAGGCTCGCTCCCTATTACATGAGAATTAAACACAACTAGAGAAATGGGGATGTACTATTAGGTATTCTTTTGCTAATCCGTTCGAGGATTACAGGCGTGATGTTATGTTTTGTGACGTGCTGTATGTGTATGTGGCAGCCGCGCGCCTGGGCAGCATGCCGCTCCCGCGCGCTGCGCCTGCGCAGCTGCAGGCGCGCCCTGGAGTGTTCAACCCGTCGCGGCTGAATCTTATATGATGGATGAACCACCAGATTTACTTCAATACTTACGATTGCTCAAAACACATAAAGCGTCGTTTACACGAGTCGAGTTTGTGCCTGAGATTCTCGCTTGGAAATCGGTCTCTAGATGGTGGAGACATTTTACTTGTGTAAGTGTGCCTGAAAATTGTTCTTTTATTATATCTTCAAAAACAACGATTTCATTACGACTTAATAAATTAATTTAATAAATAATCCAATCTGCCTGTTCTATTTTATACTGTAAATAAATGTTGAAATTTGTGTTAATGTGTTCAAATAAATTATAACATAATTATTTCTGTGTTTTCTTTGATATTTACTGGTGACAAAATAAAATTAAAAAAAAAATGAAGATAAACTGTATCTTTTTTTAAATTTTATTTTGTCTATTTTTTGTCGTAACTAGTAAAGAAATAGTTTGGGACGTGCATGTGAAATGGAACTGTGTGAGTGTATCAATAAGGATTTGTTTGAGTCTCGAACACTTCAAACTGTGATAAAGAAGAAATCCTTCTACGAATCGTTTTTCTAACCGCTTGACAACACGCTACACGCGTGTTTCGACACTGAATGCGGGGAAGCAAATGAAAAAAGTTGCACCTGTAACGCGACGCGACGGTGCGCACGCCAGGGGTACACTTGACGCACGCGCGTGTCTCAACACGGGCCTGGCCTCAGGTCGTATGTCACGGGAACGGGCTGTAGAAGGGTGCTATCATCTTCTGCCTAGCCTTTTCCCAACTATGTTGGGGTCAGCTTCCATATAAATGCCAGTATTTTACATGGAGCGACTGCCTATCTGACCTTAACAACCCAGTTAGTACTGAGTAATACGATTCCCCTTGGTAAGACTGGTTGTCAGAGTTTCGGGCCACTGATAATCTACAAATGACCGCCGGGACCAGTGGCTTAACGTGCTTTCCGAGGCACAGAAGGAACTCGGTATGTAATGGGTGGTCACCCATCCGCGGACCTTGGCAAGCCTGAAGATCGACCCGTACTGTAATAGGTGTGGAAGTAAAAGTCAATAACGTCTGTACATGTATAATGATCTTCATCGCGTTGCCTGACTTAGCCAGGTCCAGTGCCTCCTTGGTCTTCTGTAGCGGAAAGTGATGCGTTATGAACTTCTTCAAGGGTATCGCGCCGGATGACACCGCCGCGATCGCCGGCGGGTATCTGGACAGGTTAAAGTAGTGTTAAGTCTGTGAAACTGCCTCGTTGATCTAGTCTACAAGCGCGACTTTTGGCCGTAAATGTAAATCAAAAATCATTTATTTAAATTGGGCTTAGAATCAGGACTTTTTGTATGAAAAAATTACATTAGGCAGTCGTCCAAAACGCCCGCTCTTCGCCACTTCCTAGTGTTTCGAGACCTTGATTCTTTATAATTAAATAACACGAAGTAATTTACGTTACAAATCGAAAAGAGATAATTTAGGATCCTGACTTGGGAGTCACCATTAGCATTTTCTCAGTAGGGTAACAAACCGAAGTTAAGAGTTGTAACCGGTTCAAGGTTCGCGTCCTCTCATGTCTGTCTTGTCGTGAGACTAGAACATAACGGGCTAAACACTACTGGTGGCCTAGTGTGGGAAAGAGATGGCGCTAGACGACCTTTATAGCTCTGTGTTTTCCCCACACTGGAATTACTCCTACTTTAAGACGTCATAGTATTCCCTCTGTACTTCACATACCCTCAAGGGTACAGGGTATGTTACAGTTACAAAACTGTTACATGAAACTTATCAGCAACTCTTAAGTCTGCAAGGTTAGAAGAACCTGATTTCCGGGGAGTATGTTGATGATGTTATCTTAGAACCGACACTTACGTGTTTACAATCCTGAAGGAGCCGCGCACGTCAACCTCTCGCAGCAGCGCCTGCGTCAGAGGCACCTCCACCTTGCTGTCCCCGATGCCTACCACCAGCACCACTCCCGCCGTCTTCGTCACCTGGGAAAAAGCAGAAGTATCGAAATAACCTGCTATTCCATCTCGGCTCATTGGGGGGATGACATCTTTATTCTCCCCAAATAACTGTTTCGTTGTAGTCGTTGCTTCGTTGTTCATGACCATTTCACGGTTTCCATAAAGGGTGTCGCTTATATATTTTTGCTAAAGATAAATGAGACATTTCAGCTTTCTTTTTGGCATGGCAATGCATTTTTATTAATTGAAATTGCAGATGTCCATAGACAAAGCGGGCTACGGTGTTGAAAAAAACGAAAAATGTTTAATTGTCCCAAAAACAGTTACACAGATTATAAATGAGACACCTCCAGTAAGTAATTGATAATACTTGTTTTGGGGCTGGGTGTTCACTACTAAAAATGTAGCCTCTAATGAACCTAAATAAGTGGCGATCGTTTTCAAAGCGTTTCTACAACAACTCTTATTATTCACTTTTCGGTTGTTGGCGAAAGGAGTATGTAAGGATCGTAGCAGGTGGTGATCTGTAGTTTCTGCCTACCCCATGGAAAAAAGGCGTGAGTTTATGTAAGTATGTACCAGCATGGCGACCCTCTGCGCAGAGGCGAAGGCACAGGCGTCTATGGTGACATCGGGCTGGCAGCCCAGCTGCGCCACGATGCAGTCCACGACCTCCTGCTCGCTGTAGTTCCTTTTCACCAGCAGGGTGTAGTCCGCACCCAACTCCCGCGCTGTGTCCAGCCTTGATTGTACCACGTCTGTGGACAATTAATTGTATTTTAGTTCATCTCTGCTGTAGTTATAGCCAAAGGTGTAGAAGTATATTAGTAGTTACGTTTTAAAGTAAACGCGTGTATTGGCATAAATACGTAAAACTCCATAAGTAATAAAGTTAAAATAATACTTAATGCCAAAAAGGCCTCGGCTTTCACCTGAAGCTGATGTTCCGCTACCATTTAACCTGTAAAGTCTACAAGACTTAAGGGGGCGATTGACTGGCGTCCACTATGGAACTTTTCTATCTATCATCGAGGAACCATCAATCGGGCACGCGACTAATCCACACACAGGTTCAATACCACCATTCTGATAGTGCCGCAGCAGCAGGATGCTGTGAAAGACTAATGTGGCTACATTACCCGTTATAAGTATAGTGCTAGCACCCATAGCGCGGGCCGTCATGGCACACAGTATGCCGATGGGCCCCGCGCCCAGGATGACCACGCGCTGTCCGAGGCGGATGCCGGCGCGGTTGCACGCGTGCATCGCGATCGCTAGCGGTTGTACGGCCGCGCCTTCTTCCATGGTCAGGTTGTCTGGCATCCTATAAAATAAGTAAACTTCATTTAAATTGATGTTATTAATTAAGTCGATTTCAGAATGACAAGCCATCTCAGCGTCGCCCTATATCAACATGTTGGGGTCTGCTTCCAGTCTAACCAGATGCAGCTGAATATCAGTATTTTACATTGAACGACAGCCAATCTGGTAGATGGCTACAGAGAAATTCCTAATGGAGGAAACGAGGCAGTGAATTGGGGAAGTTGTTTTTCCAAAAATACGCATTTAGTCCGGTCAGTATGATGACCACACGTTAACCACAAAGAATGTCCAACTTAATTTGTATGACAGAACTTACTTGTGACAGAAGTCAGCGACATGTTTGTAGTAGCGGCAGAGGTTGCCGGGCGCGCCCATAGACGAGCAGTAGTGCGGCGCCACGCACAAGTTGTAACGGCCCAGCTTGCAGTACTCGCACGCGCGGCACGGCTGCGTCGGCTCTATGGACACACGGTCCCCCACGGCTAGGGATGTGACTTTGGAACCTATCTGATGGAAAGGAATAGCTGTCACCATTCTGGCTTCTTCAACTCGGAACATATTTTTTCTTGTTTTGGCATTAGGTTAGGTTTAGGCGTTTGCCCAGTTCCGCTAGGTAATTTAAATTGACCTTCTTACGATCACATTAAATCAATCCAAGCCAAACCACAATTATGCTAAAGTTCGTACACAGCCGTAAATATTTATTAAATTTGAGCTTTGTTGAGCTTGAGCTCTGTCACTTATGTGTCCTCTTTCGAAAGCTCTTTCTAACAATGCGAACAAACCTCTCTATAGGGACCTACTATTTATTCTAATACACATGATTCGGCTGAGGTTACCTTGACAACGACCCCTGCGCCCTCGTGACCGATCACAATAGGTTCTTTGACGATTTCCATCCCGCAGGCTCCTGTGGTGTACATCTTTACGTCAGACCCGCATATGCCCACGCAATCCATCTTCACCAGCACCTCTGCAACAATAAGAATTTTATTATGTAACTAGCTGTTGCCCGCGACTTCGTTCTCGTGGAAAAATATACATAAAATAGATAAAATAAATAATGATAATCTCTATCAAAAAAAATTACAACCAACTACAAAAAATATAATTTTAAACCGTTTCTCTATTTGCTTGACATATACTTTGAAATAGACGTTGTTACGCATATCATGGCTGAAACGATAAACAATTGAATAATACTAACATAATGCAATATTGCTCATCTCTTTAAGCAAGTAGCGTGATAATATATAGCCTAACATTTGAAGAAGCCTATTACAGATATTTGTGCAAAATTTGAACAGGATCTATGCAGTAGTTTTTGCGCCAAATCGGAACATTGGACCGGATTTTAACGATTTTATTATATGTAGAGAAGAGAAGAGATGTACGAGTATGTATATGATGGTCGGTCGTTTTGAGAAACTGTTTTGTCTAATAGACGTTCAAAAAGTGCCGATTTTCAGCCTTATTTGAATAATTGACTTCATTTTGATTTAATTATGTATTTGCTGACTCGTAACGACCAATCGAGGAGGGCAATGCTCGTGTCTTTATGAAAACGACTGCCCTAAAATCGAAAATTTTCAGATACTTGATGGACATTCAGTAACCCGCACTGGGTCCGCATGATGGATTACGGCCAACTTCTCTCACATATAGGAGGTTTTTATCCCCAGCATTGGGATCCCTTATTGGCTAGTTCAAAGGGACTGTTTCTCAAATCGCAGATGTTTGTTACTTACCGTCATCATTTATTTCCGGCACCGGGCAATCTTCCTGCAATAAGTTGCAATTATCAATTAAGTTTCATCACAGTTTCAGGTTAGAGTTCACTTTAGATAAACAAGATCAACAGTTAAAAACACATGCACGATGTACTTATGTGAATAGTTTAAATTACTTTTTTCACTACTGGCTCTCCGAATACTTATCATTCATTCATGCATTCTCCAGTCCTTGTCCCAATTATGTTAGTTAAGGTCGGTGTAGCATGTCTTCTTCTTCCATGCTTCTGGAGTCACCCCTTTTCTAGCCATAAAATCTTTTACACACTCTATCGCTTCTTTGGTCTTCGAGTTTCTTCTTCTTTCTTAATTGCCTTCTAATTTTAGAATTAACCTATCCTATTCGTTATATGTTATAATAAAATAAACTCACAATTCTAACATCGTAAGGTCCATGTAGGACCGCAGCGAAATTGTCGGCCATTTTCGTCGGGTTTAGGAAGCACAGTGGTTCGATCGTTTTGATTGCGCAATGATCACTATTTTGATACACACTTTGTTTAACGTTTCTCGAAATGTAAACATGTGAAAAAGATATAGTTGTAATAATGATAACATGGGTCTAAAAGGTCTAATCTGTTGTTACTACACTAACTTAATACCTACTCAAAGCAGCTGTTGAATAGGTACTTATATTCTACTACGTATATTTATGTTTTTTTTTGTTATTGTAGACCTACACATGCACCTCTCACACCTCTTTCTGCCTCATCAGGCAAAATAGGCTCAATGTTATGTTACAACATTATTATATTTCAGTCAAAAGGCTATTTCTGCGCAGGCGATTCGATTATTGTGTGAATCATTGTGTATGAATGCGGCTGTAACATTTATATGGAGTAGTCTTGAGTTCAGTATAATAAAAAAGTGTTGAAGAAGAAATTTACAGTTTACAGAAATAAATATGATTTACGACCCCAAATAAATTGGGATAGGTACGGCCAGCAGAATGATAATTCTTCTCCAGTATCAGCATAAATTATGTGAGAATATCTCATGCCGTGGTAAATACTTGTATACATGGTGTGTTTGGAAGTGGTTCTAGGTTCATAGATCTGTGCACACAGCACATGTTTCTCCTAAACTGTTGGGGTGAGTGCCGTACCCAACACACTGCTATAATTGCGACGCGCTGCGTGCCGTACAGGCAATTCGGTGTCGCAACGCAACATCGCTTAGTCAGAGAGACACCACACGATGCGTTGTCAGTACGACATATTTAAATCACAAGCGCGACACAGTATCTTAGAGTGGACGCACATCTGACTAAAGATACGTCGGGCATATCGTCGTTGTTATCGATGCACTAACACATCATCGGTTCTGTGTGTTAGGCTGGGTGTTTTACTTTTTATTTGTCTGTTCTGACGGTGACGTAACGCGGCCGACGATGTCCAGGGCATCTTCTGCAAGATGTGCGTCCACCCTTACTGTTGGATGGTCTGCCATCTTGTGTCGTCTTTAATGACAATTACTTAAAAATAATCAATAAATCAAACAAAATTTCGGAAAACATAAATCTTTATTTAAATATAAAAATAGATAATTTCATTCCCTTGTACTTATTATTTTAGTTAGGTACTTTTTACTTGCATTTTGATATCATTTTATCTGTAATGAGTACCTCGAAATATATCATGTTCCACCGATGTGTCACTCATTTATCGGTGTTTTAATAACAATTTTTCAAACTTAGTCTAACAACGAAGATTTTTTTTCTTCTTAACAAATTACAATGTTAATAGTAATTTATTTCATTGGGCATTTGTAGTATACAACAGGAACCTACTTCCAATAATTCAGTTATTGAAAAGGCATGTTTTAAACAAAACGTTAGTCAACTTAACTATAGACAGAGTAGTTAACAAATGGAATACTAACTCGACACAACAGCTCAAAGGTCTCATCGACGAAATTTTTTAAGTAGGTACGAGCTCTTCCGATTGAGGGAGGGGGCGGGGAGGATTTGAAGGCGATTGACAAGCTCAGTCAACGTTGACAGAGTTGTAGGGGAGCGTTGGTAACATTTGTAAAAGTATTTGATGAAATTGTATTGAAAAACTGTTACGGTTTCGGCTACGTGCTAAAATATCCATGTAAAATACACGTCTTTTTGCTCTCGTGCAAGTCGTCTTTTCGTTCGTTATTTTTAATTTCCTCTGCGAGTCACAAATGCTTAAACCCTGTTCTTATTATATCGATGAAACCTCTAAGCTGTGTCGTTCTAAACCGAACGAATTTCACCAATGAAACTGAACGCGATCGGCACATAAACTGCGTTCAAGAGCTGTAGGTGTCATTTTCATAGCAATGATGACATTGATGCTGACATCATTTGAATGCGGTTTACTGTTCTCTCACATTTTGTTTACTTTTGATTGGTCACTGTAAAAATGACAGTGATCTTTATTTTCATAGTAATAAGGTTCTTGTTGAGTTCATGCTGTCAGACGTAAACCAACAGAGAAAGGATGTAGATATTGTTCAGTTTCATTGGTGATGGGACGCGGTGAGCAGAAGATGAAGGAGGTTAGAACTTCTTGGGGTTGTTAGCGTCGCGCGGCTGCACGTGGATCATGACCTTGATGCCGGCGCCCTGGCGAGCCACCTCATAGGCCTCCAACGTCTGCTCCATGCTAAAGTGATGCGTCACAAGAGGCTTCACGTTGATCATACCGCTGGCTACCATATTCAGTGCAATCGGGTACCTGGAGACATCAGAATTAAATAGACATTGAGAGGAAGAACACGGACAAATCATTTCAGACAAAAAAGTTAATAGTTGGCATAGGCCTCCCACAAGACATTTATTTAGTTTTTGGAAGTACCTACAGTGTGATGCTTGTTAATATTTCACAAAATATGTAGGTACCCAACAGCACCGCGCTCAACTGATAATGTGATTCAAGGCCCAAAACAATCACCATGCTGTATTGTAACGAGGTTCTTCAGGCGCCCGAATGATATTGACAAGGGGTTGCTATTAATAAACATTTGAAGTTGTTCCAAGATGTCGGCATACTCTTTGACTTTAGCCATACGCTAAAAGATCATTTTACAGCTAAGTCCTCTGACGGGGTACTTACTCGTTGACATATCGGAAGATGCCGCGGATGTCGACCTCGCGTGCGAGCGCTCCGGCCAGCGGCACGGTCTGCTCCATCGCGCCCATACCCACCAGCACAGCCACGCCGCCTGACTTGGTCGCCTAAACATATCGTAAATACAACATAATTATTCACAATGGCTCAGCAATGAAAACAGAAAAATAAAAGCCGAATCAATATAAATCTACCCTGATTTTCCTGCTAGACAGAACGAAAAAGTAGCAGCATTTTTTTGGGACCAGCCCGCCATACTATTCCCAACCACTGCAACTCACGAAATATTTTAAGAGTAAAGTTTCTAAAAGTCGTAAAGTGCCATAGCAACGAAAAAAAAAATATCTGAGTATTTTTTTTTACGAAATTATTATAAAGCCGTTAGATGATTCCCTGAAAATATTTCGTGTATGAATAGTTAGACCTTATAATATAGTGGTAACGTTTAAGGATGAAAGGATGCTTCCTTAGTCGCAGTCAGTCATCACACTCACCAACAATGACACTCTGACGGTAGCCTGCGCCCCGCTAGCATCGAACGACACGTCGGGTTGGCAGCCGAGGAGCTCGTGAATCTTCGCCACCAATTCGTTTTCGTTCGCCTCCCGCGTGACCAGGAGCGTGTAGTCAGCGCCCAGCTCCTTCGCGAAGTCCAAGCGAGACTGGAGAACGTCTGAAGGAAACGAGATTAGAATTAAGATCATAAGATGTTTAGTCGCTGAGAATATGGGGCCTAGTACTCAGCAGGACTGCGATAGACTGAGTTCGTTGATTGACTTACTAGGGATTTTTCTAATAAAACTGCACCAGATCAGCTCTATATAGTGTCATCTTTGTTATGAAAATGATAGTTGTGTTAACCTCATTCAATTTTATTACCTAGTTAAAGTTCTCTCAGCTATATAATAGAGATGAAAGTTTTATTGTGCTCAAGTCATTTTGGTTTTCTTGCCACCCAAAGACCAATTAATTTAAAGGGGTACTGTAAGGCTGGCTTTCACAATCGATTCCGATATTATTCGAAAGTATGTTAGTGAAATATGATCGACGCAAGTAACCTGTGATGAGCACTTTGCTGGCGCCCATGGCCTTAGCGCTCAGCATGGTGAGCAGGCCGATGGGCCCGGCGCCCAGCACGAGCACGACGTGGCCGCCCGTGAGCCCGGCGCGCCGGCACGCGTGGATGCCCACCGACAGCGGCTCCAGCAGCGCTCCCTCTTCCATCGACACGTGGTCGGGCAGCCTGGGGACAGACGAACAAAAGAGTCACTATCGAGTTTCTTGCCCATTCTTCTCCAAGAATGGCATGGAAAGTATTCAAGACAAGCTTTAACTTTATGATTAACTGATAAGCTTCTAGAAGGCGAAATTTTGCGGACACAGGTTTCTAAAAAAAAAAAAAACTCAACAAATGCGTTGCAACGCATGTCAGGCACGACTGGTATGAAATTAAAAAAATCAACCTTTTTACAAATTAACTGCTAGCGCCGTTTGTTAAATTGCGCTTACTTTGGAAAAAAAAGCGGAAAACGGGGTTGGCAATTTGGCATACGGAGTAGATAATTAATAAAACAAGAAAAACTTAGGATACAAGAGCGAGCGAAGCGAGCTCGGGACTTAGGCCACCCTGACTCACACAGGCTAGGTTCGAACTAAGACCACACCATCCCCTTCGTGTTAGGTTACGGGGCTTCAAAGTTTGACTATAACATATACACTACTTGGTCAAAACGTACCTATAGAGCAGGAGATTTCTTTTTTAATAAACGATAAAAAAAATCTACCCTGGGGGTTTTGAATCATGTCCTGGAATCGTCATATCAATCTGTATTTAGTGAGGAGGATCCTAACTTGAAGCAGAAGTCAGCAGCGTGCTTGTAGTATCTGGCGAGGTTGCCGTGCACGGGCGGCGTGGCGCAGAACACCATGTCGGGGCAGAGATGGTAGCGGCCCGTCTTGCAGAACTCGCAGTAGCGGCACGGTACGCCCGGCTCGATGGCCACGCGGTCGCCCACCTTCAGATTCTTCACTTTCGCACCGAGCTGTAAACAGAGAAGAATTCCTTTTTCATCGTCAGACTAACTGAGTTGTCTTAAACATAATAGTATTTAGCTGCATCTTTCACGTAAGTGTATCTGTGTGACAATCTCTTTCTAACTTGAACTGTGTCTTACCGCCTGAGTGAACTTGATAGCTAATTATCAATATCAAAGCCCGACCTTGTTCGCTGTTAGTTCTTATACGGTACATTCTAGTCATGTATTCTTGGCACTCAATTTAGTTCGCTTGTGGCAGATCTTATCCTATGTCCACAAGATAGTAGCTTCGTTTCGCTCTAGTGAAGCGTGAAGATCTTACGATTTTGTGAATATTTTGATTGCACCAGATTATTAATAAAATTTTGGTGGCTGATGAAGTGAGAAGAAACTAGAAAACTAATACTAGGGGAAATAAAGAAAAATACTTTAAACAATCTTCTTTCCATTTTAAAATTTGTATTTGCTATCTAGATATACAACGTGTAACATAATAAACGCAAGACCTCCCGTGTGGTCTCTCGCACCATGAAACTAAACATCTTTTGTTCTACGAGTTCTTGAAATTCGCAAAAAAAAAAAATACTTTCTATAGGAACTGACGCAATCAGCTGATCCACATGTATGGTAAAACTAAAAAAAAAGTTATGAATTTCCAAAAGTCTTAGAACAAAAGTTGTTCAGTTTCATGGTCTGATACACCACACGAGAGGTCTTGCGTTTATTATGTTATGTTACACGTTGTATATCATGGATGGTTCTAAGTTAGTAAGTAAAACTATGTCAGAAGATATAAGTCATCCGTGTATCCCTAAAAGGCGATGCACAAAGGGGGGTTTTGGACAGGTGTTTTAAGAGGAAACGATGCCTCCTCTATGTGCTGATTGTGACCACCGGGGTGATTTTTGTGAGGTAAAAATCCCACACTTCCCGGTCGTATCCCCTAACACCGGTCGCATTCAACCTAAAAACAGAAAAAAGTATGTACCCAAGCTATTAGTTACCAATCTTAGCTGGAATGAAATTAAACATTAATTGTATAACGAAATGCTTACCAATGTGATGTTATCTTCTTATCTAGTAAGTAATATTTACCTACATCGTCAGTTATTATGTTTATCATATCAGTTTAATAAACCGTTAAGTACATTATAATGATTATCATCGCACATAAGTCAAGGAAAAGCAAATAAACAACACGCAATTATTTAGCTTAACTGAGCATACGATCATGTGTTTAACTGTTTAAATAAATATTTCGAATTGTTACACGTTAACAATAAAATTATAGAAATAACAATCTAAATTACTATAGTTTCATCTGCAATTTAACACTAAAATAACACCTAAGCACATCATTATATAATGCGATTTGTGTTGTAAACTATTTAACATAGGTAACGTTCCGATGAAAAACTTTGTACCTAACGTCCCGTTCACGACATGATACATCAAGCGACACGCTTATGCGTCATTTGTTTCCTTCGAGTTACCGGGACTTAGATTCTAAGCTATTTCTTTCATTCGTTTTTCCGCAATCGTTTCAGCGTGCAGCTTGCGACCGAGAGCGGTGAGATAGGTCATTTGCAAGGGTTTCCGCTGTAGATACGGGCAACTGAGTTACCCACAATTAACAAAGAGCCCGATATAGTTAGCCCGTATCTCTTAATGCCTCCGTGCTTATTTTGTAAGCAAAATCATGTAATTGTCGCCTTGACTAAGTCTTGCAAATGAATGTAGCTATCAGTCGGTAGAGCGGCCATTCATTACCTATAGATTCTTATGTCAGTGAGTCATAAAACTCATTATCAGCATGATTAATTATGGAATATTTTCGTAATTACATAGATTGAGATCGCTGCATTTTGTGGTGGCTGTTTCTCACCAAAATCAGTTTTTCTTCAAAATCAAAAATCAAAATCAAGGTGTTTATGGTTGAATTACTTGGGCCACGGAGTCCGCTCGTTTATCCAGTATTTCAGGACATTGCGAAGCGGTTAGTCGAGTTTTCACGTGACCAGTAGGCTGGCCATGTGAAAAGGCGACTTTAAAATTAAAATTAATTCGGTAAAAAAATCATAAAACGGGGCAGCAATGCTACCAGCCTTTTGGCCACTTTTCCTGTTGACAGTCCAAGGAGCTGTACACATCTTTTTGCTTTTTTTTTCTTAACGCTTGTACACTAACTATTTAAGCACAGGGTTTAAAAGTAAAAATGGGGGTTCCGCAAGGTTCAATATTGGGTCCTTTCCTCTTTTTAGTGTATATGTATAAATGATCTACCCTATTTATTGAAAAACCAACCTCATAATATGGTGTTATTCGCTGATGACACTTCCCTTATTTTTAAGATAAATAGACGGGCCCAAAATCTAGATGACGTGAATAATGCCCTACTTCAGGTCCATAACTGGTTCACAGCAAACAATTTAGTGTTAAATGGAAAAAAAACGAAATGCATAAGATTTGCTTTACCAAATGTTAAAAGTAGCGATTGTGATATAGTATTGAATAAAGAGAAGCTTGAATTTGTAGATAAAACAGTTTTCCTGGGGATTACGCTTGATTCAAGGCTACAATGGGGTTCTCATTTAACATCTCTTGCGGGGCGGCTAAGTTCAGCAGCATATGCTATTCGAAAAATCCGTCAATATACTGATGTAGATACCGCTAGACTGGTCTATTTTAGTTACTTTCATAGTATACTGTCTTATGGCATTTTACTATGGGGACGGGCTGCAGACATTGAGTCTATATTTATTCTGCAAAAAAGAGCCATCAGAGCCATATATAATCTTCGTAGGCGTGATTCTCTAAGGGAACTGTTTAAGGAAATTAACATCATGACGGTACATTCTCAATACATCTATGAAAACATTATGTATGTAAGAAAAAATCTACATCTTTTTAATAAAAGAGGTGACAGACACAATTACAGTACTAGAAATAGAGACCAATTAGTTCAGCCAGGCTTCAGACTCGCTAAAGTAGACTCATCTTTCATGGGGTACTGTTTGAGATGCTATAACAAAATTCCACAAAGTATTCTTGAACTGAATGAAACGAAATTTAAAACATGCATTAAACGCACACTGTGTAGGCAAGCATATTACAAGTTGGACGATTATATCGTTGATAAAAATGCTTGGCTCAATGCCGGTCCTGCTCCACAAGGACAGGGACGCATAAATGAATAGCATTACATATCCCAATCACCTGCGCTCCTGATGATTTATTTACTGCATCAGTGAGCGGGGTACACGTGGCTGAGTTTTGGGCTAAGCATATTTAAACTTTTTGCCATCGAAACGCTAAGAAGAAGAAGCATTAAATAGTATGTTGGAGCTGCTGAAGATTGTACAACTATCTTTGCTTTGTATAAATTCAATCTCTTTAGTATTATATAGCCGCATAGCCCATATTGTGTGAGTACTATGTAATAGAAAGCTGTCATTCGCGGGAAACCTACGTCTTTTCTTGACTTAAATGTGCCCTGGCGGTTAGGAGTGTGTCATGCTCACTCAAATGTCTCGCTGATGGTGGCACGTGTGTCGGATCATTTAGTTCCCTTCAAAATGGTTGAGTTGAATGGTGCTGATACATGCGTCATGTTCGTGAACGGGCGCTGTCAGTTGTGACTGGTCATCTCTTGGTTGCCACGGCTTATTTGAATTGTTTTTTTTTCTTTTTTGAATTGTTTACTATGGACACTTTTAACGTACACATCTTGCTACATCGTTCTCACATAATGTACCATCTCAACATGAATGATGTAACCAAGAGTTTGTAAAAGTATACTGATTTAAAAGAGTGTCCATGGAGTTTCTTGCCCGTTCTTCTCCATAGAGATCTACGTTAGGGAATGGGCAACTACAGTACTTTCACAGTTTTTATGCCTTGTGACTGGGACTGTAGCTATTGTTGTCTTTGTTTCGACAATTCAAAAGTGCCTGTAACTGGCCTATTTGAAATAAATGCTTTGATTTTTGATTTTGATTTTGATTTTGAAGCGTTTTTGTAAATATCCTCATAATAATCATAACTTAATTAGTATAGTTTAATTAAGTGGATAAATTGGAGCCAGCTGTTTTTCCGTCGATATTACTAAAGTGTTTTATCGCATCATGGACCAAACAACGCAGATTAAGGTCAAATAACAATTTTATTTATTGATAAAGCCACGGCTGATACCCAAGGGTGATAGTGCACAGTTGTTGACGTTGGTTAAGTATATCGCGTGATGATTTTATTGTTGTTACTAACTTGTAACTGAGGTAACACGTTACTAAATCCTGTAGCCGGAGCCATACGAGAAAATCAGGCAACAAGGGATGTTGTTAATATTTAAATCCGTCCGTCGACTCAAGTGTCCTAATTGTCCTAAATAAGTAAGTAAAAGTTCTGTACAAGTATCTTCGAAGATCTCAAGAAGCTTAACGACCAGAGTTAAACATCTTTTCTTCTCATATGAAATATCATAGCTACATTTGTACGGGCTCTAGCCGACAGTGGACCGCCATCTTTTCCGTTCGGCTCGTAAGAATTGAGAAAGTTTTTTTTTCGGCTGCTAGAGCATAAGCATTAGAAAACTACACTAAATAGTACCCGCCTAACAGCATAAGGACACCTAAGAAACCGAACGCGTTCAAGAGCGACCAGTCTCATCATTGCATTGTGGCAAGTTGACAGTTGACACTGACAGTTCATGGATGCGCTTTAGAGCTTGTTCAGACACGGCGGGAACCGCGCGATTTCAGAATCGCATGGAAATCGCGAGAGTCTTATTTGTATGAGTTATTAAGTAATCGTTCAGACATAACCGCGCGGTTAATCAAGCCGCGACATGCGGAAACCGCGCGTTTCCCGCATGTCTGAACTAGCCCTTAGATGTACTGATCGCGTTCAGTTTCATTGGTGAAATTCAAGACCACAACAACTGTCAATCCACGTTTCTTACGAAAACGGGGTTTTAAAACCTAAAGCGCAGCAGGAAAAATAATAACTTAAAAATAATGTAATCGAGGCAAAAATGGCTGCAAATAAATCCAGATCATTTTTCATTAACAAGGCAATACTACGAAGTTCACGGTAATTGCCATTGCCGACAGAATATAAATAGCTAACAAGCACGTTCGTGGGTGTCTCCGTATAACTACGACACACCTCCGGCTCCCACAGACATTTTATATTACTGTACCAAGTAATTTTAAATACCAAATAACCGGATCTTTGTCAAATGTGGACGACCTTCAATCAATTTTGCGCCCATATGCGAAAATGTTTGCAGATTAATAAAAATAATGGCACCATAGTCGGACAGGGCGATAACAATAAAAGATATCGCAGGCTCTGATAAAAGACAAAATGTTAATGACATTATGGGAATATACTTGAATATACTATATAACAATTTTTTCCCGCTTGACCCGCAATTGACAGTATTTGAATTTCTATTCCTTGGATTTAAAACATGGTTCTATTTTTATCAGTCGTTTGAAGATCATAGGAAAATAATGATAATGATATTTGGTGCTAGTCAAGGTTGGGGAATTAAAATGTTTGGCTTCATGCACATTGACGTTCACCATTTATGCACTTTTAGAGTCAGGTGATGTCTAAACTACGTCAACTTGCATTCCGACATTCTAGACATTTTAATATGATAGGTAACATGTTCATACACGTGGTCATCCCATCCCGTACATGTGGTCTATTAATAAGTAAAAAGGAGCGAACGCAAAAGTCGGCAACACGACGGGCTGACAAGATGCAATTGCTTTCAAAGCGTTTAGTTTTTACACCGACTATCAACATGGTTGATAACGTTTTCGTTAGCTTATGTCAATCATTATACCTGATGAAATGTCACTTTGTCAAGCCCTTGGCGTTTAGGGTACCGGTACCCTAGTTTCTGCCTACCCGGGGGTAGGCAGAAACTACGAAAACTACGAAAGGCGTTAGTGATGTACTTGTGTTGAAAGTTATCTAGATGACAAACTAACTGGCGGGCAAGTCCAGCATCCTAATTGCAATAACACACTTTCAATCCGAGGAATGTGGAAATAAATTTCTTACCATTATGTTTGACTAACCCCGCTGCTCTACTACTTAAATAACGCAATGCATTTTATTGAACTGTCAAAATGAAAAGCTTTGCCATCGTGTGTGTGTTGTGCAACTACCCCACAACCAAGGGCGGATCCAGGGGGTCATGACCCCCTGGCTGACTGGGAAAAGTTATAACTTTTTAAAACGTTTTGGGAGAAGACATAAGAGCGAAGTTGATTTTGTTATTTAATTTAGTAAATATATTTTGACATATAGCAATAAAACACTTCCTTCTTAATTTGAATTATTATTGTAATCGAATTCGAGCTTGTCATGAGTAGATCTCAACTATGTGACCCCCCCCTTCACATGATAGCTGGAGCCGCCCTTGCCCACAACATCCAAGCAAACGTAGGTAATCAGTAGCGGTAAGTTCATATAAGCTCAAAAGTTTGGTTTACGTATGTATGGGCAAGCCCGCGTTTATCCTAAATGCTAAACCTCTATTCTTTATTTTTTCCAAATTTTATGGTTTCTAGACATACCCTACCTTCCCATAATGTTGACCCGTAAGAACCCCACTGAACGTACCATACATTAATAAGATGTCCTTACCTTGGCGACGACTCCAGAAGCCTCGTGGCCCATGATCATGGGCTCTTTGAGGATGAAGTGGCCGCAGGAGCCATTCTGCCAGTAGTGCACGTCCGACCCGCAGATCCCGACACAGTCCATCCGGAGAAGCACCTCTGTAACAAAAGTAATTTACCTAATTACCAAGATGTCTTTTTAATTACCAACCAGTTCAAGGGATATTGTACACGTATTACCCTGTACTAACTGGGTTGTGGCGGTCAGATAGGCACTCGCTCCATGTTAAATACTGGTATTCAGCTGCATGGGCGTACCCACGGTGGGGCAAGGTGGGGGCTCTTGCCCCACCCTGCTCTCTGACCCGTAGCTAAGAATTTTTCGGCAAAATTGATATAATGACAAAATTAAATATTTATTTGGGAACTTTAATATTTTTAACATTAAAATAAAAACTTGGTTAAGGTAGACAATGACAGAAAAACCGTCTTGTCGGCCTCTGTATGATGAGTGCGCATAGAAAGAGGGTTCTGGAAGCACAACTACATTTGAAAACGAAATTTTAGCTAGATTTAGCCAGAACCCTCACAGGTTATTATTGAAATAAGGTAAGGCAATCAATAAAACGTATCAGTCAGTAAATAAAAAGCATTTTTAATTTCCTACTACTTAGTTTATTTACTTCTGCCCCACCCCTTAAAAATTGCTAGGTACGCCCATGTTCAGCTGCATGCGGTCAGACTGGAAGCAGACCACAACATAGTTGGGAATAAAGGAGTAACAATTTTAAAGTTTTTGGAAGTTATATGTATAATATCACGCCTGTTTATACAAAGGCTTAGGCAGGGAGACGTATTATATAGCTGTAGTACCTACGTACACCCACATTTTCTTCAGTGATGTATTTTGAAATCTAAAGCCTAAGATCCCTTACGCCCTTTATCGAGATCATAAAATGGTCGAACGGGTCTGCGAACGACGAAATGACGCATTTCGTCCTATATCGTTATTTAGAAGCTTGGTACCGAAGCTAGATCGGTCTCTCTGGCTAGACCCGAAGAAATTGTTCAATTGATTGATTGTGTCACTCCACCTTTACTCAGAAATAGCAAAACATTGAGCCAAGAACGAATGTAAAATGGTTGAAGTTGGTAAACACATAGAACAAGCATAAACTGGCGAATATTGACTTATGGCGCGGTTGGGGAAGGTCAGTTAGGAGCCAGCGCCCGTAGCATGACCACCGTAGACAAGGATTTCTTTGACGGAAGAATCGACAAAATGATAGATTGTGTCGACACAATGACAGATTTCTTTGCACTATCTGTCATTTTGTCGATTCTTCCGTCAAAGAAATCCTTGTCTACGATGGTCATGCTACGGGGGCAGATATCGGTTAATCTGTTGCTTTGTACGTATAAACCATAAAACACGGATTTACGTGTAGATGTTTATTTATGACTAACTGTTGCGCACCTATATTATAAAAATATTACATCCATATTTGAATCAGATTTTGTTAACAATTTCAAGGGTTTTGTTTTTTTTTTATACAGAACCGTAATCCTTTTTCTAAAATAAAAGTAGCGTGTCTTAGTTACTCCTTATAACATCAGCTATCTGCCAGTAAAAGTCCCGTCAACATCGGTCCAGCCGTTCTGGAGATAAGCCAGAACAATTAAACAGACAGACAAACAAAAAAAAAATGTTTTTTTTTATTTATTTGTATAAATAACGTTTTAATTGGCTAGCATTTTGAAATGCATGCTTTTAGTTCATTTCATTGTCTTCAAAACTACATAAAGGGTGTAAATAGACCCTTAACATATACGAAAGGTACTTGTTCTCCCCGTCTTTGCGATCATTTTTTTGTTCTAGACCATACCTGGGAACCTTCTAGTTACGGAGATATTGGGGGTCAAAGTTCCAACTTTTTCACAATTTTTTTTTAAATACATGTTTTTAATATAAGATTTTTACTTTACACACCTCCACGACCCCCGTCGTACTATTCAATCCATCCATCAGCACAATGCTTTAAGTGCTTTCCATCGAGTCCTACCGTATCACGTGATTTTTCACCCCAAAAATAAAAATCCTTTCCCAGCAATAATTTTTGCGTAAAGTTACTTAGTTTGATGTACAGAATGCTTGGTTGACGGCTATGTGAAGGGTCTGTTTACACCCTGTATTAGACTATCATCATCTCCCTGCCCTTCATGTTACTTGGGGTCGGCATTACTAAACTATTACAAATTAAACGTAGCTCGCGCGTTAGCGTGTTTCTAAATATCATCAAGTTTAGTGTTAGCATTACCCGTTTCGCAATTAAAACGAATTTATTTGTCGCTGCTGAGATTCTTATTAACTTTTATCTGAATACACAATGTAGTTTATTCTGTTTTTTTATGGTTTCCCTGATAAGTATGAAGAACAGCTAGATGTATTTTAATGACTAAAATAAGAGCTACGCTATAATTTTGAAGTAGTTTGTATGTTTGCAAAAGGTAAGCTCTAGAACTACTGATCCTAATGCAATTAAAAATGTCTTCACTAATAGAAAGTTACATTATTCGCGATCGACATAGAATACTTTTTATCCCAGAAATTGCCCGATTTCACGAGAGCGGAGCCGTGGGTAAAAGTTATGTTGATACCCATAAAGGACCATCTTCTTCTTTGTCGATGGCAATTTTATTAATATTGAGTCGGTTCAGAAAACTCGAACAAAAAACTTTGTTAGTGGAAGGTTGGAACATCGTTTGTGGAGTGGCTCCTTGGCTCTCAAAGCTGGAAATCTCGTCTATAAATCTCCACCCGAGCACTGAGCAGTGTACCTTGCTTCGACAAACTGTGTTCGGAGTCTGTAACACATCTCCAGTTTAGCCAAGATAGCGAAAGGTTATCCAGAGATGTACTTACTACACCCCTATTTCGCTAATTATGTTCAAGTCCTATAGAGGGATGAGCCTATTGCCGTCTAGCGGGCAGAAATCCAACCAGTGGCTGTTACTGAGAAATTCGATAGAAAAGCCGATAACACTGCCTGGGAATCGAGCACAGGACACATAACCACACAGGCTATCCTACGTATATGTATATAAATAGTATTATAATTGTGAGGATGGATGGATTGATGTTTGTTACTCTTTCACGCAAAAACTACTGAACGGATTTGGATGAAATTTTGCACACAGATAGTTTATAACCTGGATTAACACAAAGGATCTCGATCTCGTGAGACAATTACCGAACTCCAAGCGGGCGAAGCCGCGGGCACAAGCTAGTAGATACATAAATATTGTTTACCCCTAGACTGTAATTAAAGTAGGTTTCCACTCGACTAGAGTAACGACAGTAATGGCATTTATTTATATTAGCTACCTAAGTACTCATCATCAATATTTGTTTAGTGATAATGGCTGCAATCAAATTTATCGACAGTAACGAACAGGTACTCGTACGGGCTGTATGCATGTGAGTAAATATAGGAAGTATATACACAATCAGCCGTTGACGATCCTGCTGCTCAAACTCAGGGCTCCTATCTGTGAGAGGTAGCGGGCTCAGGGCTGTAATCCACCACGCGGGCCTGTGGGCCAGTCTTGTAACAAGGAATCTGCATTCCAACGTAACTCTCTCGGCCTACCTGCCCGTCTTTTACTTTTGCCAGATTTCGATGCTCGGTGGACAAGATACCATGGCCCTGGGTTAGGACATACAACGCTTACTTTATACAAGGCGGAAGGGACATAAATAGACACATTCTATGTGGGAGAGTTCCGAATGAAATACTGAATTCGTGGTAACCATTTGTGCGTCGACATCCCTTACACTCTGTATATCCGTAGTACATTCTCATGGAATAATTCTCGAAGCAGGCGAAGCCGGCAAAACAACATCACACCTGTTCTTTAAGGCAGGGTTGAAGAGACGAATCTATTCCGTGGGTGAAGGTACAGTCACTTCATTGTCAGTTAATTCCTCGTAGTAAGGGCAAGGGCCTAGACCAAATACGGACTCCGTACTGCAAGTTTACTTACAGTAAAACTCAATGACACTGCCTGATCAGATGATCGAACCCATGAACCCAGAAGTCGATGCGCATGACGGGGTAATCACAATTTATAAAACTTTCATAAACTCACCATCGTCGGCTATTTGTGGTATCGGCGTTTGTACCTGAGAACAAGAAGCATATATTGATAAGGATATCATCGGCATAATCATTCGCAGTGGAAATCGCGTATCGGCCAGCGCGGTATTGGACGCCCCACAGCTAGATGGATGATTGTTCATAAAAAGGAGTAAGATCTTGGGTAAGACTGGATACGGATGACAGAGGACATGGTGTCATGGCATGCCCAACAGTTCACTAATATAGGCTGAGTTCACTGATCATTCGGCAGAAAGACTTCAACTGCTAGACACTAGTAGACAGGCCACATTTTGAAAAAAATCTACAGCTCCATATATTTTAACCGTATAGGTTTGTGCTGTTAGCAGCAATTTTTTTGTTTTTAAATTACCTGTGAAATGTTTTCATGTGCGGGTTTGGGAATGACGCAGGTACTGAATACGTGGTAATCGTTGTGCGTCAATGTCTCTTTCACCCTGTTTAGTATTATGTTTTACTTTAAAAGCTAGTATATTGGTAAATCTAAGGGTTTACTAACATGAGTTGGTAAGGATTTTATAAAGAAGAGAGACAGAGAGATATTTTGGGCTTTTACCATTAGACTTTGGGATATTCTAGGTTTTACCAATGACGGATGGTAAATGTTGGTTTTGGTAATAAAACAATGAGTATTTCTTAAATATCTGGAAACTTATGAAGAAATACTGTATTAGTAAACTGAGCGACCAAATGGGTTAGGTTAGGTTAGAACTAAGAACAAAAAAGCGCGAGCCGAGCGAGCGTAGCGAGCGGTGCCGCAGCAGCGGCCGACGACCGCCACATCCAAATTGGATGCGTATTTTTAAGTCACCGTCTTTAGTCGCACACAGGCATTCGCCCACAATATTTACCGTGTCTCTACGAATCGAAAAACGTGTCTAAAAGTTGGTAAATCGTAGGTTTTACTGGAAAATATTAGGAGTTACCGTAGTTCGCTTTTACAGTGACATTCTAATCTACCGATATCTTACATAACAATTGCTACCATCATAATATTTATTGATAAAGTTAAGTAAACACTGGATACTATCTTAACTATTAAGCCAATGCCTAATAATAATACTGTAAGCAAGTATGATTCCATTGCTGTAGAGCCTGCAGATAATAACGTTTCCTTGGCAGAAGTATTGATCGCCAACCAAACAAATTAAACCATAATATTATGTAGAATTAAATTCACTTTCGCACATCATGTACTTTTGAACTTCAAGACGACTCGACAAAGTTATTTAAATATTGAATCGATTAACATTCATTCATTCTAATACCTCGCTTTGTCAATAGATTTATAAAAAAATTATTCTAATAATTATGTTTTTAGACATGTTTTTATTGACTCACCAGTTGCAAATCCTTGGGTTTGGCAAGAAGAGCGGTTAAATTGTCTGTGGCCATGTTGGACGTGCGTTTGGTTCGGCTTACACTGAACGACTGCTGAGGAATGAAATGGCCGAACTGATTAATGAAGCAGGTTGAATGGGGCACGGCGCCAACAATACATGAGTGCGAGCGGGACGTGTGTCGGTTCGTGTGTAAACTTTGTCGAGTAAAATAATAGTAAATTTGATAGTACCTAAACCGCGAAGGTCGTTTCTAATGACTTTATTGTTTACTTAATATGTACCTTATTATGGTAGCGTATGGGCGAAAGAAAGCATATAAATAAAACAATATGATGTGAGTGTGTGAGTGTTTATTAATAAAATGTGATGACTGTTTCTCATTTAGTGTCCCAAATATTAACCAAGAAGACTTTTCAAATTTTGTCCTACTTACTTGATTTATAGTGTTGTCTACGCTGGCAGAGTCGTGGGTAGAACTAGTATCTACTTAGATATTTAAGTTGTTCATGATGTCCTCTTAGTATTTACATTAGACTCTGCGCAAATGTAAGTGCTTCGGTCATCATGCAATTTGTGCCTGTAAGGTACGGGTCTCACCACTGACGATTGGCGACAAGCGAGGAGAGCTAGCTACTAGGCAGTTTGTTAGTAAACTATCATCTAAACAAATTATTCATGTTTAATTCATCACAGGCCTCCTATCAATAACTCGCTAACTACTGGAAAAAGAATTTTGGCCGGCAGTGTGATGTGAACAGTCAACGGTCAACAATTTACCGATTGTGAATCTCTTTTACAGTCTTACAGAATTTTACTGACAATATGATGGGATCTACATGTATTGTATATTTCGTGGGTAAGCAAATAGTCGTGAGCGCGTTGCTTCCTCATCGGTGGTATGACAGGAGCCTTAGGCAGGAAAAACGAACGCACTGCTGAGCGGAAAAACAGCCGATAATGTTTTGTGGTTTTTATTCAAACAGCCATATTCAAAGGTGTGTATTTGTACTTAGGTAGGTACTTACCAATATTGCAATTGAAAAAATCCCCTGACGTGTTATCTTGTGGCAATTTGGCAAACACAGGAAGACGTCCCACAATCGTCAATCGAAATAAAAAAGAAAGAAATATTCGAACAATTAAGAAAATTTCCTGTTGAACCGGGACCAGGGATGTCTTGACATACTTCCTTTACCTTAAGAGGTACAAATGTCTTGTTTAGGGTACAATTAGTACATCATTATGTAGTACAAATATTTTAATGTGATACATTTTAAATTGGAGACTTGATCCCGTCATTTTGACGCTCGCCTTTTAATTATAATGTAGCGTCACGTTTCCGAAATATAAGCTGTCAAAGTTGTACTTTATTTATTTATTCGTTTAGCCTCTAAATGAACGCCAATAATGGCAATTACTTGGAGCCAAAGAATAACTAAACTTAGATGGGTGAATATCCCCGGAGCAAATTTTACGTGTCCACGTTCACCATCATCTTCCTGTCCTTGTCCCATTCTACTCAGGGTCGGCGCAACACGTTTTCTTCTTCCATTCTCCCCTGTCAGACGTCACGGCATCATTTGCTCCTTTCTCTTTCATACCAGTCCTCACACAATGCATCCATCTTTTCTTAGGCCTTTGTCTCCCTCTCCATCCATCAACAATCATGTCCATTACTTTTCATCCGTCCTCATTACATGTCCATACCAAGACAAACGACTTCCTTTCAATTTTCCGCCACTTTCAAACTTCCTCTAATATACTCATTCCTTACTTTATCCATTCTTGTCACTCCACACATCCGTCTAATCACGGACTTGTATATTTTGCCCTTTAACTTGAGAGGCATCCGTGGGTTGCTTCTATTAGGACTACACTGTTGAAACTTGAGATGTATTCTGTGAACCGCTTTACGATTTATATACAAAAATAGAAAAAAAAAGAAAATTTCATACCTATACGTGCGGTGTCTTTAAATAGGTCTTTTAAAATGATATTGAGGTTCATAAAACCATTTTTTCGGAACCCTGTGTGCGTGTGAGCACGACTCGCAGTTGGCCGGTTTTGTTACAAGTCGACGGTGAGCCAACCAGGCTTTCGTATGCTATGCGCTTTCTGGAGCAAGTTTTTTATTTTTAATCTCTACTACTTACTACTACTTTATTATGATTTTGGCGCTCCCTAAAACTGCCACCCGGGGCGATTTGCCCCCCCCCCCTAGATCCGGGGCTACTTCAAATGATAAGTTATTGTTTGTGTTTTTACAACTAGTTGGTTAACGATATCTAAACAAAAACATCTCTTGATAACTACTCTACCTGCGGTCATTGACCCCAAATAAATCATCAAATTATTATTTTTTGGTTCTATTGAGTTTTGCTAGCTATGTTCATTTGACCTTCCTTTCTCCTTCACTGTAGTAACGTGATGTCTTTCTGGCCCTGATGAAAAACGTTCACATTTTACCGTCTACTATCTCAATTATTATCGACAACGCGCAACGTTGTAAAGTTTATTACCTACATTTTATTTAGTTTACTTACGTTGTTTTACTATTATTATGTGTGTTATGTCATTGCTTTTATTTGACATAATTTTATTTTATTAGCTGCCTCGCATTTCAGTCATCGTTCCAAAGATTTTTTATAAGAAAATTAAATCTTTATTTTGAAAACTAGCAGAATTTACTTTCGCCAGCGAAAATCATCCCGGTCAATAAACTCAGCCTATCACAGACCACAGCTGCACATAAGTCTCTCCCAAGCTGTGCCACAACACCTGCCGAATCTAATCTGCCCAGCCACCTTTTCAAGGTCATCGGTTCACGTCCAACGCTACGCGGAGCATCTTCCCGCAAGGTCTAATCTCGCGCGTCCAACGTTCTACTTGGAAATCTCTGAACCATCTTCGAACGTAAGTGGGAACATGTAATTCCAACCCTGTTAAGTAGAGCTACCTCAACGGATCGCCAGTAGGGTGTGGATGTGCAGCTGTGCCGCTAAGTATGTTCCGTCTCCTACCCAGGTGGCCTACTATGACGTCTTAAAGCAAGAGTAGTTCCAGTGTGGGAAAGAGATGGCGCTGGAGGACCTGTATAGCTCTGTCTCTTTCCCACACTGGAACTACTCCTGCTTTAAGAACCCCCCTAGTCTCTTCTCTGTGCTCCAAAAATGCAGTCAAGGTAACCTTTTCACTGCCACCGACGACGCTGTGGCAGCGTGTATGGTGATGAATATTTGGACTGGCAAGATTTAATAATTATACTGCCGTGCCATCGACACGAAGAAGAACAAGATATTGTTACAACCAATCACAGTAGGCACAGGAATTTATAGACGGATACGGGGAATTCTTATGGTCCGACGTCGCGCATCGTCATTCTCGTTGAGCTAATGAACGTTCAGGACTGATCTAGGGCAGATACATCTGATATAGCCTTAAACACTTCCATTTTTTAAATAGGTAGGTACATAATCAAAATGAGATACAAACATTCTCATTATAATATCATTAGAAAATAATTATACTTTATGTAGGTAGGTACCTACTACATACTAGGGTACATGAAACAGCGAAATTAGACTTTAGAACTTCTAGAAACACACAAAAAACGTGAAAAAGTACTTACCAATGTAGGTACGATTTGTAAAACTAATTACTAATATAAAGAGATAAAATTTGTTTGTAAATTTGTAGGGGGTAATGTTCGGAACTACTGATCCGATTCCGAAAATCTTTCATTAACGGGAAGCTACATTATCCCCGAGTGTCATAGGCTACATTTAAAGCGTACAGTAGTAGTAGTAGTACCTGCGAGTTAATTTCCGTATAAAACAGGAGCGAAACCGCGAGCAAAAGCTATTTGAGTTATAATAGCGCACGTAACTGATCATTACAATAGCGCACCTTACTGATCATTACAAATCCGCCTGATTTAGTAACAGGGTGTAGTAAAGTGCTAAACACTCATGATTACGATGTGCTATCAAATAGTTATTTTGCTATACTACATTATTTCGTTGGCAGGTACCACGGACTGTTCCATGGCAGCGACTCACCTGCTTGTAACGAGGGCCGGGCCATGCTATGATGACACCGTCAAAACTCCTGTTACCGTATCCGAGTTGAGTTTGTCCACACGGACATACGATTCGCTGCTCAGTGGGGAGTTCAACGTATCCGAGGACATTGAGAACGGGTGGAAAGTTAAGGTGTTTTGTTTTCTTTTTAAGTCAGTGTTGGCAGTTCATCGGGAAATACACGAGGATGGCACATACCGTGCTCAAGAATTTCAGTCAATCTGTAGGGCGATATGGTGGGACTAATTCGCGTGGAGTGGAGACGCTCATTTGTTTATTAATATACGAAAACCAAGGTAGGTAATTATTATTAGTTCCTTGACGAAAGCAGACAAAAACTCCGAAATCCCGATGCTGTTTGGGGTTTCCCAACCCGCTCTTTTTTTGGCATGTGATTTATTTGTAGAAACATGAAGTGGAAGGTTTACACGTTTTCTTTATGACTTTGTTTTACCTGATGTTGTTAATTTTTGCTCACCTAAAGTGACTTCGATGTGAATGTACCTAAGAAACTGCTTTTCGTTGGTATTGCGCAATTAAACAGTCTCCTTGTTTCCAGGCAACAATGCAGAAATGCGTGGACATTCGCAACATAGAGTCTTGCGACTTCTTCCGCTCCTTCTATCTGGTGAAGGATGGCTGCGGCGACGACAATGAGAACGAGAAGGAGACGTATAATAATATGCTGTTCCACTACGCGCATCCTAAGTGAGGGCTTTACTTGATTTGTAAAGGTTTCTTGAAGACCTTCATCATTTTTTTCTCTTGATTTGAGAGAAGCGAAATCCAGTATTTTTATTTCTTTTTATTGCCTGCGGGCAACACTGCCCTCGTAACTGAAACTGCAGTATCTTCAATGTAATGAATTAATTTAGTGTGTGCACTTCACTTCAATCTCGCTTGATGGAAAGTGATGCATAGTTCTACGCACTCTATACGTGGTTGATTTCCAGTTCTTGCAATCCGCAGAGGTAGGTACCAGTGGCGAAGGTTCCATACAACTCGATTCCTACTGGCTTCCCTTTGAAAAATGGCACAGTCAGTATTCTATTGGCAGAAAATATAATCGCATTAAAGATTATGTACTCCGGATTACCTATTACAAAAATTGACCCTTCGCTACTGGTAGGTACCTATTGTAGGAACCTACTCTTGGGGTTTTCGGTATAAAGAATGTTGCAGAAATTAGTTTTAGTTTACTTACTTAACTATGTCATTCTCTTGCTCTTATATCCCTATTTATTTGGGCTCAGCACAGCGTGTCTTGTCTTCAGTCTTCCCGTTTCTAGGCATATCACCTTTCACACAGTCCATCCATCGTTTGCGTAAAATCTGTATCTCTACATTCTCTACGTCTATACAGTAGCTATAGACAATCGCTGGAAATTCAGCAATTTGAAAAATTACGACCAAAGAGCGTGTATGACCTGATGTAGGTACATACATGACATAATATGACCGTGGACGAGGTAAAAAGAGTAAGTATGATAATCATAGCAGGTCTTTGGTATTGGTTTTGTGACGGCTAAATGTGGAGAACCTTATTATAAAAAAACATATATGGTTTGATTTGATTTGAAAAAAATAAAACGAAAATGCAAGTAGATAAAGTAGAATAACAAAAAAACAGTAATAGTTTCAATAAATCAAACTTTTGTTTTGTTTTTGTGATCCAATGTTATCAGGGTCTTATCAATATTGTGTAAATATTCCTCTTGTCAATATATTATTAATATTATGTATTATGTCAGATTCAATTTGGTTATCATCTATGTAACTAGTACGTACAGACCTACTCAAGTCATGGGTTGATAAAAAATATAGATTTTTTATTCTGTATCTACTACAATAAGCTGCCCTATATAACATTTCAATACAGGTACCTACTCGACCCAAATATATGAGGCAGCTGATTTTTTTTTGCCGGATACGAGGTCCCATTGAGAATGTGTTGTTCAGTTTGATGCTCTGTACAGAAAGGTTTTCCTTGAAAGGGTTTCCTTTCTTTTACACGCTGCATAAATCTTAGACAAAGAGCCGGTTTATGAATATAAAATTAAAGTTTAGAACTTGGTAAATTGTACTTTAGCAATTGAATTCCGAAGGAATCGTTTTGAACTTCAAATCCAGATTCCGTCCGCCTCAGATATGCTCGACTCGATAACATAACATCGCACAATCTCTAGTTTACCAGATTTACCATCTACCGTAAAACCGAGGCCCTATTAGACTAAACAACTGATCATTTTTCAACTTTTTTTTCTTGCAGATTAGAATGTCCAATAAAGGCAGGTCGGTACAAGTTGATGGATTACCCGCTGTTCACCGAGGACAACTACCTAGTGGTGCCCGAGTCCAAGATATCGACCAGCGTGTTCGGCTACACCTTCAGACTAGACGGATTTACTCAAAACGAAAACGAACGGAAACGACTAAAGGTCCAAATTGCTGTTTTATACATTTTGAACGAGGCTTACCGTTCTGAGGTAGTGCTCAGTTTTTACCTTAAGCACCGTCTCTGTTTCGGATGATGAACAATTCGTGCTGTCTTTGATGCACAAGTCCATTAGACTGTGGGCCTGGGGGCCTACAATGGCCGTTTTAGCAGAATCATAATCTTAAAGGGGAAAAGAATTACGGAATTAGAATTATTTTCTCGTTAGTTTTTGTTTGTTCTTAGAGTAAGTTATTTAGTTTGTTGGACTGTACTGTACACACGGCAAAAATCAAACTATACACATCCAGTACAACCAGACTTCGCTTTATATGAGCTTTCCGCAAAATGAGAGATCAGCTTAATATGGTTTTCCATAGATTGATTGGTCGTCGTGCGTACCACAAGTCTGTACGACACCCAAAGGTCTCCGATACACGCTGTATGGAAATTTTGTTTTAAAACTTTCAGATATTCTGTGTCGAAGCGTTGCTGCAGCTCATGTATACGCGGAGACACAACTGGGTGGAGAAGACTCACATTAAATACATCAAAGAGACTACTTTCAGTACACCTGTCTCTGTCTCTGGGGAAGGGGAGGAGTGAGATGGAGATAAAGAAATAAGAATGAAGAAGTTTTTTTTAATATTATCTTAAGCTCATCTAGCCTAGCCTTTTCCCAACTGTGCCCACAGATAAAAAAACTATTCATTTCTAAGACATAGAGCTATATATAGCAGGAGAATTCTAGTAATGTGTTTTTAATACTATGTAGGTCGTATTAAGGCCTAATAAGGCATATAAAAAAATTCGACCTCAGGTACAACATGACAAGACACTACAAGAAGGACATTTATAACGTAAGTTTAATTTACAATGTAACATACTTTAATGCGGATTGCAGACCGAAAACTAAGCTATGCCCAAGCTAAACAAGCCAGTTAAGCTAAACTAGAAATATGTCTCGTGCACACGCCCAACGCTCAGTCAGTGTTGTGAAGTTCAATTTGACGGACGTATCGCTCGCCATGAATATTAAAATCAATGAAGAAAGTTCCGATGAAAGAAAAGAAAATTTATACCGACTTATTATTATCTAAAGAAAAGACATAAGTACTGGACATTGGATATATGTTAACACCTTCAATCTCGGCAATCAAGACACTGGATGGACAGCACTGCCGAAGGAATTGCGAAGTACCAGGGTAGGCGGGAAGGACGTAGCTTCGCTCATGTAGCTGCGCATCGGCACGCCCAACTAGCTTAGCATCGCATATTTTAGCTAGCTCACAGGGCTTTTTGAAGTCTGCACACAAGTATGAAAAACTACGTCAGCTATGCGAGCTAAGCTGAACTAAGTAAGCTTATTTTTCGGTATGCGACCCGTATGAAGGATTTTCGGCGGGGAGATTACCACCACACAAAGTGCCTGGCAGTGGAGGAGATGAATCACCACTGTTAACCCGATAAATGTCAAAGATTTTGGGCGGGCAAGTAATCTATACTATCTTATCTTATATATAATATTATAAAGCTGAAGAGTTTGTTTGTTTGGTTGAACGCGCTAATCTCCAGAACTACAAGTTCGCATTGAAAAATTCTTTAAGTGTTGGAAAGCCCATTTATCGAGGAAGGCTATAGGTTATATAACATCAGGCTTTCGGCTGAACAAAGCAGCCCCCGAATTACATTTTCTTATTATTCAGAAAATCCAGATTCGATTTTCAAATCCGGATTTGGAAGTCTAGTAAAAATGTGCGGATATCCGGATTTTTCGGATTACGGATAGTCCGGATTGCATTCCCTAGATGTCAGGAACCATGTAAGGGTCCGCATGGGCCGATGCCTACCAGGGCTGCGGGACTGTTCGAAAGAGATACCGTCGCCCTGGAACACAAAGGGCAAAGAAGGAACATAGATGGGTTTTAGTCAGAAGTCTGACACTCCCTTCCGCTCCGCCCACAGCGGGGGGGGGGACATTTGATGAATTCCCAAGGGGGCGTCCATTAATTACGTGAGGCGATTTTTCGACCCCTCCTCCCCCTTGGTGGGATGTCGTGAGATTTGGCTTGACCCTCTCATCTCCCTCCTAATCTCACGTGAGATTTATCAAAATGCGTAGTTTAGTATAAATACGGTAATCTGTGCTTGATTGCGTTGAATTCACTAAAAAAAAATATTTGTAGAGAAACATGTTCACTTAATTAAACCCAGATATTTGCCGAGACCGCAAATGAGCAGAGGCACCATCGTGTTGGTAGAATACCTTTTGTAAATTATGAAGAGGTGTGTCTTCTAGCAATGTAGGTAGTTTTTCGTAAAAAGTGTAAATATGCGTCTCCCATTAATCTTTGTAAGAACACAGGCCCCAGTATGTTTGTACCAATGACACCGGCCCAGACGTTAACTGAGAAACGGTGTTGGTAGGCATCCCCTCTGTATGCGTGAGGATTTTCTAATAATGTCCGTGCGTGACTAATATTGTTTACATTTAAGTTAGCTTTCATCGTAGCCGCGCTAGAGCCCGCGTGTGGTGGCTATCTCGCTCTATCCCAGGTCCTTTGTCCAATAACTGTTAGTGTGTGCGTGCGGTTAAATCGCTAAGTTTACTTAAAAGTATTTGTAAAGACTTTAACTTGCTTGAAAATTGAAATAAGGCTAATTTTTCTTTATTTTGAATTGAATGACGGAATTTGTATTGCTACAAATAAAACTGCACTTTTAAAAGTCTTATTATGTCTTGCGGTCTATTTTAGTTTGTTTTGACTGGGGTAGTGTGACTGTAATTTTATTTTTGGGATAAAAAAGTACCTTTATTAAAAACTATAGAAATCGATTCAGTAAACGATTCTGAACAAACTACTTTCAGGATGTGCGTTAATTATGTTACATCTATATATATGAAATGGTAAACTGACTGACTGACTGACTGACTGACTGGGTGATATATCAACGCACAGCCCAAACCGCTGGTCCTAGAGACATGAAACTTGGAGGATGTGTTCTTTGTGAAGAGAAGGTTTCCACTAAGAAAGGATTTTTGGGAATTCCACCCCTAAAGGGGTAAAATAGGGGATGGAAGTTTATATGAAAGTCTGTCAGTTTTGAAGTTAGGATCTTCAAATTTTGTGTTTAGGCTGTCGATTGAAAATTAATTTATACGTGTCTCGGCGTTTTTGATAATTCTACCCCCGAAGGGTTAAAAAGGGGGGTGAAGGTACTATGTTTGTTCGGGTGGAATGCAACTCAATTTTGTACAACCGATTGAGCTGGAATTTTGCACACACCTTTGGTTCTGGTGACAACACATTTTTATGATAGACATTCCTTAATCCTGCATCCAGGATCGTCTCCTCAAGAGAGAACTCTTCGACGGTTAGTAGCACGGTCACGAAACTTTGTTTACGCGTTCAAGTTTGATAGATAAAGATGATTTTTAACTGACTTCCAAAAGGAGGTGGACTTTTTTTTTGGTTTTTTTTTGTGTTTAATATGTTCAGCGATTTCTTCGCCAATAATTGTGAACCGATTTTGATGATTCTTTTTTTGTTTGGACAAATATTATTCCGCGGTGGTCCCGTTAAAATTTGGTGAAGATCTGATATTGATCTTCGGAGATATCAATGGAACTCTTCAATAATAGACAGCAAATCTGTCGTGATTGCTGCAATTGCTTGGATGTTTATTGTTTACACAACACCATAACATAACATCGCGCCTATATGCTCTGAGGGGGTACGCAGATGTGTACCAGTGCACCCACATCTTGAAAATTAGGTATGCTAAGTTCCATTTTATTGGGGACTAGCTAGCTGTGCTCGCGGCTTTGCTCACGTGAGCGCGTATTCTTTTGGCATTATTAGGGAACATTACATGGGAACGTGAAATCGTAGTATATTCCTAATATCCTCTACAAAATAATCCATTTTTATATTATAAATGCGAAAGTAACTCTGTTTGTTTGTTACGTTCATGACAAAACAGCCGATTGTATCGTAATGAAAGGCAAGGAGCAGAGGCGGCGCAAGGCGTAGGCGACGTGGGCCACCGCCTACGGCCTCGCGGTACGAGGGCCTCGCACCTCAAAAACCCAATGACAGAATTGGGACCGGAACGAAATCTCCAAACTGTACATGGCCAATTTTGGCCAATATATATTTTTTGTTGACGCGCACTCTGTTTTATTTTTTTTATTTTTCTAACACAGCGACATCCTTCGTTCTTGTACTGACAGAAAGCCATTGTTTCTGATATTTTAAGCTAGATGTTGATGTGATGTTTCGTATAGGATTACTAAAAATGTTTTCTGCGATGGGATTTCAAGTGAATTATTTGCAGTTTATTTTTTCTGTGGTTGAAGTGAAAGCTGTTGGAGTTTTGTTTTGTACGTAATATTATGTACCATTTTGTTCCTGAAATTATGGCCTTTCGAATGATACATGTGAATTCCGAGTCGATGCCGATTCCGGGCCTCGCTAAATGTACTTTGCCCACATAAAATTGTGGTCTTGCCCCGCCACTGGCAAGGAGATACGATTATATCCTGAGGAATGATATAGGTTATCGTTGTTTTTTTCTCACACATACACATCAACATTTCCACGCGAACGAAGTCGCGGGCAACAGCTAGTGTTGTATATTTTAAACGATAGACCCAATGATTTTCGATTAAATAAACGTTATACCCAATAATGCTACACGAAATAACTTTACGAGTATATGTATAAATGTTATATGTAAAGAAATGATATCAACAGTTGGTATATCTCACGTATTACATCTAGTGAACGTTATTGAAATGAAAATATACCAAATAACTTTATATAACATGAGACGCACCTTTGGGGGGATGGCGGGTCACACATGGCCGTTGCCCAGTAATTGGTTGGGATGGGTTACCCCGTATAAAAAAGGCATTTCCGCACGCAAAATAAGCGCTTTGGACGTGGAGTTGCGGATATCAGCCCGTTATACAATACAATACAAAGCATATAGGGGGTGGGGTGTTAAATGGGTTATTCACACGCGTTCCAAACGTGACACGTCGATACATACGAGTATTTTTGACATCGGGCAACCGCTCCGTGCACCCCCGCGTGTTTTAACGGAAGCCCTGGGCACAACAACAACAATCAACATAAGAAGATCAAGATAACTACCGTACGTAGGTACTTTTTATAGTAGGTACTTGTTCATCCTACGCCTCAAGTGGTAAAATTAATAAACCACAATATTTTTTAAAGGACTTGGAAGATTTTTGTATGAAGCCTGACCGGCATTTTAATTTTGTTTCAAAGTTGCGGCCATGCATAAAACCTATATTAATCAGTAGGTGTTATCAATACAAAAAAGAGTGAACAGGCATCTTCTGGGCACGCTCGTCCCATCATAGACCTCATCTATCGCTTTCCATTAGGCGTGATCGGGGTCAAGAGCGGACCCATTTCGTAATAAAAAAAAATGTTCTAATGTGTCACATTTCCGAGATATGACCTATCAAAGGTAAAGTTGGCATCTTCATCACAACTTTAATTTGACCAGCCACGCATAGAGACTGTAGTAATCGATAGCTGGCGTTAGTACAAACAAGTTCTGTATGAGACTTCTGTCTCATACAAAACTTGTTTGTATTGATGCCAGTTATCGATTGATACAGGAATTACGCGTGACCGCAACTTCGAAAAAAAAAATGGCGGAAGTTAGGCCGGCCATTTAAATAAAACTCCTTTATTTTTATATACATAAACGATACCAAAATATAATTTTAAATACAATAAATTTTATATAAAAGAAAGCTTTTTTTAAAATAACACGAAAATCGCTTGAATAAAAGGGGGCCATTGACATAAACAAATACGCAATTGATGTCAGAGGGTAGCCACCAGCTTTACCAAAAACAGTTTGTTTTTCAGCAATTGAATATAGCGATAACATACTATTTAAAGTACCTATTAACATACTAGAGAATTATGCATTTAATAGTTATCAAATAAATAACGAAAAATAAAATAATGTTAAACAACGTTTTATGTATATGGCCCAATACTAATACATTTCATAAGAACTCAATTACGATACAACATTTCGGGAAAAGATAAAGCAGCGAACACAGTAAACACTAAAATTGAATAAACCGTAACCAAGATATCTCTTTTCATTTTCATAATCGGATCAAAGTCTGTTTTGAAACTTAATTGGCCGTTATTTACTTTTGTCATCTTTTTAATCCTCTCTTTTTCCAAGGATTGTATTGTGAATGTATGCCGCTTATTTTCTGGCTTTGCAATTGTTTCGTTAATTACATCATAAACATCGAGTGATTGTTTGGCTTCTGTAGTAATTAATATTTGTGGAATTTTTTTATTGCTTTTTTTTTTTAATAGTGCAGCATTTGAATCTACTGGAGGGCATTCTGCAAAGAACATTGATTGTTTGGAGGGCTTGCTGAGCACTCTGACAAGTGCGTTAGTCATGTTTGTACTGGGCCTCATGTCGTGCGTGAGCACTTTTGAAGGGGCATCCGTGAATTTACTGACAGTCCCACTGTCTATAAAGTTTACACCAACTTCTTTGTCGACATAAATTGTTTTGGGACACCACAGTTCGTTAGTGTATTTTGGTATTATTTCTGATGGAAAATTAAATTTACTAGTGCTCTTTTCAGAACCCACATTGTCGGATAAATAGAACGAATACAGTTTCGGGTTAGACTCCAAATGACGCAGTCTGTCTAGAGAGTTAAACGAAACGACATCGCAGCAACTGCTTGTCATTGAATTTCCCATGGCATTAGCGGCTTCATTTATTAAAATAGTTTCCAATACTTTGCTTTGTTGTACTTCAGAGGGTCGTCTTATCTCTTTATCACACTTAGTAATTTGTGTTTGACGTGTTGTGATATTTTGAATTTCGTTTAATAGTCCCGCTAATATGTCTAAGGACGTTGTGAATTCGATATGTTCAGGTTTATCTGCTTCGGAAACGTTCTCTTTATTCTCTGTTATAGTGTGGGCTTTAGTCGCTCGGCTTTTTAATGTGTCTCCCACTTCGTTGTTTTGACTGAAATCTGTGAATACGCTCATAGGTTCTGCATTGGTTGCTACCTGTTTCGTTTTTTGCTTTTCGTCTGATTCTATGACATGAGTACAAGAAGTACTTATCCCTACAGTAAAAAATGTACGAGCGTCCAGAATATCAACCTGAGCAGCTTGCTCGACGTAAAGCATAGGCTCCACGCCTTTGGAAACGTCTTCATAATTTTTATGATTAGTACTGAATAGAAATTTTTCCTCCTCCGAATTTTTTGAAACTTTGTCGATTAATTGAACAAGAGAGTTAGAATTGCACTGGATTGATTTATAATCCGCGAAAGCATATCCAACAGTTGAAATTTGCATGGGGAAATCACCGAATCTCCAATCTATATAAGGTTTCGATAGTAGAGGCATAGCGGTTAATTCAGAAGTATCCTCTTTTATCGATTTTGCGCTTGGTGTTTGAACAACGAGCGAGCCTGCGTCTCCAGATTCCAGAACGAATACTTGCTGCATCGATTGCTTCGGCGTCATAATCAAGTTTTTGATCCGCAACCTTTTTTGAAAAGTGCCCACCGAGAAATGGCTACATAAAGCATTTTCTAGCCTTTCTAATTCTGCGAAAGATCTATCAGGTTGTAAATCGATTTGAATAGCGCCTGTCTTTTTAAAACTGGTTTGCTTCTGTTTCTTTTCAGAAGATTTGTCGATATTTTCGACTGACGTTATTACATTATTATCATTTAATACATCTAAGGCATAATCAGAACCAGAAGACGATCGTCCGGTACTGGATCTAGTTTCACTGGCACAAGTGCTTTCTTGACATTCAGTCAGTACCTTCAGGCCTTGTGGAGTAGTCGTCTTCATGATGGAGCTTATAATATTGTGTAGCCTGCTTCCTAAGACGGTTGACTCTTGAATGGCGGTCGGAGACGCTATAACAAGATCACGAATTTAAAAGAATTAGTTGGGCGTGGGAGCAAGTCAACATGAAAAATAAAGTTAATAGTGGAGCTGCGATACACACTTTCTACGTCGATTTCGTTCGGCAGAAGAGGGACGCGCAACTTCTGTGCAGTCTGAGGATCGCTGCGATGCAGGGATTTTGGACTAGTGCGTCCATAATGATTTTTCACATACGATTCAACTGCCACCATTTTTTTCTTTCTGTATAAATATTTAAGTTAAATGAAACTAATCATAATACTCGCTAAGTTAAGGAACCAGTACCAATTGCTCAAGCTTTCGAAAGTAACAAATTATTAACTTACAATATTGAGGGCGTTTCCGGTATGTCAGCTTGCTTGTAGGACGAACCCATCACTTGGTTCGGCCTTTCTTTAGCTTCGGGAATACTGCATGGAGAGTGACGTGTTCTAAATGCTCGCTCTAAATAATAATAATTTAAAGTTGTAGTAAATAATGAATGCACATGTGAATGAAACAATTTACCAAAAATATATGGACAACCTATCGCATTTAATTTAACTTTCCTAAAGCCATTTTTTTAAGTTGCGTCGCTTAATAAAGAAATCGACTCTAACGTAAATAGTCGTTTCAAGAAATCAAATAAAATTCACCTTTACACACCTGAGGGTGGCACAGGCGAAGGTGGCGATTTCGATGCTCTTATAGCTGACACTGCCTCGGACCCACTTCGTTTCACTCTGTTTCTGGTGTTTGCAGACCCTGACGGTCTATCCAAGAACTGTGGTGGAGCGGCTGCTAGCCTTTGTAGTCTATCCGTCATTAATGTTCTGCCATATTTAGTTTGGTATTCCTCACTGTGCGCCTGGACGTACGTTCTCTTTGGCTGTGCAAGTGAATTCAATCTAGAAGTTAATTTCGAAGGCCCTCGGACAGCTTCACCTCTAGCTTCTTTAGCTTCGTCTAACAGTTCTATTATTTTCTTTCTTGGTACTCTATCTGTGTTCTTATCGTCGGGAATTTTAACGGGAATTTGTTGATAAGGGGTTTTTGGTAAATCCATCTCTTTATATTGTCTTGATTTCTTTTCTTTCGGTGTAGAAAGTCTCACGGGCGTATCGGTTTGAGAGTCGTTATGTTTATCAAGTCGTGAGCGCCGTTTAGAACAATTTTTCCGCGTCTCACTAATACCATCATTGGGTGCCATTTCAATTTTCTTAGCATGCCTTTGTTCAGTATCAGTTGCTGGCTTCCGTCTAGTTTTTTGCACATTCTCAATTTCATGTAAAATTTGTGATATTGCTTTCAAAGGATTTTCTGGTACCTTAATTGAAAGATGGGTGCCAGATCGCTTGCCATTTTTACGATTATTTTCTAAATCAGTTTTGGGTATCTGTGATGATTTTGAGCTGATAACTACTTTAGGTACGACCGGTAACAAACTTCCAGGTTTTTTGTTATGAGTATTGTTTGGCTTTTCAGTGTTATTTTTGTCAAAGCTAACAAAAGAACTGGGATTAGAAGATGGCATGCGATGCTTTAGGCTTGTCCCACTTTCACTGCCCATACACATGGACCTCATTCGACCTTCTTTCTCTTCGATTTTTTTGAACATACTTGCAACCAGCTTGCTTTTTGTTGACTTATTTTCAGTCTCTTGTGCCTTTCCTAATTTATTCATCAGTTTATATATTTTATCTATACTTTTTCTACATTCTACTGAAGAAGTAGCCTTCTTCGACTCTGTGTTATCTTGCTCATCTATATTTGGAGAATTTAACGGAACTTTAATTACGCTTTCAGTTGAGCGTGTCTCTTTTGAAGTTCTTTCATCGTTAACACCATTGATTGTCGTTGCACTCAACCTGTTAATGTAAAAGGTATAAGAGATTAAATACAACTACCTGATCCTCTAGATTTCCATTAGTACGCCATTCAGTTTAAAAACCACTATAGGTAAAAGGTATATATACAATATACATATATGTACTTACAGCTTAACTTGGTCTGGAAATATTTCGTCGTCGCCAATGTTAAGGTCGGTTTCGAACGGACCAAGCTGTGAAAGGTAATTTAAATTATTTCCGAAATCATTGGATACAACTGAAGTGGATGTAGAAACAAAATCTTTTGCATCGTTTTCATTTCGTTTCATATTGGTATACATCATTTGAGTATCGGCATCATCTAGGTAATAGCTCCTGTTGATATATTTCTTGCTGTTCTTATCTGGTGTCGATGCCACCGACTCGTCGTGCTCGTCGCCTTCATTTTTGTTATCAATATTTATCTCTAAAACGTCTCGTTTTCCTTCTTTTCGGTTCCTTCCTTTCACTTGCTTACTAGGATCTGCGTTCGTAGCCTGTCCGTAGATTGAATCATAGAAAGATTTATTGGATATCGACAACTTTGTAACAGAGCTAACCGACTGTGGGAACGTGCTTCCTTTTGTGTATTTATGTTTAGTAATCTTGCAGTTTTCCACTAGTGCCATTTTCTTCCTTTCTCGCCTCTCTCTTATTTCTAATAGCTTTCTTCGTTTCTTTTCTTCCATAATATAAGATTGGTTCTCGTATGGTGATTTTATTTTGACTCGCGTTTTTTTCTTCTTAGATGTTGAAAGTGACGTTTCTTCTCCGCTTTCTTCTGTTAATGCACCCTGCATGGTCAATTTTCGCATGGTCATACGTAAATCGTCACGAAACACAATACTCGATGCTTCCTTTTGTGAAATCGTGTGTTTACTAACTAGAATATCTTTGAGTGCGTTACCAGCACCACTGGATTCCTGACAGCTGGAGTTCCTGAACGAGCCGGCAACGTCATTATCGCTGCATCCAAAGTCAATGCTATCTAGTAGGGAATCATCGATAGCATTTTCGCTGGAGTGCATGCTACCCTCAGAGTTGACGCACACTTGGTGTACCGATTCCACGATTGTTATCGGTTCCAACTCTATTACCTTAGATTTAGTTTCTGGAGAAGGGATGTCGTCGTTAGTGGGTTCTATATAAGTCAAAGGTAGGGGCAGCACTTCTGATTGTAGTTTATCTGAAAAATTTAAGTTAATAAGAATCTTCTCTTTTTCGTTTAAAAAGGGCACTTAACCTTTAGTAATACTTTTGAAGTTGTTACCGCATTCAACAGGAGCAGATTGAAGAATCATAATTGAGTTGATGTTGCTGATAACTTCGCCTGTCTTAGAACGTTTTAACTGAAACACCACATCGACTCTTTCCTCAACTGGCCGTTTATCTTTTTTGCAACTTATGACAACATTTTCAGTGCAACATTTGCTCAAAAATGTATACGGTGCATATAGAAGCTTCGGTACTTCAACCACAATTCTCTTTTCGAGAATTTTTGACAGAGACCTAATATCTACTGCTGAATGAACTAAGTCATCCCACGTAGTGTTTCGACCACCAATCTTTCGTTCCACATGCAACGGTATGCTGGTAGACGTTGCCAGAACTTTAGTATTGGCGAGGAGATCTTCTGCAGTAGTCTCAACTTCCTTCCACTTTTCTTTAGCTTTATGAGTTAAATAATCACCGTTACTAATACGCTTCAATTGGTCTATCGTATTCTTAACGTATCGAATTATATTGTCCATATAAAAGTTGTAATTGTCTTCCAGGCGTTTGCAACAGACGTAATCAAGTAATGAAGCTGGGAGTACTGCGTTCTCAATATCAGTCGATTTGTTCATTAACTTTAAGCTTTTCAGTTGTTCTTTTATGTATGGATCATTGAATAGGTAGTGTTTATCGTAATCAGTGGTCAGGCTGGAGGTTTGCATCTGGAGGTCGCCTAGCTTGTGGCAGAGCGTGTTCTCCGCGGAGGGCGGCGCGCCGAGCAGATCGAGGCGCTCGCTGTTGATCAGGAACACGCTGCGCAGGTCCTCGCTGCTGTACCGCTCGCTGATATCCGAGTCCGACTCGTCGTTGTACACGACGCTCTCCACATGCTGGTTCGGTTTCTTGCATTGCAGCTCGTTAGTATGCGACATCAACTTAGTTCCCAAGTCAATGTTCTTGTACAGAAGCACTAAATCTCTGGTGGTTAGCTTCTCAACATCTGAATTAACATTTCAAAAATGAATTATCTACAATTGGATGATACAAGTTTATTGCTAAGCCGTTGGTTCCGCCAGTGACCCGAAAGTCGGACAACCAGTATAACACCAGTATAACAGTCGGGTAACCAGGGGTATCGTATTACCCAATGCGAACTGGATTACCAACCTTTCCGAAGAATTTACCAATAAGGTCAGTGTATGTCCTTCTAGGGCGTCCCCTCCCGGTGATGCCACTCACATCCTTTTGTTAATCGTCTTACACTTATCCTGTACACATGACCAAACCATCTGAGCATACTCTTTTGAATTTTTGTCACAATTCTCGAATAATCTCATTCCTCAATTTATAAAAAAAAAAAAATTATTGTCTTATTATTGTTATTTGATGGTATTATGGATTAAGCGATTGATTGAAAACATAGAGCAATCAACATTGACTCCTGTTCTCCATGTGGATAACGAATCTACCATCAAGCTTGCACTGAATCCTACATGACTTCCACAATAGAACCAAGCATATCAAGCTTCAACACTTCTTTATACGAGAAGTCATAGCTGATGGAACTATGATGATTGCAAAGATTGGTACAGAAAACCAAATTGCTGACATGTTTACGAAGGCACTGTATAAACAAGACTAGCTATGCTTTGTCGTTAAATTGGCCTGCATGTTTAAAGACTCAGCATTCATTCCCTAGCTTCAAGAGAAGATGTTAGAGTTTGTATATCAAAACTCTTTGAAGGTGAAGCTATGAAACCTTCATAATTATAGATAAAAAATAACCATGGACATCCTTCAGAAAAGAATAAAATGAAGATGTCACTTCTTTAAATACTTTTCCTTGATATTTGTGTAATGCCGGGTACACATTGGTGTAATGTAACATGAATGAGCCGTCCAGACTTATGCAATGCAACATGAAATGTAACCCAACAACAGGCGAATTTGTTTCAGCATGTGTTACGTTACATGTTACGTTTCATAAATGTGTACCCGGCGTAAAATATAATTAAAGTTATATTGTTGTATTTATGCCTCTATTTATTTTATTTTATATTCAGGACCAGAGGTCATAAAAAACCGCAATTGACGGAAACACATAATGAGAATTCCTCATACAATAGACACAATGATGTAGGCGATTCAATAGTAATGCTGGCCCTCAGGTTCTCTAGATGTACAGCCGCAATTAAAATAGTCCTTTTTAAGGCATACTGCACATCGCTCGGGAGCCCTGTGGTTCACATATACCCAAAAGGCTTATAATGCTCTGCGTATCCAGTATAATAATGCCCGACGCACGCACTGAGAGTTTTGACGCGTTGTGGCGTAAGTAATCTGCCTCGCTACTCCACAGGCTGCGTGACAGTCCCAACACTATCCTGCAATCGATAGCAGCCCAGGCAGATAACCCGCTAGTGTGAGCGCTAATTAATCGCACCCGATCTGTTCTAGTTATTAATTACTAACATAGGCTAATTTATAGTGTTACTAACACAATGAACCTCTTTGTAGTCTGATAAATAAATAAGGGTGCTAATTAAACAGGCTTCTTTTTAATGGCATTATTCGCCTCCAAAAATTTATGTTGACTTCTAAATTACTAAGTCAGCCACAATTAACGAGCATCTAAATAATACTATCCTAGCCACTAGTTATCGTCTATGTAAACCACTCTAAATACAACTCAGCATGATGGTTATTTTTTAGCATCTAAATTTGTAACATGCATTCTAACAGTAAACTTCTAAAATACTATTAAATGACATCAAAAAATATATTTCTTTAGCTTCTAATTTTTTAACTCAGTACGTTTAAAATGTAACTCATCCCATATTAATTGATCGTCAAAATTTTGCTAAAAATGTCATCAAATAGTATATTGGCCGGTTTACTAATGTATTACCTAAACTCCTTTCACAAATTTTTAGTTTACAACCAACGTTTCATATACTATTTATTTCACAAACAACGTATTCCGCAGATGTTTCATTTTTTAAACAATCACTTTACACGCATTCCTTTGGCAAACGCTTCGCTTTACAAATGTTGATATTTAATCATTTATAAATTTTTCGTTTAATACATATTTTGATTCTTTTGGCAAAATCACGTTTCACCTAAATACCACTTTATAATAATATTCTAAACCAGTCACAAAGTATTAAGCTATTTTTTTGGGTAGTCTCGTAAGTTTTTAGTGCAGAAATTCACCTAAAGTCCAAGGTAAATAATATCAATATTTTGTAATAGGCGTAGTCGATGTAGCCCCGTTGCGCGGGTCTCCTATTTCTGTTTGCAGGGTTTAAAGTAACCTAACCTAACCTAAAGTCGGGGTGCCCCAAGTCCCGAACTCGCTTCGCTCGCTCTTGATTCCTAGGTATTTGTTGTTCCGTTAATTAAAATTACCGTTGTGCCTATTTAATGAGTTGAATTTTTATGAGTTAAACGTTTTTATTTCAAACGTTGTTTTACGCGATGACATGTTGGCTGTCGTTTCGCGTACTCGCGCCAAATCATGCAGTGGTTATTTTCACGATAAAAGAATATGATGTATTATTTTACATGCTAACTTATAATAAATGATGCTTTCTGTAGAAGCTTGAATTATATTTTTTTGAGGACATTGTGTTAAAGCTGTAAAACGTAAAATGGTGACGAGATGTAAAATCCGTGGCCGAGTTAGTAAATTAGGTGGCAATGTATAAATAAGAAGGACAAGTCACAATAATTGATGATCTTTACTTGATGCTTTCTATAGAATATTTAGATGGCGTTGTAAAAAAGACGAATTAGTTTATTAGAGGCTATGTCATTTTCCCGTTGCTTAGTTATAAAATTAGAAGTTTAATCACGTGGCCAATAAATAATTTTGTGGTGAGACTTATAATTTCCCAATAAATAATAATAATAGTTCTTCCGAGACCATTTAGCATATCACAGGTGCGTGTAAAGCAGTCGTCCAGACTGATTATAAACACAGGCATGACCAAATAGAGGACATAATCCCAAATTTAGCAATCAAATATAATTTAATGTTCACCCCACCTGTGCCTTACTATAAATACCACCCCGAAATTGTTGTTCTTGAAAACGACACTCACAAATTGTAATTCGATCGAGGAATTTTCACATATAAAACAATACACAATACAATACAATACAATAGACCAGACATCACGTTATTAGACAAACGTAACAAAACCGCACAAATCATAGACATCGCCGTACCAAACACCCATATACTTCAAAATACAATAGCAGAAATTCTTTCAAAATATCAGAAATAGAAATCAGCCGAATATGGTGCCTCAGCCATGTCGCCATACCCTATTGTGCTATCAACGACAGGAGTTATTCCTAAGCAACTTCACCAGTCTTTAAGAACACTTACTTACCTACCACCATACACATACCAAAGACTTCAGAAAGCCGCAATCCTGAATACATGCAGGATAGTCAGAGCATTTTTGCAAAATGAAACAATCTGTAGTCACCACCACCAACACACAACACCGAGTCACCGCACAAAACAGTTTACCGGACACAAAGACTCATCATCGCAAAATTCAATCATATCATCATCTCATCATATCACCACTTTCCCGGGGTAATACTTGCGTTCGGCCCGTGCTATTCTATAAATCCGGCAATAAAGCCGAGATTAGTAAAAGTATAAAAACAAATAATAATAATAATTCATTTACCTTAACCTAAATGTACATACTAATAAAATATTTGTTTGTATAAGCAACACTTCACTTGCACGACGTTTTGTGCGTTCTTGTGGAATTCGTCCGCGGAAGCGACGGAACACCACATCCTGCCGCCAAAGACTTTCTTCCAACACCAAATGGAGCAAACACGTTGTTATGCGCACCACAAATGCCTTGAAACTGACGTTGCAGTTGTGATTTATGTTCATCTCTTTTCTCTTAAATGCTTCATTCATTACAGTCACCATATCTTGCAACTGTTCCGCTGACGATGCAAGAAGAACTATCTTCTGCGTATAGAAGGCATTTTACAGGAAACTCATTCATCCTCAATCCACACAACTTTCTTTCAAACAACTATCCATGTTTAGGTTGAACAGACAAGGAGACGCTAAACAGCCCTTTCTAACACCTCTTGAGATTCAAAACCAGTCAGTGTATGCCCCATTTATCCTAACACAAGCACTTCATCAATCCTTGTATAAATATTTCAGTGCTCGTCCCAAGCACCTAGCTGTCAACACCATACATGGATAGAGTCGACCACAACTCTCGCTAAATGTAAAATTCTGTTATTCAGCTGCATCTGGTCAGACAGGAAGCCGAACGCCAACTTAGTTGAGAAAAGGCAGATGATCATAGTTTGATACTTACTGCTAACAAGAAGTTGTATCAAATGAAATGAATGATGAATGAATGTTCCAATTAAATTCCAACAGTTTTCTATAGTTTGAACGGCACCGGCGTGATGATAGTCCACGTTAGAGAGCCAAAGATACGCACCCTCCTTGCCCTACATCCACCCCAGTATTTTATTACTTTTGGCTAGCCCTTATGAAGCTATCTTAACTTTCAGCGTAAAACGCCAAAAAGCACTTACCACTGGTGTCGAAATTTTGGTTATTTGCCATGAGTTCGAAAAGTTCATTGGCTGTCTGGTACTCATGTGAATCGCTCTCTTCTTTGGGAACCGCGACGCTCTCTCCTTTGCCCCCATCATTCTCAGGTATCTTACTTATTAACATGCCTGCGATCACAAAATTTTTGACTCTAACGTCTTATACAACAAAACTAACAACTGCTTCAAAAGATATACAGTATACAACACAACAATGCTTGTAAAAATACAATTGACAAAACCGTTATTATTGTAAATTTTTGCTATCATTTTAAAAATATGCACATTGAAAAAGAATTTGTGTCATCATTTTGAATTTCGAAATATAACGTCGATTTCTTTGACGGCCATAGTATCGGCCAGCTTGTAAATTAAACGTCATAACTTAACCAAAAAGTATTCGCACGGTCGAAAAATATGAAAAATATAAAAAAATACATATAAAATAAATAAATATAAAAATAAATGTACAATATCGCATCGTCAGTCTGGTCACACGATGCGATATTTTACCACAGGACTGCGTTTCGCATTGTATCTTGAGAAATAGGTAACGCTACTCCGACTGTATGGTCAATCTATACATTATTTTAAAATTTAAAGTCCTGACTGACTTACTGATATATCAACGCACAGCCCACACCGCTTGTCCTAGAGACATGAAATTTGGAGGGTGTATTCTTTGTGAAGAGTAGATATCCGCTAAGAAAGGGTTTTTCTAAATTGCACCCCTAAGAGGGTGAAATGGGGGATTGAATTTTCCGTGTAACTTTATTTTCTCTATTGACTCGAAAATTGTTGTACACACTCTTCAATTGAAATTATGAGACACGTGTATCACAGTTTTTCTAAAAGCATCCCCCAACAGAGCCAAAGAGGGAGTGAGAGCGCTTATAAAGTTTGTTTCTGAATAATAAAAAAAACATTTGTTTCATGAAGGCCACGCGGGCGAAGCCGCGGGCAGAAGCTAGTGTCACATAATAATGTCGGTGACTTTGCATTCATTGATTAAATAACCTGCGGTGTTCTGGGAAAGTCCGACAACAGATGAGAAGAGCACGGCCGTATTACAAATTAGTATAAAATAATACCAAATCACATGTGTAGGTACGGTGCGTACACTTTGCACAGTTGATGGCTAGGTTGAAGTGCGTGAAGAAAAGATCACTCGGTTCACAATAGATTTATTACGTGTAAGTTACAAATAGAACTGTTAACGATTCCTTTCTCTAATGTTAGGTAGTCTCCGCGTGGCAGTAAATGCACTCACTCATTAAATGTAATGAATGTTGTTGTACAGTAACAAAATGACGCACGTCTGGTCCAAGGCACCGCGTCAGCAAAACATGTACAGTCCGTACAGTGTAAGACTGTACAGTACAGCATGATCAGCTGGATGGAACTACTGAGCCACTCAGACATAACACACTAACAACACGCTTGTAACCTACAAGCGTGATCCCGGGGAACAGAAATGTACCTAATAGTACGCCCATATTTCGCTAATTAAGTTTCATCATCATAATCAGCGTATAATGTTCTCACTACTGGGACACAGGCCTCCTCTCTATGAGACGGAAGGGGATGATCCACAACGTGGGCCAGCACAACGATGTCACATGTCGTTGATTTTTCGGTTCTAAAACATGCCGTTACCTTACGATGTTTTCCTATAGTGTACAGTTCAAGGCGGCGCTGCTTGTCAAGCAAAACTGCATCGATATGTCAATCTTGGTTCCTTTTATTTTAGTTCTGTGTTTTCCCGCCTGCACATATAAGTTGGTTGAAGAGTGTACAGCGTTTTGAGAGCATTGATGAAATATTCACACAAAGTTTTGGGTCTGCCTGGGGGTGTTACTTTGGGCCACTAGTATATTAACTATATTTTAAGTCCCACGTGGCAGGGGCTAGCGTATTGCCATCAGCCGGGCACATATCCTGGCTCCGTGGCTGCTTCTGAGAAGTTCCTGAGCAGCTAAGTTTCGCAAGTAAAACCATTGAGTACAGATTAATAACATTTATTCAAACTATAACAATTAAATTAAGTACATACATTATGCAAAATAAATTACTGTATCAGAAATTGGAATGTTAACTTGATTAACGAATTTATTTTATTGGTTTAATGCATGATATCAGTCTTAATTATAAATAGCGCTAAAGTTCTTATCGGGCCCTGGCGGTAGACCACTTTTCATCCCAATTTTTCAGCATGCTTTGCTTAAGGGTCAAAAGTGGTAAAGCGCCGTTAACCGCGGTAGTACACGAGTTTATCGATATTATAGATATTCGAGTGTTTAGTTCTCTAGAGTCCCTTATAATATCAGTAAGTATAGTATCAGTAGGTAAGCATTCAGGTAGTACGTAGGATTTTGATAATTATTTTACCTTGGCATCCCAAGCAGAAATCCAACCGCAAACTTATTGCAACGAGAATATTATTGTGATTTATCGACAGTTGACAGACCCTATTTAAAAAAAAACATTAAAATTCTTTTTTCACGGTTCCATACCCGAAGGGTAACCAACGGGACCAAATTCATTTATTTTTTAGAATATGGTACATTATTTATGGTCTTAAGTTTAATCAGTGGTCTCATCACATTCTGCCACGTGGCGTGCAAATATTAGGTACATACATATAATTATTACAAGACAAAATATTAGGTTGGTACGAATTAAAATAACATGTTGTGGCATGTCAGTTAAAAATATTATTTGGATTACATTCAAAATATTATTAAATGTCAAACTATTACAGACCCTATTACTAAGCCTCCGCTGTCCGTCGGTTCGTCTGTCTGACAGCGGAGGATGATCATGATCCGTAAAAGGTAGACAGTTGAAATGTTCACAGAATGTGTATTTCTGTTGCCGCTATAAAAACAAATAAGAGTAAATTAAAAATTAAAGGGGGCTCCCCTACTATGATGGGACGGAACCCTTCGTGCGCGAGCCCGACTCGCACTTGACCGGATTTTTTTGCCTTTTTGTGTTTGGACTTCAATACATGGGTATAACGACTGTGGAGTTTCGGATCAGTATTGTTGTGTCTCTTTACAAATAAATTGCGATAACGGATGAGACATTATTCCCTAGGCGACAAGTACTCGCAAGCGTTCTCACTGAGAGAGCCTTTACGTGTCTGGATGGACTTTTCGCTCTAACGAATGACAAGTGCAGGTGCCAGAAAGAGACAGAAATACAGAAACATGTTGATCCGTAGTTGTAGAAGTAAAATGACCACGGTTTGTGGTCTCTTATGCGATATCTTACATTCGTGTTGGAAAGAGATGGATATACAGGTCCTCTACCTCCATCTTATTCAGTGTAGACATGGAGTTCTTACCGGGCGTCTGGCTCCGTGCCTTAGTCACACTGAAGTCAGATTAATATAATACTATACCAACGGGTGATAACAGGCCCCTGCCGATGGTCGTGTCTACGCCGGTATCCTGAACAAGGACTCAAGCAGTTCCGGTTCCGTCAAATCTTTCTTGTATTGCTGCGACAACTCCTGGATGAGGTGGCGACGGCGTACGTGCGGTGGCTGGTACCTGCAATGTCGATTTTAGTACTGTATCAGTGCTGTTTAAAAATTACAGAGTCAATTGCAATAATATTACTGGACTAATGCCCTAAAAAGTTAAAAAAAAAACCAACTGAATACATAGAGCGCTAAAAAAAACGACAATTAGAAAAGTCTAAAATAATAATCCACACAAATTCTTGTCATAAATTAATTTGACATTGTAACTAGAAGTTATTAAGGGATCATCATGGCATTTACTTCTTCTTGGCCTGTGGGCTTCCTCTACCAAATGAAAAAATAATCACGTAAATCGGCTCAGTAATCACGATCACGGAGTAATCGGTGTACATACATGAAAAAAGAAGATGCTGGTGGAATACATAACCTCCTTTTTTGGAAGTCGGTTAAAGACGCAACAAGAGCACTTTACTTTGTGTTAATTATTCCACCTCTACTGATTTCAAAACGGTGTCATCCACCAACCCGCACTGGGACGGGGTGGTGAACTTCGGCACACTCTCTCACAGAGGCGGCTTATGTCCCAGTACTGCACTTACGAATCACAACATCGTTCTATCTTAGCAATGTTATAGACTGATAGTGCTAAATGTGTAGTCCACTTACTAGTCACAGTTGATCTGGCGAAGATGATTATTAGACTCATGATTTATTTGTATAGTGGCGGGTCTACAAGTTTTTCAACGTGTCTCTAACTCCCACCTTTTATTGCCGCTGTATTGGCGATAGAAGCCGACGAACTGTTGGGAGGAGGAGGGACGACGTTATAGGGGCACTCACAAGTCGGTGTTGAGCCTGGTGCGCCTGGCGGCGTCGAGCGCGGCCCGGCGCAGGCAGTCGGGCAGCAGGCGCGGCGCGAGCAGGGCGCCGTCGGCCAGCACGCCCGCCTGCGGCACGGCGCGCACGCGCACGAGGCCGCAGCGCCGCGCCGACACGCACAGCGTCGCCACCTCGTGTCGCCGCCACGGCAGGCCCGTCTCGCAGTACGGTAGGAGATCGTCTGGACAAAATCGAGCCAGTCAAAAGACAAAAACTAATAATACAATTTTTTTATTATTTTTTGGCCCCTAGATGCTATGCAGATCACACACACACAAAATGCAGGGGTTATTTTTGCAAGTAAGAAATGTTAAAGAAGTCACTTTTTTAACATTTCGCAATTTCTTTTTTGGATATTTTTGCTTATTAAACATTTTTTTGTACCATTTGCACGTCTGTATGACTCTTAAATTCAAAGATATTAGCATTTTATTGAACATATTCACTTTCAGCCGATTAAAAAAATAAGTTTTTTTATTTTTTATATTTGGACCTACTCTTGACCTCAATCTAGTCCAGTTCAGATGTCTGCCATTCGCAGGGTGTTGGGTTAGATGTATTTTTAAAAGTATATTTCATGGTAATACTAGAAACGGAATATTTACCATGTTTACTATTTTTTATGAGTTCCCGATATTTCGGCGCTGTTGCAAGCACCATGATCACGGATAAAGTTAGTGACCATGATAGTTTAAAATCTTATAAAGTGTATTTAGTCGATAAAAATGAGTATACAGGGTAGAAGGGACATCGACGCACAAACGATTGCCACGTACAGTCAGTTAAACAGTACATCATTCCGAACACCAACACATCGAAATTTTTCATCAGTATACGTCAATCTCATCTACTGAGGATTCCCCATTCGTGGAAGGATCAAACGCATCTCAAATAGGTGTCTAGTGGCAAATTAACCTCTGCCATCTTCCTCCATAAAATGTCGTAGGAAACCAAGTCAAAAGCCTTGCTCAAATCAAAGAATCATGCATAAACTCCAATTTACAAATCGCCAGTGTGGCGATCCGTGTATTACTTCACAGTGTGCTTCAGCTTTTATATGTTAAATTAAAATCATCGCACCTTTTGCGTTTTTGCGAGTTGGCGGTGCAGCATTCTGCATGCGAGCCTGGTTCTAGCTTTTGCGGAATTAAAACTAATTAACTGTTTTTTCTACTCATTTGTTAAATAAAACACTCACCAATAGGTAAATTCAAATGATCCTCAAAGTCTTCTAGCCATATTATGAGAATCTTCGTCGTGTAATCCCTATTACGCCTGCCACTACCTGTAATGAAATAACTTTTAATATCTCATCAACCATTGACTTAAAAAAAACAAGTATTTTAGGAACCTCGATATAATTTTGAAAGAGCTGTCGATAGACACTCCCCCACGCAGTACCGTACCTGTAAGTTGCGCAGCGGGCTGCTTGTCGAGGTCGAGGCTGAGCGCGCGCAGCTTGTCGTGCAACTTGGCCGCGCCCCCCGCTCCCCCGCCCCCCGCCACCCCCGCCCGCTCCGACTCGCTCACGCTGCGCGAGTACGTACCCGTAGCGCTGCTGCCGCCAGACACGTCCCAGCAAGAACCTGCGCCTTTATCTGAGCTGCTTCGAAAGAGAAGTTTTTAACAAAAAAGGTATATTCTGGATGGTCCTAACGTCAGTAACGTCATAAAAAATACTTAACTAAAAAAGATGAAAATTTCAAAACTTCGAATTTGAGAGTAAATTCAACTAGAGCAAATGTCGAAGAATTTTGTAATGAGCATGTTGGCCCATATTTAATTAATATGGGTGAACATTCAATATTCATGCATGACAACGCCAGGTCACATACAGCTCAAATTGTAAATGAAAAGTTTTAGGACGTTGGCATCAATCGCGTGGAGAAGCCTGGACCTAAATCAAATTGAACACGCTTGGAGCGAGCTTGGCAGTTTTATTCATGCTACTTACTCTATTTTTTTCATACTGACACGGATTCTTTGTCCGCGTGTGTAATTTTCGAGTTATAGTTTCTTGAAAATTGAATGGAAACCGCTTAAAAAATCTGTATTTTATTTTAAGCGACTTTTCACATTCGTAAACGTTAACTAGAGGCATTTTCTAATCTCATTAGCATCAATATTAGCTAAAAGCCGTGTATGAATCATATTTATAGAATAGGCATAAAAGACTTACCGATTAGACAAGCTGGAGCCATCGACGTCAGACTTGATGCTATCGTTCCGATCCTCACTGTCCGTGGGTTCTCGCCCAGAAGGTACCACGAAAGCTATCTCATTCGTCGAGTCTGACCAGTAGAGTACCTGATGGAAGAGAAAGAAATTCTAAATTAAAAACTAACAACACTGAAAACCTCAGCATACCAACGACGGTACGATAACAATAATCATTGCGGATGCAGACGCCGCGCAAGTCTCATTCTAAAATATGCAATAACTGTACAAAGGCGAAGTTCCTTAAAAAATAATGTAATATCCGCATCCGCGGATCCATCAAAAATCAACATCCGCATCCACGGACAAGGGAAGCATCAGGGGGGCATCTAAGGGATATTGAGTGCGCTGTTGCATTTGCAACGTTAAGCTAAGCGCAAAAAGTTGAAACTCAACAGTACACTCAATGTAATTGCAGCATTTCAAACCCATGGAGATAATGCGTTCGCATGGCGTGCACGCAGACGCATTTCGTCTGCTTAGTTCTTTAACATCGTTATATTTCGGTTAACGCTCATTTATCTGGCTTAGTGCATTTGTTTACATAAAGTTAGTTAGGTACCTGTTCCCTCGCATCGTATATGGCGGGCGCGTGTTCCCCGAGCGGCGCGGGCGCAGGCTGCGCGCGCGCGTCGTAGCTGGTGGCCACGTGGCCCGCCCAGCCCGGGTGCCCGCGCACCAGCACTGGGGAGCCCAGCCTGCGAGAACAAGTACAAAATTTTGTTCAAAAATTTAAATTGTACTAATTATGGAGATTCTTTACTCTATATGAAACTAGTTTTTGGAGAGGCAAAAAGAATAAAATTTTGCGTAGTTCATTAGTGCGCAGAATGGAATACGTCAATACCCTTTTGCATTAAAATCACCAATAGAAATTTATGAAAATTTTTAGTATCCACACAATTATTATTTTTATACACACATAATAATTATTCGGTATTTTATCAATTTTTTACTTTTTTAATAAATAAATATCTCCATAAGGTTTTAGGGTTTTAGGTAGGTAGGTAGGTAGGTATGTAGGGTAGGTAGGTAGGGTAGGTAGGTTCCCCACAAAAACAAAAAAAAAAAAGGTAGGATAGGCATGGTAGATAGGTAAGGTAGGTAGAGAGGTAGGTATGGAAGGGCAGGTTGGGTAGGTAGGTAGAGTAGGGTAGGTAGCTAGGGGAAAAGTTCCCGTTTGTTGCCAGTGAGGCATATAATATGACATATGTTCCCAAAAAAGTACCAGGCTAGCATGAGCTCAAGGTGGTGTGCATTTTAATAATTCTGGGTAGGTACGGTCTTTGTACATTCATTGACAGTAAGGCGGTACGAAGTTCGCCGGGTCAGCTAGTAATAAAATATACCGCCAAAATCATCTTTTAGGTGAATACTCAACAAAAAGTACTAGGTTTGTATACATTCAAGGCAAACACAAGTTCTGAACCGTCTTATATAAAAGTGCTAAGCTAGCATGAATTCAAGATGGTGTAACTCAATCTTAAACATACCCTCTAAGCATGCGCACGAAGGCGGGCGGCACGGTGCTGAGGCTGCGCGCGTTGTGCACGATGTCGTGCGCGGCCAGCTGCCCCGCGCGCGCACAGAACACGTGCACGGTGACGCAGGCGCGCGCGCCGCACGCGTCCACGCGCCGCAGCGCCGCCGCGAACCCGGCCGCGCTGTCGTCCAGCGCCACCAGCCGGGGCAACGCGCCCTGGACCACAACACCCATTCATTACGACAAGCATTTCCAGTAGATACCTTCCCTAGGAATCTTGTGATCTCACCCAGCAGGGGAACAAGCCAAGAACTTATAGCGTTCCCATAGTCACATATACCACAAAAACTAAAGCGCAGTGCGGAGGTAGACCCTATTGCGGATAAGCACTCTCCTCCCACCGCATCTTGCTTGGTTGGAAACTCAAAGACCGATCCCTAAGGTTGGGGATCCCTGGCCCGAGGTATAGGGGGTATACTTCGGGCCAGGGGCCCAATATAGGGACGTTACCAGCGCAAGAGAGATGCATTGTTAAAAGCACCGTCTTTTTTTTTCAGAATACAAAATAATATAAAAATTTCATTATAAGTCCGATGGTAAAATAATTGATCAATTAATCCAGTAACAAATCCCGTATCAGCTATCATGATTGACGGCATATTAAATAGGATATTCAACCACAAACTAAAAGCAAGTATGCCATAGACGAAACTACTTAATAAATGAGATTCTATAAGTTAGCAGTTACCTTTTTATCGCCACCTATATTCAAATATCCGAAATGTGACAGGAACAATCTTGCCGTTTGGAATTCTGTCACCGGCTCCGGAGGTATGTACTCTTCGGGAACCTAAAAGTAAATAAACATCTTTACAAATGAAGGTTAAATAAACAAACTTAACAGTTTAACGGATTTGAATATAATTTCGCACGTGTCTCAGTTGAAAAGGTTTGTATACTCACAGCGTTATCTTCGCTTTCCTTAACTTTTTTCTCTATGGCGGCTTGTTGTTCCAGCAGCTTGAACAGCGTGGGAGCTTCAGGGTCGTTGAGTTGACGTAATACTGCTTCGAGACTCGGGAATGCTGAGTCACTGGAGAGAGGACTTTCTATTAGTATTTTTAAAACACTTAGAAGCTTATTGAAATAACATATTTTTGTAACTGTGATATATTAGAAGTTAAATTGTTGTTTATCTTACTAATAATAATGGTCGGCTTATAGTGGTCGCGCAGCAAAATTTAAGGTATAATATCTTGCCGCTTGGTTGAGAATAGGTCGACCCGAACATTTTTGTAATAGGCCTAATTATTGTCGAGTGCAATTAGATAAAAAGGCAGAACAAAGTTTATATAGGGCGGATTATCATGGGACTTTTTTTTGAGTGCCTAAATAAAAATAAAAGCTCCGAAAAAAAACGCTAAACGACCCCGCCATCCCCTTCGAACCTAACCTAGGTTCGAAGGGGAGTCGAGGTACCCCAAGTCCCGAGCTCGCTTCGCTCGCTCTTGCATCCTAAGTTATAGAGCACAAGCACACAAAGGGGTACAAGCACACAAGCACGACAAGGAAAAAGCTACAAGCTAACTACACCTGCTGCTGCTGGGTTAGTTGGTGGGTACAAGCTAAAGAAAACGATTATTTTAGCAGAACATGTTTTCGGAAACTTAGTTTGCCGGTTCGTTTGTATGCATTTTTAGGTAATTTCATGTCCACCGGGCGCGCGCACGCCGTGCCGCACCGCAGGTACAAGCTAGTCCGCTATATGTGCATGTGTCTACTCACAGCGCACAGGGCGGCGCGTGCGGCAGCGCGCGGCACGTGGGGGGGCCGGGCGGGCGCGCGTCGCGCATGTCCACCGGGCGCGCGCACGCCGTGCCGCACCGCGGGTACAAGCTAGTCCGCTATATGTGCATGTGTCTACTCACAGCGCACAGGGCGGCGCGTGCGGCAGCGCGCGGCACGTGGGGGGGCCGGGCGGGCGCGCGTCGCGCATGTCCACCGGGCGCGCGCACGCCGTGCCGCACCGCGGGTACAAGCTAGTCCGCTATATGTGCATGTGTCTACTCACAGCGCACAGGGCGGCGCGTGCGGCAGCGCGCGGCACGTGGGGGGGCCGGGCGGGCGCGCGTCGCGCATGTCCACCGGGCGCGCGCACGCCGTGCCGCACCGCGGGTACAAGCTAGTCCGCTATATGTGCATGTGTCTACTCACAGCGCACAGGGCGGCGCGTGCGGCAGCGCGCGGCACGTGGGGGGGCCGGGCGGGCGCGCGTCGCGCATGTCCACCGGGCGCGCGCACGCCGTGCCGCACCGCGGGTACAAGCTAGTCCGCTATATGTGCATGTGTCTACTCACAGCGCACAGGGCGGCGCGTGCGGCAGCGCGCGGCACGTGGGGGGGCCGGGCGGGCGCGCGTCGCGCATGTCCACCGGGCGCGCGCACGCCGTGCCGCACCGCGGGTACAAGCTAGTCCGCTATATGTGCATGTGTCTACTCACAGCGCACAGGGCGGCGCGTGCGGCAGCGCGCGGCACGTGGGGGGGCCGGGCGGGCGCGCGTCGCGCATGTCCACCGGGCGCGCGCACGCCGTGCCGCACCGCGGGTACAAGCTAGTCCGCTATATGTGCATGTGTCTACTCACAGCGCACAGGGCGGCGCGTGCGGCAGCGCGCGGCACGTGGGGGGGCCGGGCGGGCGCGCGTCGCGCATGTCCACCGGGCGCGCGCACGCCGTGCCGCACCGCGGGTACAAGCTAGTCCGCTATATGTGCATGTGTCTACTCACAGCGCACAGGGCGGCGCGTGCGGCAGCGCGCGGCACGTGGGGGGGCCGGGCGGGCGCGCGTCGCGCATGTCCACCGGGCGCGCGCACGCCGTGCCGCACCCGCGCCCCGCACTGCGCGCCGCGCCGCGCGCTGACAGCGACCACGCGTAACGGCCCCAGCCGCAACGGATTATCACTACAACGGAACCATTCATAAACGCGATTACACAAATATTTTACCTCTAAATTCGCTTTACTACCGAAATGAAATATATCCATAATGTCCTGTAATAAATTACTGGACACACGAAATTGTAAACCGTGGCCCAGCGCGGCTAGCCAACACCACGACGTACCATTACTAATAGTATCAGGACATCATAACGTTCCATTACCAATAGTACCAGGACACCAATGAGTATCGGCTGCAGCTCCTAACTGTTGCTTAAAGCTCCTTCAATATCGACATCAATATGTCCTCGTCAGCCACGAAGTGACGTAAGCAACCGTGGCCCAGCGAGACCAACCAGTACCATGCCACAGATACCAGGATACCATAACTCACCAATAAGTGTAGGCTGCGGCTCCTGACTGTTGCTGAGCGGTTCCTCTAGCAAAGACAGCAGTATATTCCCGTCGGCCACGAAGTGACGTAAGCGACCGTGGCCCAGCGCAGCCAGCCAGCGCTCGTCCAGGCGACACCACGACGAGCCATTGCCACCGTTGCCTATTTGCTACATTACAAAAATGAAAACATTGCCAAACTCAATAATCGTTACACAGTTAATACCCGAGGGGCGAGGCCAAGTTGTTGGAAGCAAAACTGCTCAGCAATGTGGTTTTGGGCTTGATTTCCTGAAGGCATAGCGATGATGGAACAGTTTAAAAGTACAAGACGCACATAAGCTGACGAAAAGCTAATGTTAATCCTGTTGAAAGTCGTTGTAGAAACAAGAAAGCTTTGAAAGCGATTTCCAATTGTCTAGGCTGTCAGATAGGATAATCTGTTTATAATTATGGATTTTGTGAGGAGTGGCTTTCAGGTCAGTTGATGGCAATAGGCGCGCCTTTTTTTTATAAGCCTTTACTGTCCCACTCCTGGGTGAAATTGCCCATCATTCCTTCGACTTCTCTCGTGTTTTGCCTCTTCGCATCAATTTGTGAGGAAGCCATCTAAGGCGTCCCGCCGTCTTCTTGGTCAACCCCGACAGAATACAGACGTACTATGTTGTCAAAATAAAAAGAATTTCACACAAGTTTACCTGTTCCAGAATTAACATAAGTAGCGACTCTGCCGCATCCCGCACTCTCATGGATACAGGCTTCAGTTCTTTCTCGTCCTTCATCTTTGGGGGCTCGCCAGGTTTTCCTGTAACAAACAATTATGTCATAATATCGTAATACAATATTTTGATAGCAATTTAATACTGGCCCTGTCAGTACCAGGCTACCATATCACAACAAGAGGTTCACAGATTCTCGCTGATCGATATTAGAGTTCCACTAGCATCTTCGATCGCGGTCAGTAGCAGGATGTTACAAAAATAAGGAGCTATCTTGACGACATCCAGCAGCTTTGATGTCCAGCGATGAATATTATGCCATGCACAGTATAGTGCCATGGTTCTTTTAGTGCGTAGCTATAGTCAGAACTTAATCCGCCATCTTGACTTTTGAATCCACAGACAATTTCATAAGTACACAATTCAAAGTAATTCAAGCTCCAAAAGAACTAAGCTGCGCACTACCAGCACCGACTATGTCGTGAATGTGGTAAAGTATTGTGCCAATAAAATTTTATTCTGCAATCTATACAAAGAAGAATGAGGCTATCAAGATGGTAAGAAGCTTACCTTGACTCTTGCTGCCTGAAATGCCGAGTTCGACGACTTCCAGCAGCGTGGCTATGCACTCCTGGTCGGCGAGCAGTGCGGGACACAACCAGGCGGCCAGGCACGAGTAGGCGGCCACCACACACGAGTGCAGGTCCCGCGAGTGCGCTTGTGGTGGCCGGCTGCATTGTACTGTGATGTAGTCGCAGATCCAACGCACGGCGCGCTTGCGCTCGATTGCCTCTGATAGAGGAGTAAAAGATTGTTAAACTGATCAAGGAGATGGCGGGATGGATTGGACTCATATCTATATAGGAACGATCGATGATGTACAAGTTTAAAAAATACGGAACTGATAATGAAAATGTTATGACAATCCCTTTCAAAAGCGCTGTATAAAATTAAACGCTTTGAAGCGATAACCACTTGTCGAGGCCCTCAGATGGCAGTAGAGCGGAGGCAAGTGGAAGAAGGGAAGGACAGGCCTTCGCCATGAGTTAAACAGATATAAGCGAGACTCAATAAAATTGAAATTAAATTATTTGCTCTAAAATACAACATTGTGGAATCGGAAGTGTACTATAAGTATGTGCCCGACCCGGTTCTCGAAAATGGCAATATCCCATTGTACTGGGATCAATCCATCATCACTGACAGGACTATTGTAGCCAATAAGCCTGATGTAGCGGTGGTGGATCGATCAGAACCGCGGGAAATGATTGTTAATATAAGGGTTCCGCATGATGAGAACCTGGTGAAAGCCGATAAAGATAAGCAAATCAAGTATCTTGACTTGGCTCGCGAGAACTTACCAATGACAAATTCTGGATAGCATGCAAAATACAATACGTAGATATTAATTAAATGCTCTCTCAAACAATAATAATACGAATCACGCTCGTAAATTTTAAAGATATAAGTACAGCTATTATTCGTCAGCATCATGTAATCACTTGGTACTCAATTAACTCGTCAAAAGTGAGGAACTTTCGCATTTAAATATTTGCATGACGTAATATTTGTAGCTAACCTGGCTTCGAAGAGTGCAGCTTGGCGAGTCCAGAGAGTAGTTCCAAGGCAGCCAGGGAGACTTGCAGGTCGCCCTTCCACGAGGAGATGAGGCGGTGGCATACCAGGTACGTGGCGCGCACCACCAGCGCCGCACCTAGTGGCACTCGCACGTGGTAACACATGGAACTACACGGTACACCGAGGACCTACCTACTCCATACAGTCGAGAATAGCTCGTCTTACTCTTTCAGGCGAAAATCTGAGCCTCCTTTATGTTCATCGTGTGAGCGAGGCCTAGATTTAACGTCAAGAGAAAAGAATATCCATGCGAAACTCGTATGTGGTGATTACTAGAAACACTAGTTAGGGATAAGAATAAAACTACCATATTAGTATAAGTAGAAAGAGCTACTTTAAGGGGACGTCCAGTCCCGGGATATTTCGGAATTTCACAATTAGGAAGTGAAAATCCAAGGCTCGTTTACATACGACGAAAAGCGAGGCTTGGATCCTCAAGATACTATCCTCTTGTAAACAAGGCTTTAAAGAGAGATCATTACTATGGATACCTGACGGTACTGTGTGGAGTTACATATAATATAGACAGACTAGATTCTACACATTAATAAGACACATAATTTGTATCATATAATTCGTTAGTTAGCACACTTACAAAATCGTCAAAAACAACATTTTTAAACAAAATAAGTCATTGAACTTAGGCGCTAAAACACAATCACCTGATAGATTTGAAACAAAAATAAGTTGATCAAAAGATAAGTAATGTTCAAAAATGAAATGTACTGTGAAATCACGAAATAAAGGCAAGCAAAACAGTTAGACATAAAATAAGCGTTGATGCACACACTGTGAACTTTTCAACTAAACATGAACCAAGCAAGATTGTAGTTCTAAGATAACTCCCGAGAAAATTAAACTAATATCAATAAATGAGTCAGTTGGAAAGCTAACAGTGTGCTTGAAGGGCTATTTATTGACATGGCAATCAATACTATATTTAAGACGAAGGCATGCTGCACCGCAGTGGCGAAGGGTCAATTTTTGTAAGAGGTAAGCCGGAGTACATTTCTTTAATGTGATTATTTTATTTGTCTATAGAATACTGACTGTACCATTTCTCAAAGGGAAGCCAGTAGGAATCGAGTTGTATGGAACCTTCGCACTGCTGCACCAGCCTGAAATAATTTGGCGTGGGAGCTAGAGAATGAGCCTCATATTCACGACAGACCAAAGTTGCTCGACAATGTGGTAGCAATGTCATTTGGTGTTGCTGGAAGAACGTGGTTCACACGTTAAATGTATAAAACACCGTTGAAACAATGTGTATACGGGGTCTTTGTGGACCAAGAAGTCAGGGTTGGATCATGAACATTCTCCTGCCCTTATCCCAATATACTTGTATTATATTGCGGTTTGATAATGTTGTTTAAAAATATAATAATAATAAACATTTTTATTTCTCTTCCACAAAGGCACCTTAAAAATATGAAGACACTACATCTGATAAAACCTTTGTGGGAGACTGGTATCTGCACAAGTCACACAGATTACCCCCCCCCCCTCCCCAAACAGAAAATGTTTGTTATGTCAATAAATAGCACTTCAGAACGCAAACAAAAAGGTGTGTAATTACCGAAAACAGGCGAGGATGGGTCTAGCTCCCTAACGTCTGCGGCGAAGTCGTCTAGCGAGTGCCCCTCGGCGCTGCCGGCCGCGCTGCCGCTCTCGGAGCGCGCTACAACACGCGCGACACCCGCCACTCTCGTCAAATATGTGTACTTAACGTAAGGCTTATTTTTGATATTTCCACTAAAAGAAATATCAACTTTATGGTTCAGTGTTTTTAAGTCGTAAAAATGTTGAAGTTGTAGCGCAAACTGAACTTTAGGGCGGTTTCAGATTAGCGTATTTTCGGCGAGTTGAAGGCTCGTTTTTGGATGATCGTAGGCGCGTATTGGCGCGCTTTTTGCCACACGCGCAACACGTACGACCGTTGACGCGCCTATAAGCTCGTCAAAGCGCGAGAGACGCTTCCCCGCACGCCCGTTAACACCACGCGAACACACCAGAATAAGCACATGTACGAGCTTTCGGTTTTTTGAATCGCAAAATGAAGCGCGCGTGTAAGCGCTTAGGCGGACCGAGCTAATAAAAACCGCTAGTCTGAAACCGCTCTTATGTGTAGTCTTTGGCGGCAGTGTGTCTTTGTTTGTATTATATTTTTTCAGAAATAAGAGATTATAAATAACGAAAATTTAAAACCCTGAAAGGGGTATACGTAGCAACTTAAAGGGGTTCTCATGTATTCAAAGACTCGTCTATAAGGTTTGATAGCTACAATTGAATGTTGGCTCGCAAAATAAATGTAGCGTGTATGTGTGTGCTTTATCGTGATCCTTGCACATGTGTGTGTGATAGCAGTGGCTTAGAAGGAAAGAGAGAAAGATGTTTCATTTCTTCTTCTCTTTCGTAGCAGTGGTTTAGCTTGACAACTTCAGGAAGCTATGAAACTGGTGATAGGTAATAATTGACAGTTGCACCTTATGTAAATGTTTTGAAAAAGGAGTTCATCAGCTAAGGCTCTTTACACACGTTCAAAGAATGTGTTGCACAAAGATCTTTTGTGGTGTTGTAAAATTTGAACTAGCTGCGTCAGAAGTTCCTTGTACCACTTTATGGGTAATTGGGTAGGGTAAAAATAAGTATTACAGCTCACAGCTATAATACTTATTCTTACCCTACTGCAGTTTCGCAACACTCTGAACGTTTGCAAAGAGTCTGAGGGCCAACGCTGACCTAGTAAAGCGAAGTAAAACACGGTTTTCCCTACCAAACAAATGTCAACATTGTATCTCCCAAATAAAGTTGAAAATGAATAACGTTAACCGTCTCTCAGACAAATAGCAGTTTATTAATTTTCAATTTTATTTTGATTGCAGCAAAGTTGATTTTGATTGCGAGTAAAAAATCGCGCTGTGTTTGGCTTTTTCATATGTGCGTAGCTTATCTGATCCTACAAGACTCGTTTAGCTTGTCTATTGTTACGTTTCACTTACCTTTATAGTCCGTGGTGTGCGACATGGTGGAGCCGGGCGGCGCGCTGTGCGTCCTGCCAGACGCGGCGTGCGCGTTGTGCCGGACGCACAAGTACAGCGCGCTCAGAAGCGGGACGGCTAGCGCGTCCGACGTCTCCACTTGTACCGCAGACACGCAGATTAACGATATCTTGCCTCGAGTGAAGTCGCCTAATGTCATGCCGGCGCTGGAGGGCAAGTTTGAAGCTTATGGTGTGGTAATAAGAATTATCAGTTTTGCCTGGTGTTCGGTAAAAAGGTTAGTTTTTGTTTGGCAATGTTATGAGATAATGAGAACAGCGAATCACGTCTGAAGTCTCTAGATCTACGTATAAACGCTAGCACATCAATAGCTTGATGTGCTGGCGTTTTGAATTGAAAATCTATGAAAAAAAAATACAGATTGTAGTAGCCTACAATCTGTAATTTTTTTTAATAATTTTCAATTGTATCTCGAGTTTTTAGTTTCGGCTAGGTCGATGTGCTGGCGTCTGTACAAAAATTAACATCTACACCAGATCATGCCAGCAGAAGTTTGAAGCTTATTATATGGTTATAAGACTCAGTTTTCTAGTCGAAGTTGGGATTTCTATTCCCTTTAAAAGACGAGGCCTTTGCTTTGCTGTGGAACTATAAACAGCTGGTATAGCACAATGTTTATACTTACTATTCGTTACATCCCGGGAACTCAGGAACCGGCAGTCCCTTGTAATGGTAAGGGAACGCGACCAGCGACAACAGAGCGCTGATGGCCGCCTTTCGGAGCTCTCTCTTGTCTATGGACCCGCACTCCAGTTTGGGTTCCCTCTCCGACAGAATCTGGTCTAAGGCGGTTACGAAATCCGGAACTAGGACTAGCACGCCATCTAGGTCCAATCTGGAAGTTAGATTATGTACTGTATCAATATTAGATTATAGGTTCGATTCCCGGATCGGGTAAAGTGTTAATGGGTTTATTCATCAATAATTTCTTAGTACCAGCGGTGAATTTGGTTTTGTGCCCGATTGATGGCAATATGGAAACATATTATTACGTGGTACTTGAATATAACTAGCAAAATGTGGGTGTACAATAGGGTACACCTCTGCCAAACCCTACGGGGATTACAGACGTGACTTTATATGTGTTTAGGTGCTGCTGAAATCGGTTAGTAGTACCTGAAGATGTCGGGCGCGTTGTAGACGACGGCGGCGGCAGTGGCGGGGTCCCGCAGGCCGCGGTGCAGCGCCGCGTAGCAGCGCGCGGTGTAGGGCGCCAGCACCTGCTCGCGGCACTGCTTCGAACACAGCACGCGGCACAAAGTACCCAGGGCTTCCGCGCGACCTGTACGACCACATATCACACCTTGTAATAAAAACCGGGCAAGTGCGAGTCGGACACGGGCAAGAAGGGTTCCGTACTATCGGAGTAGGGGAGCCCCCTATAATTTTTAATTTATTATTTGTTTTAGTATTTGTTGTTATAGCGGCAACAAAATCACACATTCTGTAAAATTTTCACAGCAAAACTGTATTTTTTTTAAACCACATTTATAATTTCTCATAAACATAAAATTCTCTGAAATGATCAGGGTTGGAAAAAAAACAAGTTTTTTTTTTAAATTTTATAAAACAAACAGTTCAAATTGTTTTAAACAAGTGTTTTTTTTTTGTTCTTTTTAGTTTAGGGCATTATTTCAAATAATGCTTCATTTCCAGACTAGATCTTTCATATCATATCATATTAACAATTAAAAACTACATAATATCACGCCTGTAATCCTCGAACGGTTAGGCAAAGGTATACCTAATAGTACACACACATTTTCCCAGTTATGTTTAAGTCCCATATAATAGGGGTTGCCCCTCTGCCTATTGATTAAAAAAACAAAAATCAATCAAAATTGTTATAATTTTGATTGATTTGTAATTGAAATTTTGAATATTCTAATGCATGTTTCAAAAATAGGTGTTATCTTATCCCATATAAATCCTGGTACTTAGATCTGTTTGATTGAATAAATTACTTATCACAAAAATAATGTTTTATTTAATTACAATGCTAATAAAAGTTCAAAAATATAACATAGCAATAGCATAGACTCAACTGGTTTTTATGTCAAGCTATTTAGACTCCTAAATATTATCTTATTTTCATTTTATATCCATTCATTCGCCATGAAAAGTAGTTATAAAGTTTGTTTTTTTTCTTATTGTTTTCAATGCTTAAAACCTGTTTTAATCTTTGTTTTTAAACGTGTGATAAAAAACACTGTTTAAAGTCAAATGGCCAGATATCGCACAGGTCCGAGAGGTTTGGAAGGAGAAAGGGGAGGCCTTTGCCCTTTATTTTAAAACAACTTGTTTTAATCATGTCAACCCTGGAAAGGCTACACAAGTTTTTGTTTATACATTCATAAGATCTGGATTTTTCTGGAAATATTTAAGCTAGGATATGTCCTAACTGAAATATTTTCTACAAAAATTTAAGAAAAAAATCTTTTACAAAAAATCGAAGTCATCGAATCATATGCACATATCTAATTATAACGTACTTACCTGGCTGATAGGCGAGCATACTCAGCTTGTACGCGGCGTCTGATAGTGAAGGGGGCGGCGGAGTGCCCTCAGCGCGCTCTGAAACAATTTGCACTTTCAAAAACATCTTACTACTGTAAATGCGAAAGTTTTTGAGGATGGATGGATCTATGGACGAACGTTCTTACTCCTTCACGTAAAAACTACTGAACGGATTATGATGAGATTTGACACAAAGGTACTTTATAACTTGGATAAACACATAGTATACGTTTTATCCCGGTAGTACGATCCTGTGAGACAGTTACACACAGTGAAGTCCACGCGGGCGAAGCCGCGAGCATAAGCTACTTTATTATATTCCCCGTCGATCTAGTGGTTGTAAGAGCGCCTGCTGCACATGAAGTCCTGGGTTCGATTCCCACATTTGTTGTTGGGTTATTCCATCAAGAATTTCTCAGTAGCAGCCACAGACTCTGACTTTCTGCCAGGTTGGCAATAGGCTCGCCCCCAATTACATGGAATTTAAACATTTCTGGCGAAATTTGGGTGTACTCTTTGGTACACTTCTGCCTAACCGTTCCGAAATAGCAGGTGCGACAAGTTGGACTCAGTCTGACCACCAGTCTTACCTAGAGTTATGTTGTTACATGTTACCCTGTGTCACGTAAAATCAATACGCATGTAAAATCAGTATTTTATATTATCTGACCTCTGAACTCTCTGACCGAATGCATCACGTTAAACTGGAAGCTGACCCCAACATAGGGCGCTTATATGAAGATACGGATTCTCAGTACGGACAAGTTGCTACAGATCTGTGGACCTAGTGGCTTTGGGACCGGAAAACTGGTATCTTTACGCAAGCTTCTATGGGTGGGAAAAGGTTAGGCAGGTGATGATGTCTAGTGGGTGCAAAAGTACCCTTAAAGAAGCCGAAAGGCACTTGTTCTTCCCGTCATTGCGATCATCTTTTGTTCTAGACCATACCTGGGAGCTTTCTAGTTACGGATAATTAGAGGCTTTGGAGGTCAAACTTCCAGCTTTTTCACAAGTTTTTTTTTTAATACAATTTTTTAATGTTATAACTTTACTTTAGATACCTTCATGACCTCTGTACTATTCAATGCATTCATCAGCACAATGTTTTGAGAGCGTTACATTAAGTTTTATTGTAAAACGTGATTTTTCACCTCAAAATAAAAAGTCATTTCCCAGCATTCACATTTACGTAGAGTAACTTAGCTTGATGTAGGGTCTGTTTACACCGTGTATACTCGCATACTCACGTTGGTTGTTATAAGCTGGCGTGGTCCCAATAAGAGCCGCCTCAAACAGCCACTCGCCGAACAGATGGAAAATGGAGTTCACTTTCGGACGCAGCGGCGTTAATGGCTTTTCAGACTCACCGACTAAACAAAAAAACAAGAATTAAGATTGAAAGTATACAGGGTAGAAGGGACACCGACGCTAAACCGGTTACCACGTATTCAGTACATCATTCTGAGAAATACCACATAGAAGTACTAATACATAGAAACTTTTCGTCGGTTATTAATAAAAAATAGCTGTTTCCTACAAAACCGCAATACCAACACGGTCAAAATGTATGGAACAGCTGTTTTTTTTTTAAATTACTAATGGAAAATTTCTATGTGGGGGGGGGGGGTCAGAATCATGTACTGAATACGTGGTAACCGTATGGTTGCCGACAACATTCACCAATTTGTCACCACTACTGAAAACATAGCACACAAAAAAGGAAGACGTACTACACTACATTACCCAACCTGGAAATTATGGACTGCTATCGGAGTCACACTTTTTACCCAACTGATTACTATTAAATATAAGTGACATGTGACAAGTGACAATCCGTCAATTTTACAATTTTCTTTCAAACACTTGATGCTTTATTAAACAGCACTTGTTAAAAATGCATCATTTTAATATCGCGTTGGCATTTTGAAGGTTAGCTGTAACTTGTCAGAAAGTCAGGAATATGTTATACTAAAAACATAACCATAAATCATAAATCATATTTATTTCTGCAATTAGGTTTACCAAACTCTTTTACATGTCATGTTTTGTTTTAAAGCTAGATGGGGCCGGTGTTTCGTACCTGACTACTCTGAGAAGAAACATCCGAAACAAACTCAGAGGTCACCGTCTCTTTTAACTTAACGTTTAACTTAACGTTTCATAACATAAGTTTAACGACAATAATTATAATTATTGTATTAAGATAAATAATCATTTACCTTGAGATGAAATAGAGTTGGGCGGCGTGGTAGGCACCACACTGGGCGGGCGACTGCTGGTCAGACCAATGAGCGACGTGCGCGGAGTACCTGCGTGTGCGCACAACATTATTACACTTAACTATTTTTATTATTCATAGAAACTTACTTATGGAGCACGTCAATGAAAATAATCTTAGGTAGACAAAATAAGGCAAAAAAATTTAAATATGGACGGATATTAATACAACTATCGTTTCTATCATAACCTTGAAAAAAATACTACTTACTAGTAAAATAAAAAGTTATGGCAACCCAGAAAAAAAATCAAAAAAGAAAAGGGCACTCAAAAACAAAAGGAAATGGAAAAAGCGATAGATATAAAACAAACCAAAAAATGCACCGAACGCAATCAAAGTGCTAATATGAAACAAGTGCAAGGCAAACCTTATTATTATAATATACACCTACTTGAAAATAAACTATAACATACCAACCGAACTACTTATAAAACATTTTCTCTATAATCAATAAATTAAAATACTTATTCAATTTTTTTTAATGTACAGTGCGAGTCGATATGGAAACCGTTTTGTTTTTAAAACCTATATTTTGAAAACGTTGGCCCTTTTCAACGGTTATCAACGGAAAACAGAAAGTTATCTTGAGCTCTGCACACTGGGGAAATTTCCGAAAACGCGGTTTTCGACGTTAGCGAAAGCCGCGTTTGGAGAAAGCCAATGCCCAGTAGTGGACATATTTCAGCTAAATATGAATGATCTCAAACAAAACGGTTTCCATATCCTTGTGTATAGTGAAATCTTACTTCGTTCAGGCAGCTTGTCGCGCGGCCTCGCGGCCGAGACGCTGAAGGACTTGGCCAGGCGGCGGTGCGCGGGCGGCGTGAGGTCGCCGTCGTCCAGCTCGGCGCCCCCGCCGCCCCCGCCGGCCCACCAGCGCTCCGAGCCGCGCCCTGAGCCATCCCCGCGTTACACTACTTATGGTACACTACGGTGCTACACATGCCATAAAAAAGAAAGCGCAAAAAGACCCTTAACGAAGCCGAAAGACACTTGCATTGCATTGCGATCATTTTTCGGAGATATTGATGGTCAAAGTTCCTACTTTCGCAAAGTTTTTCTTTGAAATACAAGTTTTTAATCTTGTATTTTAATTTAAATACCTCTACTATTCAATACATCCATCAGCACAATGTGTTGAGTGTGTTACATTGAGTCCAAACGTAAGACGTGATTTTTCACCCCAAAAAAAACGTAGTTTCGCAGCAAGAATTTTTGTGTGTAGTTACTTAGTTTGATGTACAGAATGCTTGGTCGACGGCTTCATAAAGGTTCTGTTTACACTTTTGTTTACTGATAGGGTTCATTCGATAAAAAACAGTTCTCCATTTATCACATATGAAAGTTAAGAAAAGTCTTGAATGTTTTATTTTTGTAGTCAATCAAGTCCAATATTTACGTTTGCATTTTCAAATTATCTGGTGGTCGGCTGATAGTGTCAAGTTTGTGCAAATTAAAACATATTAAAAGCTTCTTAGTTTTGTATCAAATGAGCCCTATTTATGCACCGATAAACTCTCCCGAGAAATAAGGGCGTCGAGTAGAAAATAAGTGGAGTTAAGGTAAGTAGTTTCCATCCGTCGTAAATCGCTCCCTCAGCACAAAATTGTATATGAAGAGTATCCTTATAAGCTCACTCCATTTATTTACTACTCCATTACAAGATAGAGATGAAAATGTGTATAATATAATTACTAATTGACATACTGGTTCATCATTCATTATCGCAATTGATGAAAAAAAAATAATTTATACAACGTAAGAATCTAAAATGGGCTCAACGTTTGGTAATACACTTACGTCCAAAAAAGTGAACCCACACCGTGCTCTTTAATTTGAAACATTGTTTTTTTTTTTAATTTGATTTTAGGATAAAACCGCACACAAGTCTGCAGTTTTATCCTAAAATTCACATCAAATCATAAAATCCATAGTCGTTAGTAATAACCGACGATAAATTTCGATGTGGGGGCGGGATTCAGAACGATGTACTGAATACGTGGTACCCGTTTTCGCGTCGGTGTACCTTCCACCCTGTATAAAAGCAGGTGAAAATGTGCTTTTATTTTACATTGTACAGTGCATTGTGCAACCCAAAATAGCGATACCTAAAGGTCTTATTCTAGAACGAGGCTACTCGTAGTGTATGAATACAGATTCAAAACTAGGTCAGTATGGATGTATCTTTTAAACCGAAAATCATGATTAGACGCTATAGCATATCTACGGTGCTATTGTTATTCTAATTTTCCAAAAAAAAAACAAAAATTAAAGTAAGTACGATCGAACCCAAAAAGTAGTAGGTCTTTTTATCAAGAGATTTGGCCCTTGATAAAATTACATCCATAAGAATGGCCAAAGCATATTATCTATAATGTAATGCTCCCAAATAATGCTCATAGAGGCACATTAGGTAGGATAGGTAAGTATATTCCTGTGATAGCTAAGCTAAGTTGTGAACAAGTATCATGGCGTGATTCGTCAATACCTATCGCCCATCCTATGGGGACGGGATCAATCGAGTGTAAGCCCAACGTTATTGAAGCCGCTCAAAGAATGTACCCGAAATTATCGCTTTATATTCAAGAGAGCCCTTATTTAGGCACTCATTAAGGTGTCGCCTAGCGTTAGTGAAAACAAGCATTGCAGCATTCTTCAAATTAGTTGATTTTGAGCGGTTTAATGTTATTATGCGCTAAGCAGACGATATTTTGTCCGCGGATAATCAATTGTCGCGAGCATTATGAAATTTACAAAAGGAACGCTATCGACATCTGTGACGTAAATTCAGAACTAAAATCCTGCACCACACTGTCAGTTTTCCGCGAGTTAAATTTGTATACTTCCTGAGAACAACCGTTTACAAGCCATGTTCCAATCAATAGACAGAAAGGACATAAACGCTCATGTCTGCTTGGCGGACAAAAATACTCCATCGTCTCCTCAGTGCTGAAGCCATCACAGAAAGAGAACACTCGTTTCAACTCAACCATGCCTTCTTACTAACACTATGAAAGCCCCCACGCCACACCAACCCAGTAACCAGTATCAATGCAGTACATACCGAGGAATGCGTCCACATGTGCTGCGATGCCCTTCATGGCTTTGTGGAAGATTGAGGGTAAGGCCTGCAGGCACGGGTGCTGGCTCGGGTCGCGACTGCCCTCGTCTTGAGTTATTGAGTACTGCGGAAAAATGGAGGTGATATAAAACATCAAGGTTTCATAGCCACATTCGAACACACATGACAACAGTGCCATTAGTTCGTAGAATTAACGTTTTGAACGCCAAAGCGTCAACGCATCGGCGTCCCCTCCCACGCCAAGCCACAAATTCAACGCAAATACCTTCAACAAAAATTCCAACATCTTATCGATATCGCTTTTCGTGCCATATTTTTTAAATAAAATATCACGCGTAACATCATTATTTTATTTTATTTGTCACTATTTCGTATTATACTGTCAGTAAACAGCACAAAGTTTTAAAAATGACGTTTTCTTGTCGGCTTTAGCCGACGCTGGCGTGTTGGGCACGTTTTCATTTGTCGGCTAAATCCGAGCGTGGCGCTCAAAAGATTAAGAGCAGTTTTTGCAGTTCAAGGAAGAAATGCACGTCAGCAGTACCTAGGCATGGCGACCGATTGACCGTTTCTCACACTAGTTACATTTCCGTTGAATATTTGAGTATTTATCACAACATAGTCGACTTTTATTTTTCCCAGGGCTGAGACAGACTTCATAATACGAAAGTCGTTTATAAACTAAATCTAATAAATAAATAAAACAATGGTTGGTGGATGTCATAATTAAATCTTCGAGTTTGGTTATGGGATAGGCAGGCCGAAGTTTTCTTCCCTTAACAGTCCTATTAATGGTGAAATTTGTGCTTCATGTAATCAAACCTGTAAGAAGTCAGGGGTCTGACTGATGACATGGGGACGGCACAGGTCCACAGGGTTCCCTATTGTGTGCAGCATGCGGTACCAGCTCTGCATCACAGCCTCCGCGCTCATGTCAGCGGGAATCAGGTTGGCGTCTTCTTCACCTGCACAAATATATAGCTTTATACAACATGACGAGGGATATACTTTAAGAGAATAAGAATAAATAAGAGGAATAAATAATAATATTCATCAAGATGCTGAGTTATTTCATTCCATTTATTTATTGAATTGTGTTTTGTTGTCTTGCAGCAGCTAACAATACATAAGTAATTGTGAGGTAACCCACAACAAGCAATTTACAAGCATTCATAGTTAGCAATACAGTATTGTTGTACAAGTTTCGAAATTGATTAGCTATGACTAACTAAATAAAGCATTCAATTAAATTAAGTACCCCGCATAGGCAGAAATGGATGCGCAACCACTATCACAGTTACAGTTATCAGTTGTAAAATAGTACTAATAGTCGAGTACAGACAGATACTTCTGTCAGAATCAGTTGTCGAGAGTCCGGTACGGTTGGTGCGACTGAACCTAAATACGAACATCAGCACAACTTACTGATGGGCATGGCGGGGAACAGCGGCCCGTACATGTGCTTGAGCAGCCGCGCCGTGAGCGCCAGCGACGCGCGCGTCCACTGCTCCGTCAGCGGCGCGCGGTGCCGCCAGCGCACGCACTGCTCGCGCAGCGTGCGCCACAGCGGCGGCACCGGGAAGCATCTGCGGACGGGGACTCAATCACTGAGGGTCCACGCCACGCGTGTTACAGGCTCTAAACGTCAAAATACGCCCGGCATATGCACTGGTACCTGGTACCGTTCCAGTAAAAATGATGGAGCATGAATGCGCGTATCATCAACATAATATCCAAATGATTAAAGATTTTTTACAACACACAAAAGGAAGCGCCGAGCCAGAGGCGGCGCTAGGCGTAGGCGACGTGGGCCACCGCCTACGGCCTCGCGGTACGAGGGGGCCTCGCACCTCAAAAACCCATTGACAAAATTGGGACCGGAACGAAAACTCTAAACTGTACATGGCCAATTTTGGCCAATATATATTTTTTGTTGACAGCGCACTCTATTATTTTTTTTTTCTAACACAGCGACATCCTTCGGTCTTGTACTGACAGAAAGCCATTGTAGTTTCTGATATTTTAAGCTAGATAGCGTTGTTTCGTATAGGATTACTAAAAATGTTTTCCGCGATTGGATTTCAAGTGAATTATTTGCAGTTTATTTTTTCTGTGGCTGAAGTGAAAGCTGTTGGAGTTTTATTTGGTAGTTAATATTATGTACCATTTTGTTCCTGAAATTATGGCCTTTCGAATGATACATGTGAATTCCGAGTCGATGCCGATTCCGGGCCTCGCTAAATGTACCTTGCCCACATAAAATTGTGGTCTTGCCCCGCCACTGCGCCGAGCTTCTTAAAAAAATACAAGAACACGCGCGGTGTGTCGGTTTCATTAAAAGCAAACTCTTTTTGGGCTATTTTCTTACCTGTGACACGCCAGTATCCACACCTCGAACAGCACACACAGCACTCGCTCACATAGCTGCTCAGCGGCAGAATGATGTGGTGCGGGAGGCGACAGCAGCGCAGACGCGGCCGCTAACAGTAGCAGTAGCAATGAGCGCCACTCACGCGCCCCTAGGGCTCCGCCATCCGCTAGAGCGCGGGATAGGCGCAGGACTCGGTGGCAGAGGACGGCTTGCTTGCTGATTAGGTCACCACCTGAGTAACATAACATCACGCCTGTAATACCTAAACGGTTAGGCAGAGGTGTACCCAATAGTACACCCACATTTCCCAAGATATGTTTCAGTGCCACGGTATAGAAGGCGAGCATATTGCCATCAATCAGGGACAAATCTGGGATGTTATTGAAAAGTTCCTAATGGAAAACCCAATAACATTGCCGGGCCTGGGAATAGAACCTAGGAGCATCGAGGCAGTTCAACAAATGGGTGTTTGAGGAAATTTGCCATTTTATTTTCCTTTTAAGCTGAAAACCTCATCAATCAGCCGAAACATTACCACTACAGGACGTAGGCCTCCCCCAAGCATTGTCACAATGACCAGTCATGTGCCTCCAGCAACATCATTTTTTTTAAAAGCTTTTCTGATAAGTAACTTACCCAGTTCCATCTGGTATATGAATGTGAGAGCTTGTAAAATAAATGTGATATTTATTTTCTTTTTACTTTGTGAAGAACATAAAACCCCATATTGAATTACTACAGTCTATTACATTTTGTTTACCCCAGCTTCTCGATATCGTTCAAAAACTATTGTTTGTTTAGGTGTTTAAGAGAATTGCAGTAGGTAATAATTATTCATAATAACTTTAACTTTGCAAAAAGCATTTATGTATGCAGATTTTTAATGGATGCAAATGTATGGAGGAAAGTGCATTGAAGTTATCGGATTTAATGCCATAGGTATCTTAGTGTTAAGCAGACGTGGACATGTCAGAGTTATAAGTCAGTCTAAGATAATATGCTTGGTGGTAACAAACAAAGAAAATAACTCACTCTCATTAGGCCTCGGCACAAACAAGTTATGTAGATGCCTCAGTATCTTCCTGGCATACTTGTGGGGCGCGGCAGCGACGGGCGGCGGGAGTGCGGGGGGCGGCGGCATGGCGGGGGGCGAGGGCGGCAGCAGCGGCGCCAGCCACGCGCAGCACACGCGCACGCAGTCGCGCAAGGCTTCGTGCTCCACCAGGGGCAGGGACAGGCCGAAGCGGATTACTTCCAGCACCCATTCCACCTGTAAAAGATTATTATTTATACCTAACCAGCATCGAATTATGCCATCCACTGGCATTGCGACGGTCAAGGCACGCATAGTTACACACATTTAGAAAGTAGTTCAGCTTCAAAGAGATAAACTGGCGAAAAGTGGGTGTTTGTAGTATAGGTATGTTTGTTCTTGTTTGTATTAATGCCAGCTACTGATTAATACAGTTTACTATGCGTGGCTGCTATTTTGAAAATAAAATAAAAGCGTCACTTAGGCACTTAGGCAGGCTAGGCTCCATACAAAAATTTTCAAAGCCCTTAGACACATCTCTTACTATAAATGTAAATGTTTGTAAACCTTAGAGACTTGGCTCCCAAACTGTAATTTGAATTCTGAGATTGAGAAGCGCCTGCTATACTCTAATTGAAATACATGCTTTGAGTTTGTGTTTAATATTTGCAAGTGACCAGGATCTAAACGTAACATGAATTTATTTTAATGGAATGAAATAAAAAGCAGTAGCGAAGGGTCAATTTTTGTAAGAGGTAAGCCGGAGTACAGATCATTACTGTATAGAATATTATAGGCTATAGAATACTGACTGTGCCATTTTTCAAAGGGACCCGGTAGGAATCGGGTTGTATGGACTCTTCGCCACTGATAAAAAGAGACTTGCAACATTCAATTTCACCTTGCACATGCACTTACCTCAGCATCAGTGGTAAGAGGGCTGGGTTCATGCGAGGCTAGCTGTTTGACCACGGCCAGCACCACGTCCCGCCCGCCCACCGCGCCCAGCACGCCCCGCCCTCCGCCCTCCAGCGGCAGAGAACTCCACTCGGAATACATGCCGCCGCTATCTTTATTCTGAAAGTTCACAGATAAGTAAAAAATCTGTTTCGTTCCATGATCTGCCCATGCTTGCCATCTTATCTCTCATCACTCTTAATCGTGTGCTTAACTAAGGCACTAACACACGTTTTCACTAACACCAGGCGACTTCTGTATGGATGCGTAAATAAAAGCGCTGTTGGATTTCCAATGCCTGGCTCGCTGCCGAGATTAAGAATTCCAATTATCGGGGGACTGACACTGCCTTTGTTCTGTTACTATATTCGGGTAGGTTTCCAGTCTTAAGCCACGTTGACACAATCAGACTATGCTTGAACCAAGTGATGTCGGATACAAACTCGGATGCAACTCGTATTGTGGCAACCCATAAACCAAACACACTCTGATGGGTTGGCATGGGTTGCCAAAATATGAGTTGTGTCCGAGTATCTATCAGAGTCCTCTCGGTCCAAGCATACTCTGATCGTGTCAACGCAGCTTAAGTGAATGTAGCTGAACTCAGGTCGAGTTCTACCAATGTTACTTCTTTTATGCATGAAGCATGTTGCATGAAGTTTAAATAAGGAAGTATGTACTAACTAACAACTACATATAACAACCTGAGTATATTAGTAGTCAAGGCTTTTACATCATCCTTTTAAGTGTACCTCCCATTTAAAAGAATTAGCTAGCAGATAAATTACATATATTCTACAAAACAATTACATTTCCCAATTCAACCACTATTGTAAGAGTGCCATCATTATCTGCCTAGACTTTCCCCAACTTTATTGGGGTTGTTCTTACCAGATGCAGCTGAATACTAGTATTTTACATGGAGCAACTACTTATCTGACGTCCACAACCCAGTTAGTACTGAGTAATACGGTCCCCCTTGGTAAGACTGGTTGTCAGACTCAGGCCACTGACTACCTAGGTGTGTATTTTGCTATTTATAATTTTATTTTATAACTATTACTTCTTTTATTCTACAGACATTCATTGAGTATCTAGACGTCATGTGAAGTCAGATGATACTGGGGGCGTAGTTCCAGCTGGAAAATTATAAGTAGAAGAGCAGAATAATAATTTTTTGACTAAAAAAACCTGGTTAACTTGGAGATTACATTAAATGCAAACTTTGTGGAAAACTTCGCGTAACAAGGTGCTCGTTTAACCATTATTGGCACATTATTATAAGCCAGGGAAAGCGTAAAATATTTTTAAACGAAATACAAGCAAACTTACCTGGTTGTTGACTCTATTAAAAATGCTCACATTCATAAATAACACTTAACGGTACCCTTTAAAACGGGTCACTAACTTCCACCAATAGAAAATCACAAAAGCATTATAGATATTAGGCACTACAAAACTTTATTCAATACTATTAGTATATTTGATTCACTACGAATTATTCAGAAATCTCTAAATATTTTTCTCAGTTTTAAACAACTTTGTGAAAACGTAGTTATAAATGAAACAGATATATAAAATATTTGTACGTAAGAGTGAGACAGAAAATCACGAAAACAGAGGCGTATTTCCACAGTACGTCATCTTGTCAGTGTCAGAATCAAAGAGATAAGTAATGTCAGAATGCCGGATGAATGGAATTAATAACGTTCAGAAATAAAACTGCGTAAAGAAAACCTTTCAGTTTTTTTTAGCCTGTTTGAGTTTCCCACTGCTGGGCTAGGGCCTCCCCTTTCTTCTTCCAAATCTCTCTATCCTGTGCAATATCTGGCCATGTTCATAGAATAAAAGAAAAACAAAATTGGCCCCACAAAAGTATACAAAACATTTAAAAATATAAAAAATAGATAGCCATTCGGCATCAGGAACAAGGTCCAAGCTGCCGGTTGTCAGGGCTCCAGAGAGATGAACTTCCTCACTATGCATGCTGTGTCCAGGAATACTGCTTTCTGAATCAAGCCCTTGACCCTACCGCGCAGGACTCTGCGACAGTAAAGGGCATCGCCTCGACCAACACCTTAGGAGACTTCCTAAGGTGTTGGTCGAGGCGATGCCCTTTACTGTTAGTTCTACGACTATCGGTACAACGATTGCAGAGTCCACGTCCCACATGTCGACAACCTCGTGTTTCATTTTTTCATCATTTTCAGCTTTCACGAGATTCTCGCCATGAGGAACAGTGATGTCAACAATCATTGCACTGTGCTTTCGGCGATCTATCACAAAAACAGATTTATTTGCTAAAATAGTCTTGTCCATGACGATAGATCGGTCCAGTATAATATGGCATGTCCATTCTCGAGAACTGGGTCGGGCAAATTCTTGTAGTACCTATGGTACTTCAGAACCATACTACACAAGGTGGTACTGCAAGGCAAGTTGCTAGTGGATAATCCTAGCTACTAGAAACTAGATTCTGTCTGTGTTAGTAAGACGAGAACAACCGGAAACAAAATGTCAGATCTATTCACCGGGACGGTGGCATGCCCGACAGATGTCAACCGTACCGTGCTTGACTCCTTAACTTCGAAACGACAAAACCTTCTCGGTGCATCCCCTTGTACATGCGAATACTCTCGGTAAGGGAGCGCCTTTATAGAGCTGGCTCAATGCATTGACAAAAATGATACTCAGATTTGTTATTTTATTGGAAAGTTTAATTATAGTGAAACTACAAGTCTAAAATACACTGATTATTAAAATACATATAATAAAACCTCAGCCAATAATTTATCAAGCCCCAAACCATTAAAGAAATTATAATACAAAATCACCAATCTTTACACAATGAAAATAGAAGGACAAAGTACAGATAGCAACACATTTACAAAAATATTACTTAATTTTACAACATTTAAATTCTTATTTATATAAGACTAGATATCTAAATTACGATTTTGGCACTGGTGCTATACACAAGCTAAACTGCAAGACAGTATATTGACAATAGAAAGGATAAAGACTGAGAGGTACCATCACATAATATTAATCTTACTTCAGTGTGGGAGAGTGTTTTTGTATTTGATACATCAACAAGTTATTGAACATTCACAGCATGGAAGTTACACTTCAACCTAATTTTACAGCTTTTTTGTTAGGTATTTCCTCAAAGTCTAATCTAAATTTTGTTGTACAACTTAACCAGAGCCATTTTTAATCTCAAAAGATACATAAAGCACCAGATATAATAAAAAATCACAGTCATTACATATGTTCCTAAAACTACTGAATTATGTAGGTAAGTTATGAGCTGAGATCAGAATAGTTGACGAGTATATTTGCCGAAAAGTCAAGGCATTCAGTAAAATGTGGACAACCTTTAAACCTGCACCTTCCACTAAAATCCCAAAACATCTTTTAAGCTCTGTGACAATAACCAATTGCCACCTTCGCTAATGACACAGCTACCTTTTACAATAATCAAAACCTTAATAAGGCCTCACAAGACCTACAAAAACACCTTGACAAAGTCAACAGATAGATGAAGGAATGGAAAATAAAAGCTAGCACCAACAACTCTATGCATGTGACGTTTACTCTCAGAAAACATGACTGTCCACCTGTTCAACTCGGAGATGACACATTTCCACACGGGACAGTAGCTAAGTACCTCGGCGTACATCTCAATAGGAAACAAGCGTGGAGACACCACACTGAGAATAAACGTGAAGAGCTTAACATCCTGCTTCGAAAACTAACCTGGCTCTTAAGAAGAACATCACATGTTTCACTAGAACACAAAGTGCTCATCTACAAAGTAGTATTAAAACCTGTTTGGACATACGGAAATTGAGTTGTGGGGCTCTGCAAGAAACTCAAATGTGAAAATTCTCCAGTGATTTCAAAACAAAGTTCTCAGAACTATATCAAATATTCCTTGGTTTATGAAGACCTCAGAATTACATGAGCACCTACAAATCAGAACCATAACACCAACTAAATACTTACCAGTGGTGAAGAGTCCATACAACTCGATTCCTACCGGCTTCCCTTTGGAAAATGGCACAGTAAGTATTCTAGAGACAAATAATATAATCACATTAAAGATATGTACTCCGGCTTACCTCTTACAAAAATTGACCCTTTGCCACTGATACTTACAAATACCAAATAAAGTTGTATACTATGAAAAGGCTCAAAAGCCAGCGTATATGGGACTTATACATAAAATAAAGCAAAGTAAATAGTTTTGAGAGGCACATTCTTCACTGGAAGGAATAATGCATTTTTTGTGCAGTCAATAACTGCACAAAAAATCTGCTAATAGATGAACAAGGAAAAAAAAAGTTCTGTAACACAAACTTATAACAGCCCTCTTTTTCATTGGGTGTCAAAAACTTACATCCTTGAAGTTTAGGCAAATATATATACCTATTCCAGATTCCATTTCTCTGGTAATAATTCTACCTATTTGATTTATTGAGAGTAAAGGATTTATAATATCCACTACAAAATACTTAAGTTTTTTTTATTATTATTATAATTGGAGACAATATTTCAAAATGTTAGTTAGATAATCATAATTGATTAGCTGTTCCAGATAAGCTAGTATTTAGCTATCTTTTTATTAAATATTAGTAAGATGATGCAATTATTAAGGTGTTTTCATTTCAGTTCTGTTCCTTCATTTATTTATCCTCGCACTCCACAATCATTTTTATGCCTAGCTTCAAAATATTTCAGTTTCCATTTTTCAAGTTCTTCTTCAATTTTTTCTGCAATGTCTCTGTTATGGCCGAGCATTTGTTCAGTTATTCTCAGTTTAGCTTCCCATTCTATGGCCTCTGGACACCTTTCCTTGCCTTTGTGTGAATGAGCCACCATTGTATTCTTAGCCTCCTTGACTGTTTCTTCAGCCCGTTTTATTATCATATCAGCTTTCTTACTCAGTTCGTCTTGAATAATAAGCATACTGACTAGCCTGCGAATAACAAAGGCTAAGAAAATGGCAAAGCCAGTTATGTAGAAATTTCTCTGTCCTCGAAAAAGCTTAACACTGGCCTTCATTTCAGTTGCCAAGTTTGCTCCGGCTTCCGTGTTGTGGGAATATTTGTTCATTTCTCTTACAGCGTCTATCAGGAACAGACTTAAAACACCCAACAATACATAGAAGTACGCCGCAGCATGTTGTTGAAACATCGAAAATATCCGCGACTTGAAGAACTGATTCCACCTCCTGGGACTAAATATAGGCATTATCATGATGATGACAATTGCTACCTCTAAGTAGAGGTAGCCAGCAATAATTGTCCATTGAATAGACATTTTATGTGCAGGCCGGCCGGTATTCAAGAAAAAAATACACTTAGCTATCGAGCGTAAATAATCCTTCGTTTCTCTGCTAGCTTCTCGGTGCACCTACAGATTTTTCTCTTACATCCACGCACATAAAACAATCACAAATTTTCAACGATTGGATTAAATTTCACGATTTCACAGAATTACACCAAAATTGTTTGGTCTGGTTTAGCTAATCTAAGTAATTCTACTCTACTCTTTGAGCCACAGAACGTCAATATCATAATCATAAATCATAATCTATCTATAATATCTGTGATAATACTGCATTGAGTTGAGATTGTCTTTGACCAAAATAACTTCGTAGGTATTCGTAACTCGGACATTTGGTCAGATTGACGGTGACTGTGACAAGTTCATTCTGAAATTATTTTTCTTCTAGAATCTATAGTTGTCCCGTTTGTCTTCTATTTGGTAGTGAATGTTAGAGAGATGAGAAAGGATATGGAGGAGATGAGAGGATTGAGATAGCGACTGCTTCCTAGTATCGATTTGCTAGTCTACAATAGAGATAACACACTGTTACATTATTATACGAGTAGACAGGGTCGGACTGACCATATAGTCAGTGTGGCGTTTGCCAGCCGGGCATATCATGTAGGCTCCTTTTAGCTGCCTGTAGATTGGCACTCCTATTGGATTTTCACGCGAACGACCGGTATAGAGGCCTCTATACCGGCTCCTAATTTAGGGACCTTAATAGGCAATTATGGCATACATACATACGGCTACAAAAAATAGAGCTTGTAGACATTTTGATCTCTTACCTAATTGAATTTATTCGAAGCAAGATGTGAAAATTCTAAGCCTACTTTATCTTTAATCTTCACTTTGTCTATACGTCGCCCAAATAACTCCGGTAGGCCGAAACAATTTTATTCTATAACCTGTCCAAGGTAGGTAGAGAGATCAAAATTTCACTTCGCTACTTTCTCATAAATCTTGGCTTTGCCTAAAAGTCGACCAAGTAACTTCTGTATGAACGATCGAAACAATTCTAACACAGGTCCAAGGCAAAAAGGCCTCAAAAATTTTCGAGCTCGCTGCGCTCGCTCTTTAGCTTATTTCCTTATGCATCTTGCCTTTGTCTGTAAGTCGACCAAATCTCCTGCATCTAAGGGTTCAAACAATTCCAGCCTGTCAAAGATAGCGTGGTAAAATTTTCGAGCTCGCTTCGCTCGCTCTTGGCGGCTTTGTTCTTAATATTGTGTCCCTAAGTCGACTACAAAACATCGATTTCTCAATAAAAGAACTAAAGAAAACCTAACTTGTCTGGAGTGGAGAGCCTAATTATTTTAGTTCCTAGTCTATAATACATTTGAAATTGTTTCCGAGATATTAAAAAAAAAGATTAGCTGAAAGGTCTACTCTTTTTAAATAGTTTTGATTTGCTAACTTCATATTTTTACCTAAAGTTTAGGGTTTGGTTAGGGTTTTAGGTACCTAATAATATTTTTCGTTTATAATTTTTAATTTGCATTATTTTCCGATTTTATCCCATCTAATGATCTACCATTATCCAGTCTCGGGCCCCGGGCTTGGGGGAGGCACACGGGCCCTTCCGGCCCAATCCGAACCTGCGCGTGCGCGTAGACATTATTGTATAATAATAGGTTCATGATTATGTCTTTTTAAGGTTGGTCTTTGTAATAATAAGCGTCCCACTCGCAATCAATGGTCTCATGGCATTTTTTTTTTTCTTGATACTGAGATTGTTATAATTATAATGATATAATTTAATCGAATATTATCATAGAGAAATAAGAAAATAATATTTCCGTGCATTGAATTTAACTCGACTATAGTGAATGAAACTTAGTAACTTTTCATCGCGGTCTACCATTCACATATAAAAAAGAAAAAAAAACATGTCATTTGCAGTCATTTGATCAATGTTATAAAAATTGAAAGAAATATTATTTTAATTGTAGATTCCACAAAGCAATGGCTAGTATAGAACTAGATATATGGCGAGGCGAATGGGGACTAGCTTCGATTGATTTAGAATGTCTGAAAGTCTTAGTAAGAGCTTTTGTTCATAACCTATAACCCGCCTATAAACTGCCGGCATATTTTTGGTATGTATTCTTTATTTCATTGTTCGCAGACTTACATGAAATTTATTGGTGTGCCTGTACGAGTTCGAGAAGCGAACAACCCATTTTTTACACCCAAAGGGAGGCTCCCTGTCATGAAGGACGGCCGCAAGCTACTTACAAATTTCGAGGAAGTTGTTGAACATTTAAAATCTTTGGTAAATATCGTTCTTCTTTATGTTCTTTATTACGCTTTTTTTTTATTAATATTCAATATATTTTATTGCTACAGTGAAATACAAATTAATAAATTCAAATAATAAAACATCATGTTTACATACTACCAAAGTAAGTAAGGTAACCTATTGTTTTCTTTTAATGTCAATTGTTTTATCAATATCATTGTCTTACAGCATTTCAGCACAGATGTGCACTTAAACACAAAGCAGGCAGCAGAAGCCAGTGCATTTACTCAATATTTACGAGAGAAACTGTACCCAGCATACCAGTATGCATGGTGGGTTGATGAAAAGAACTATTGTGATCTAACAAGACCAACATACGCTAAAGCACTATGTATCCCATTCAACTTTTACTACCCATCACATTACCAGAATGCAGCAAAAGAGATGATCGATGCTTTATATGGAGAACACACAGACTTACGTGAAATTGAAAAAACTGTAAGTAAACAAGAGAGAAAGATGATATACAGTTTATAATGTATCTTGAAAGTTGTTGGTCTGTCTTTTGATAGAGTCTTCAGATATCTTAACAAAAACATTGTTGATAATATTATTGATCCCTTTTGCTAACCCAAAGTATTTTTGATCAGGACTGAGATAATAAATATGCATCAGCAGAGATAGAAGTTGTGTTGGCTTAGTCAATCAAATAATATATATGTGTACCTTCTCAATTGTGTTTTTCCCCTATTTCAGATATACAATGAAGCCGAGAAATGCCTAAAAACTCTATCAGACAGGCTAGGCGAAAGTGAATACTTCTTTGGAAACCGACCTTCTTCGTTTGATGCAACAGTGTTTGCGTACCTTGCACCATTGATCAAGGCACCATTCCCCAATTCCACACTGTCAAATCACGTAAAAGGCATAGCAAACCTCGCCAGATTTGTTGCTAGGATCAACCAGAAGAATTTTAGACATGTTACAGATGGTAAGGCTTTTATGTGTTCATGGTTCATGGTGTTATAGTTTCAATATAAACTTATACTGAACTCAGAAATTATTTTTACTTATCAATATGCATTTAGATAGAATACTCAATGTTCACCATATAATAAAAAATCACTTCCGAAGAACCAAGATGCGTTGTAATAATAATGTCTTCTATTTCAAACTTACAGAATACAACAGACTGAATTCCAAGAAACAATCAACAGGCACACAATCAGAGCGTGAAGCCGCCAACTTTCCCAACCAGACGCGCAACAAGATCCTCGCTGCCCTCTTCGCTGCTGTGGCCATGACGGGCTATGCCGTCGCCAATGGAATGTTCCAGGTCAGTAAGGAAAATTTAGCAGCTGCTGTTGCAGCACCCAAATGTTATTATACTTATGAATATATATAATATAAACTTGGAAATATTTAGTATTCTCTCTTTTGGAATGTCTTTCTTTTCTATGGCTGTAAATTCTGAGTGGATCTTGGTTGAGTGTGACGATAAAGCAGCACTAGTTGCGCCAGCAGCGGTTTTGTTGTGACATAAGAACTGCTAGAGTAATGTTGCTTCGGATTTGCGGCCTTAGAACATGCTTTACTAAATGTGCATGTTGTTTTTACTCCTTATAATTCTGTACATGTAAACAATCTCGAATCAATTTCAAGAGACAGCAATTTGAATTTTATTATTTAAAGTTAAAAGACTGATTATGTTAAACAATGCAACAGTGTCAGAAAAATTCGTCAGTTGTTTACATTATTGGAGAAACTGAAAAAAGCATGGAGTAGCTAGTGCTTGTCTCAAGTTGTATTCTTATTCATTCTCACAACATATCATTTTGTTTGTTCAGGACTTCAAAGAGTTTGAAAATACACGAGAATACAACGACATGTTTGAGAATGATGAAGACGACAACTGACGCTGACTGAAGTTTGGGAACGCCTCGCCCGGCGCCGACGTGGCCCACGATCGGCCAGCTACCGCCAACATTGTCTACATACTGGCCACTGTTCTGTCGTTTCTGTATTGCGTCCGATCTGAGTACAAGATAAATCGGCAGGAAGTACGTATGAGATTAAGACTAAGTCGCATGTATACTTTGCAGCGTTCATTTTGAACGCTGCGGATCTTTCGATCCGTATTTTCTTGGATTTAGATCGGACGCGATACATTCAATACTTAAATTTTCCTTTTTTTTTTAAATGCAATAAGTCGACAAAATCTGCTAGCCTCTAGCTGGAAGGTCTCTAGCTGGAAGTCGTAGTAGTATTCTCACAGTGTTGCCGGTTCCTCAGAAACGACGATAAATTATGTGCGTGTGTCCACGTCCACGTAGCTTAAACCAATATAATTATATTTTGGCTAGTCTAGCGATAGTCGTGGCTTTTAGTGACTTGTAGAGACTGTTATGTTCCTGTTTTATCGACGAAACGTAGTATTATACATTGTTATTACTAAATACTAATGAATTATTGTTGAATGAAGGATTTTATGCCAGTATGTTGCAGTTACAGAACATGGCAATACTTAGGCTGCGTTCACATCAGAGATGGGGAGAATGTAGAGCGAGGGATAAAAACTCCACCAAACAATCACATAGCTCAGGCTTTGTAAAAGAAGCGATTGGTATTGATTGGTCAGTTTCGCACACATCCCTCTCCACGCATGTTCGTACATCTCTGGTGAAAATGCAGCCTTATAATAAAGTCACTATGCTCCACTGGTAGTTTCAAATAATGTGCGTTAAACATAATTATCCGCTGCATTTAGTATTCGGTTTTTAAGATGACATGCATTTTAAATAAATATTATGTATGTCTCGATGTTTGGTTGTTGCTTTTATACTTTGTATGAAACGGCATATTTTCAGTTATTTTCATAACAAAAATGTTTATCTTTAATTGTCAGTAGATATTGCATAAATGATAACACAATTATCGTATTATACAGGGTGTAAATGGACCCTTCACGAAGCCGTCAACCAAGCATTCTGTACGTCAAACTAAGGTTTTTTGGGGTGAAAAATCACGTTTTACAGTATGACTCAATGTAACGTACTCAAAACATTGTGCTAATGGATGCAATGAATAGTGTGGGGGGTCTTGGATGTATTTACAGTAAATTTAGAACAATAAAAACCTCATTTAAAAAAATACTTGTGAAAACGTTGGAACTTTGACCCCCAATATCTCCATAAGTAGAGGGTTCCCAGGTATGATCTAGTACAAAAAAAAAATATCACAATGACGGGAGAACAAGTGCCTTTCGGCTTCGTTAAGGTTACTTTTACACCCTGTATAATTTATTTTACTATGTTTCTTACCAATAAATAATATGTATCTTATAAATTAATGTTTTGTTTGTAAGTATGTAAGTCGTAGACGCATCCAAACATTCGAGATATAATGATATAACTTCGGTTATATATTAGTAGGTAACAAAACAGGTAGAGATTTTGGTTTGTGGATGAGAATTTATTAGTTGGTTGTTTTAACTTATTCCGTTAAGCGAGAATAAAACGTGGTTCGTTGATCTTGCATGTTTTATTTTTGTAGTTTCATTTTTTTAACGTATTTCTCTGCCCCAGGGAGATACCTACTTAACGATATATTCATATTTGTTAAACACTGTTTTAAGCTCTCACGGTTTCACGGAAGATATCCTGTAAGTGACAGTATAAGTTCATATTTGTTGTTTATTTCGGACGTTCGAACGTTGGTATACCTGTTCCTTGAAAGATGGACTTGAGCACTGAAGAGTAAAAAATAAGATAATCTGATTTCTTCTCCTCTGACTTAGTGAATATGAATGTAGTTCCAAGATGTGTGGGGGTACTGGGGTAGTTGCGTAACACATTACAAATTTACAATGCCTTTCATTGCGTTATTTGTGCTGTAGAGCAGACGAATTTTTCCAACTTAGGAAGCAATGGATTAGGAATTTCCTTCAAAATCCTTTACATTGTAATTGGAAATGTGTTGCGCAATTGAACGGCTGAATTCTGCAACAAAGTTAGCGCAATGCGCATATAAGAAGGATGTCTTGCAGGAAAAAAAAAGTGGATATTCTTGCTTGTTAGTCTGGTTTACCCACGATGTAACGGAGGTCTTAGTATGTGTTTAGGGTGAGAGGTTGTTTGTGGGTGCAAACGAATGTTCCCATTCACCGATTACTTACTGTAAAGAGTTTTCTAAATTCAACAGCGCTGGGCATCGTGGAGCTGGCAGAGAACGATGGTGATCAACCGGTTCCGGATTGCCAAGAAACACTTCGACAAAATTACCAAATTAAAAGCAGCTCAAAAAGGCGAGGACTCCCAACCGGCTTAGAATTCTAACTAGGCCTTTTTGGCTGTATTTTATTGTACTGAAGCAGAAAAATAATGAGCGAAATATACAGGGTGGATGGGAGACTGCACAAATGGTTACCACGCATTCAGTACATCATTCTGAATCACCCCGTATTTAAATTTTTCTTCGGTAATTAAAAAAAAAAACAGCTGTTCTATCGATGTCCCTTCCACCCTGTATATTGGGACCTTTCATCAGGGATTAAAGACTCTGCAACTTTTACAAGTTAATTGCAGTACTTGCTGTATTCCTGCACCTATACAACCAAAATTGTATCTTCTAGCCAACGCATCCATTCCATGAACATTGCCATCATTCCTAAATGTAGCAACTTAGTTTAAATTTGTTAAGTTAATTCTATCTGCCCGCGACGGTAGACGGCAGTGAAGTAAGGCTTAGCGCAGACTTGAGTCACGATAGTTTTAAGACTTCACAAAAAATATGAAGCCGCGCAAACTTCAAACAAAACGTCTCATAGACAAAATTGTTTAATACCTACAAGAACTGCACAGCGACAAGTCTGACTAACGATTGTCGGCTTCCCTTTTGTATGTATGCGGGCGCGCACATCAACGACAAAACAGTCTAGCGACGTACCTTTTCTCTTGTAGTCTCGTCGTTTCACTATATATGGGATGCACCCAATATTTACGTCTGCGTCGTTTTGCAAGTGCGCGCGTAACTAGGATACTTATTAGAACAGTATCGATGAAGTCCATTTTGATACTGAGAAAGAATTGAACGGTAAGCGCCACGTTGCGCGTCGTCGTAGTAGACAAAACAGTTTCGTTTTAGGTGCGCGACGTGTCGTAGGCAAAACAGTTTCGTTTTAGTTCTAAGGCAGACTTGTCTATGTGAGGAAAGTCTGTCTTAAAACTGTCGTGACTCAAGTCTGCGCTCAGCCTAAGTGGTGATAGGGTGTTACCACACCAATCGATCGATCGTGGATCGATGGTAGAATTGATTAGTCGAAAGAGTAATAAATTATCGATAGACGTCGACTAATCCTTCTACCATCGATTTATTGGTGGTGGCATGGTACCACCCTTACATATGAAATAAATTAGACAGCGCGGTTGGCGCAGTGGCTGAGCGATTAACTGCTCGTGTCGCGGGTTCTATTCCCGCACGGAACAAATATTTGTATGGCCTACAGGTAGTTATTCCGGGTCTGGCTGCTGTGTATGTGAGTTTAAATGTTTGTAAACGAACCCACGATACAGGAGAAATACATAGTGTTGGGAAAAGCTTAAAAAAAAAATGGTATGAATGTCGAAAAAGGCTAAAAATCTGTCTATCCTATACATGATTTTATTAGCCAATTCCAAAAAGGAGACGGACATGCGCATTTACCGGGTAATAATAGGTTTATATAATAGGCACAAAGTAATTTTTAAATATGTGTGTGTTGACAATGTGTTGTGCTAGTACCTATGTGTCGTGAATTTGTGGTAACTATTAAAGCGTAGTACGGATGTTAAGACTAACGTCACAAGAAAACGCCGCCCAATATTGTGTTTGCAAATCATCGAACTTACTCGCTTACAAATTTTCGAGATTATTTTAATAACTTGTTTTACTGATAGGTATATTTTGTAATTTGTATGGTACCAAAGAGTTTAAAATTTTATTGACTGCTATTTATTTTGATGGAGTGAGATTATAAAAGACATCCTTAGTTCTTATAAGATTTTAAAGAGATATACTTAACAATTTGACTGCGTCGTTGGTTTAGTGGTCGCAAGAGCGACTGCTGAGCATGAGGTCGAGTCGTGAGAGTTGAGGTCTGGGTTCGATTCCCGGGTCGGGCAAAGGGTTATTGAGTTTTTCCATCAGGAATTTCTCAATAGCAGCTGGAGTCTAGATTTGTGCCCGGTTGATGGCAATAGGCTCGCCCCCTATTGTAATAGGGGGCTTAAAACTTAGCTGGGGAAATGTGGGGGTATTATTAGGTACACTTCTGCCGAACCCTTAGGGGATTACAGGCGTGATGTATGTATGTATACTTTACAATATTTTTAAATGTTGTGCTGTTGGAAATAAAATAGATATTTAAAATAAAACAAACATTTCTCGTAACTCCTTTATTCCTCACATTTGAACATTGTGTAACAGGTACACTTACAATTTGGTACGAATCATTTCAACATACGACCTGGACTGCACTGGGCTACATGATATCTATTACTATACTGATTATTTTTGATACAGTGACATTTAAAACACGGTTACAAAACGAGATGGCACAAATTTCCGGCGTAGACAGAGACGGAGCTTATAATAAAAAATGACGTCAAAAATGATGAATCGTAAATGGAAGTAATTGCAGTCTTACAATAAAACTACGTGGCTACGTTTCCAGTCACTATTTGAAACAACACTGTTAAAAAATCGACTAAACTAAAATGTAAACATGCATCCCATCTCTTCTTTAGTACAAAACTTTCCGCCGTGCGACGGTGACAGTGAAACTAAAACGACGTAGGTAAGCGTCGTTTACTAAACAGTTTTTAACAGTTCGTAAACTTATAAATTACATAAATATTCGCTTCTTTACAGTTATATTATACTTACAACGTTACAACAATACTGCTTGTTTGTTCCAACTTGATCAAGTTGGGTGAGGCCGAGGTCCCACACGAGAAATGTTTGCGACTGACTACTGAGCGATAATCTTTCTTTTGCCGGGTACACATTGTTGTAACGTAACGCGAAATGTAACATGAATGAGCTGTCCAGACTTATGCAATGCAACATGAAATGTAACCCAACAACAGGCGAATTTGTTACAGCGTGTGTTACATTACGTGTTACGTTTCACCAATGTGTACTCGGCATTATATGAATCATTCACACTGCGCGCACTGTTCGCATTATTTCAAGTGTGGCCACGGCCTAACATGCAGTTAATTATTTCAATAAGGTAACAAGAACAGGGGACGCGTCAAAATATGTGATGTCGGTTGTTTTGCAAAATATCAAAATTAATCAGCGAATTGTTTTGTATACAACAATGTATGTTTTTAATTATTATGTGCAATCTACAACTCGTGACGTGAACAAGTAGTTCGTCTTCTGTTTAGCCAGTCCGTTTTGACATTTTAGGGTCTCTACGTCACTGTAGCTTTGAATGTTTCGTCAGTCGCTGCTTCTGGTATAGAAAGTGCCAATTTTACAGAAGAACTTAGTTTTATTCTTGCACAATTTAATATTCTACTTTAGTCTTCAGAGAAATTAGCATTATGCACTTTCGAATACTGAGGTTTAATCAATTTGCGCGTTTAGATAGATATCTATACCCATAACACCTGTCAAGATTCCCCTGCTATTTATTTTTGACCTTGTATGATATGATCTCCTAAAATTGGGGTTATTTTTTACATAACAGCGTAACATATATTTCCTCTAGCAGTAATTATAACCTCGTAAAAAAAGAAAATCGCATAGACTTGTACTGTTAAAAAGATAAGTGAATACATTGTATTCAACCAACTTACTATACCACGACTAAGTTAGTATGATGGACATTCATAAGTATACATTTTAACATTAACATAATTATCAGTTCGATACTACAGCTGAACGTTTTACATAAAATGAATTAAAATTACAATATTATAAGGAAATAAATATTAAAATAATAACAAAGTACTTAAGTAAGCGTTGAAGCTGCCATATTTACAACATAATCATTCAATTATTTATTTATTATATAAGTTAGATTTGGTTTTGTGTACAGTCACGTTCACCAATATGTTTACACGTACCAAAATTCAAAAGCCATTTTCTCGTGGAATATCGATTGCAACTTTGAGAGATAATAATAATACCTATTGTATAAATAATGGGTTCTCAAATACTATAAAGGGTGTAAATAGACCCTTAACATAACCGAAAGGCACTTGTTCTCCTCGTCTTTGCGATCATTTTTTTGTTCTAGACCATACCTGGGAACCTTCTAGTTAAGGAGATATTGGGGGTCAAAGTTCCAAATTTTTCACACTTTTTTTTTTAAATACATGTTTTTAATGTAAGATTTTTACTTTACGCACCTCCACGACCCCCGTACTATATTCAATCCATCCATCAGCACAATGCTTTGAGTGCGTTCTATCGAGTCCTACCATAAAACGTGATTTTTCACCACAAAAAAAAGTCGATTCCCAGCAATAATTTTTGCATAAAGTTACTTAGTTTGATATACAGAATGCTTGGTTGACGGCTATGTGAAGGGTCTGTTTACACCCTGTATAACATAAATGTAGTTAAAAGCTGGAGAAAATCACTTTTATAAGTTGGTATGTGTATTAATATTAGTGCTTGTGAATTCGTCTTCAGTTATAAAAACCGAGTGCTGTCGAAAGTCTTAGAGAATTAATAAAGTTTACAATTGGTGCTGTCATCGGCTAATGATACGGTTTAGTATATGGTAACAAAGTACATACTTATTTATAAATACTAAGCGGCCTATTCATTATCCTACAAGTTAATTGGAGAAGAAAACTGACAAGATCCGCGTAGATGGCGCTAAGTTCTTGTTATCCGCGAGGGGGCGGGTGGTGGTGGGTGGTTGTGTGTTGTTGCCGATTGGTCGCTTTACATTCAAGATGACTTTGACAAGTGACAATCTTCGAGTCACGGTAATGCTCAGCAAATACTTTCCCTGCCCTGCAACAATCATTGCAAGGCGACTGTGAAGGCTCTCTTACGACGACGACCGCACCCGTAGCGGCAACACAACACGATTGGTTTATATGTAACTAAGAAAACGCTTCCACGGAAGGCGTCATTGCCGCCTGTCACCGTTGCACCGACTGGGCGACGGTGCCGCTGCGGATTTGTGGTAGCGGGTGCCTTCTGAGAGCACCTTTAGGATAGTGAATAGTCCGCTTCATGTGAATAATAAAAACGACGATAAGCTCTGTTAGTAATTAAGCGGAAATAGAAAATAATTATATCAATCTGTTATAATGGAATAATTCAGGAATGGCCCAATTGTGTCTACGCGTTCTTAGAGAGTAACCACACTTACCGACGCGGAGTCGGCGCGAACCGATCAGAAAAGCTTTATATCCATACAATAATAAATCTGAGCGATTGGCTGTTGCGCTGCTTGTCGCGGGTTCGATCCCCGTACGGAACAAACGTTTGTATGGTCTACAGATAGTTGTCCCGGGTCTTGCTGTTTGTGTATGTGTGAATTAAATGTTTGTAAACGCACCCACGATACAGGAAAAGACCATAGTCTGGTGCAAAGTTTTTAATAAAAGAGAAAAAGACTCGTTTTGGCTCGGGCAACGCGACTCAAAACCGCGTCGGAATATTCGCTTCTATTGCATGAACACAGCTTTCTGATCGGTTCAAGCCCGTCCGCGTCGGTAAGTGTAGTCACTCCGTTATACGCGTCGACGAAGTATAATTTCGAATATTTTTTATGGTCACACCATAAAACGATTGATTATAAAAATATAACTATTATTTTAAAATGGAATATACATTTCTCAATCAATTCCTTGTTACTGGGAACTTATAAAAATATGTAGAGAAAACGATGTTGTATCACGACTATATACATCTTAATTATTATGTACGTCTTATTAACACGAATATATTAACTTGTAATTTACCTAATACTCCATAATGATGGCTGCGGCGTTCTAGACTGTGAGCCTTGTTCGTTTTGTTGACTTGTTCTAGATATAAACTGTTGATGAGCAGTTTGTTGTTATAACCTTCACTGTGGTACAAAATTAAGAAGAAACGTGCTTTATTTTACAAGAGAAAATTGAAAGCAAACGGTCATATATTTACACTACTAGTAATTGAAACGAACAAACTATATTTACGCAAGAAACTTATTTAACAAAAAAAAAATCATTACTAATAAAAATGAACGCAACAACAAACCGCTCACCAAAGGCACAATACGAGTATATACACGTCGCGAGCAAACAAATTACTATCAATAATTATTTTAAAAAAAAAACAACTATTCAGCGGAAGCGACACTAATTAGACATTCAACATTCAACCATACTACACCGAGATAAGTATTAGAATCGCTTGTAACAGTGTATTTTCTTAATCGGGGGCGTTTAATAGGGACTGTGATTCTACGAGTTGACTAGCGTCTATGAGGCTAACTTGCATGGAGTCCAAGCTGCCGGTGATGACGTCAGAGCGGCCCACACTGAAGGGGTAGAACCTGGATACTGGAGGCCTCTGTTGGGGCTCTGAAGGTTCCTCGCCGTTGGAGTGCCGCGATAGGATCGAGAGGGAAGGTAGCTTCTCTTTTATTTGGTGGATCTGTTGGAGAAGAAACGGGTTTTAAAACACTATAAATTTGTATTATATCGGAAATCAGGCTGGTGTCTGTAACTCCACGTTGAAAAAAATTGCCAGTAAACAAGATGCTGGGCTGATTGCTCGGGGTCTGTCGAACGTCCATATACAAGTTATACTCGTGTCGTGTATTTTATTCATCCCTGGCTATTTGAGAGTGAAACTGGTGGATCATGAACCTGATATAAATTCGTGAGAGAACATTTCCCGTAACTTCCGCTTAGTTTACTATTACGAGACAAAAACAGGAGACAGACACAGTCGGAGGACGGGAGGGGTTTGGTTTTTTGTGACATAATATTACGAGGACAAATACCAGGATAACATGTGTCTGCCTTAGTACTAGTGCAGTGAGGTCACGAAACTAAAAACATACATTACCAATTTCAAATTGAGGCAGGCTGACTTAATTTTCCTTATTATCGCTTTGAGAACAGCTGTTGTAATGACATCCGCGGTACCAGGTTTACATGAGCGCGCTGAGTGTACCACTATGAGGCTATTTACTTAAAGGCTGGCGCATATTTGGGATGGACACACTGCAGCTTAAAAATCTCAGGATGTCCTTTCTCATATGACAGAGCTACCAGGGTCACACAAGGGCTCTGAAGTTTACTTGTTTAAGCAGCTCAGTTGCCTATTGTATATCTGTAAATGGGCAGCTTTTGCAACTAACATTTTGTGTTTGACGTAAAGTTGGTTTTTGATTAACTTTATTCCATTGTTTACGTGCCATGCGTCATTCCACATAATTTTTTGACATTAGCGACATTTAACTACCAAGATAACAGGAGCTTCCCCTAGCATACTGATGTGCGGACACATTTATTGTATGTATTGTGACGTTACGTTATTGTAGTTATGACATTCGTAACATTTCTACCAGGACTACACAAGCTTGCTGTAGTCTACTGACACGTGACGCATTCACCACCTTCGGACGACGAATCTTTGCGGTGTTTTTGTTTAGTCCTTCCATCTTTATGTATTGTTGTTATAACATTAGCAAAATTAATGTACCAGGTTAACATGAGCTACCTGTAGTATACTGACGCTAGCCGCTCTTTCTAGTCCTTTACCAGTTATTGTAACTGTCATCAGCAACCTTATTGTAGCGCGAATAACAGATGAGTGTGATTTTGAACTCGACGCAACGAGATAGATGGTCAAGACTTAACCGTTAAGTCATTCCTATAGTTTGTATTTAACATATTAAGGTTATGTCATTACCATCATTTATGTACTAGGGCTACATGAGTCTCCTGTAGGATACTGACATGCTGACGCGCGGCACACTCACTACAGCCCTTCACAGTTGTTATATTGCAATGCTAGTCCATCTCACGAAATAAGTCACGCAGACGAAGCGCTTCATAAGACGTTTCACTTAGTCGTATGTAGTTCCTCCAATTTCATAGACTCGAACTGTAATTTAGACAGACCTGCCAGTCGAAAGAACCCTGCAACCCAATAGCAACCTTATTGTGACGATAATAAAGATCATAACTCTGAAAGGACTGTACCTATCTTTTGTTATTATGACATTCTCTCTTGTTGTTACTACTTATATTACTTACCTACTTTGCCGTTTAGTGGTTATGTCTTCACCGACATTTAAGTAGCAGGGATGCATAAGCTAGCTGAAGTAGACAAGACGCACTTACTATTTTGTACCTAGCTTGGCCGTATTGTTGTTATGACATTAGCAACATAATGTATCAGGATAACACGAGTTTCCTGTAGTATTGTATAAAATGTCGGGCTGTACCGGTGTCCGACAGTTTACGTCCATTTATGTAGAGTCTTGACGTATTTACTACCTATTTTGCCGTTATGGTTATGTCATATGTCACCAGGGCTACACGACTCTATAGAAGTATACACGATTACTTTTACATCGTTCTGGAGCCGAAACACAGTAACTCCACTCGAGTAATAGTTACTATTGGCAATGTTATTTTTTTTTTAAGACATCTATTATAGAAGTTAGAAAATTATCACTTTTTTTCTGTCATTCGAGTTAAATCTTAGTAGGGACTTCCACTATTTCATTCATAAACGCAATATCGTACGCGATCCGCTGGATAATGACGTAGCGCGGCACAGCTGTGAGTGAGGTCAATGGACGTCGGACGAATTTGATATCCGACTGCAAATAAGTAGGTTTCAGGTACGATTTAGGTTGGTGTAAGTTCATTTACCTACATCATCTCTCGTTCGTATCAGAAGCACGTGTTTACCACTATCACATCTCTTCGTTAACGAGAGAAATTAATTGGCATTTAATTCACCACTCTCGCATCACGAAATCACTAGTTGGTACTCGTACCTATTCAACTAGACACCGACACGACGACAGTACGCTTGGGAGTTAGGCCTTGAATCGAGAGTCGACCTGTCGATCAATGAACCTACCTACCATAATATTGTGATTCATAAAATAATACTGCTTTTAACATTTCTTTTGCGGCAATGCTAGCGGCTTCTACAAAGGCAGGCAGTTCGCACAGAAAAACGAATCGTTTCGTCTGTCGAATAGAGTTCATTATTAGTTGCAGGTATCAGGAGGTATTGGAAGTATTAGGTTGGAATTAAGACCTTATTTTCATAACGTTAACCGTGTAATTCGGTTGTGCATCTTTGTAACAGTCAGGTCGGACACGAGACAATCGGTTTCTCAGAATATTTTTTAGTAAACATTACTTTTAGCCTACCTAGTTTGGTAAAATTTCTAATTTTCACCGTTTGCAGTTAAGAAATAAAGTCTGAATTCGCTTTTCGTATTTTTATTTGCGAACCAACTTATCTATCGCGTATGTATTTTATTTTATTTGTTTATGTACCTATCTAAGGCCTAGCGGATGAACTAATTAGATAGATACTTACATACCTACCTACACGACGTCAGTAACAACCACGTTGTTGCTACTGCAGATACCTAGGTAGTAGGTACCTACCCGTGACAATAATAAATCGTTTGATTCTGCATTCATGACCATTGTTCGATCTAAATTGCATTTATGTTTACGTACATAACAGTTAAATAACTCTAATTTTTCCTTCATACTTTCTACGGGCTTAGGACCGTCGTCGCGTCAGTAATATGTATTTTACGTCTAATTATGTACCTACTTACTTTGTAAGTATTCTTTTATTCTCAAGAAAAAGTATTTCAGGCGCAGGCGTATTTAAAAAATTGGAGCTATACAAACATAATCAACATAAAACTAACTAAGGCTAAGAACATAAATTAGATAATTACACTTCCCTGAATCGAAGCAACTGCTCAAAATGGAGTCCACTTCGCTCGATACATAAACGGGCACGTTTCATTAAATTGTCTTTTAATTTTCCTAATGTGTCTCTGTCACTTTTCACAATATTAAATGCGTCCACTATCGCACTTCGTAACTCATCTCGAGTAGTACGCTCCTCGAAATAAACTAGTAATTTCGGACCACAAATAAAAATCCAAGGGTGTTAAGTCAGGGCTCCTTGCGGGCCAAGCCACAGGGCCACCACGACCTATCCACTGCTCACCAAACTCACTGTTTAGGTACGCACGCACTGAAGTAGCAAAATAGCCAGGCATCCATCATGCTGGTAGAACATACCGCGTAAATATGCCAGAGGCACATCCTCTAGCAACAGCGGTATCAGTTTGCAGCATCTCTAAATAAGACCGCCATCCCATAAAAATCCACCATTGCCCAATACTCCACGTTGGAGAACACGTATTGCCAACTCATTATTAGCTCGAGATTAGGTTGCGCGGGAATGACCTAATACAGCGAAACGCGTGACAATACTAGGAAGGAAGGAAGGGCGGGCGTGCGCCCGGTCGGCTAGAGTCTAGAGCGTGGGGTGGGGGCGTGGCTTACGGATCATACTGTCTGATCGATGAATGGATTTTTCAATGGGTACCGTTCGTATGTGTTGCCGATCGTGTTTACGTTTTACACACACATATGCATTTACCGCAAAGAAGCATTACTTCGAGTTCTCATTATTTCACAAAAAAAACATTAAATTTTATTTTTCGCGATTTTTTTTATTCTTACTTTTTAAAAAAAATAGTCCCAATCGTTTCGAGTTCGATGATCGAGTTCATGGCTTTCGGTTCCAGAACGACCTAAAAGTAACCGTGTATACTAACCTTTGACGCATTAGGCAGGAATTATTTAATAGTCACTGACCTATCTTGCCGTATTATGGTTATGCCATAAGTAACATTGAGGTACTAGGATAACATAAGCCCGAAGCAGTATACTGACCTTCTGCAGCGCGGAGTAGTTGTGCACGTGGTACTGTATGGTGCCGGACAGCGGAGAGTCCAGCGGCACTAGCCATCGCTCGTAGCACTGGGACCACAGCTCCATACCAGCTACTGATGTGCATGGTTCTAGTCGACTTAGTTCAGTGGCTGATTTGCTTGGGAGCGAAGATTGTGCTGTGGACAAAATTAACGATAAGACCTTCAAAAGGCGATCGGTATTTGGGGATAAGATAGGACTGGAGCAGAACGACTCGATCGTTTTTTGGAGCAACAAAACAGCAGTTGCCAACGCGCGAAAGAGCTTGCAAGCGCAATAATAATAATTATATTGCTGATTGAATTCGGGCGGGATGAGTCTGGTTCAACCCTGATTAGGCAGTATTAATTTTAGCAATGTCACATAAAAAGAGAATGATTAAAAGTTGTTTGTTTGTGTGAGGGGGATTTTAATTCATATGTTCGTCCTTTTCGTTTTCTATTTTTATTAATGACTTTATTGTACACCACATACTCCACCACTATTCACACGAACCACGTACGTATAAATAAACAATACTCACATAACCTCTGCGTGTACAGGGTGTTAGGCTTGACGCCGTACAGCGGGTTGTAGAACAACGCCTTGTCCTGCTCCGAGAACTGCTCGCCCCAGTCCCACACCGGCCGCTGTACGAAGTTCTGCAACAATAAATTAAATTAGGTGGTGTCCCACTGCTGGGTAAACCTCATATTGCGTATTTATAAGCGCTACAGGTTGTCGTATGTGGTTCAATCTCTCAAGAACAGGACTAGTTTATCTGGTCATCTTGAATTCTCGCCTGTCAACCGTCACGCTATCATTCCATTTTCTTTCAAAATCAAAGATTATAATCACGACTTAAATAACAGTTACCTTAGACACAGCAAGCTCTCGATCCCTCGCGCAATTAAACAGAAACGTGTCAAAGATATGGTTATGCGCACAATCCCACAGCGTTGTCAGATACGTCTCAGTGAACTGGAAGTCAGCCGGGAACTGTTGCAGTAGCTGCCACACGCAGTCCAGGTAGAGGAGCAGTACTGGGGCTGATTGAGCCGAGGTCGTGTCCTTGGCCGTCGAGTCTTTTGGGTTGCCCGGACGGGGGAGGCCGAATCTAGGAATACAAGTTATTTTGTTTGAATGAATATCAGAGTCATTAAATAAAGTGGAGCGCAGAGAAGATGGATTACGTATGAAATCGTTGTATGTCCTGACTATCAAAGCACAGCTCAAACCACTGGGGGACCGTACTATTTGGCATACAGAGAGCTGTTATGACGTAGACATCCGCTAAGAAAGTATTATATCATTCTCTTAATTTTCCTGACTCAAATTACACTTAAAATCGAATTTGGTATTATATTTTGGATACATTAGATGCGAGAAAACAACCAAATAAAATCGAATCAGGATAGCTAATAAATACATAAGGACTTTTTCCTGTTTATTGTTATGTATGACCTAACATGGTAAGGATGAGCTTAGAGATACATAAGCTACCAGGGACACATGAATGTATGGTAGTGTTCCGCAATTACCGAACGGAATGGCAGTTGTATTTATATACTGGATGGTTTTATGACGCATGTGCTTTGGTTTAGCATTGTTTCTGTCACTGTCGCACATCTGTCAAACTGAAGTGAAAGATAGAGACAGGACCATAATAACTAAGCCAAGGCACGTGCTAACTAACTAACAGGGACATCTACATAAAGCCACAATTTTACATTACTGCGACTATTGAAATATCAACTCTCGGTCCTAAGCCGAAGGTTGAAATTCATACAATGCACTTATTTTAGGCATTAATTTAGTTGTCATCTAGTTTTAGTGAAAACGGCCGTACGAATCTTGGCCTATGCTTTAGTTACTAAGCTCGTGTTAACTATGTTGTAATAATATAAATAAGTAACCAAACAGTAAATAAAGCATGAAAAAAGTCCATACAAGCTACCAGGAGCATATGAATTCGAAGGAGTTCTCACCTATAATTTTATTTTCATTATTAAAAAATAATATTAATTCATAAAAATTGTTTATATCAGAATTTATTGAACGGTTTATTCAAGAAATATTATAATTTTATATTAATTGAATTAAAATAAATCCGAAGGAGTTCTCACCTATCACAGAACGGGTGTCCGAGCGCGATCCATTCCTTCTGTATGAGAGACTGGAAGCCCGATATCGTTCTGAAGTGTGGGTCGACTAGCAATTGAGTGAGGCATGATACCACGGCACAATAGTCTACACCGTCACCTGAAACATAAGGAAGTATATATATTAAAAAATAAATTAAAAACTGTGGTTTGTTCAAATCATAGCACACGGATACGCGCTTCAGGGTTACTTGTTACTAGGAAAACAGAAAATCGTAGTGAGCATTTTTTTTTGAATACCCCTGACATTGTCAGTGTCACACAATGCTACTCACATGATGCTAAGTTCTCCCTTCTTTTTCCACATCTTCATAGAAAAATATTTATTTCATGGAGCAGTGATTCTGCCGGTATTTTCTCGAAGCGGGAAGCAGCTAGGTAAACTGCGCAGACAATACCGATTTTTGTACGCAAAATACGCGCTTGGACGTGGAGTTGCGGACACCAGCCCGTTATACAATACAATACCGATTTCTTGTAAGTACCCAGTAATGCAAAGTGTTTTTCAAGTTTAGGGGGATTTGGGAGACTGGGTCAGATTGAATGCAGAAGGCGGATGATATGTTGTTGTGGCGCAGTTTGGGATAAGCCTGTACCACTGAACGTTATACATGAACCCGAAATTATCGGGTTATGGTACCGGCCAAACCCGTTATCAGACGTTCATAGGGCACCCAGACTTAATGGGTTAGTTTAGGTCAGAACTGCGACCTACCGTCCTTGTGTATGCGAGCCAGTGGAACAGTCGAGCGAGCGGTGCCGGGGAGCGCTACATCCAACTTGGTCGCAGTGTACTTGCTTTGTTTGAGTTAGTATGGATATACTCAGGATTGACACGATAAACCAGTAAACCGGTTTGGCCTAGGACAAACAAGTTTGGCCTGAAAACGGGTTTGGCCGGTAACTTATACAATTACATAATTACCTTCTTGTAAGACAACGGTGACGTTATTGGACAGATGGCGCGCGGCCTCGTCGGCGAACGTGATGCAGTTGGAGACGTAGCGCAGCCACCGGCTCGTGTCCAGGATTGAGTAGTACTGGGAGTCTTGCAACTGAAACGATAAAAAAGCCATAACTTTATAGCAGACTTGTTGTTTGTCTGTTACGTGTTGCCCCGTGTCCTTGTTGTTAGTCTGTTACGTGTTGCCCCGTGTCCTTGTTGTTTGACTGTTACGTGTTGCCCCGTGTCCTTGTTGTTTGACTGTTACGTGTTGCCCCGTGTCCTTGTTGTTTGTCTGTTACGTGTTGCCCCGTGTCCTTGTTGTTTGACTGTTACGTGTTGCCCCGTGTCCTTGTTGTTTGACTGTTACGTGTTGCCCCGTGTCCTTGTTGTTTGACTGTTACGTGTTGCCCCGTGTCCTTGTTGTTTGACTGTTACGTGTTGCGCCGTGTCCTCATCTGCCTAACCTTTTCCCAAATAATTGGAGTCTGCTTCGAGTCTCACCGAATGAAGCTGTATTATTTATTGCAGTAATTTACATGGAGCGACTGCCTATCTGACCTTCACAACCCAGTCTTCTTCTTCGTCGTGTCGATGATTCCCTGTTAGTACTGGGTACTATGATACCCCTTGGTAAGACTAAGACTTTCGGGTCACTGTAACGACTGTCAAAGATCTACAAATGACAGCCGGGACCAACGGCTTAACGTGGTTTCCGAGGCATGGAGGAGTTTCAATATGTAATGAATGGTTACCCATCCACGAACCGACCTTGGCAAGCGAGGTTTAACCTGAAGATCGCTCCGTGCGGCTGTTATTGTGTAACTACGAGCTCCTCCTTTTGTTTCCTCATGTCTCATTTCTTGTTAAAATGACAACGATCAGTTTTCATTAAGTACTTCTTATCTGGAGTCGACAAATACAGTCTGAGGTTGCGTGGTTGGCCGTAGTATCACTTAACCTAACCGAATGGGGATGGCAACTGTGAAACTAATGGCACTAGCAAAGCTGGTTCCAAGCATAATCATCGGTTGAAAATCTGATATATATATTTTTTTAATAGCTTCACCTCATTGGTCAAATTGAGACCTAGCTATGGTCGCGCCATCTCAATTAGCTTTTAACGGTCTTCCCCAATGGCTGGGGTGCCCTATCTTAGTAACTGCGACCAACTTTGAGAAAAGGCCAGAACAAAAAAAGGGCACATTTAATTTAAAAAAAAAAAACTATTTATCAATGTATACAGGGTGTAAACAGACCCTTCACATATCCGTCAACCAAGCACAGTACATCAAACTAAGTAACTCTACGCAAAATTATTGCTGGGAAACGACTTTTTTTTGTGGGTGAAAAATCACGTTTTACTGTAGGATTTATGAGGGCCATTTGTTTCAGTAACGCCACTTGAATGAAACCCACTTACAGAACGTTTTAACAATAATATTATATAATACGAGTAGGTTGCCAACAATTACAAATACAAATAAACCGCATGTATTCCTAGATAAGCTTAAAAGGAAATCATGAAACACTTCATTCATAAAACCATAATAACAGGAAAACTAGTAAATCGTTTAGCAAAGTAACCACAAAGTATATCTTGTGTTTTCAATAGTATTGATTCAGTAGGCGGTTACATTATTTAGTTCTTAGAGGAAGTCACCCCCCCGCCCCCCGTGCCCCGTCGGTCTAATGGTTCCATGCGCGACTGCTGAGTATAAGCAGGATCTCATGCTGAGCAGTCGGATTCCCAGGTTGCGCAGTGTGAAATGAATGGTCACAAAAATGGTCACTCATTCGACCGACCGGGGCCAATGTAGCTTGACCTTCGATCGACGTGTGCTCTTAAAAATAGGTCTTGTGGTATTCAAAGTCAAAACATTTATTGCGAACTAAGTGTACAGACGCGAGCACCTCTAGCTACCCGAAACTGTCAAATTTTCCCAATCAAGCTTGAACCTAATGCTTTAGCGATAAAGTTGAAAATCAATTAAAGAAAGACAGATTGTAGTAGCTTGATGTGCTGGCGGCTGTAACATGTGGTGTTATGTTATGTTAGTACTTATGACTTAGCAGCCTTTTACAAGCATTGCAATTTATCATTCGTCTGCCCTTAGTAGGGTAATTATTTCATTTGGTGTAAATCGGCTGTTCGCGATAATATCACCGTAAATGAAGTTATATCTTTACCGTGGATTAAAGTAACTTTTAATAAAGAATGATTTCTAACTGGCGCTTCTTTTAAATTGTATACACATTGTTTTACTACACATTGTTTTTACTACACAGACACACACACACACACACACAGACTACAGATACTGCAAGAACTGTTCACTAATTGGAGGTAGAAAGATTTGTCATTACCATGTGCTATGGTCATTACCAGGCGTGCAAAATGTCATTACCATGACGCTAAAAGGTGGCCTTAATTTTTTTTTATAATCCTAGAATAAGAAACTTTTAACTAAGATGAAGTTTGCGATTAAAACAATATTTTTTAACTAAACGCCCATTTACACCAAATGAAATAAATACCCCTTAACATCCTAAATTAGCATGCATTAAACATTATTATTACTTAATTATTTTCTTTTATATTAGTACAATTAAATAGAGAAATTATATTTATGTCAAAACCCTATTAACCTATTTAAAATGTTTTTGTACTTGATTTTCACTTACCCAAAATTGTCCTAACGTGGTCGGTGTACATAGTTCAACAAGTTTCTTGTACGAGGTCTGCAGCGTACTCAACGGTGGGAGTATCCCGGGGCCGCCAGCATTCGTGAATGTGTTGCCGCAGAGGTACAGCACCTGGGGCGGCGTTAGCTTCGGGTGGGAGCGGCGAACCTGGGAATGTACACTTTATGTTATTTGGATGAAGGTGGAATTTTGATTGTCATCAGTGAACTAACAGCCAGCAAGCTCGTTAGGATGGTGTTCGGGGTCTGGATGCAAGTAAGTGTATCCACAGATAATATAGTGTATGTGAGATTTATGTTTGAAAATCCACGTTAAAGGAGAAATTCCTGTCAATATATTTATTTATAACTGCATATTTTGAGATAAAATGATCTATGAGTTCAATAACTTCTGTACAACTTTATTGGCGTATTTTCCGCATGTGACGACAAATGATTACGTGTTTTACGTAAACTCCATGACGCTTAGCTAATCGATTACCCAGTCTACTGTACTTAGTGAGCAAATAATATAAAAAGAAAATAATCATAAACGCGATTTAATGTAATTGGATTAACTTCTGACTCGATCGTTTTGCGGATAAGATAAAATTTCGCTTATCTTTCTGAGAGCAAGTCTCGTGCCTACGACAACATTCACATGTCTTTTTCCATTGTGGGGTAGGCAGTGAAATATAAGAGTGGATTTGAACCCTTTTTCGTTTTTGTCGCTGATTGAAAGTCGCCTGTAATGCTGGCCGTATTTAACGGTCAAGAAACCCAAATGTTCAATGAATAAAGGACTCTCAGTTTTAATATTCCTAATTCAAATGAATAAAAAAAAAGGTTTTATTCACATACCTGTTCCAATAAAACGCTTTCCGCCGTCGCCGACTGCTCCGTACTCAACAGCTCCCCGCTCCTCAACAACGCAGCACCTTCCGGCCTACCCCACAACCATATAGGCACCCTTCCCGACCGGAAGTGACGCGCCGATTCCATCAAGTTGTAATCCAACACAGACGACGGCACTATCAACGTCTCCCCAGCAGTTAACATGAATGCATCAGAAGTTCCATTTATACAAGTGATCCTCCAATGAGGACATTCACACCGTTCTAGTTCTCTCTTCCAGTCGCCTGGACGTTGGAACATGTTCATGTCTGAGGGGAGCGTGGGGTAGTAGGGCTCTCTGTACTCGAAGGCAAAGAGGAGGTCGTGCCGCTTTGGAAACGCGTGGTGCATTAGTGCGAGGGCTATTTTTCGGCCGTCAATTGGTGAGTGGGCGAAGCTAAATGTTAGGACCTTCATGTTCTGAAAAAAGTATTGGATTCATTAGTTCGATTGTTTATGTTTTTATTATAATAGCTGAATTTAGGTTGGGGCAACTCGGGTCCCTGTACAAGTAAATGCGGTTTTGTGGTTAAGTTTTAACAGACCGGTCATTTTCTGACCTCTATATACCTGCCATTGATTGTTGTGTTAGGTGTTCAAATTATTTTTTTAAGAGGGATTATGCAAAACCTTTTCTTTTTTCTTCTTTTTTTTTTAACTTTGCCTCACACTAGGAATTTCTCCTGCGTTTACAAACATTTAAAAACACAAACAGCCAGACCCGGAACAACTACCTGTAGATCATACAAATATTTGTCCCGTGCGGGGATCGAACCCGCGACACGCAGCGCAGCAGCCGATCGCTCAGCCACTGCGCCAACCGTGCCGTCAAATTTTTCGGGCTACGTCAGTAACCTTGGGTCTCTTGTTATCATTTCAGATAAATATATAAAATAAGCTAGTTTTATCTAAAAATCTAAACTATTTAACAAGCATTGATCTAATTCCTATCCACCGGCTAACGCTAACCATGCGACATTGAGTCACGCGCTAATCTGATTAGATAGTGACCCGAACAGATTGCCACAGTAACGCATCTGCACGAAATATGTGTATTATCTATGTACTCGGTACATATCTGTGTGTTATGTAAATATAAGCGATGGTGTGTTTGTGTATGTATGAACATTCTTTTCGTGTATTGAGAGTGTTGATAACGCAGATGTTTTTGGCAATGGTTTAACGTAGTCTTTATGAATAAGGAGGCACAGATTGTTCGTCATGCCTGGGACTGTCGCTCGACCCCAGTCTCGCAAACTCTTAGCACTTATCGGTTTTTTTAGAGGCTAAGTCTGATTGTGATGTGTTCGCAGACGAATGGACGAAGATCTTGTCAGTACGTCTGGAGTATTGTGGGATGATTAACACAGCAGTTTCGCACTGGGCCCGCATGGTGGAAAGAAGGTGCTTCTCATAGAGGGAAAGCATAATAGGCCAATGAGTTAAGATCGGTCCATAAAGCTAAACAAGTAACATTTAATTAAAAGTATAAAAAAACCCGAGTACAAATTGTATTATACAAATACCTAAATATATTTATATTTGTAATCTCCTTTTAATTTCCTACATTTTGATACCCTACTCTATAGGTTTGGTTGAAAAAATAATTGAACGGCTTTAAAATTTAGCGCCAAAAATCCGCCATTTTTTTTTAAACACCTTTCTAAAGACACTTGGGTTTTTGAGACGAATCTAATGATACCTTAATCGTCGAAATCCATCCAGCCATTTGGAACATACGAGGTAATAAAGAAATTTACAAAAAACAAACAAACATACAAGATACGCGCGAAAAACATAACCCTTCCTTGGCAGTCGGGTAAAAATGAGGACCGTTCCATTGACACTAGACATATTTGATTGATAGCGTTTGGTAGTGCGACGTTTAATACCCGTTTAGCTGTTTGTTCAGCTGCAAAATGAAAATAAGATAAAAATGGCTGGCTGGCTAAAACAAAATATTATTCGAAATGAATATCTACTATGTGTAGTAAAATATATTTTTATTAAAAAGGTATCCATTGGCACAAGTAGGTAGTTATGTAGAAGACGTGATATATCAAACGACGTTTAATTTAAATAGTTATAAAATGAGTCACCCCAAAAATATGTAAACAAACATACAGATAGATGGTATTATCAACGAAATAGTTGTAGAAATATATTATGTTTAGATTATTTAGAATAGATTTTAAGTGCCTATTTCGAGCGATGATTCATCATCACGGTGAGGCTTTAGATCAGAAAAGAAAATTAACATTTAGTTAACTTACAAAGCGTTTTATACTACTTTAATTCAAACACATATATAAATAACGTTTTATACAATGTGTAATGAATGACCTATGAATGTTTTCGGAAATATTTTAAATATAGAATATGTTTGTTAATTTTTAAACTTGGACCTGACTAACAGATTTCTACGTAATTCACAGGGTTTTACGTGGTAACGAGAATTGAACACGCTACTTCCAGAGAACTGTAAGATCAATACGAATTGTTTTCAAGAAAATGTAGCGGCACAACTAAGAGTTAGATTGCTAAACCAAATAATTAAAAATCACCTAAAGGTTACAATTATTTTTTTAGAGTTGACTCTTGTTATTTATACCTTTTTTCAGTTTTGAAGGTACCGTAATAGACATTAGGTAATTTTTTTGCAATCCTTCGTATTTACTTATTTGATATGTGACAACAACGGCAACGGGCCGTTCGCTCTCACAGAGGAGGCCTGTGTTCTACAGTGGGGGCGTAACAGGCCGATTATGCTATGCGTTTTTTTTTTAATTCTTCTGGATCAGCCCTAGCTAAGACAGCTGCGCCCCTGCTGGGCCAGGCTTCTGTAGGGAGGGACCATAATCCACCAAGCGGACCGGTTTCCCCACAAAGATTCAGTTCCCTGCTTAGCTTAGCGTAACTTCAAGCTACCTGCTTATCTGCTGTCTATAGTACTAGTCGGGACCTACCTTGCATATAACCTGTAGCCCCTTCACCTTGCCGGGCATATCACCGTACGGCATGAGGCGTCGCCGTCGCTGGAGCCCGCCCTCCGTCAGCCACACGGCGCCGACGCCCGTCAGCGGCACATCGAACGCGCCGAGCAGGTAGTTCCGTTGGCAGTACTCCTGGATTTACAGAATATTATATAAATTTTTAGTAGTAAAGGTGGACATCTAGTTTCATAGGTAATATTGTCTCCACGAAATGGGTGAGTTAAGATGGAAGGTGCCGTCGAGGTAGGTCCGCCAGAAAGAGGTGGCGTGATGATTTAGACGTGTACCACGAGGGCTGAAATGGGCACCTGGAATGACTTTGGGGGGCGACCTTTGCTCAACAGTGGTAATATGAAAAAAAATGTACTTGAGGCCTTTACTGTACGCGAACGATTTTGATGGAATGTCGAAGGGAAAGACGTCATAGTGAAACATCGGGGTAGGGCTGTATTTTGGACTACAGTCGCCAGGAGATTGTTTCATGAACATTTCATTGTTTTCACTAAGATTATAATCTAAGAGAAGTGTAAATAACAATTGCATTACAGCTATTGTTTCCTATTTGATTAGGTTCACCTCTAAAAAAATCTAGTTAACAAATAAATTAAACCGAAGTAGGAACTAATTGCTAAAGAACGGTCGGTTTTCAGATAAAAATAAGGAAGTTCAACTACCAAGGCCACATACACCGCGAGAGCAAAGAAATAGTTCCTATTGTTGACCTATGAACGCTAGCAATCACAACTTCACAAGAGGATTTCGATCTAAGTAATTTAGTCAGCCGGTTGACAACCAAGACCGTGTTTATAATTCTCGCATTACTTATGCAAGCTGATCTTTGTTCATTCTTAAAATAAAGTAATAAGTATACCATAACCTTTCCCACCGTTTCGCTAAACGCTTTTCCCGGCCACTAATTTAATTTCTAAAATCTTAGTCACTATGACCAAAAACTGAACTGAAATCAAGAAAAACCCAATTAAGTAAGATTTTTGTGCTAACAACGTAAGTATGTTTTATTTTTTATGACGTGCTTTTAACAGTATTGCCAAGGTATTTACTTTGGGGGAAGTTCCTTAGGGAAAGAACCTATTCAGTTAAGATAAACGTCTTGGTAGAGGTTCATTCCTGAGACGTGAATCAAGGTCCTAGGTTAATTCATTTGTTGTTCGTTTTTCCTTGATCAATAGTTCGTCATAATAACGACGACCATTTTTATGTTGTGGAAATACTCGAACCCAATACGCCCTTGGAGAGTATAAACCTTCTGCCTGGGAAGGCCCAGGGTTGTGCGACATAACCTTTACCATTCTCACGGGCAGAAATGGGTTCCAGTACTTGGCAAGAGTACGACAACAGTTATTTCGGACTTTTGCCGAGCAAAACCAAAAGGTGTTCTGGCTGTCTATTGCTGATGAATCACTTGTGGAAAACAGAAAAAAAACGTGATGTAGAAGATTAAGATAAGACCTAAGTACGGAATATTAGTCCAGCAGAATGCATCCAGACTGGATGAAAAAGAAAGACCAGGACCGGTCGTTGCCACGTCGCTTGGGGGAAGCCTATCTACAGCAGAGGATCGTCTTTCAGCGAATATGATGACAGTGGTGGGCCCTTAGCTCCATTAGTTCTATTTTTTTCGTGTATTTCGGACTTGCGGTTGGCACCGTAAATGTGGAAGCAAGGCGCTCTGTTCGGGTCGTACTCACATCATTGGTTGAGTTCTCCAAGGGCACGAAGGACAGTTTGTAGTTGGTGATGAAGAGCGACCCAAAGCGGCCGCGGTCCCACTCGCTGAGTGGCGCCAGCATCACCACGCTGTGCGCCGCGCCTGTCACTATCTCGCCTGAGAACAAAAGAAGTTTTGGTATAAAATATGCCATCAAAAAATAGCCTTTACATCCTTTCACATTTCTCTCTCTAAATTAAAATTATGGGCTGGGGGTCCAGAATCATGTAAGTTCTAGATACTAGACCTAGCGCAGAATATATTCAATTTATATTCAGCATTATGTGCTGAATTCATGTGGTAACTAATTTCCACGTCGATGTCCCTTACACCGGCTATGACAAGTCTGAAACTTCAGGATCAACGGCTTCTTCAGGTTGAAGTTGAGCTGAAAGTTCCAAAAAAGTGCTGTTTGGTTAGTTAAAGCAATAGTCGCTAAGCTCAAGGTTATTCAAATGTCAACGCAAAGGTCGCGGAGTGAATCCACCCCTCGAGCGACACATGTATAGGTACAATATTTACGTTGGCTTTCCGATAGAACTGTGCGAAGAAGTAGAACGGTGCGCGAGGCACAAACCCACCAATAGAATTGTTCTATTTTAAATAGGAAATAATGATATTGTAGTTGTTCTCTTGGCCCACAGCTTCGCCGTTCGTTGAAGCCGTAGTGTTGATAAATGAAATGATATGTAATTTTTTTAAATTAGGTTGATAATCAGCACTGAATGCCAAAAACTACATAAGACGGTCGCCAATAACGCCCGCCCTTCAACGCGTCCTAGTGTGTAAACTGCGGAGAAGTGGCGTGCTAAGCTCCCCAGCAACAGATCCGTGTGTGTTAGTTGGAAGAACCTGTACGATGATAGACCAGATTCTGCAACTTTTTAAAACCTTATGATACATACACACGAGTATATACAGAGCGATTAGTAATTGGATGCATTCCTTGAAATGGGTGATGCTGATACTAGACCTTATTTGCAACACCGATAACTTGGGGTCCAAACTGGGTTGCACAATTCTCACAATCAGCAGTTTGTGGTGGAGAGGTGGAAAATTTCCAAGAAAACTTTAACTTTCGATTTCTCTAAAACTACCCAGTTTAGACCCCAATTTATCGGGGTCAAAAAAAGGTCTACTGTCACCCATTTCAAGGAATGCACCCGATTACCAACCACCCTGTATAACAATAGGTGGTACTGGTGATGCATCGCCGCATTCGCATCGCATTGTGTGCTTTTTGCGCGCAGTAAAAACCGCTTTACATTGACGATGACGTAGCGGACAGCGCAGAGCCCGGTAATTGTCCAAAACCTGATAATGAATCAATATTTTCGATCTTGGGTAAAACTATAGATCTAGGATTCACTGCATCATCATAGTACTTATTCTAATTCTTTGGTCAAAACACTCATAATATTCTTTCATAATTTCACTTTGTTATGTAAACAGATATTGAAAGCGTGAGTGAGTCAAAGGGGTTTTTTCTAGAGATGATTGATACGAATATTATTACGGCTTTTTTGTTACGTAGGTCCGCGTCATCGCGTGTGTTCTCAAGGCGACGACCAGTGGACGTCAAACTTGAACAAGAATGACCTAATCGCGATGTTTTTCCTAGATTTCTGTAAAAAGTCTATCTGACCGTACCGGTAGATTCTAATGCTGCTTGGGATGGGAGGACTATTTTACAACAGACATTTTTTTTAAATTGAGTGATGAAATAACAGTTGCCCGGCATTTTGCTGAACTGGGCCTATTTGGCGCAGCTGTGAGACACACAATAATTATCTTTTTCTTTTTCCACCAGCATCTTTTTTTTCATGTATGTTCACCGATTGCTCCATGATTGCTGGTCCGATCTAGAATACTCTTTTTCATTTGGTAAAAGAAGCTCCCGCGGTGGTCCCATATAAATTGTATTACCTTTGCTTCGGTAGGTTCTTACTTTATGAGTTATCCTCTATAATGCATTTTTTCTGCTTGATCTAAATGGATAAAATGGATGATATTCTTATAAACTTCTAGTTACAATATAAAATTGATACTTGGCACGGATTTGTGTGAGATGCCACATCAAAAAAGTTTTTATTTTGTTTAGGTTTAAGTTTTTTTGTATTTTTTTTAATTTTGTGTGCACTTGTGGCATGTGCCAAATAAACGAATTTTCTTTCTTACTAAATGCAAGTGCTGCCGTTACTGGCGAAAATTTTGGCAGTTTGGAGTATCTTTATCACGGAGATTCAACTGATTAAATTAACCAGCGCCAGACAATAGCAAATGACTTTTCGTACGTTAACAGTTCTTTTTTGTATTATAAACACTATCTATAAAAAGTGCCAACGACCTACTCACAATGAAATGACTCATAATGTCAATTTTAATGTATACATATTGTATTACGTAAATCGCGCTCTGATTAACAACTTATTTAATGGAGTATAATTATATTGTTGTTATGAATAATGAAGTATTTAATAACCGTACAGCTTTATAACACGAGCTCATTTCATCTGTCATTAAAACTAAAGCAAATCAATGCAGTAAATGGAAGTAAATAGAGTAGAAACCTGAAAATGGAATTTAGAAACTTAGTTCAAAATATGGTAAGTAAAAATTATTGGACCGAGAGAAACTCGTTATTCGGGCATTTGTTTAAATTGTGCTGTAAACCTGACTCCACAAAATAATGATCTTTTCACATAACCCGTTGTTGTCATTACGAAAACATAGCCTTGCCAGTTTATAAGACGAACAAGCTGTTAAAACTGGAATAGAGTAAAGTGCTAAGCAAAGGGGTGATAGATCCGTGTGTTACTCTCACAGATATAGATCCGGTAAAGACGGCCATTACTTTGGCACAATCCAACAATCACTGTGCGAAACAAGTGGAGGTCGAACAGTGGAGAAAGAAAAGAAACGCCAATAAAATCCATATAATATCACTTAGACGACATACAAATCGATTCGAGTATTGGTTAGAACTTACAAGTATCATAATAGTAACATAGTAAAACATCTGTAAATTGGAGATGAAACAAGTACTAGGCTGTTAAAGAACCGAGGAGGTTGATTCGAATCGAACAACAACAAGGACCTTGCAAGCCGGCACATATTGGCCGTCAAAACAAGACTGGTACTAGGGTGTCATAACAACTGAGAATCTTGTAGCGAGCTGTGTGCAAGACATTACAGCGAAAAGTTTTCGTTCTGCCATCTGATACAATTCGAGTTTTCTAGCGGCCTTCACACTCTGCGATCTGGACCATACTTTTTTTATCGCGATTTATCGAAGGAAATAAGAACGATTTGCGCAATACGCGGTGACCGTGAACGTTGTCTTTGACTCATGCGGTAGCGTGCAACGAAAATATTTGCGGTATTGTATGTATTTTGGCGGTTTAGTTTTTATTACTGGAAATTTTGTTATTTCAAGGAAATCTTGAACGTATCATCGCCATTTTTAGACTTTGGGTCAAAAACTTAGAAACAAATTACTACGTGTATACACCGTGACTTTTTAGTCGTCGTACAACGGCAGCCCATTTCATGTTTCCAATGACTACTATACATTCATTAAAAAAAATAGGGATTTATGAGATTTTAATTATTTTAAATAAAAATATTATTCAGTATTAGGAAGCATGGCGCAGTAAAACACCCTGTTGTGAGCGATGATTTACTGGACTCGAGCACTGGGTTCTACTGGGTAGGTATGTTCTCCCGTTTGACACGTAAACATCATTAACAGGATGTTTCGTAATTTTATTCTAATGTATTATTTATTTTTCTTTGTACCTATTATTAAAAATCGCGCCTAGAGCTTTTTTATGTCGGGTACATTGAGTGGACCACCTTTGTAAGACGACTAAAAAGTCACGGTGTATAAAAACTATTACATATTTTGATCGACTAATCTTCATGGATAATATTCATGGTTGTCTCCCTATTCCGGTTTTTACGACTTCCGTAGCTGACTAAAAGAGCGATGAATATAATTATATGTATGGAAAGGAAGAGGAAAGTCAAAGAAAAGGAAGTACAGTGGACAAAGAACGTGATACCCGGGTTGCGCCGATTCCAAATAAGATGGAGCTGAGCCAGAAAGATGAATGCGTTTTTGTATGGCGAGGTTTGTGAGGCGTAGCAAATCGTAAGAGTTTGTCGAGGTTTAAAGGCAAAAGAACATAGGTCACAAAGCGTTAAACTCAGCTGTTTTGCGAATCCCAACCACAAGAATGCTTACCCTGTATATTACATTGTTTACAAATAAAATGGAAATTGTATATAAATTATTGTCACATATTTTTATGCTGTCAGAATGATAAATTATACTTTTGATAAGCATACTGGACAAGGTCAAAGATATCAACATACATGACATTAATTAGATACTAGGACAGCATACCAGCCCTGTAATTACTGAATCAATTAGAAATATTAAACGTACCTCTCCTCAGAACACCCATTGCGAATCACAATACTCCATCAACTGGTGTATAGGACACCACTTCCTACCATTACTATGGATCGCGATACCAGGCATTCATAAAAGGCGATACAGTTACGCGTACGTAACGCATACATAATGATTATTATTGTAATTTGCATCATGCCTCTACTTGAGTGAAATAAAATGTTGGGCATAAACACAGGTTACATTGTTTTGTCCTTGAATGGGCGTAATTAAGACGAAATGCGTCATTGACCTCTCGTACTTTGTAGAATATCGCTCGTAATTACATAGTATGATGTAGATGCAGGTAGGTCTCTACATTATTTTTAAATAGTCATTAATGAGGTAAAATTCTGTAACTAAAATTGAAAATTGCTGATTATTTCCTTATATGGACATTTAGTGGTTCAGCAATAACAGATTTAAAATCAGTCCAATCTTATTATTTATATTTATTTAAACGGCTGGTTCAAGGCGGTGTACGGCAAAAATACCTGGAAAGGTAGGGGAGGCCTTTACCCAACAGTGGGACATTAATGGCTAATGAAAAAAAGAAATATATATACAGGGTGGATACATTCAATGAGGCAGTAAAGGGAACTCCCTTAACCGTTGCAGCTACACGAAAATGGTCATAATTATGAGACTGTCCATAATTTTTCGTGAAATTTTGATCACCATAGATTAAAAAAAAAAGTAGGTACATTTAGCAAGAAAATAGCCATGCATTTTGTTTGTAAGTTTTAACCAAAAAATATTTTTTGATGTTAATCGATCCTGTTTCTGATCATATCCACCCTGTATAACAAATAAACTTTGCAATATGTGATTGGTTAGGTCAGTTTGAAAGAAATCGAGTTTATTTAGTCATCTGTCACTTTAAAAAGTAAAATAGCCTGACACATCAGGCTGTGTTACTGATACTGATTATAAAGATAGCAAATATGAGATGACTCATTTCAACATTTATCTCAGAGTTTTAAATTATTATATGTTTAAAAAATATAAAATATGGTGTCTCATTAACATCCTAAAGAAGGTTGGTACTTATTATGGCTTGCATAACATACAGTTATGTAAAGAGCTCGGCACATGAAGTTGTCTGATGTAGGAGTTGGGTGCAATAATACATTTTTCAACTGATATTTAACTAACAAGAGCATCATAAGGTAAGGTTCCAAGGTATTTTTGAATAGCATAACTTAGGCCTATAGTTGTTTTTTTAGCTTAAAAAACAGTAAAGGTATTTATGTACAAAATAGGTTTCTACTCATCATTACTGTTACCTGCTGGACCCTCATGGTGGTTTACAGGTTACAGTCCACTTCACATAAAGTAGAGAGCAGGCAGCAGAAGGAATGTATGGATTTATGCATTACTCTGCAATACTTTTATATTGGATTGTCGGTCATAGCATCTAATTGTGTTAATTTATTGTTAAATCATTTCATGACATAATCACCCTTGCTTATATAGGTTATCATAAGCACAAAATAGTAGTTGGATTACAAATTGGCTTTTTTTTTTGACCCTGTTTCAATGTTGCCATATTTAACACAAAGGTAAAGGATGTTTATCCTGACTGGTAGAAAATGCTTTGTGGTAATAAGTCTGCCTATGAACTACTATTGTAACATGAAGTTTAAATAAATAAATAACCACTACTATATTTATGTCTCTTTAATAATATGTTACCTAGAACCAAAATAAGGTTTGAATTGTTTATCACCTAAGGAGGTTAAAAGCCATTCGATCAATTAAAAAAGAAAAAATTAATGCTTCAGAAACTAAATATTCTCATCTATCAAGTTGTTTTTAGTAAACTGGTTTAAAAATTCATGATAATTATCATCTCATCCGATCTTCTCCCAACTATGTTGGAGACAGGACTTCTGTTTGGGTCAGATGCAGCTGAATACCAGTGCTTTACATGTAGCAGCTGGGTATCTGACTTCTACAAAACAGTCACTGGGTCACACAATACAAACAGTATAAATAATGTATGTTGTTCATACCAAAGAAAGTATTAGCTTGTTTTTAATCCTACTCACCATTTAGAAGCTTAGGTTTCACTTCTTGTAGTGATCCATTTTTTTCTCCTTTACTCTGTAACGAAGTATAACAACATTAGGTAATGTTGTACAGGCAATTTATTGTTTAAAGTGTTGTTTACTTGGCATATTGTTGCAGGATTATCTTAATTGATGTGATAGAGAGCTTTTGTATGAACTGCAACCATTTTTTTTAAATGTTTTTCTTCTAGCCGAGTAGTAATGTTTTATAAGCATTTCACAATACACTATCAAAGAGAGAACTTTCTAACCTCTATCAAAATAAATAACAACAAAGCAAAAAAAAAAACATTTAAATGGTTAGAAGATTGTTATGCCGTAATGATTACACATTCTGGTTAAATGAAATAGTATCTTACCAGAGGAGATACATTGATGTAACTCTTGAAGTTTTGAACCAACTTTTTCTCATTCATTGTAATCAAATAATACCAAAACTGCGTTGACCCACTTTGATCGATTTCAACTGTGTTTATTAACCTATTTATAAATAGATCCTTATATTAGGTTGAACGGAAGGTGATAATTAATTAAATTAACAGTTATCCACATGATTCTACTTATTTAACATATTTTTGATAACAATCATCCGCGCAAACACTGTACTATCTGAATACAAATTATTCATTAATAGATTGGTGTACGTTACGTAAAACCATCAGCAGATTTAAACTAAACATAGTTAACACTAAAATTAGCTCGGGACGATGTTAAACTCATGTTGAAAGTAATATTTTTATAATTTTAAAATCTATGACCCACAGCAACACGCAAACGATCAACGACAGATAAATGTTGGTATTGCAAATGTGAATATTTTTTCGGTGTTTATTTATTATGCATGCAACATAGGAAATAATACCATAGTAGTAAAAGTTCTTCAAATTTTATATTCTGGGAAAGAAACAACATTTCACAGCATACGCATATGTACACGGAGTGTAGTTCTTCTCTTAACTATTTAGGAGATGAAGTCCACTCCGTGTATCATGCTATACTCAAGTAGTTACTATCAAGAAGAAGAAAAAGTATAATATTTAGTATACACTGAGAGATTTTAATAGTTGTATTCCCGCGGCAGAACAACTTGGCATGGAGTACTTTCGAAGCATAGAGTAAAAGTAAAAAAATAAAGATTTTTTATTTTTAATAATTAAAAAAAATATTCCTCAACTCGAAAACGTGAGAAACGATAGTAATAGTAACACTAGACGTAACTTATAGGCACACAAGTTACGGTCGAATTACAGTTATTGCAATTTGGAGTTCGTTGCTATGGTGCAACTGCTTGCAAGGGCTGATTATGACTCATGCTACCCACCGACTTTAGGCGTAGCCGCAACACTTGGAGTCGTTCCGTCTTCGCGGGGTTCTGAACCCCCAAGTCCCATCGGCTCGGACGATCGTAGCGCCGACGTAGCGACTACTCAGCCATGGGCAGTTCCAGACACCAGCACATGCACAGGGTAGAGGTTGATCGATCGTTATTTCACTACAACTGGACGAGGAGATCATCGAGTACTTCATTATCACCGCGCCGTGCGAGAGCACCTGCACTCAGTGTTTCTCCAGCGCTGGATCGGACGCGGTGGGCCAGTTTCTTGGCCAGCAAGAAGCCCGGACCTAACTCCGTTAGACTTTTACTTGTGGTCTGAGCTCAAGCGCCTGGTGTATCGTGAGGAACGCGAAACTCGCGACGCGTTAATAGCTGCGATAGTGGACGCTTTCGATATCGTAAGAAGTGACAGAGACACCTTATTAAAATTTAAAGACAATCAATTAAAACGTGCTCGATTGTGTATTCAACGCAGTGGCTTGCACTTCGAACAATTATTACTCAGTTACCGGGAAGTGTAACCTACTCGTTCTTTTGTAAATAGTGAATATTTAAAAGTAGTTAAGGTAATTAAAATAATTGTAAATAAGTTGATTCAAATTTTAGAAATACGCCTCAAATACTGCGTTAGGTATCTAATTCAGGAAATTATTTTTCTTAAATAATAAACTTGTTTTTGTTTAATTTCTTGTTCAGTAAATTGCAACTAAAAAAGTATTTTTGACGGTCCTAAGCCCGTAAAAGTATGAAGGGAAATCTGAACAACTTGTTGGGTAAAGCTTATTATTATTGTGTTTAATTAACTCATAAAGTCATAAGTTATCAGCTGATTGAAAAGCACGCGGGTCCACAGCCGCGCGGCCGTTCGCCGCCCGGGTTGCGTCGAGCGCGATCGGGAAATATTACTATTCGTTCATGGTCGCTTTCGAGTTTTGTTTATCACAATGGTAAATCTGCCATTGTATGTTTCTAATATTTTATTTGTTTATTAAACGATTGTATTACCGAGACAAAACCATTTCGCTGCGGGAAAACAACCATTAAAATTTCTTGGTGTATAGCATATTTATTTACAGAACAACAATAAAAAAAACTCAGAGAAATAACAATCTTCCGCCATGATATTGTACTAGCTTATGTTTAACCTGTGTACTCGCATCATCTGTGATTTTTTATTAAAAAAAAAAACCAAACCATAGACTCTGCATGTCTTATAAAAAAATGGCGATTGTTAAATTTTTGTTGGGAGTTTGAAAGCACAATCCTCAAGCACATATTTAAAACTTTAAATATCTGTTGGTGAAACTGTGAATATATATTTTGAAAATGGCTGACGCTTTGGTTGAGCGGAGACCCACCGCTCGGTTTTTCTGCCACAGGTGTAACATTGAATTCGAAGATGTTTTGCAGGTAAAAATCAATAGTTTTGGTTATATTTCCCCACAAATGGGCCTCTCTTTAGTGTATTACGCATAAAACTGATAAATACATTAACCCTTTATGTTGAGGAGTTGTTTTTATACATCTGCAGATGGAGGGGCGAGATTTCCGTGACTAATTTCCAATAAGACTATTGGTGCAGCCGGTCGGTTCACAATACTGCGTGACATTTCTTTGGAAAATTGTTCTGGGGTCGGGATCGACGGAAATTGTCGATTTCACGCAGTTACATCATTGGCATTATGTGGCGTTTTGAATCGTGAACCCTGCCCAGTACATATTTTTGTGTACTCATTTATCTACATGCATACATCCCACAATAGCCCCTGGAATGTCATTGATGTCAATAGAATCTTCGCTTTAATTAGCCAAAACAGAATAACCAAGGATAAAATTTATTGCACTTGAGGCGATAGATGCAATGTTTATTGGTCATCATTCAAAAAGTTTAAACAAACAATGTTTATATAAATTTGGATATAACCCATTTTTTCTTTTAACAAAATCGATGAGTCCTCTCATTCTTGGGTTTCACCCATAGAAAACACATCCAATATCACTATTGCAAGCCCATAATGATTTTAAACTAATGCATTGTTTATAAAAAAAGACTTAAATACAATTATCAAACTCTTTCAGGATTACACATGCCCATACTGCGCAAGTGGTTTCATTGAACAGCTTGAGAACGAGAGTGAGGCGCTGGCACTGTCAGGAGACGACTTCAGCGATGCCGACATGAGCAATATTGATGACATGAGCAATATCGATGACATGAGCAATCTGGACGACTCGGATGATATCCACCACATGTCACAAGTATGATATCTATCTAGTACTTCTTATTTATTCTAACATTTATATTATCTAGTACTTGTAGTAACAGATGAGTGTATACTACATTGTTACACACTACTAAAGAATTGATACACAAACTAAGACCTATTGTTTGACCACAAGTTATTTTTATAAATCATTGGTATTGTTTTATCATTGTGGGATAGATTACAAAAACATTGTTAGGTATGAAAACTTGACATTGGCACTGAATTCTTTATTAAGTTATACAATCAAGAAAAGTCTACTACAGAGCGAAAGCTTGGTTAGAAAAGATCTGAAAAGAGCAGCTTTGTGATCATCATCATCTGTCCAGCCTTTTACAACTATGTTGGGATCGGCTACCAGTCTATTCAGATGAAGCTGAATACCAATATTATTGGTCCAATCTCATTATGAATTAAAAAGGCGCCTTGGTGATGAACTGATAATGAATACAATAGGATGCAAATAGGTATTGTGGAGTAGCCAGAAGAAGCCTATGTAGCTTAGTAGACTATGTTAGGCTGAGTTGATTGGTTCATTAGAGCATCTACTGGACACATGATGCCCTACCTTCCTTCGCTTATGTATATTATGATGAAAACATTCCTTTTATGAGTCAAAACAAGCATAAACAAGCATTTTAATCTGTCATTGAGGTCATGATGTTGGCTGCCCAATGAACCATGAACAAGTAATAAATAAATCAGTTGACTGTGTGAGTGCCGTGAGTCATGTAGAAATGTATACAATCTTCCAATCATGGCTTGTAGTGCAATTTTGCATGAGTACTAATTCTGATAAGTCAGTTTTTGTTGATTATCTGATTAAAATATCAGATAAAAATAATATTTAATCAGGAAATTGTTTATTCATTGTTAGCATACTACATTGTCCTTGAACTTAGCTCAATTTGCTTGTATGTCATATCCTGTTACATACATGACTAGCTATAAATTTTACACTTTGACTGAGATAGTACCTGACGGTAAGATAGCTGAGGGGGCAGGTGGGTGTTGACAGCCAACAGCAGGCTAATTCCGCATTATGCAACTACCTTAGGCACATTTAGAGTTAAGCAGTAATTGGTATTACTGTAGGTCTCTAGCAAATTAGGTGGTTTTAACAGCCTGTTGATTCTTATCCCACACTCCCAACTTACACGAATATAACTTGAGAGGTTTGTTTACTCTATAGTATGAGTATACAACATTATCAGGCATTTCAGGGTATAAGTGTTTCATACACTGTTTATGAGTAAACTGTTGTATGTTTTGTTTTCTTATCATAATATTTTCTGATAGCTGCTAGAATGCAGTTTTATACTTATAATTACATTGACTTATTGTCATTTACTGCACAACAACAAGCAAAGCCAAAGAGTATTTAATTTTAGGCATACTTAAAGAAAGGCCTTGAAATTGATAGTATTATTAGAAAAAACTAATAATACTATCAATTGAGAACATTTCGCGCAAGTCACACATGTTTTCGTCTACACAAATAAGTATGTCAGGAGTCCCCCGGGAAGTGGCCGTCCTAATTCGACGTCGGCGTTCGTTATCGCGTGCGGTCGACACGTCACACGTGAGTTGACGTGAGTGTGTGGGTGTTTCAGCACCCACGTGACGCGCTCGCGACGTGTGATAACGATTGTTTTCATCTATAGGTACCTACATCGTCTGAACTCTCTCTGAGTATAAAGTTTACCAGGAAACCAACTAGACCATCGTAGTAAACAAACTAGCTAGATACATTTTAGGATTGCCTACTAAACTTTTCGGTACCTATGTTTCACTACCCACATAAAATAAAACCACTGGTGTCAATGCGACAGCCTCGACTTACACACGAGTAAGTGCTTAGAGTTCGTGTAAACGATTTGGTTCCTGCCTCCTATTTAGTTGGCGTACTGTATTTAAAAAGTAATGCTAGTATGTTTACTGTGCCATTACGTTGTCGCTTGCCGATGGCGACACACGTGGCCAAGCGCCGTATTAAAATAGATTAGATCGATTATGCGCATTTGTTACACTACCAATGTTTATCACTGTCTTATTGCGCTCGCGGAAACGCTGATAACAATGGTGAAAGGGTTTTCTTGAAAGTTCTAGAAATCTAGGCGTTTGTTTAACTTTCTTTTATCAAAGTAATGGCTAAAGCAAAAGGACATGTATTTGGAAAGGAATGTTTATTTTTTCATTTTTACATCCAGTAATTTTGTTGCTATAATCGCAGCTTCGTTTCTATGAAATTACGAATTATTGCACAATAACTACAAACAATCAGGTTCCGCATCCATAATGTATTCGAATTGCAAATATAGAGTTAAATGGTACTATGTCTTGCATGACGTCATAGAATTGTTAAGGTGAATGTGCACTGTTTAGTTAGACCAATAAAACGAAACAGCACAAATACTGGCCAAACAACTGCAAATGGTGGAGAAAAGTATTAGGGAGATATGAGAGCCAAGCCTCTATTTCATAGGTGCACATACCTTTCCTGTCAGTGACCCATCTTGCAAAGAAGAAGAGGTGAAGCCGAAGATGGGTCAAGAATCGCAGGCCACTGACTGTTCTCATCAAGCTTGTCTTAGAAAATACACAGTCCACACTGATTGTACCAAGTTTATAGAGAGTGTAAAACGAATACAATTTAACGATTTATTTTTCTTGATTTCAGGGCACCCCTCCAATGTTAAACGATCTAGCATTCCTAATGTCTGGCGGCCGGTTACGGTAAGTCACAATAATTTCAATCAATGATAAATAGATCAATGAAATATCTCACAAAACTGTTAAGCTAAACTGGGCGCCGTATCTCCGCCACCTCAATGAGCTATGGACCAATATAAGCACTATGTGCTGCCTTAACAGACAGATAGACGAAACCAACAAATAATCCACATTAGGCTTTTTCCCTAACTTAATAAAGATAATTTAAAATTATTATTTTGGAAACTGATACCCGCTTTAACTAACACTCACTAGACTACATCTAAATGCAAAAATAATATCACACGAAGAGATCGGAAAGAGTTGATTTCCCAACAGTGCAGGCATTCATTCAGGGGTCGCTTAGTTGTTGCTTTACAAAGCAATGACCTTGGGGCGCACGCACGTTCGTGCAGTTACCCCCTGGGGTGCAAGAGGGCTGGTTCGTCTGTCTAGTGCCCATTACGGTTTAAGTACTAACAAGCACGCTGTTTGCGCGTACTGAGGGACGCGATTTGTAATTTTTAACCCAACTTGTGAAGTCCTACTTCACCTATTGAAGAGTCCCATAAATGGCAACTCCGAAAGGATTGGTGATAGCACTCAGCTCGATTGTCGACAACAGAATGCTGCTGGCATCAATTAATTTAACGGAACCTACGTTCTACCTGCAAGCAATTTTAGTTAGACAATTCACATAATATACGTACCCGTATTTCTCTAATTTGCAAACGATTCAAAGCCGATTCTGTATTTTTCACACATGGTGACATGGCGCACATAATGTTTATACTCAATACTCAATATCTTTTTTTTTTTTTTTTTTTTTTTCTTTTTTTTTTCTACCTAACTTGATCTAAAAATGACTATATTAGAGTTTCTTGCCTGTTCTTCTGTATAGAGATATATGTTTTGGAACAGGTCACTAGGTTCAACACTCTTAATAAACTATGTGTATAAAAAATGTGTCACTAAAAATGAATATTTTAAAACATGTACAAAGTCACCATCAGTATAATCAACAACAAAATAATCTAGTACAGAAGAATCTTAATTCTTTTTTGACTAACTGAACTATTCCTTGATGTTTACTCATGTTTCTACAAATAAATGTCTTGTCTTGTCTTGTCTTGCATGTAACATGGTTTAATATAAAATCGTTTGTAAATTAGTGGAACCAGGGTCCTTTAATATCATGTTACTGTCGCACTGATCAGAGACTCGATCAGGGTTTCAGAGAGCGGAGTTAAGTGTGTGTTCCCCTGTCAGCAGAGGAGCAGGCAGGCGCGAGACGCTGATGGAACAGCTCGTGTGGATGATAGGCGGCGCGCGACCCGCCACCGGCGCCGTCACGGCGGGCGCGCCCTTCGTGCTTGTGGGGGCGCCCGGAGACTATGTGTTTGGCGGTGAAGGTGACTATCCCATTTTTTATCGTTTCCAATCGATGGTATGTCCATTTTAACGAATATCTACTTTTTTTAACTGGTTTCGTTTTCTGCTGTTGGGCAAAGCCCTCCTTCTATGGCCATGGTTGCCCCGAAGTGATCAGATCAGATCGTCACACTATCTTCGCCGCGATTGACAGTCATCATTAGCCTAGCCTGTCCCCAACTATGTTTGTTCCGTTACCATAACGAAACGTATTACAAAGAATCGAGGTTCACGTGCGTCTGTGCACATAGCAGTAACGAGACGCCGATATTTCCGGTTGTCATGCGCGTACGTACTGATCAAAACCTAGAGTGACAGCATGAGGTTGTCTTTGGTTACCCTGAATCGCCGATTTTCAAAAAGTCAAAAATTGGTGCGGAGCGCGCGACTTTTAGAACGACCGAATCTGCTATCGTGAGAACATTGTTCTATCACTTCGTGTTCCTATCCTTTTACTATTTGAAAAATAATTACCGTTAAAATCCACGTTTTCAAACGTATTTTTTCGCCGTGTTCAAAACAGCGATAAAATACGTTTCGGAAAATCGGGAGGTAATCTTAAACTTATTTTGTAATTATTCGTTTTTTCACTCTGTGGGTACATCGAAATAAGACTGTCGACGCGTACTTCTACTTAGTTAATAAGCAATCTGTAGAACTAGCATAACGTAAAAACATTACTCAGTTCAGTTTAAATCCATAAGAGCGTACTTACAGCATTTCATACGCATAAGCAGGATACATAAGTCAAAAAAGTTGACGGAGAACATTTTCGAAAAATTGTGTTACAGCTAAATTAGACCGATTTTCCATAAAAACAGAAATTTCCAATTATCTTTTTTTTTAGAAAGATATTTCGAAAAGTTCTCTGTCAACTTTTCAGACTTATGTAATCTGCTTATGCGTATGAAGTTTCATTAAAATCGGTTCAGTCATTTCGAAACAAAAATGACTTGAAATTATGAAATGCTGTAAGTGGTTAACGCTTTTAAGCCTTGATTGTGGGGAATTCTACGTGTTAAGATCAGTACTTACATCGTTTTGTCATAGTGTTTCCGCAATCAAGTCCACAATCGCAATGAGCTAAGTGGAACAAGTTTAGTTTTCGTGCTGTTTGTTACGGTGCCCAGTTCTAGTGTCCAGTGTATCTACAGGTAGCTACATAATAATGCTACGTAAGTACATTAGACCTTTACGTTAATTATCCTTACCTTTAGGTTAGGTACTGTACAGATTCCTTACACGAGAATTATAACTAATATCACCAACTCGCATTCGTACCCATCAACAACTCGTAACAAACACGTCGCTTTTAGGAAAACATTCCTATCGCAAAGCTAGTACTTTGAAGCGGTCTTAGTCTATAGATATCGAATACACCACTCAGGATCTACTGCAGTAGCGAAGGGTCAATTTATGTAAGAGGTAAGCCGGAGTACATATCTTTACTGTATAGAATATTATTGTCTATAGAATACTGACTGTGCCATTTTTCAAAGGGAAGCCGGTAGGAATCGGGTTCTATGGAACCTTCGCCACTGATCTACTGTCTTTTCGTAGGAAACGGACAATCGCGCATAAACGTTCAAGTAGGGCAAATACTTGTTCTTATCGTATCACGATGGAGTAAAACAAAGCGCTGCGACTTTCGCAGATGCCCATTCTACCATTCAAGAAATTCTTGATGAGCCTGAAAGCGATGAAATTCAGGCACTTTTCGACGAAGCGTATTTATTACAAGGTGTTAGCGATTTATTGTATTCGGTTACCAAAAATAGCACTACCGACATTTAGTGGTGATATCAAAAACTGGCCCGAATATATAATATATACAAGGTGTAAACAGACCCTTCACATAGCCGTCAACCAAGCATTCTGTTCATCAAACTAAGTCACTTTACGCAAAAATTATTGCTGGGAATAGACTTTTTTTTTTTGGGGTGAAAAATCACTTTTTAAGGTAGGACTCGATGGAAAGCTCTCAAAGCACTGTGCTGATGGATGGATTGAATATAGTACAGGGGTCGTGGAGGTGTGAAAAGTAAAAATCTTACATTAAAAACATGTATTTAAAAAAAAACTTGTGAAAAACTTGGAACTTTGACCCCCAATATCTCCGTAACTAGAAGGTTCCCAGAACAAAAAAAAATATCGCAAACACGGGGAGAACAAGTGCCTTTCGGATGTGATAAGGGTCGTAACGAAACGTGTTACAAAGAATCGAGGTTCACGTGCGTCTGTGCACATAGCAGTAACGAGACGCGGATATTTCCGGTTGTCATGCGCGTACGTACTGATCAAAACCTAGAGTGACAGCACGAGGTTGTCTTTGGTCACCCTGAATGGCCGATTTTCAATAGGTCAAAAATTGCTACGGAGCTGCACGACCGTTAGAACGACCGAATCCGCCATCGTGAGAACCCTATTCTATCACTTCGTGTCCTACCTCCGACCAACGCGCACCTCGAGTGAACTTTGATTAAGCCATTAAATTCATCGTCATCCAACACCATTGTCATCAACATCATCATCCTGATGCGGCAGCTAGAAGGTCAACGAGTGCAGGTCGCAGTCTAAGGTACGTACGCTGCACATATCTTTACTGCTGTCTGCACAGAACTATTGTGAACCTCATCTTAACGTATTTCGTAAGACCCTTAAACGGTCTCCCCGGGGTAGCAGGAAGCCATCAAACCCATTTCGGCTGATGCGCATGCTACAATTTTCGTGTCGGCTTCAAGTTGGAGCGACTGCCTATTTGACCTCCAACCCAGTTAGTACTGCGTAATACGATACTCCTTGGTAAGACTGGTTGTCAGATCTTCGGGCCACTGACTACGTGTAACGACTGTCAAAGATCTACAATTGACAGCCGGGACCAACGGCTTAACGTGTTTTCCGAGGCGCGGAGAGAACTCGGTATGTAATTGGTGATCACCTATCTTCGGACCAACCTAGCCAAGCGCGACTTTACCTGTAGATTGACCCGAGCGGCTGTTATGATTTAGCAGAATCACTAGTACTTTTGATTAAGTCAGAAAAATGCTTGAGATTATAGTACAAATTGAGTGTTATCTTAATTTGCTGTTAATGCTTGTTTCATGTTTATTTTCTTGTTTAATAGAATTTCCTGCCCGTCGAGAGACTTATACATATTTCCAAGACGAGAATTTTCTCGTGCGAATTAATTCATCCAATTTATTAGATATTATCTTCCGCTAATTTGAAGTTTAAAGTTGTGAAATGTGTGAACGAATTCAAGTTTGTCTTTGTTTACATGCACTCCTTTTTTGCGGGATCATGGCACAGATCATGACTTAATTTTTGAAGAAGAAATGACTCTAGGTATATTCTCATACATACTTTCACTCATTTTAATTTATAATAATCGTGTTCTCCTAACCTAACCAATATTTTACTTGTTTCAATTCCAGGCCTGGATGCAGTAGTAACACAGTTGTTAGGTCAACTAGAAAACGCGGGGCCTCCGCCCTTACCGCGGGAACAGATAGCCGCCCTGCCGTCAGTACAGGTCACTGAAGAACAGGCCGCAGCCAATACATCGTGTTCAGTTTGCTGGGAGAACTTTACGACTGGTTAGTTTCACTTCGAGACCATCTAAGGCTGCGTTTCCACCAGAGATGTGCGAGGACGCGTTGCGAGGAATATGTTTGTTAAGAACCAATAGAATCACCTCATTTACCGCCTCGCTCAGCGCAGCTCTAGTGGAAACGGCTCAGCGAAGCGAGATTTTTGTACATACAAAACAAGGCAATGTGTGCGAGAGAAGTGTGTTTTTTTTATTTTATAATAATAGTTATGATATCATTTTTTATTTGTTTTAGTACTAGCAATTTTATATTTTTCCTTTTTTAAATTTTAGTCGTAATTAGTAAAATTTTAGCGTTACCGTTTTTCTTTCAGAATTTTTATATTTTGTAAGCTTATTTTTGTGAATGCTGTTTAACCAGTAATTGGCGACTGTGTAAGTCCAAGGCTGTAAAACCTAAACTTAAGAATATGTTGCACACAGAAGCTGTTGGTGTACCTATATTAATAAATAAATAAGTGTGATAGGGACGGACGCTAGCGAAAAAATGGCAGACAGTCTGAAACGAGCCCGCTACACATCCTCGCACAGCGCATCTCCGCACCGTTTCTCAGCGACGCTACGCATCCTCGCTCCGCATCGCCTCGCCTCGCACATCTCTGTTGGAAACGCTCACACCATTCCACAGCTTCGCTCCACCTCGCGTCGCTTCGCACATCCTGAAGCTGGTGTTAGTAGCAGAACATCGTAGTTATGTTTTCTACGTTCCTCCCGCTAAGCGGGATTCTTCTATCATTAAAGCTGCTCAATCTGTTAGAGAACACCCTAATCTGCGCGTTACGCCATAATCAAACCCGTAATAAATTGTATTCCTAAATGTGTCTTACATAAATTCCAGGCGAGTCGGTATCTCGGTTAGAGTGCGACCACATCTTCCACGCGAACTGCATAACGCCGTGGCTGCAGCTGCACGCGACGTGTCCCATCTGCCGGCGCTCGCTGCTGCCCGAGGAGGCGCCCGAGCCCGCCCCCGCAGCCCCGGCGGCCCCCGGCCCCACGGCCCCCGGCCCCCCGGCCCCCTCGGCCCCCACCTCCACCGGCAGCAGCACGCCGGCTCCCAACACAGAAACCTCCGTCAGCCAGTACCGTGAGTCCTTATGTAAGAATGCACTGCACCTTCATGCGATCCTAGTAAGGATACGAATCACCTAACGCTTTCCATTTTCTAACAAACAACATTTTTAATAAAATCTAAATATTTTGTGTTACACAAACGAGGGAGTGACCACACTTTTCGTCGAGAATCAGCTTGAGCCGGTCAGAAAAGGTTCATGACCATTTAGAAAAAGCAAAAATTGGTTTAAACCAATTTTTGCTTTTTCCGCTGATTCTTCGTAAATGTGTTATAAAAAATTGGAAGTTAGATGCAATTCTAGTTACGAGGAGATAACTTTTATCTCCTCGTAAACGGTCTGGACTTAGTGTAGGTTATTTCTATCCTTATTCTGATCGCTTAATACTTTTAAATAATTAAGACACCCCTGCTCAAACCATTTGCATATTTTTAGTAGCCAACATCATTGCACCGAACATAATTAACCGCCGCCCACATTTACAATTAAATGCAGCTTTTTACATGAACTACTTACTGCGGCTGCTGAAAGCATATCGTTTGCAGCGTCATTATCATCTGCCTAGCCTATTTTCCCAACGTTAGGGTGTCGGCTTCCAGTCTAACCGAATGCAGCTGAATACCGGTATTTTACATGGAGCGACGGCCTGTCTGACCTCCACAACTCAGTTAGTACTAGGTAATGCGATACTCCTTGATAAGACTGGTTATCAAACTTTTTGGGCCACTGACCTGTAACAACTGTCAAAGATCTATAAATGACAGCCAGGACCAATGGGTATTTTTATTTGTATTTTTAATGCTGCGTCAATTATATTAAAAAAATACCATCGTAATTGTATATTATACTGCTAAAGTAGCCTGTTTGAATGTTGTTTGTATTGTGTCAAAAATAAATAAGAGAAGACGATTTCATTTGTAAGTATACATTTCTCTCGAAATAGGTATGAATTTCGAGTGGATCCTTCGTAGTAGTTTACTTGGATAGGTAGGTCTTATATTGGCCATCGAGAATCCTTGCGAAAATGTATAATATAATACGCTACAGTTTGGGTGGATTGAGTTCCGCTCGGTCGCGTCGTGTCTGTGTAGTGTGACACTGAGCGTGTGTGGTGTTGCAGCGTCGCTGACGTCGCTGCTGGTGCGGCGCCTGCCGCGGCGCGCGGGTGCGGGCGCGGCGTGGGCGGCGCTGGGCGACTCGTCCAGCTCGTCGGGCAGCATGTCCACGTCCTCGTCCGTGACGACGGGCGGCGTGTGGGCGCCGCAGTCGCGCTCCAACACTAACTCCACGGGCTCCAACTCGACGTCGTCGCTCAACTCCACGGAGCGCGAGCGGCAGTACAACATGGACATTGACTTCGACTAGGGCCCTCGCGCCCTCTGCCGCGCTGGTACTCTGCGACTCAGTGACGTTCGCCTCGGCAATGGTTGTGTTGGTGAAGTGTTAACGTTGTGATGTGCTCGTGATACGACATTGTTGGACAGTAAGTTGAATCGTTTATTTTTTTATTTATATCAAATTGATTATATTTTTCACAATGAGTCACATGAATACGACCATTGTACGAGATCTATGTATAATATATATAGTTGATACCATTACTTAAAGTTCTTACTTTTAGATAATAGATCATCATATAAAGGATCAGTCGGAGTTGTGTGCCTTTGATTTGTATTTGCAGTGTAGTGTAACATTTCCATATGAGATGACACAGTCATAATGTTTTTCAAATGTCTCATGCTATTTTAAAACACTGCGTCCTATGATAGAGACAAGCGTGCACGTTGAACCATTGCAACGCCATTGTAACTCGACAGTAAATTATTGCCATGGTGACGATGAATGAATAAGTTATTTTTTTGCAAAACATTTCGTTTTCCAACTTTTGTACAAAATTTCCTGAGTGGGTAACAATTTCATGTTTGTTATATGCAATTTTCGAATTGCACTGATTTTTTCTTATGTAAATTTTGTAAATATGCATGTAAGTTTAAGAACTTTGCTATAAGCTGTAGTATATTTAATACTCGGAAAAATAGCTGAATATATATTTCGCCAAATGAAGTGATTTTAAATTGGGTTTTATTGATATAAGGGGATCCTTTTACTACATGTTTCTGTAATCATCTAGTAATCCAAATACTTTAGACATAAAATATTCTATTTAGATGTTGACAATGCAAGAATCTTTGAATTGAGTAAGCACATATTTTTTTTGTATATAATGAAGTGAGTTTTAAAGAATAATACATTTTATTTTCTGCTTTTGGAAGAGAAGTATTTTTGTAGTGGTGACCTTTTATATACCTACGTGCTTTTTATTTTGGGGAGTTACTCGCTATAGAGGATTTACTGCGTATATATGCAAATGTTAGAATAGACAGTCAAATATATTGATTGGTATGATTTGAAGTTATGTAGAGTAGATGTGATGAGACTCACACTGGCACGACGCGAGACGCGCTGCGAGTGTGGGTTCGGACGCGGGCTAGCGGCGCGAGTCGCGGGCTCCTAGATTACGACATGTATGAGATATGCAGGGTTTGTGAGTGAATGACTATATTAAATTATTTTAATATTATAATTCCTTTTATTTTCGACTGAGTGCTGTATCATTACTGTTCTGTTTGTGCTTTGCTCAAGTGTACAATAATAAACAATGGGATTGAAGATATCATTAAAGTACTAACACATAAGTTTACGTCCTAACTAAACAGTGTATTTATCTGAGTTTTCAATAAACATACTTGTAATACGATTTATGATGAATACTTGGAGTAAAAGTGTGTGATCTAATGGACATTCAGATGTCGAGTTGGTCTTCATATTTTTGTAATACACACATGGCAGGACATTCCTGGTCGAGTTTGAGTTATCGATCATTTTGATTAATGCTACACTGTTAACAGAGTAAGACGTTTTCGTGAGAATATATATTTTTAAATAGTGAACTGGCTACAGTGGCTACTGTATCTTCAATTGTGACTTTATCGAGTTTATTGAGTATATTTGTAAATAGCAGGCCACGGGCTCGAGTGCGGCGAGGCGGAGCGGGCCGGGCCTGCGGCCGACAAGTGACGTCACGCCGCCAGCTGCTGCCTCACTCGAGGCCGTGCCTCGTAGGATACGAATGTAAGTAAAACGAACACGCTCGTTACGAGACACCAACATTACTAAATAGCTGGTAACAACTTGATGTTCCTATCCAACTTAGGTTACTTACTTGTGTTGATTTGGACGGATGGCTCACCAGGCCCGAAGTTTTCTAACTGACGCTTTTATCGAAATAAACACGTGATGGTTGTTCTATAAGATAATTTAGCTATTATATCTCGCCTAATTACTTTAATAAAATAATATAGAAATCATGAACATACTTCAAGGCTCTCGGTGATTCATGTGTCTCAAAATATGCATTTCAAATTTTAGGTCCAGGCAAACTGGGTCTTAAGACTGATCTCTTAAGTGATAATACTTAAGTTTATAAAATTTGAAATTGTATTTTTGTATAATCATCACTTATTTGTAGATTAGGCCTAAACATTCTGAGGGGATTATGAACCTGGTTTCTTAGAATTTTCATGTGATGCTAAATCATGTGTCCCTACAAACGGCTTTTTTGGTTTTAATGGTTGAAAAGGAAGGCACATATTTATGAAGTATTTCCACCTGGTTCATATTTATTAGTAGTTAGGTAGGTCGGAACACGCCAGTTTTAAGTAAATTGCGGTTGGATACAATTAATTTGATATGGAACTTTGTGTAGGCGCGCGCTATCGAGGTCGGTGTCACAGGCAGGTGTGTGAAGTGAAAACACATTAGGATTGTTGATCGTTTATATCGATAAGTGCATTACTGTAGTTCCAAGTATCGATTCGAATAAATATTTAATGCAAAGGTTATCGAAATAGTGACAAGTCACGTATTTTAAAAAGTAATAATTTTATTTATGGTTGACATACCTCTTTTGTTATAATTTTGGGTGAATTAATGAATTTTTTAATCATTAACTTATACGGACATCACAATCCACTGCCAGCCTCGATTTCTCGAGTATTATCATATTATTCTCATAGCTAATAGAAATACCCTCACTCTACCTAGGATACCACATATAAATAGTTCAAATACACATACCTATACCTAATGTAAACATTGTCTTAAACAATTCAATTGAATAAAAAATACAGTATTCTACATTTATGTGTTTTATTAATATTATTTCGCCCGGCAATGCTAGCCATCGTACGCACTGCGATTTTTTTATCGCCCGCTCGATTTTAAACGCACGGCTTAGTACCGAGAGTTGAAAATCCAACATTGCGCTTTTATTTTTTTATCTGTGATGCTCTGTAGGATTCTAATTCTCGGCTCAATACAGAAAAGATAAAATCCAGTACGCGATAGAAAATCGCACGTGCTTGCGACAACTTAGGCGCCTATTGCACATGCCACTTGTCATAGGTACCCCAAGGGGCCAGCTACTAACCAACTTCATTGTTCAAGCCGCGTTGACATGATCCGAGTATGTTCGGTCCGAGTGGACTCGGAGATTTATTGTGGCAACCCGTACCAACTAATCCGAGTGCACTCGGATTATTGGCTGCTACAATACGTGTTGCGTCCGAGTAGGTCTCCGAGTACACTCGGACCGAACATACTCTGATCGTGTCAACGCGGCTTTTTACATTTATAGAGGTAGCACAATGTCGATGTATGAATAAAGATCAGAATTCAATGTCCAGTTTTCTATCTGTATTCTTATGGCTGTTACAAGTAGCTTCTGTAAAAGGGCTGTATAATAACTATCATTGCAAGATATTTATTTATCCTTAACATAATAGAATTTTTGTAAAAAGATGTTTTTTTTTTTTTTTCAAAATAGGTAGCCATTTAAAATTAAATTTCTGCAAAGTTCTATATCAAATTATAAACTTGTTACATAATGTATAAAGGCAGTCTTAGAGGTTTGTTAAAACGTTAAAATTACTAAGGAATGTAAATGTTTTAAATAACATTAAATTTTAATGTAAAGTTTGAAAATAAATGCAAGTATATTGATTTCCGTGTTGTTATTTTACTTGGGCATTCTGGCCCGCTTCTCACTTGCTTGCTTCTTGATTTAAAAATCGTTATTATATCCCTTCATCCATCAATAACGAGTTTTTAGTTATATCTACCTGTTTATTAATTGATTATTTAAGGTGACGTTCATGGGAAATAGCAGTATATCTGCTTAATACTTCCAGCACACAAATGTATAGACGTGGACTTAAGAGGGAACAGGGCCTGCGAGGTAGGTATTTAAAGACACTATTGCCGTCGCGCTGTGTCAAACCTGCCCCATGCGAGAGGACAGCCGCAGATCGATTATATCACAAAAAAATTGACGAGATCGACGTTTCGTATTCCCCTTTTTTCTCCTCGAAAATTGAGCCGATTCAAGTATTTTTACATTAAAATTTTAAGAAAAAGTATGTCTAGGTTCCTATCATTTCTTTTATTAGCAGCAGTACTTTCTCAAGTTATTATGCCTTGCGACTGTGACTGTAGCTTCGCGTTTTTTTTCTTTCAAAAGTGCCTGTGAAGGTCTAATTGAAATAAATGCTTTGAGTTTGAGTTTCTGTTAAAAACTTTTCTAATTTGTCTGGTAGTCCTTTAATCATGACCGTTAAAATGGGGCATTTTTGGAGGGTCATATTTTCTTTACTTATTAGTTGCTGAAAAAAAGAAATGACAGAGACGTGTCGACAGCAACCCTTGATTTTATGACAAAAAATTGCTCTAGATGCATTATTCAGGAAGAAAATGTGGGAATACATTTGTATGGAGAATCGCAGACCCCGCTCCCTCTTAAGGTTGCATTACATCTGTCACTCAGAACCGTAAAATGCTAGAGCGGGAATGCTATATCGACGATACGCTTGGCAGCACGCGCTGTAAGACCGCTTTCACATTTAGGCGACTTTAGCAGCGCGACAGTCGCGCATCTAACGTCCAAACGGTAAAAAACGTACTTTTTGCTTGCGAATGTGCTTCTGCCGCGCTACTGTCGCGCAGCTAACGTCCTAATGTGAAAGCGGCCTAAAGGATAAGGAGCATGGAAAAGTGCGATTCCGTGCTGATAGTGAGGTTCAACTTTTAATATCGGCATTCTCTACCGACAAGGTTTGGTTCATGCAGCGACAAACAGCGTAGCACACGTCAACCCGACGTGTCTTAAAACATAATCTATACAAATAAATAAAATTGAAGTGTCTGTTTGTAATATCAAAATAACAGCTTTTTACTGAATGCATCAGAATCAGAATCAGAATTATTTATTTGTGAAACATAGGTGAAGAACATATATATACATAAATCATACATGTCAGGGTCTTAAATAGATAAGTGTTGCACTATGCTTTGTCATTGTTGACATACAAATATTAAAGTCAGGTTCGTCAAAGTTAAATAATCAATTCATGTGAAATTATATATGGTACTTATAAATATAACGGGGGATCGGCACTGTTACTTCTTAATACAGGCTATTTTATAGCCTAGCAAGGAGAACAGCACGTCACCTACCTGATTGCCAGATATTTAATACTACCTACTTTGTGAAATCAGTTACATGTACTGCAATCTGTTTTTATATAAATAAAGATTATTATTATATAAAACACATTTTTTTCTATTGTTGTCTGTCTGTCTGTTTGTTCCGGCTAATCTCCGAAACGGCTTGACCTATTTTGACGGGACTTTAACTGGCAGATAGCTGATGTTATAAGGTCTAACATAGGCTACTTTAATTTTAAAAAAATAATTAGGGTTCCGTGCAAAAAAATTTAAAACCTTGAAATTGTTAACAAAATCCGATGCAAACGGCTAATCTCCGAAACCGCTGGACCGATTTTGACGGGACTTTTACTGGCCGTTAGCTGATGTCATAAGGAGTAACTAAGGCTACTTTTATTTTAGAATGATAATTAGGGTTTCGTGCACCAAAAATAAAAATTGATTTGAAATTGGTATCTAAATTCGATTCAAAAAGGGAAGTATTCTTTTAGAATAATTTCACGCGAATGAAGGTCGCGGGCAGCAGCTAGTGTAACGTAAATTATCTGTGTCATCATCATTATAACGGTTTTTCTTGAAACGAGTCCTCTTTTCGTGGCTGATGGACGGATGTAAAGTCCAAATTTCAATAGACCGTTTACATATGGTGCCTTATTCTTTGGCCACGGACAATTGTGTCAACCGAACCGGTTTTAGCTACTCAGATGTTTTTGTTAAAATATTCACAATAAGTCTCCCTTGTAAATCTATCTAGAAAGACGGTGATGTTCTGTAGTTAACTTTTTGGTACTTTACTTGCCCATATGCATGTCCTTCATTAGAATAATATCAACAATTATGCTATTTTGGTTGCTTTCATTTGTGTCCTCATTACTAAAAAACTAAACTTAGTTTTTTTAGTTTAATCTTCCGTGATTGTTCATTATTTTGAGCTCCCGATATTTCGGCGCTGTTGCAAGCGCCATGATCGCGGGTTGACACGAGCAATGACAACGACATGAAATATCACGGAAGAAATCCCGTAAGTGACAGTATAAGTTTAGTTGTAAACCGTGAAAGCTTAAAACAGTGTTTACTAAAAAACTAGTTTTTAAATGACGTAATATACTACAATACAATTTGCACACCAATTCGACGTTGTATGCACTTTTTGTCTGACACAAAGTTCGACGAAAATTTTCGTTTTTCTGGGGTTTCTTTAGAAATCAGGTAGACATAACATACTTACATAGGAAATATATACCATCATCATCATCATCATTTTCCTGCCCTTGTCCCATGTCACTTGGGGTCGCCGCAACACGTTTTTTTCTTCCAATCTCCTCTGTCAACCGTCACGCTATCATTTACTCCTTTAACTTTCATATCATTCCTCACACAATCCATCCATCGTTTCTTTGGTCTTTCTCTCCCTCTCCATCCATCAATTCATCACTCTTTTAGTCACATGCGATTCGTCTCCTCATCACATGTCTATACCAAGACAGTCGATTCCCTTTCAACTTTTCTGTAACTGGCGCAACTTAAACTTACTCTAATATACTCGTTCCTTACCTTATCCATTCTTGTCACACCACACATCCACCTTAACATTCTCATCTCCGCTACATGCAATCTTCTTTCAGAGGAAATAAATACCGTTATTCAATAATATCGCTCCTTTTATTGTCCAAATTGATGCGTAATAATGTGTGATTCGAATGAGGGGTAGAGCAGGTAACACAGGTATATTAATTACGAAGCACCAGGAGAGCAGATGTGCAGACACGTGCGCCGGTGTGCGGGCGACAAGCAGGCGGCCACTGATGCCCGGATGATTTATTTGTGTTGGTGTAAGTTGAACATGGTCCCTTTGAGATAGGGGCATTAGATTAACTTAAGAAAATAGAAACGGCAGGTATTAATTTAGTAATGAAGCACCTACTGTTTTTCTGGTGCACATGAGGTTTTCAGCTATTGAGAACGTATCTTGTCTAGATTATTAAAGTTATGTGTTGTTTATAGGATCTAAACAGCTGAAAGTTATTACATTAATAAGGTACTAGGTGAGAGCATCATAAATCTTAGTTCTTTATGAATAGTAAAAGTTTGTAATCGAATTAGGTAAAAAAAAAAAAATAAGCTTTAGAAAGTGCAGTCAAAGGCTAAAACAGCCTTGCATGTCTCGAAAGGTATCCTATAGTTTCTAAGCATGGCTGTATAATTATGTTTCTATATTTTCATCAGAAGAGGGTCCTAAAAATGCAACGAAATTGAAATAACTACGCCAGCAGCTTGTAATAGACGCAGTCTCATCATCCACAGCCCGAACGGTCACCCACTGCTGGTTATAGGGCTCTTTTCTTGTGCCAATCTCCCCGGTCCTGTGCCAGCCTCATCCAGGGTTTTCCCCCGATGACAACTATGTCGTCTGCCCTTCTCGCCGCCGGACGACCCACGTTTCTTTTGCCAGTTCTTGGACTCCATTCGGTGTCAGCTTTAGACCACCTATTATCACTGCGCCTTGCTAGGTGTCCTGCCCAACTACGGGAAACTACGCAAGTAAATCAAAAACTATGGCTTTGGCACTACCTATGCAATAGCCATAGTCACTACGCTAGACAAAATAGAATGGTGATAGGAGTATGTTTCGATCAACACATGTTGGAGAGGAATCTCTAAATAGGCGCTTTACTGCTGAAATACAAAGATAGCACTCCAAAGAGCAATGTTTAATAAACGCCTGAAGAAAAATGTCGATCTATTTTTCATATAACCGCTACTCAAGGCATATGTTTCTAACTGAAAGCATTTAAGTCAATTAAACCATTTATTTACATGCACTTTTAAATTGACATGATATGGTTAGTTAGTCAGAAGGTTGCAGCTAGTAGACTGCTACAATAATTAGATTTCTGTGGAGAAGAACGGGCAAGAAACTCCATGGACGTTCTTTTAAATCAAATTAGGTACTTACCTATTCAATTACTACCATGTAACGAAGGAATAGGGATACTCTATTGATGAAGCCCTTAACTTTTTGCTAGAATAGAAACAAATTGACTAGAAAGTATACTAATAAATATAATTAGTACTAAAAAGCATGCATTAGAAATTAAGTGCACTCCATTAGGTTGGTATTTTAAAAACTGAAGGGCAGGTATTCGTTGCAGCCTGCATCAGAATGTAATGTTGTTAAACATGGCGCCTTTCGAGATGTTTATTAGGTTGGCATTCTTGACTCTACGGGGAGTGCAATAATGGGATTTATTAGTGTAAACATCTTTATAGACCTCGGCTGCCATATTTTGTTCCTGGAAGAAGCATGTTCTTAAGTGCATGTATGTAAGTAGGTACCTTAGTGGTTTTTTATTAAGTAAAGACCTCTCATCGCTCCTCGGCTGCAAATGCAGCTGCGGAGTCGATTGGGTGGGAAAATATTGATGAAATGTATAATAATTGGATGTTTTAGGAACGCGATGTTCAGGTATTTTGTAAACTAGTCTATGGTTAGAATTTTGCTTAGTATAAGCCGCAGGCGCAGATTTAGTTAAAAGCTACCTATCGCGCGGGACCATGGCAAAGCAAGACATAATTTGTGCAAAAGTTTTCTTTATTTCTTTGAAATATCCTATCCCTGCTGGAGCACTAAATATAAAAAGTATACTCCTATTACCCTGTCAACTCGGATATTACCACCGTTTTCAGTGATATGTGAGTACACCCCTGCCAACAACTTTAATGGTTACCAGCGTGACGGTAGCATTTTGTAACAACTGTTATTACGGCTCATTACACTCATGACAAACTGCATACAGCGGAACACCACATATTGGGGTAAGCCCGATGCATCTGAATTGTAACCGTGGTTCCAGTCTTGTGGCACTCTTTACCAGCCTAATATTGGTCTCAGTGCCATAATATGGCAAAGGCATGCGTAAGCTGAAAGAACATTACATCAACTCGGTTATAATTTAACCATAACCGCGTTGATCAAATCGCAGGCCATGGCATTCTAAGATAGAACACAGAAGTCTAATTTTATGCTTCGTTTAAGTGTAAGGAACTTGTAATTTATAAAATAAATAATCCATGAGGCCATGAGCATCATACAAAGAAAGCATGAGGCAATTACCATCGCACGGTAAACTTGAAAGCCAAAAATAAAATGGAAATATTTCGCGTTAATGGAATGTAAGAGTGAATCCATCTATTGTTATCTATGAGACTGACAGTGAAGCCATCTGAAGCCTTGAAGGCTTCAACTTATATTTGTATACAGACTAGAGCACTAGAATGACTATTACACCACATTAGTTACAGTCATCGCGCTGTGTCAAACATTAACAGCTGTTTCTAATTGCCTAATGTAAACGAACGTTTAACATGACCATAAGTTATCACAGTCATAACTTATAACAGCATACACACCTATATTTTATCGCTCCTTATATTTAATTTAATCCTCGATCACACGCAAACGCGACCGACACAAAACGATACAAAACTGATGTGGCGCGGCGAGCTCCGAGGGACCGAGGTAAACAAAACGAACGCGGGCGCAATGCAATTATTACAAAGGTGCGTGCGCGCAGCTGACACCGCACCTGCCGCCATCTTTAACATTTCTTTGAGTTTTTTTTTCGCCATCGGAGTTATTGGCCTATTTTTTAAGGCGCAAGCTGTCTCGGCAGCTGACGGCCGCATATGTGTGTGGATAAAGGCTTTGTTGCCGTCCACTGGCAGAACAAGGATTCCTTAAGGCGCTCTCTAGGATAATAAGGGCGACGCCAGCTGCTCAGATTGAAAGGTTTGAATCTTGGCCAGCTGTGGGTCCGTCTCCACGTCACACGTGGATAGCTTTTAAGTTTTTTCGCCGCCTATTGTTGTCTTGTCGTTTTATTCGGGTTTCAATAAAAGTTAATTGTGAGTTTTTGTTGATTCTAGCTTCCATAGGGCCATGGGAATATGTTGTCAAAAGGAGATGACATACCTACTTCTGAAATATTGTATTAAACTGTAAGAGCAATAATGTAATTTCTAAATTTATTCTACTTGATCATCATTTTATATTTACTTTAAAGTGTAAAATAAAGCATCTCAGCGTAAGTATGGACTTATTTATAACTTGGAATTTTGTTAAGGATTTCATTGCTAACAATAGGTAAGCTTCGTTGAATGTTTCTAAGTAAATGAGCTTTATAATAAACCAAAGTAAGAATATTTCCTTAACATCAAACGCCAAAAGACACGATTACTAATACGTAAAATTCCTCGTATTGTGTCCATGATGATTCTAGAAGCCTGTCGTTCGAATGTGACTCAGTAGGGTCTACGACCTATGCACCACGCAATAAGTCTGACAAGAGCGATATACGTGTTTGTGCTGAAGTTGTCCAGCCACATTATTATGTGGCTCTTGCACTAAAAGTTAGTTTTCGACCACCTGCTGCACTTTTCTGTAATTAGCTAAAGAAGGCGAGGACAGTGGAAAGGGGAAAGGTTCTTGTGCTCTAATTATTGGTTAGCTATAGTAATTACTATTGGGGATGTGTGTTTAGAGTTGTTATGCAGGACTTTTTTTTTGACGGCACGGTTGGCGCAGTGGCTGAGCGATTGACTGCTGAGCTTCGTGTCGCGGGTTCGATTCCCGCACGGAACAAATATTTGGCTGTTTGTGTATGTGAATTTATATGTTTGTAAACGCACCCACGATACAGGAGAAATTCCTAGTGTGGGGCAACGTTTTTTAAAAAAAACAAAAACAACAAACTTTTTTCAATGACGAAATTCTTGTTTAATTTTTAACTGCTACCAACTGTTTCACTTTTTAAGGTTGATATTTAGTATGTAACATACATCAACTCACGGCTTTTTCCCAAGGAGGTAGGCCACAGTACGCCACTTGCTACGATCCTTAGATACTCCTTTCACCTCGCCTACGTTCATACATCTGGTCATACACACCAGCGACAAACATTCCTATCATATTTGATTAAAACCATTTTTTTTTAATTCAAAAATATATTTGCTTTTGATTCCAAGTAATACATAGAATCTTTCCCATAGCTTTACGGTATCAGCAGGTCCCCCTTGGATCGATGGTGCACACCGTTAGAGGAGCACCCTTCACAAAACTAGGTCATGTTCCCCCATTGCTGGCATGACCCTTGTTACCAGGAGACTAGAACCACGCAAGAGATCGGGATCGAAATCTACTGGAATGGATAATGTTCTTTGTTTTAATAGTATCACAGTTATTAAAGGTGTGTATTTTTATTGATATGAACAATGTACAGAACTTACACATATCTACGTTCAAGTCAGTAAAAAAATATAATTATGGTCTACTTCGCGTCTTGAAAGTTGAAAGGGGCTGTACCTATTATTGCTATTGCACGTGCTCTGTATTTAGCGTCGATTTCCAGTTATTACAAATACGCCAATTATACATAATTTGCAATTCATGCTTTTGTTTTCTGACGCAAAAACTCAATAGTGAACCGATTCCGAAGGTGAGATGAAATGACAGTCATCGAATTAACAAAAAAAGAAATTAATCCATAGGTAAATCTGACCTCTCCTGGATTATTAGAACCTGGTACACAATCATAATATTATAACTAGGGACTAGTGTGGACCGTGGCACAATAACACAGTGACTAAAACGTTTACAACCGACTGAGGAATCGTGGGTTGAAGTTTAGCTAGTTGTTCTACCATTTCTAGTTGAATTGAGTTCAACCAGCGAAAAAGAAAGTCTGCTATTCCTTCATCATTATGCTGATATTTTGTCTTTCCCCCCTTTTATATGTTTATTGTGTATTCTATTTAGGTTAATATCCTCGTTATTATGCGTCCTTTTATTCCTTTTATGACGTATCGTCGCAGACAAAATTGTTTTCGGAATTCGGATTTTATCGATCAATAAGCTAATGGGTATTTTATTACACTGTTAATTGTATTTGATTTGATAAAGAGGGGATGCTTGTACTTTATGAAACCTTTATGCTTGTACCTTTCAGTGATATGAATATTGGTACTTGAAGACTGTTAATGTTACTGTGGATAGAAGTAAAAATATTTAATGAAAAACTAAATCTAGCGGGATCTTACGTATTAAGATAGTTAAAAATTGTTTGTTACTACAGTTAAACATCGCCTTATTCAACTGACCATATCAGCAAATAGATGGATGTCAGATCGAGGAGTGTCTTTTTATTCGAACTCAAAAACCTACATAGTGCAGCCGCACTTATAACAACTGGACCGTTGTACGTTGGTGCTGTATGTATAAATAAAGAAAGATGCATTGTTCTCTTGTAGCTATTCTTTGAAGCTATAATATTCTTTAATATTTCAATATTAAAGAAAATAATGTGTTCAGGTTTCAGCAGGCTACCTGAATCAAAGTCTTTGCATTTCTGATGTTTGTTGTTGAAGTCAAAATTAAGTTCTTATGCTATAAAATTGTTTCTGAATGCACACATAAAAACGATCAAATATGTTTTGGCTTTATTCCATAGAATACTATGCAGTGCAAACCATTAGGCAAGCAATTTAATTGTATACGTATATGTAACGAGAATGCAATATTCTGTGAGCTAGCTGAGCTACGATACAGTGTAATCACCAATTTACCCATTCCTTAGCACTAGTCAGCCGCCCCGGCTTCGCTCGGGTGATTAAATATATCCACAACTACCTCCCGCTCTATTTTGTTTAGATATCAGTGCATAAGTTCCAAAATTCTCCATAAAAATATCTGAATGACGGTCAAAGCTGCGTCATATCGTGGGATATATACAAGAAGAGAAATTCCTGAATTACTAAGATAGAAGAGCCGTCAGAGAATCTATCTCTTAACGGCAGATTGCAACATATTAAACCAACAAAATTGTTACAGCTCTTACAATACGAGTATTACAAAATGTAGGGGTACAATGGCGGTCTGAACGTTGAAAGTAAAGAATCGAACTTGAACAATCACGGAAGATATCCCGTAAGTGACAGTATAAGTTTAGTTGTAAACCGTGAAAGCTTAAAACAAGTAAAGAATCTTTCTATTTTCCGATATTGTAGCGTAATAAATAAAAATAAGCCTTTATAATCCTAACTATACCTAGGTATAGATTCTATCAGTAGATACAGGTAGTCCGTTAGTACAGTAGGTGGTTAATTGTATTACTCTCGTTTCATGGTGCCCTGGTCGTTGTATGGGGTCACGGAGGGTTGTATCGGGGTCGAGGACTCTGGCACACCCCTGCTTTCACCATGGCGTTACTATGGACGAGTATATTCATGATTTTAGTCGCCATGGCTTTGGCAGTCACGGTGAATTAGAACAATGATTAGGTTGGCACAATTATCGCAATATTGTGCCGGTTATAGTGAGTTTTGGTGAAAGGGATCAATCAATCAAGTTAATTAATTGTATGATTATGAACATTCGTATTCATTGTTAAAATTATTCTCTAATTAGTTGCTACAAGGAGAAGTTTCAATCAGCCAAAATTTTTTATGTGAATTCAAAGCACGGGAAAACTTAAAAAAAAATTATTGTTTGATGAAAATAAAAATAGTTTATTCAAATAAAAAAGTAACTTTACTTTATTTACTGAATCACAGATATTTTTAATGCAATATTTAATAAGCTTGGGTCCATTCAAGCTTGGACATTCAAGATGCACTTGCTGACTCGTCCTTCAAATAGTTGCACTCAAAAACTAGACCCAAACAATTCCAAAGATTTCAACGTGAATGGCGAGGACCTGAATTAACCTTCACATAATTATAAAACAGGCCTAAATAACAGTAAATACGGAGTGTATTAATAGGTCGACACCCCGTCCACGACTTCGAGTGACGCGACAAGCGACAAGCGCGTGTGTGGCCGCGTTCTAACCACAGCGATCGTTACGTTCATGTTGTTTAGCGAAAGCAAATGAGAGATCGCTCCGTTAGATGGCGCCTGCCGGGTTTCCGAAAATTTGAATGTGACGATAGCGTCTTTGCCTGACTTATCCTTATATTAGGACATGGGGACTGTCGCGTTGCGATGCCTCAACGCATGCTCTAAGCAACTTCATTCATTGATTATCTCCATAGTCGCTGTCGCAACACGCGTGTTGCTTGCTATGTAGATCGTGGCCAGGCGGTGAGACCCAAAGAAGGATTATAATAGCACCACAATTAACGGGTAGGGTTCAGCGGCCGATCGAAATCCTTGGACTGGCCGACACCCGCGCCCGGTGCAGCGGAGCTAGGGCTACCAAGAACCATCCATCCGCATTTGTCCGGCTATTTGGTCCCCTTATCCACACTTTATTCAGCCTTGTTGTTTGTCCGAACATTTTGGGAAGAGAAAAAGGGTTAATTATTTTTACAGAAAAACTTTTACAGAAGAAGGACTTTTTTGCAGACGTCCGAGTTTTTGCCAAAGCTTTTCAAGTTAATTTATGCGGCGGCGCGCGGCGGCCCTACGCGGGTGTCAACGTGCGTCCTCCAAGTGCATTCGATGCAATGCTTTTACTTCGCATATAAGTAGGCTGTATTTGTTGCAGGCTGAGATGTAGGTACCCATGTTAGTTTTTTGTAGTTTGTTTGTTCTGTTCGGAATTTACCGTTATCTCGGGTCAGTCACTGTCTACAGCTACTTAAGTACCTATGTCTTGACCTGCCTCTTGTCAATTCTATATGTGTAAACGTTTTGGGTATGATGCAAATGATAGAATATTTTTTGTGTATTATTTTTAATGGAAAAGGAGTACTTTTTATATCTACCTTCCTTTTGCCGTAATCTATGATTTCTACCAACCTTTGAATTGAAAAGGTATTCATGAACATTGAACTGAGGCAGTTCATCATTGGTTTATTTCCTCCAAGAAAGAGTATTTAAGTAGCACTTAGTGCTAGCGTCTCGTGTAATGAAAATAATAACTTAGCATTTGCCAGTAGCCAGTGTGACAAGTTCACTAATAATGCGTTATTGTGGCCTTTAGCTGAGCCTTTAGGCCCTATATGTAATTATTATAAATGGTATTTAGTGGATATGAGTCCAGGAACCATTATTTAGCAAACTGGTGATAATATTAGTATGGAGTACGACTTTTTGATATTACTTTGTCAAAGGGGTATTTTACTTTTACGATGATCTATTTTTTGTTGCGGGAATCGAAGCCGGATAGAGCAAGGACATGCTGATCATCACCCACCCAGACTTCCCGGAGAATGCTTATTACTAAACCATAGCGCCAATTGAGAATGATTGGTGATTGCGTTTGAGCATGGCGATAGAGCATGGTGGAACATGGTCCAATACATTTATTGAAGTTTTCATTAAAATGAAATGAAGAAGAAGGAAAGAAGCCTCAAGATTATTTACAAACTAGCTTATGCCCGCGGCTTCGCCCGCGTGGAGTTAGGGAATTGCCCACGGGATCTTACTTCTGGAATAATAAGTAATCTATGTATCTATCTATAATACATACATAGATTTAGATGTACTTGCTTATAACTTGCAATTATTATTATAAAGTTATATCAATTAAATACGTATAGAAACGTGAAATATTGACACCTTGGTTTGAGATTGGACATCGGATTTACTGGATTTTATCTGAAGAGTATGTAAACAAATTTTCAAGTCAATCGACCCCGAGAGTAAAAAGTTTCACAGAAAATTCAACACTCCATTTCACCGTCTAAGGGGTAGGAATTTCGAAAAACTGATACTAACTCTTCACAAAGAATACACCCTCCAATTTTCATATCTTTGGGACCCGCGGTTTGGGCTGTGCGTTGGTATATCAGTCAGCCAGTCAGGACATGGAATTTTAAATTGGGGGATGATTTTGTGATACACGTATCTCATCATTTTAACTGAAGTATATGTAGACACATTTTCAAGTCAATCAACCCCGAGAGAGTTTCACAGAAAATTCAACACCCCATTTCACCCTCTTAGGGGTGGAATTTCAAAAACCCTTTCTTAGTGGATACCAACTCTTTACAAAGAGTACACTGTCCAAATTTCATGTTTCTAGGACCAGTGGTTTGGGCTGTGCGTTGATATATCAGTCAGCCAGTCAGGACATTGAATTTTAAATTGGGGGATGATTTTGGAAAAACTGTGATACACGTATCTCATGATTTTAACTGAAGTATATGTAGACACAATTTCAAGTCAATCGACTCAGAGAATAAAAAGTTTCATAGAAAATTCAACACCCCATTTCACCCTCTTAGGGGTGGAATTTCGAAAAACCCTTTCTTAGTGGATACCTACTCTTTACAAAGAGTACACTGTCCAAATTTCATGTCTCTAGGACCAGTGGTTTGGGCTGTGCGTTGATATATCAGTCAGCCAGTCAGGACATTGAATTTTAAATTGGGGGATGATTTTGGAAAAACTGTGATACACGTATCTCATGATTTTAACTGAAGTATACGTAGACACAATTTCAAGTCAATCGATTCAGAGAATAAAAAGTTTCATAGAAAATTCAACACCCCATTTCACCCTCTTAGGGGTGAAATTTCGAAAAACCCTTTCTTAGTGGATACCAACTTTTTACAAAAAGTACACTGTCCAAATTTCATGTTTCTAGGACCAGTGGTTTGGGCTGTGCGTTGATGTATCAGTCAGCCAGTCAGGACATTGAATTTTAAATTGGGGGATGATTTTGGAAAAACTGTGATACACGTATCTCATGATTTTAACTGAAGTATATGTAGACACAATTTCAAGTCAATCGATTCAGAGAATAAAAAGTTTCATAGAAAATTCAACACCCCATTTCACCCTCTTAGGGGTGAAATTTCGAAAAACCCTTTCTTAGTGGATACCAACTTTTTACAAAGAGTACACTGTCCAAATTTCATGTTTCTAGGACCAGTGGTTTGGGCTGTGCGTTGATGTATCAGTCAGCCAGTCAGGACATTGAATTTTAAATTGGGGGATGATTTTGGAAAAACTGTGATACACGTATCTCATGATTTTAACTGAAGTATATGTAGACACAATTTCAAGTCAATCGATTCAGAGAATAAAAAGTTTCATAGAAAATTCAACACCCCATTTCACCCTCTTAGGGGTGAAATTTCGAAAAACCCTTTCTTAGTGGATACCAACTTTTTACAAAGAGTACACTGTCCAAATTTCATGTTTCTAGGACCAGTGGTTTGGGCTGTGCGTTGATGTATCAGTCAGCCAGTCAGGACATTGAATTTTAAATTGGGGGATGATTTTGGAAAAACTGTGATACACGTATCTCATGATTTTAACTGAAGTATATGTAGACACAATTTCAAGTCAATCGATTCAGAGAATAAAAAGTTTCATAGAAAATTCAACACCCCATTTCACCCTCTTAGGGGTGAAATTTCGAAAAACCCTTTCTTAGTGGATACCAACTTTTTACAAAGAGTACACTGTCCAAATTTCATGTTTCTAGGACCAGTGGTTTGGGCTGTGCGTTGATGTATCAGTCAGCCAGTCAGGACATTGAATTTTAAATTGGGGGATGATTTTGGAAAAACTGTGATACACGTATCTCATGATTTTAACTGAAGTATATGTAGACACAATTTCAAGTCAATCGATTCAGAGAATAAAAAGTTTCATAGAAAATTCAACACCCCATTTCACCCTCTTAGGGGTGAAATTTCGAAAAACCCTTTCTTAGTGGATACCAACTTTTTACAAAGAGTACACTGTCCAAATTTCATGTTTCTAGGACCAGTGGTTTGGGCTGTGCGTTGATGTATCAGTCAGCCAGTCAGGACATTGAATTTTAAATTGGGGGATGATTTTGGAAAAACTGTGATACACGTATCTCATGATTTTAACTGAAGTATATGTAGACACAATTTCAAGTCAATCGACTCAGAGAATAAAAAGTTACATAGAAAATTCAACACCCCATTTCACCCTCTTAGGGGTGGAATTTCGAAAAACCCTTTCTTAGTGGATACCTACTCTTTACAAAGAGTACACTGTCCAAATTTCATGTCTCTAGTACCAGTGGTTTGGGCTGTGCGTTGATATATAAGTCAGTCAGTCAGTCAGTCAGTCAGTCAGTCAGTCAGGACTTTGAATTTTATATGTATAGATGAAAAAAAATTTTTTTTTTTGTTTCGGTTCGTGCAAAGAGGTATTAATTAAATTATTTTATTGCCATCTACATGAATACATAGTACACTTTCACCCTTTCACCATAATAAAAAAAACACTGAAAGTAAATCTACCAGGCAACTATGACAGCAAGGAGTTTGACTTTTACATCTGAACCCCAATGCTTCCGCTCACCCCTCAAGCAAATAATGGGCGCGTAAGATAAGCGAGGAATCTCTTCGGGATGTTTGTCCACTTTATGATGTACAATCCTATTTAGGATGGTCGCCCCCTGTACTAATATGGCATCACGATTACATGTACAGTCTCGGGCAGCGTAAGAAGTACCTACGCTTTTTTTTGTCTTGTGTTCTTCGATTCACTGCGGGTTTTGGATTCGATTCCGCGCGAAACAAAAACAGCAAAAAATATAATTGGCTTTGATTTGTATAAGTGTGTCCACAAAATCATGATCACCAGTAAGCAGGTCCTCATCGTCAGCATATTTTGCCAAATCCGTGAATGGCTAGCTACATTAACGCGAGGGCGCTGTTGGAAAATTATATTTGTGGAAATTGTATTGAAAAAACAAAATGGCGGCGTTAGTACCCATTAAGACCACGAGCCAAAACATGCATGGTACAACCACAGTACAACTGTACACACCTGGCTGTCATTTTTTTTACAAATAATAGATTAAACCGACACACACAGAGGTTTTAATACCCACCAGGTGCATCACCACCGCCATTTGCAGCATGTGTCCCTAGTCACTAGCTGTACAGATTATAACGATTGCGCATACACATGTCCCTAGGACAGGTGGCTAGCGGGACATGGTAGCCGTGCATGTTAATGATTCATTAAAAGATGACATTAAAAATAAAATTAAATGAAGTATCAAGTAGTGTCACCATGGAATTACTCAATCTTATACTGCGAAAGAAAGAGCATAATGATCACGCTTGCTCATTGCCTATTGGTAATTTTTGACATTAGCTCGTAATGTCTTCTCTCGGTGTACCTATGTATGCCGTGGAGGAAATTGTTCAGTAACGTACTGTGGCATTTAAATAAGTCGGGTTTTTGGTCAGGTTTTTAAACCTGTACTGGTACTGGTCATTTATCAAAAGATGGTAGGTATTGGTTATTATTCAACATTCGTAAAATTACAACTTCTTACAAACAATGAATGTTCATTACTCTTCTTTCTCGGTCTTCTAGTAAAAAATAAGGAATGCCTCAAAACGCTGTAAGTTGTAAATACTTAACGAAGCAAGGAACTTTGACTAATTAAACTTACATCCTTGAGTCAGATCATCATGTGGTGACACATTTATTAATCAAGGTATAATTTGCACGGTAGCTTCGACGTTAAAATCAAAATCAAAATCAAAGCATTTATTTCAAATAGGCCAGTTACAGGCACTTTTGAATTGTCGAAACAAAGACAACAACAGCTACAGTTCTAGTCACGAGGCATAAAAACTGTGAAAGTACTGTAGTTGCCCATTCCCTAACGTAGATCTCTACGGAGAAGAACGGGCAAGAAACTCCATGGACACTCTTTTAAATCAGAATACTTTTACAAACTCTTGGTTAAACATCCAGTACCATTAAAAATAGGTACAAGATGGATAACCTGTACCTTATCAGTTCAATCCTGGCTCGTAATTAAACAAACAGAAAAGTTTTAAAGTTCACTCAAGTTACTTGCACTCTGGTAATAATTAATATTCATCGTTTAATTATGAACCGGCGGCGCATTCCTTGATCGTAATAAGTGCAATGACTATTGCACTTTTATGGTTCAATATTGTAATCGGATCGTTCTTTAAGTTAAACTTGTATTATGACTTTTTAGTAAAACACACACCGGGCTACTGGCAAACTATCTACCTATATTTACATCTGCGCACGACATGGGGCATGTCCACATTGTCCACGTAAGTGTTCGTGATTGTTTTTTTTTTTAACTCTTATTGCAAAAATGCCTCAGCCGCTAGTGTTTGACTTAGACGACTCTGATTTCAAAGCTATGGAAATGAAATGAAATAAACTTATACTGTCACTTACGGGATATCTTCCGTGATTGTGCATTATTTTGAGCTCCCGATATTTCGGCGCTGTTGCAATAATGAACAATCACGGAAGATATCCCGTAAGTGACAGTATAAGTTTAGTTGTAAACCGTGAAAGCTTTTTTTTTTTTTTTTTTTTTTTTTAACGTGGTATAATCATCAAATGAGTCCTCCCACCCAGGGCAGAGCGGGAGGGACTGTCAGACTTGTACTGACTAAACTCCACGGTGTCCTTCAGTAGCCCTTTATGTTCCAGGGTCACGGTAATTCTATGAGTCCCGCGACCAACCGTGAAAGCTCAAAACAGTGTATGAAATGAAATGATAATTACTTTGTAAGGAGGTTAAAACACTTTTACAAGTCAATTATTTTACAAACTTTATGAAGTGTGTCTTGTCTGAATCATATTATTATCATGAGAGGCTGTTTTGGAATGCTGGCACTAAAACCTAACTTCTCTTTGGTAATTATCTCACTGGAACCTACTACTAGGATAAAAAGTATCCTTTATCCTAACTATGATCTACTTAAGTGATACACAGAGTTACTGTCTCACTTAAAATATTAGTATGAAAGTTATGGATTTCAGCCCATACACACGTTCCTGATTCGATATTTTCGCGCGAAGTTTTCCTTCACCGTCCGTCATGTCCAATAATAAATAGATACCTACTCAGTTCCTTGTGTGTGTACATCCTCATCTACGCACATAGACACATACACAGTTTGCGTGACGTCATTTTGTTATAGGCTATTGATCAATCAGACCCTTCGTACATAAATTAAAGTAGGAGCGGTACTGCCGACAAGAAAACTGTATGTTGCTTTGATTTATCTGTTTTCCTTTCTTCGTTGTCGATTAGGGGACGGTTAGGATTGTGGGGACAGAAGAGTACTCGTAGTTTATGTGACATGTTTGGATTGTCTCGTTGCTGTATTAGCCAGCGAAAGGAGCCAAGTTTGATGTCCGGGCAAAGTGTTGTTGGGTGTTTCTAATGGGAAAATCATACGTCGTTCTTACAAGAAACTTGAGACAGTGTCCAACTGGCAACTACAGAGTCGATTATTGTATAATATTTTACAAGCTCTTTATTAATTCCTGTTCTACGGGGCTCTGACGAAATGGGGGAAGGTGTACCTACACCGTCAGAGAATACATTTAGCTTGATATTTACATGTCGGTCGTGCTGCCATCTGTCATAAAAAAGCGTCACATTCACAAAGAGTGTCTCCGAAAGAGTGACAGCTCCACCCTGATCATTAAAGGTACATCCGAACAGCGAGTAAGCAGTTAAGTAACTCCAGTGATTCTGGATCTTTATGTTATAATAGGTAAAACTAAATTTATTCTAGATTACAGTATAGATTTTCTCTTCAAAACGAATTAACTTGTTAGTAAAACACTCCAATATTTTCAACAGAAACAGTCTTCTATGAACACAAAGAGAAATCATAGGCATCGCAAAAAATATCTTCAAAAGAAATGACGTAACTTTATGAAATCCCAAAGTTTCTGAGTTCGCCAGTACAATATAGTCGAATTAGTTGTTCTCAACCCCGCTATTTATCTTCTTCCTATCTATCAGGTATCCGACGGATCGGGGCACCTCGAGCTGAGACCTAGGAAGTGTCTAGGTCTCACATATTGAGTGATATTGATGAATGTTTGTTTAAGACCTTACTTCGGGATAGTTGGTATATCTCATATTTGAAAAGGTTGTGTGGTAGCTACTTTAATGGACTTCTTGAAATGTACTCATTACCTAACTTCGTGAAAGGTTTTTAATTTCTGATGGATCTATCAATTTTACTTTAGACTTTAAGAATGACTTTTCAAGGACTATTTTTGTTGTATAAAGAAAAAATAATTAATACGCCACTGCTATTAAATATCGTTTCAAGTTATTATGAGGTTTAGAATTAACATTATGATCGCTCGCTCATAAAAGTCATAATTTATACAGAAAGTATTTCGTGCATGCATACTGGGGGCTTTCCCATTGTCCGGTTCTATGGTTTATCCTCAAAGTTATTTTTTTCCTTTTTGAGTTAATTCTTTTAACTTTAAGCAATACTACCTAAGATTCCAGATTTGGAGTATTTCACTGAGGTACTGCCATAGATATAAGAAAGGACTGTTTTTTATATATTTCTATGGGTACTGCATTGTTGGTCTAGTGGTAACAAGCGCTACTGTTGAGCACATCTAGGTTTGATTCCCAGGCCCAAGTATATTTCTTTTTCATTTGGAATTTATCACTAGCATCCAGTCGATTTTTCGACGTTCAGTTCATTGGCAATAGGGTATAATATCGGACTAAATAATGTGTGTGTGTACTCAATAATTATAACAAAAATTAAAGAATTTAATTATTTATTTACCTTCACTGATGCAGTATTTTATTGGTTCTACACATTTAAAACAAAAAAATACTTTTACTTTTTAACAGAGCAAGTACCAGGGCATGAGTCGATGCAAGAGGTATCGTCGTTCACAAGGGAACGGCCCAGAGGCGCATCTGGCAAAGTTTGCACAGCAAACGTTCACTTGGCGGCCCTTTGGTAACCGATAGATTGCAACTTGGCTGCTGCACTCACTCACTCTACACACCTGTATTCCTGTGGAAGCTATAGAATATACTTAAAAATATTTTCAAATTACCTTAATTTAACGTAACATATACCAGAACTTGACCCCCTTGATGAAATATATCAAGAAAACCTAGAGGCTATACTGATCGCTGATGTTTCGACTAATATGGCCACCTACTTGGCCTAACTGTTCCAAAAATACGACAGAAGAAAGACATCGAAATCAAAATCCCAGAAAATCTTGCCAAAGGAATAATTTTCTTTCTCCCTTACTATGCCATGAAACCTGCTTAACTTAGGTTGATACTTCTAAAATTTCAAACTTTATTGCAGGCCTGAACGCAAGTTATTTGAAACTTTACTAAATAATTTTGAGGACAATCCAATTAAAACACATTTTCTTTTTCTACTTTTATAAATAGACATAATTATTATTATTTCTTTAAGTCGATGATGTTTTTTTTATATTATGACCAATCTTATTTTGTTGTGTAGTGTGAGCTGGTGTCGGTGTGTAGTGCAAATATTGTCTCAGCGTCTGCTGCGCGCCGCCGCGCGCCGCCGCCACCGCTCTGACTCACGACCAAATAATGGGAAAACTGAGACACCATACACTAATCGATGCACTTTTTATAACAATACTTAAGGCTCGGTTGCACCAGAAGATTAAACGCGCTTAGCGCTAAACGTATGCATGACTGCACTAGTTGAGTTGTGGACTGAGATGCAAAACTTAATGAAGATCAAATTCAGATCAGTTTTTGGTTGTTTCGTATTGGAACTGTTAACCAAGTTTGCAAATATGTGTACAGCGAATTTAACGGTTGGTTACGAATACGCTGTGTTTATTTGACACAAAAATTACAAAACAAACATCCTTTATAGTCCTCCACAGTGCCTCAACAGTATCGAAACAATGAAAACCAAACCCCTCTATTTGTGCCCCTGTATGGTCATTCCAGACCAAACTGTATCTATACGGATCGTTAGCTAGATTTGTGGACAGACAGACTGATCCATTTGTGGGGTTTGCGATGGCGGCAGACTAGTGGAAAAGCAAATTAAATATTTAATACTCGCAGTGAGGGAGTGTCGGGAGGCGAGACGAGTCTTTTTTTCTACCCGCTACGTTTGTTTTTTCATGGACTTTTTCAACAGGCAGACCTAACGTGGTGAATTTGTAATTTCGATTGATCGGGCTAATGAATTTTTGAAGCTTTTGATTTTTATTTGCTCTTGCTGGACATGTTGCCCGGGTACTTTTATGGAATATGTAAACTTTCCGATTGAAATTATTTGTTTATCTTTCAGTGTGGTTGAGAAGATAGTTAAAATAGGTCTTCCACTACGGTACCTTTTTATAGTTTTCGCTGGTAAAAAAATGTGGCCCGGCATTTTCACGTAGCCTTTTTTACTTCACTTATTTTCGCAAAGCCATATTTATGACAGAGTGTGTGGTGGTATGATTAAAATATTGAGTGGAGCACTCTCTGCGTTTTTCATCTGACGAAACGCATGTGGTGAAACAGGAATTTAGGTCGCTGTGCGGTTTATAAGCGATGAGCTTGCAACCTGTCGGTAATTGCAGTCCCTGGCTTATTTTAAAACCTTTTCATATCGCATGCTCATATTCTGTAGGAATGGTAAAACCCTTGTTGTATTTACTTTAACTCAAAGCGGATTATATTCACAAAAGTCAAGTGAGTTGGTTGAACATAACCGTAGTCGGCTCAGTAAACTCACCTTTATTTGGCTAAGTGGTGACAAAATTCTGGCGCCGAGACACCTCTTCCACAGGCCTACATCCCTGGTAACGCTACCATTACGATCAATAAGAATAAGCGTACTAGGGAAATCCAATTCCACGATGAAATTTCCCAGAGTTGTTTAAAAAAGAGTTGACTGGGGGAACAAAGAGTAAACATAATAAAAGTTTGAAATACGCGAGTCAGGTGCGGCGCGGAATGATATTGCGAGGCGAAGGAGGACCCACTATGCCACAAATACAATCTACGTACTTGCTACCGGCTCTGCGGGCTTGATACTTTTTGAATGCAGTTGTGGAGTCTCTCTATGATATTTAAATTCTTTCATGCTTATTATAATAATGAAGGGACTAGTAGACTGCTAGAATTCGGGTAACTCAGGTAACTAAACTTGTTCTGCTTGTTAATAAGCTGTATTTAGTAGAAAATTTTAATTAGCAACAAATTACTGCTGTAATGTGTGGTTAATCTCACAATGTCTCCCTTATAGGATTGATCACTTGGTATCGTGCGCCTGATGACTATATTGTCTGTTCTAGGAACTGAGCCGAACAGTTACTTTAATGTCACTTTGTTCTGGGGAAAGTAATGGAGCTATACAGGGTGTCCATCTCCATCTCTTTCCCACACTGAAGTTAGAACAATACTGCAATAAGAGGTTATATAGGCCACCTGATGAAAACAGAAGCTAATATACTAAAACACGTAGCTAATTTCTGGACCGACTCAAAAATCTAAGTCACTCGTCTGTTGTTCGAAATCTGCTATATAGAGCGGCCGGAGAACTCACATCATTCTGATTACTGAAAGTTCGGGGTTGTAAAAGATCAGTCAAACTAGAACGGTCCAATGGATCCAAACAAATGCATACTGAAGTATTTGTCAGTGTCCGGGTCCAGAACTTCTCTGTCCGTACTGATTTGACCAATCGAGTTAATTGTCCACAAAAAAGACTAGCCGGTTTGCAAGTTACAGTACCAAAGACAAGAAAATAAGTTAAGACATTTAGCAACGAATAGTCTCTCTTTTCCAAATACTTTTTATTTCTTGTAACATTCAAATACCTAGTGAAAACTTTTCCGCGGCAAACTTACGGAACGATAAAATAAAAGTATTGTAGAGAGTCGTCCAAACGTTGGTCACCAAACGTTTGAACACACAGTAAATAAACCAAGGCTTAGACAAACATATGACTGATACGTTTTGTTTTGGCGACATTTTGCTTGCAAAAATATTTGCCCTTATACTAAACATCGCGTCTGTATACCTTGAAGAGGTGGGTGGAGGTGTCTAGTAGCACCCACATCTTGAAATAGGAAGCGAGTGGAAGTAAGAAGGGTAATTTTAATAATACCTAGATTCTTACTATTAACCAGATATTCATATAGGCTCTAGACTGCTATGAGCATTTTCTAATGACAATTTATGAGCATTTTCTAATGACAATTTACCCGACCCGGGAATCGACGACAGCATCCCTCCGCAAAAGACCATCAAATCATCAAAATCAAATCAAATCAAATCAAATCATTTATTCGCATAGAATGTAGGTCATGTATAATAAAGTTGTTAGTAAATATTGTGAGCCGGGTACATTCTGCCTGAGTTTTGGCATGCAAAATATAACAAATAATGTCAGTATCAATGAAATTATGAAATAATAAAGAAAATGATTACAGTAGTCACTAACAAATTATTTTAACAAGTCTTTATACACACAAAAATAGAAGAATTCAAATAATAATGTCAATAATATTAAATTGATATGAAACGTCACACAGGATCAAAAAATAATAATAAAAATAATCACAAAGCATAACAACATTTCTGCATAAAAAAGTATAAATAAGATAATGAGTAAAATTATGAAATTATTTTAACAAGTCTAGAGTATATATTAAATAATGTCAATACTATAAAACTGTTGAAAGAATACATATAATATATAATAATACATATAAACATCGAAGATAAATCTATAGAATCGAATGCCCAACATACTCTCGCCACTCTGATTTATACTATTAAGATTAAAAATAGTGTAACAGTACAAATTATTGTTTTGTACGCCTAAAACGAAGTCGGTAGACAGAAGATCTTTAATGAGGTCGATTATTAATCTTTAAACGTACGGAAAATAAACCGTAGGTAGAACCCCTAACATTGTGCTTAACAAGAGAAACGCTACCCCAGTTGTCACGCCACAGAATTTCAAATGGAAACTAAAATTTACGGCGCGTAATAAAAACGGGACCCACTTTCCTCTTTAATTTTTTTTTTGTTTTTCATATTGATCATTGATAATATGTATTAAGGCAGAAAAAAATATTCGTAAGTAGTTGGAAACGTCACAATAACACGCAAACCTTCAAACGTACGAACATAAATCAGGGCTGAGGCCGTTGTACCCTAGCAGGAAGCGAAGTCGATGCACCCCACGCACACGGCCACACCGCGCCGGCAATACGGTTAGCTCACCGTAACTGCAGCTGTGTGCGTGACACGAATACACCAAAACGCGGAAGTACCACATTAACTTATATTTTCCACGCACACTTGTGCACCGGCCACAGTGTCTCGACTAGACTCTGACTCACATCGGGACAGATTTTCCTTTGATTCTGCGTTTGTGTGAGTGCCGCCCTGTACCGACGTTGTCGGGGGTGTGGCATTCACATAGACGCTTTGAAAAGAACTGGGCGAGCGTCTATGTGTGTGTCTGTGTGTGTGTTTGTGTGACTGAGCTGAGTAATGTCGATACAGCGTGTATTTATTTAGTTAATAATTTATAACTGTGATTTCGGTGCGTTATTTCAATTCATTTATAATGCGGAAGACGGAATATTTTGAAAAGGATGTTTTATTTGGATTGCTTTCTATTAATTTGGGTTGTTTGCTGCAATTTTAATGTTAAGTTACTGTTGACGGATTTTCCCGGTAAAATAAACAAAGTTACAAAAGAGATTAGAAATCTTGGCAATAACGCACGTTTACGCAACGCCCCCATCATACCTAGCACCATAACTTCAACAAAGCCAAGCCAAAACCTAAACCAGAAATGCAGCAGTGCACAAAACGTAGCTACGTCGTTTATACAGCAGCCTGTATATAGTATACAGGGTGCGGCGGACACGTGTCTACGGCGGCTGGCTGTAGCAGTGTGCGCGGCGCAGGGCTGGGGGTGGCCTGGCGGCGCGGTGCGGGGCGGAGGGGCGGGAGGCAGTGCGGCGCGAGCCCGGCGCGCCCCCGTTCACGGCCAGGGGTCGCCGACCGCACCCCGGCTACGCCGTAACCCCGCTACGCCGTAGCTCCGGAGCTACGGCACGGCGTAGCTTCCTCTTTTGTTTTAATTTCTAACCGTCTATGTAATTTGATTGTTTTTTATTTGGGTCACATCATTATTTCGTAATTGACGATTGTATTCGGATTCTTGTTATTGATATACCACTGGTTTGACTCGGAAAATGGTAGATTATTTTTTGATACGAGATTATTAAAGAACAAATCATGTTACTCCATTTTTTTTTGTTGATTTTATCTGTTTTTATGACATGTAGTTTAAATTATTTCCGGCATCGATAGTGTAGTTATGTATCGATACGCGGAGCACGTTAGGAATTTTCATGGGATTTCCTATTTGGAGCCCACCCCGGGGGTGTGGCTGAAAATTGCTTTTCTCGGAAATAACTTACATACTTTGTAAATAAGAAGTTCCTACTTTAGCAAATTATGTATTACCAAAGTTATGTATTAGGGTTTCAACAAAAATAGTAGTATTTTTGTATTAGTTCATTTTGAAGTTGACTTATGATCGAATTAAATCGAAAATGTAGTTTATTTTAATCATTTTCAAGAACGTTCTATTGTGAAAAAATATATAATACTTTAGTAATAGTAGTAGCAGAGCTAAACAGACAAACAAATCAAACTCACAACTACCTTCTTTTAGCCTCTTTACAAAACCTAACGAACATCTACGATCTTCTCGTGGCCATAAAGAACTTGGCTGTAAAATTGGCCACGATGCAGCGCCGACTGGCCTTAATTAATGTCCTGAAATATATCACCACATGCTTTCAGCAGGGTGGGCAGTGCCGTATGAATTGTAGTTTAGATATTACTGCCGGTTAAAAGTGGAAGGAATATTTTATTTTAAAAGATGGGCCTGAATGAGAGCAGCGGTGGCCCAGTGGTGGCGACCCCGACCTACGAACAGTGAGTCCTGAGTTCGAACCCGGGCAGGCGCATTACTTTGTGTAATTTATTTCGTCACCACTGCTTACAAAACGGTGAAGGAAAACATCGTGAGGAAACCGGCATGTCCTGGAACCAAAAATTCGAAGACATGCGTGACATCTACAAATCCGCACTGGGCTGGCCTGGTGGATTATTGCCCATTCCCTCTCATAGAGAGGAGGCCTGTGTCCCAGCAGTGGGAATATTATAGGCTGATTATGGTAAAAGATGGGCCAATACATGTATTCTTTCTTTGTGTAAAAGTTTTTTTCCCGCCAAACTGTTTGAGCGGGAAAAACGTGGTCCAGACAATACATATTGTGGTGATCTAGTTTCATATACGAGTGTGATAGCGCATTCATTTAATAATTTTACAAACTTTACTTTCAACTAAAGTGCCTAATTAAAAAGAAACTTCAGCAGAGTGCACTTCAGTTCCACCTGCACTCACCCAGCTGAAACCCAACGCATAGTAACTCAGCCCATCCCTTATTTATATGAGGACTGCATAATTGCTGCAATCGGGATGCAGCAGAAAAATCAGGAAACGATCACGCAAACCGCGTCACTGTTACATAAGCGCGGGAGGGGGGCGGTTACGCAAGCGGCGGGGCGGGGGAGGGGGCGCACGGGGTAGGGTCGTCGATCGATGCGAGGCCGTTCACCCGCCTGCAATGCGCCTCGCCGCCTGCACACATCCGCCTCCGTTTCATGGTGCCCTGGTACCTCAACCAGCGCCCGGTCGTTCGCTTTTGGGGAAAAATGGGAAAATGACGCTTGATATACGAGTTTCGGGTTCGGGTTACCTTTGTTATTGCGTTCTTTAATTAAAGTTTGAGCTTAATTTGATATTTTTTTGAAATATCTGTGTTTTTTATACACTGTGCTCGTTATAGATAAACAAAACATAGTCATAGCAAATTAGAACAACATTCTTTTATTGCATCATAATAATCGTAGCCAAAAAAACAACAAGCAAACAACAATAACACTGTTTTTTACAAAACAGTGAATTATCAGCCAATTAGTACAACACATCATATTACAAGCGAGACTAAAGAATTTTCTTTGCGGTGTACAACTTAGAAACAGCAACATGAACACACTGTATCGGACGCCGACATGCCTACGTGACAGCACGCTACGCGCGCCGCCGTAGCGCTACGCGCGTGCTACGAGTACTTATAGACTTGCAAGGGATTGATTTTTCCTTATTTCGTATTCTCATCGTGTTTTAGGATATTTCGGATAATGGCATACTCTATGGGGCGCGGAAGTTTTCTTTGTTAAATTGAATCATAGGCCTTATTTACTTTGCTCTTAATACGCTTATGAAATGGAAACATTCAGAACACTGGACCGGCTCGTTGGAGTGATGGTCGCAAGCGTCACTGCTGAGCATGAGGTCCTGGGTTCGATTACCAGGCCGGGCAAAGTGTTATTTGTGAATGTGTGGACGTTGTAGGCTTTGTAGATTCCCAGCTCCTTGTTAACTTTTTATTTTCTTCTACATTTTTTGTGTAGTAAGCAACGACTTATTGTCGGGCCTACGCTGTCCCCCCATACTTAAGTACAATCCATAATAATACTGTAACACCAAATGATTTGAAAAGAGTAACCATGGAGTTTCTTGCCGGTTCTTCTCCATAGGAAACGACTTTTTGTCGACGTTTTATTAGTGCCCATCGAGGCCTATGTGAAATAAAATATTTTGATTTTGATTTTGATTGGGATTTTCCATCAGGAATTTCTCAGTAGCAACCAATGAGTCCGGAGGAGTGCTCAGTTGATGGCAATATGTTCGCCCCTATTACATGGGACTTACTAGGCTGTATTGTTAGGTACACCTCTACCAAACCTTTTGGGGATTACTGGCGTGATGTTACATGTACATTCATAAAATTTCATGTTTATTCGTAATACTCTGATCAACTTGCATGTTTTGAAACAAAATTCACCGGTAGTTCGAGCACAATGCTCGAAATCCCAATTGGGAGCTGGAATGAAACACGGATTCCATTTGTAACAAAGGCATTTAGAGCTTATGTGAACGTGTCCGGGAGTGCATCACGTGTTTCTACTGTTCGCGGAAAAAATATTGTAATTATTTGAGTGCACCGGAGATCTGTAACCATGGCAACTAATAACAAGGGGAATTTTAGAGCGAAAAGGAGTTTTGTTATGAAAAAAGACTTTACGTCTTCGTTAGTATTTAATCATGTAGATAGGTATATGATGAAGCTGTCGGCTATTCCGTATTATGGTATTCATTTTCTGATAGGAAGCTTGTGGCTAAATAATAAACAGCCGCTCGGATCGCTCTTAAGGTTAAGCCGTGATGCCTAGGTTGGTCTGTGGATGGGTGACCACCCATTACATACCGAGTTTCCTCCGTGCCTCGGAAAGCACGTTAAGCGGTTGGTCCCGGGTGTCATTTGTAGATCTTTGACAGTCGTTAGGTAGTCAGTGGCCCAAAAAGTCTGACAACCAGTCTTACCAAGGGGTATCGTATTACCCAGTACTATCTGGGTTGGGAAGGTCAGATAGGCAGTCGCTCCATGTAAAATACTGGTATTCAGCTGCATCCGGTTAGACTGGAAGCCGACCCCAACACAGTTGGGAAAAAGCTAGGCAGATGATGATTTTCTAATAGGAAAAACTCTCTAAAAAAAAAACAATTTAAAATCTGGTTCCCTATTTTTTTCACATCAGTAAAGTTGACAGTGATCAGCATATCATAGCTTCATCGGTTCTTTGTTTTGTAATTGTGATGATGCAAGCACCCCCTTCCCACCCTCATCGGGATGATGCTGATTTGGATGCTATCTTTCAAGAAACAAACTCGTCGAACAGATGCAATGGACTATAACGGGTGTAAAAACACTCTATTCGAAGCCAAGAGGCACTCGTTCTTGCTGTAATTGTGATTTTTTGTTGTTCTACCATAATGTGGTACTCTATCATGATGATCCTTTCAGGAACGGAAGTATCGAAGGTCAGAGTTTCATCTATTTTACACGCGTTTTGTAATAAAAAATTTAAATCTATACTAATATTATAAAGCTGAAGAGTTTGTTTAGTTGAACGCGCTAATTTCAGCAACTACTGGTTCGAATAGAAAAATTATTTTAGTGTTGGATAGTCCAATTATCGAGGAAGGCTGTAGGCTATATAACATCACGCTATGATCAATAGGAGCCGAGCAAAAACAAAACAGGTCAGAAGCGGCGGGTGAAACCGCGGGGCACAGCTAGTGTTATATATAATAACTTTACTTTGAATACCCCTGTACTATTCAAAGCATCCATCAGCACGTTTTGAGCACTACCGTAAATCGTGATTATCACACCAAAAAAGTCGATTCCCTAATTTTGGCGCAGTTACTTAGTTTGATGTACAAAATGCTTCGTTTACACCCTGTATGTAAAACAATCAAATTATTATAATTTTACACAAATATATCTCCACAGCAAAATGTGTATTCTGTATGCATAGCCTATCTTTCTAATAAAATTCAACAATCTGTTAATAATGTAGCCCCTCTAGATATCCGCATAACCGCATAATATCCGCGACCTTTGAGCCCGACCTGTTGACTCACATCCTACATATTTTGTAGTAACCCTTATTTATTACACCACTTCAATTCAAAGCTGGGACTAGAAGGAATAACCAAAGAAATAAGGAACCATTCAAATTATAAAAAGTATGCAAACATAGTTGAAAAGTTCCTTGTTTCTTCCTTGACAGTCATGTATCAGTGGTACTTCTCTGGAAGATTTCTTCGGTCACCGGTGGTGGTAAATTTACAGGCACATTTTAACTGGAATAATATCTCAAAAACGGCACCGCAACGGTAATAATCCCTGAATGCTCATTTACGGAGACGCGGCGCGTTGCGCGGGGCATCGCGCGGCGCGTTTTTTTCCGTTTACAGAGAGCCTGCATTATCACACGAACAAACACAAACATATGGCAAAGTACTATATTGTTTACGAAGACGCCGGGCGTGACGCAGCACGTGACGCGGCGCGTGGTGCGGTGCGTGAGGAGCCGCGGTGCCCGCTGCGTAACTTGTAGCGTGTAAGCGTTGCCCGCGGTGGGCAACACTGCGGCGCACGGGGTGTTGCATGAGGAAGGAAGGAATACGCACCCCGCACGATAGGCTTGTCAGTTTATTTTAAAGATCGATCTCTAATACGAATATTCTGATTATTTGTGCGTGTTACGCCGCGTGCACCGCCGCGTCGAACGTCGCGTCCGACGCGGCGGTGTCATCTGCGGGCAACGCAAGCAAACGCGCGTAAAATCGCTTCTCTGTAAAAGCTCTCATACATCGCCATATGTTTGAATTGAAAGCGGACCGCACAACGAGCCGCATCTCCATAAATGAGCCCTAAGAGCGAATTAAATGATTTAATTGAAATAAATGATGCTTTGACTTTGAACTGATCAGTACATCCAAACCGCGTACAATATACCACGGGAATGGTGACACTGACAGCTCGGAGAACAGACCACACTCAAAAACACAATTTACTGTCAAAACTGAGAAAAGGAAATAGAAATCGTACATTTAGAAAACTTTAATGGCGGCGCACCATCATATGTCGATTTCCTCCACTTACTGACGATAACTTTAAAAGACGTGTGAATCAGTTCACAGCCTCCGCCAGCCTCCGCAGGAAATAGACTAGACTGAGTCGATATATAATATGTTAAAGTATCATATTTGCTGTCTTTGCCTTTAGTTTATCTCAATTTCCCGCAACCGTGTGATTTCGAGGGCCTGAAAAGCTTTCCGAAATTGCACGATGCGACGCCGACGTATTTTAAACTGATGGTCGGGATTGGAAATCGACAATTTACTGAGATCTAAATGTAGTAAAAAAATCTCTTCTAAAATAGTGATTTTTTTTTCGACACAATAGAAATGAGAGATTTTTAAAGAAATAGTACCTATAATACTGTATTTAAAGTCGTTGATTGTTCCTGGTTTATATTTATCTCTTTTAGCAATCTACGACTGCTGCGAATACTATATTTTCTATATTCAAATTAATTTATTTGGACAAACAAATGAATTTGAATGTGTATATTTGGTCATCAACATCATGTGTTAGGTCCTAGGACGAGCCTATAACCATTTAACGTTCAAATATTAGGAGTAGACGCTGTTGCAGAGAATTTTGTGTTGGAAAATCTCAATGACGCGGAGGCCGAACCAAGCCACCACGCGTAGCAGGCTTCACACGCTTCCTGACGACTACACCGACGAGGCAGTCAAAAACCTGAAAAATATTTAGAAATGTACGCATTGATTCTTTCAGTAAACGTACTACGAGTATCAAATCTGTACACCATTCAAGCCGCCATAAAATAACTATAGTAACTAAACGCTTAATCGATATTAAATGGAACCAGTTAACCAAGGTTGTAAAATCATGTCTGATTCTGAAGGTCACAGTATAATCTAAATCAACTGCATTCATATTCTGAGATTGGCTTTTTATGTAATTAGAAAACGTTTGTAAAAGGCATTCATTCTCTAACGACAGATCTGAAAAATCCAGAATGTTTCAGATCTACGTGTATCTTTATCGCACACAAAACTACAACATATAGCTCAAACAACCAAAACATACATTTACTAAAACATTCATCATTGTCATTACGTTTAATACTAATCTTTGGTACTTACCTGAAACAGTTTAAATAAAGTTTCGTTTTGTCGTTTAATATTTATGTCCGACACATATCGATGTGCCGGCGTGTGATGAGAGCCGGAAACTACACCGCCTAAAACCGGAAACACGTGGTGTTCGGTCGGAAAACGACCGTGCAGCAATCAATTCATTTCATAGTCTAACTATATAAAAAACAAAAAGATATATTACATAGACCATTATGAAATAGATACCTGTGTAATTTCTATAAGCAGTATTAAAAAAATATCAACTAAGCTCAAAAGTTCAAGGAGACAAACTAAAGTAATCTGTTACTCACATTTAACTCTGCAAAGAGCCGAGTGAATCGTCGCTCAAATCGTCAAATCCAATCACGTTTTCTAATCCTCCCTAACATCAAATAAAACACATTAACACTACATACAAACGCATCAAATTGCAGGGTGTACCTGACCTACCCCTACCGTCGGCGCAATGCGACGTGCATACATACCCTGAGTACCTATAGCCCGTGGCCCGCCAGACTTACAGCAGCACTGAATTATACACCACTAGGTTTATTGTGGCGGCAGACAGCACTAACACTCTAGACTTGGGGACTTTTGTGAGATGATCGATGCGATATTGATTTGTTTTCTTTTCTGCGACATGTGTTGATAAGAAAGTGTTTTCAATTATTGGTTGGTGTCGCAGTCGATCCACGTAAAACTCTGGTATTCAGCTGCGTCCGGTAAGACTGGAAGCGAACCCCAATAAAGTTGGGAAAAGGCTAAGCAAATGACGGTTGGTGTTACCGAGTATGATGTCGGTTAAAACGGTGAACGAAAACATCGTGAGAAAACCGATTTGTCCTATGTATTATAATGAAAAATTCGTGACATCCGTATGTGTAATGGATTATGGAAAAACTATCCCAGCAGTAGAGAACGAAGACTGATTGATATTATGATTTTTCGAACATAGTCATTGATTTCACAATGTAGATCTCGTTCTCAATATTGTGTGTGAAAAAACTTAGAACTCACACCAACGGCTATTCTAGCTCAGCGGTGCTGACCATTTTTTGTCATAAAGAAAGTGGACCCCTCGTGAAATACATTCATACATCATCATCATTTCAGCCGAAAGACGTCCACTGCTGGATATGGATCGCCACGCTTGGCAGGCGGGTTGACGATCGCAGTACGGTTGTTACAAAAGCACAGAGAACGCTGCTACCCATTCTTGCAACTGGCCTTAGTCGCCTCTTATGACACCCACGGGAAGATATGGGATGGTGCTATTCTTTACGTCCGACACCATACAGTACGGAGTGGAATACATTACCAGTATCTAAATGTCAGCAGTTGACCTCCACCGACCGTTTAAAATGAATTCCCACAGAATCCCCTTTAGATCAAAACGAGTTTTCTTTTTTAAATTACTGCATGGAAACTCAGCATGGGACCAGTACCGGTCGTTTGTTCGTCCTTGAGCTGAGCAAGTCGCCAGTCTCCGCGGTCGCACACCAGACAGCCTCTCGTCTAGACGTGGGGTTCCAAGTGCATTTTTCTGTCTGGACCCCTCTTTCAATGTAAAGCGAACCCCATCGTTTATGCGTGTGCGTTATTTAATTTTAAGCACAAAAGTTTTGACGAAATCATTCTTATTGGCATACGCTAACGGTTCATAACTGTCTGTTCAGATTTTATTGGAAAGTTCGACGTAGGTAGTGATCGCCTTTGATGTATTTTGCACGTTTTGCTTTCAATTATTGAGTAGCAATTATTAGTGTGGTCTCTGACAGACTGTTTTGTTTGAAGGGAATGTTTAATAACTTTTGCTATCTTTTAATATATTTGTATCATTACTATACTTGCATATTTGTATGAGTAATGTTTTGATTTATATAAACTAGGTTTGTATATAAAGTAATTCCACTACTGACATGCTGAATATTCACTAAGCATTGCTCCGACAAAGCCTCAAAATTAAAATGACCGTTCAGTACAAGTGCTTAACAAATACAGATGCTGGGCATTTCTGCTGCTGTTTATAAAAATCAAAAGAAAACAAAAAACAAAAATCTCTTAGAAGTCACCCTTCATACCTTATTTAGGGACGAACAATAACAATTTAAACAGAGAATATTTTAAATTATTCCTTTGAGATATAAAAGCGACACTTGTAAACATTACAATACAATCAAAGAAGACTAAGCGACAACTAAAACGAGCTTGTCTCTTGCTACCCTTTATCAAGGTATATGATGACCACTAGAATCATAATACAATTCATAAAGTCCAGTCACAACAAACATTAAAATAATAGCGATAGAATTACCATAGAGGATGCTTAGCTACATTTCATTCTGTCTAAATTCATCTCAGTGTCTAGACTAAATCTCTCTTAACAGACTAGGAATTTATAACCCCCTGAAAGTCTACGGCGGAGCGCCGGGCAAAAGTAAGGGGACACAAAGGCAAGTTAAGATGGTGACAATGTTGAATGTTTTACGTTGTTGTGGTCTGGATAGAGCTTCGTGTTTAGCATTGGATGTTGTTAAGCTTTCATACAACCATGTAAATCTCCTTTTACTTAACTTAAAAGTGGAGAGGAAAGTATTATTTGCTTATTTAAAAGAAGAGTTAAAAAAGGTTGTAAGTAAGATATTTGGTACATGTTTGGTATTTTGCCATATTTAAATTGCACAAGATACGGTCCTCTTCAGGTCGTCAATGCCGCTTGCATACTATTACATTAGCTGATACGGAAGTCAAACTGTGTGTTTGAGGGCAATATTACATAAGTACCTAGACACTTGTAGCGAAAATAATGTTAAAATAAATAGGCAGAAATCTAAATCAGTGTTTGTTATGGAAATCTTATGGATTAAAATGTTTACAAGATCCTAAGGTTGATCCTATCAAGAGATTAGTTTTAATGCGGATTAAGTACTCTGTTAGAGATTGGCTTAAAAACAATATCGTTAAGATGAGGGGTTATTTTTCAAAAACATATTATTTAAGTAGAAAACAATAACTCCCCCGAGAAATAAAATTTTTCCTCTTGTTTTGTGTGGCATTCCCTTGTGGGTGACTGAAGGGGAACGTCGAAACAGAGCTGCGTTTGAAAATTTTAGTTAACACTCATACAGTTGTTATTACTTTGGGGCTTTCTTAATAACTTATTACCTTAGCTACTACAGTACTTAGTGATTTTGTAATGTTTGTTGTCTCCAATAATCGTATAACCCAGTACTAACTGGGTTGTGGAGATCAGATAGACAGCCTCTCCATATAAAATACTGGTGTTCAGCTGCATCTGGTAAGACTGAAAGCCGACCCCATTAAATTTGGAAAAAGACTATCTAGGCAGATGATGAAGTTGTCTCCAAAAACCTGTGAAACAGAAGGTTTGAGGGCTGGTACCAGGCTGTCATGACTCACGAATTGGTCGTAGCTCGTAGGTCTAATAATCGTTTCGATACTGTACATAAAGCGTAATAGGAGGTAGCTATGTACGATGCGTACATAGCTGGCTCGGAAGTGGCTGCAGGTCGTTGCACATCCCGGCCGACGTAACAGGGGTTCGGGGGCAGAAGCCTCGCCCCCCCCTGCCCGGGCAATTGCCCCTCGGTTCATTATCAAAGTTCACTAGTACGGTGCACACATATAGCTCGTTGTATCGACGACGTCGCGTTGCATACACGTCTGCGTGCTGGACCACAGTATCGAGAGCTCGCTGATTCTAGCCGCGGAAAGGAAGCAAACTGCTTCGAACAAATATTGCAGCTCCGTGTAACCTGGCCTCCGTGACGGGGGTGTCGAACCGTGCCGACGTTTCACGGAAACAGTCGAACCCCGGGCGGGAGTTTTGACAGGTCGCCCGGAAAATCTGCAGCGAGGAAATGCGCTCGCAAACTTAGTTAAGTATTTAATTTGTTAATTTTAAACTTAATGCTTATTGGAATAAGGGTTATTGTATCATGGCACATAGTTTGCTTCCAGGAACTCTTGGCTTCTGTGACAGGGTGGGTACTAGAACGTGCAAGTAAAATGTATTAGTTATTATTTCACTTACCTAGCTAGACACCTCCCGAAATTTTAAATTCGAGATGGGTTTAACCTAACTTCGGCGAATTAATTAAACGCAGCAACTAAAACTTTTAGTATTTCTCTGGAGTCCTGCAGTAAGATACACTACTGGTTCACCTACTACTATGGACTTTTATTCTACAAACAATAACAATTTATCCAATGGTCCATGGTATTTCCAAATAAGTAGTAATAAATAAGACAGCAAAGAGAAACTGTCTGGGCACAAAAATAGTCCATCACAACCTGGTTGCCATGGCGACCGGCCGGTACGCAGACAGACGCGCGCGCCGTATCAAAGCTTTATGTACTACCAGGAACACATAGGGCGTATGTAGTGTAGGCGATTTAAATTAGTTCGTTGGGGAAGTTTGGAGAGAGGGTAATACCTCCTCGACTTTTAAAGATAAGTTTTCATTCACCTCAAAGGCAGGTGGTATAAGAGTAGTGGAAGACCAAAGAAACGATGGACGGACTGTGTGAAAGATAATATGGTTTGAACGGGGGTGACTACTAAGACTGATGACTAAGAAGGATGAAAAAAGAAGACAAGCTGTGCTATAAAAATTGGGACACGGGTAGGAGAATGATGACGAAGAACATCAAATGTAGAGACGAATGATCCTTATTGACGTGACAACGTCTTATAATTCGATGGAGCCGGCTGCACGCACGAAAAAACATGAAGTATGCGGCGTTACCTCGCTCTGAGGCATTCCATAAAACAATTGCTCAAGTCATATTAATTTTTTGAAAAATGCAACCATTCCATCAGTATTTTCTTATGACGTTGTCACGTTCAACTATCGTCAGTAAACCGACTTTACAGACAACCGATTTTTTTAAATTAATTGTAACAAATAAATCGTTTTATTAATGACACAAGGCAAGAGTATCGCAATTAAACCCTCATGGTAAATACCGTGTCTGTAACAGGGAATACTTTACTAATGACTGGTGGTAAGAGAATTTATATCGTCTTAAATGGTCACAAAGTGATTCTAATGCCCCCCGGGGATGTCGGGGAAAGAATACTGATGTTTACACTATTAAGGCCTGGACTTTAGTGTCGTTAGATTACGTTACCAAGAGGGTTGTATTTATGGAGTTATGGAGTGTTAATTTTATTCTACTTAAAGCTTCTTGGTTTGTAAAATTGATAGCTTTGGATTGATCATAATCTACTTTGGTGGTCTTTTTCAATCAATGATATAAATAAAAAGAGGTAGATATCGCACTAGCGCGCGCAAATTGTTGCAGACAAATTCAGACAATTGTCGTAATTTAAGTACTTCAAGCGCAATGGCTATCTCTTTCTGTATCATAAGTTCCGTATTATCTATCGCAGTCTTAACAACGCAACGATATTATTTTGAACACCGCTCAGCATGAACGTAGCGTATATTTCTTTATAATATCTTTGTTTTCAATGCACTTTTATCATGAATGTTTCTTTGGTATCACCTGTTTGTATCCTAATTTATTTGGAGCTCGTGGCTAAATGATACCAGCCACTCGGGTCGATCTTCAGGTTAATCCGCGCTTGCCTAGGTTGGTCCGTGTATGGGTGACCCATTACATACTGATTTTCCTATGTGCCTCGGAAAGCACGTTTAGCCGTTGGTCCCGGCTGTCCTTTGGAGATCTTTGACAGTCGTTACAGGTAGTCAGTGGCACGAAAGTCTAACAACCAGTCTTACCAAGGGGTATCATATTACCCAGGACTAACTGGGTTGTGGAGGTCAGATAGGCAGTCGCTCCATGTAAAATACTGGTATTCAGCTGCTAGACAGATGATTCCATACTTCTCCATTAGGTGTCCTGTAAATATTTCTCCGCAATTTAACTACGCTCGCACGGACCTTATGATATAGCATAAATCTATACATATAAAATTCAAAGTCCTGACTGACTGACTGACTGACTGACTGACTGACTGACTGACTGACTTATATATCAACGCACAGCCCAAACCGCTGGTCCTAGAAACATGAAATTTGGACAGTGTACTCTTTGTGACAAGTAAGTATCCACTAAGAAAGGGTTTTTCAAAATTCCACCCCTAAGAGGGTGAAATGGGGTGTTTAATTTTCTGTGAAACTTTTTATTCCCTGAGTCGATTGACTTGAAAATTTGTGTATTTACTCTTCAGTTAAAATTATGAGATACGTGTATCACAGTTTTTCCAAAATCATCCCCAAATTTAAAATTTAATGTCCTGTCTGGCTGACTGATATAACAACGCACAGCCCAGACTGCCTGGTCCGAGAGACATGAAATTTGGACGGTGTATTCTTTGTGAAGAGTAAGTATCCACTAAGGAAGGGTTTTTCGAAATTCCACCCCCAAGAGGGTGAAATGGGGTGTTGAATTTCCTGTGAAACTTTTTATTCTCGGAGGCGATTGACTTGAAAATTTGTGTACATACTCTTTAGTTAAATTTATGAGATACGTGTATCACAGTTTTTCCAAAATCATTCCCCAATTTAAAATTAAACGTCCTGACTGGCTGACTGATATATCAACCCCCAGCCCAAACCACTGATCTTAGAGACATGAAATTTAGACGGTGAATTGTTTGTGAAGAGTAGATATCCATTAAGAAAGGGTTTTTTGAAATTCCACCCCTAAGAGGGTGAAATGGGGTGTTGAATTTTATGTGGAACTTTTTATTCTCGGAGTCGATTGACTTGAAAATATGTATACATACCCTTTAGTTAAAATTATGAGATACGTGTATCACAGTTTTTCCAAAATCATCCCCCAATTTAAAATTCAATGTCCTGTCTGGCTGACTGATATATCAATGCACAGCCCAAACCGCTGGTCCGAGAGAAATGAAATTTGGACGGTGTATTCTTTGTGAAGAGTAGGTATCCACTAAGAAAGGTTTTTTTGAAATTCTACCCCTAAGAGGGTAAAATGGGGTGTTGAATTTTCTGTGAAACTTAATATTTGCTGGGTCGATTGACTCGAAAATTGATGTTCACACTCTTCAATTAAAATTATAAGACATGTGTATCAGTTTTTCCAAAATCATCCCCCAATATAGTTAAAAAGGGCTTCGAAGCTCACGTAGAAGGGCGCATGTCGCGCAGCGTTGCGTGGGGCGTGCGGGGCGCGGGAGTATTTACCTATTACTAAGTAGGTAGGATTTTTCTGAGGTAGACGTGTCTGTGAATATGGTTTATTCCATCGATTTTCGCGTTGGCTCGCGATACGGGACATTGATATTAAATATTATGTCAAAGTATTATGTCTATAAATAGATTCCTTATAAATCATTTGATTGGTGTCCCGGTGTCCAATCTCAAACCAAGATATTTCACATATGTAATTTAATTGATATTACTATGAACAAATATTTGCAATAGCAAGTACACGTAAATCTATGTATGTACTATACATACGTAGATTACTTATTATCCCAGAAGGAAGAATTTTTTTTTTTTTCCCGAACTCCACGCGGGCGAAGCCGCGGGCAGAAGCTAGTTATTTATAAAATCAGAGCTGTAGACAAACAGTAAATTAATAAATAGCTTAGTTTCGAATAAGAGCTCAGTTTCAGTTTACGAAATTTCAACCCCTTGAAAGAATATATTATTAGATATGTTACCGAATTGCACTTGATATGACCATCTTTATCAAAAACTATATTGATCTATTTGATTGCCTGTTTTCACTAACGCTGGCACTACTGCAGCTAAAACAACTGCCTAAATTATAAGAGCTTTGTTGAATTTTCAACCCGCAGCTCAGCGATGTTATTGTGCACCAATGTTAACTCATTTATTTTGTCTAGTTTTCGTGGTAACTTGTAATAATAGTCCTCTCAGAAAGAAGTTTAATTCTCAAATATAAAGTGGCAATACCTACCAGGACTACATAACGCATCAACAACACACGCGTTAGCAGCCCCGTCTCGGGGCTATTAATTAATTACCGTAATTGCGAGTGAGGATGTGATCCCGTTCGCAGACAAGGGGTGGAACCAGACGCCTATTATGAGTATGACCATGTTTTGATATACTGTACCTATTGTACTTATATGTTTTCCAATTTGCGTCGCTGCGCTCAGACGGATGCCAGTCTAAAAGAGAAAATTAAATTATGCTTTTATTACTTTTTTAAAAGCTTTTGATGCGATATTGAAGGGGCTCTTTTGTGATCACCCGTGTTTTGATAGCGACAGGAAGGAAGGTAAATCATATTTGCGTGTACGCAAGTTAATTTTGTAGACTGCCTGACGCTCAACCCAGTAGCAATACATACTCGTAAATTGTACCCCCAAGTTCGCTATTCCTTTATATTATGTTGTACTTCAAAGTGATACGTTCATTCTTTGTATTTGCTGTGTGTAAAAAAAATTGAATAAATAGCAAAAAATGAGACCAGTCCTAGAAGAACTGGTCTCATTTTTATTTTCATATTTTCCTATACTATTTTGAGCACTGGTTATGAAAAATATGAATTAGAAAAAGTGAGCACGTGTGCGTTCGTCTAGTTTCGAACCAGCGGCGGCGCAATACTGTTGTTGATTAAATACTGTATCCTACCTTTTGCATACTGAATACTGTAAGCTGGTGGTCAAAACCTATACTGTTGATCGTGATGGTTCAAGGTTTTGTCCTCCAGTCGATGATAATGGTATTAGATTTTTTCAGTAGCAGTCTGGATATTTCCCCGACCCGGGAATTGAACCACCCCCACGTTCAGCATTCGCGCTCGCGACTATCCACCAATGCGGTGGACGGGAAAGTAAGAAAAAGGGGTACTTTTAATATAATTGACAAAGGTGTCCTCTCATACCCCTTTGTTCGAAAACAGTCTCCACGTTGTACATCAAATACCTCTCTATATTTTGTTCAATAACAGTGTATGCAACATCAAATACTCCGCCATATTAATTGAGAGTCTTCACACAAAGCGTTCGATGTTCGCCGTCATATAACTGAGTAAATATGATTAGAGACCAGGAGCACATAACAGTGCATCAACACAGACGCACAGCACAAAAAGTAAATAGGTAGCGTTGCAGGATCCTATCTACACTATCATACTACGCAGCGATATCTATGCGCGGTGCGGTGACCAAGTTTATTGAGAATGGGACATGCTTCCTGGTTTTTATGTGGTCCTAGTGCTCTTCAGGTGTGTAATTTTAATTATATTTTGAAATATGGGTCAGAAAATGTTTTTGGTAACCATAACTACTTACTGAAAAAGTAACAACGGATCGGCTGACGGTTAATTTGTGGATGGGTGGGAAACCGTCACTTCAGTAATAGACGCCTAAAAACTGACGTTAATGGTCTTAATGAAGGATATCGAAACTCCTTCAAAGTTAGGTTTCGGGAAAGGCATAAAATATATTATAATTACATAATTATATTGAGTTTTAGAACTCACAGGATTAAAGGGATTATTCATGAATAAAATGTAAATTAATAAAACAAAGTAGCAACTATTCTGGAAATATGTTATTAAATAGTTCATTCATTCATTCTGTAGTTTTAGTTCCTGAAATTGTTTTCTACAGACCGGAGAGCAATTTCATGAACTGTTGGAGCCATAATTTGCTTCGTTTCGGATTTAATTAATATGATGAAGATATTTAGTATTTACAGAAATAGAGACTTGAGCTAGCAACCATGGTAAAAGTGTTTCCTATATCCAACCAAATTTTATTAAATTAGTTTACCTTGGTATTACGGACAAGTTACAATGATTTTCATGTTTGAATTTCTGCGAAAATTAATCAGGAAGTCGATATTATTCCACAACGGCAAGACTTCATGATACATTTTAAATTTTTCTCCGCCTCAACGCGTTTCTGATCATAATTTTATCGTCGTAATTAGTCCATATTTTCCCATCTATCGCGTATCAATCGTAACCACCCCAATGCTCAGGGTTGCAAGCTGGCGGGCGCATCCGGCGGTCGCTATGACTACCGCCGCTCGCCCGCCCGCTACTGCCGCATCCTACACACCTCTACCACCCTGGTACCACGCTACGCGATACCAGCCTTTGACGACTCCTGGATTTCCGAGAAATGTTCACGTAATAAAGGGCGGATTAAATGTCTGTATGATGTATTGAATCATAGCTTATGCCCGTGGCTTCGCCTGCGTGTATATTGAATTTCCTTGATAAAAAATAGCCTCTGTGCTATTTCAGACTATAGTCTATATTTGTGCCAAATTTCATTCAGATCCGTTCAGCCATTCTCGCGTGAATGAGTAACAATCTTCCATCCAAATTTTCGCATTTGTAATAGTGGTAAGTTAAAAACCCTGTATGTATTGGTTATACATAAAAGTTTGATGGAAGTATTATGGTCGAGCGCAAGCAGACAACAATTTAGTTTTTTTTTTTAACTTTCTTCTCCATGCCGCTAGGAACTCAATAAAAAAAATCCCATGAAAATCCGACCACTATAAACTTCGTTCCAACTTTTGAGTATTTTTGCAGCAACTAATCTTATTATGTATCTGTGGAATAATAATTAGTATTTCCTGAAAAAATTATTGATTTCCAAGCTACCAGGGCTATATTAACGGCAGGATACGTATTCATTAGCTATTATACTTTAAGATAAGGAAATGTATTTTCACGTTGTCTCTGTCATCCATTAAAACATCCACGTTTCCGTGTGATTCATTTCCCTTATTGTACATAGTTTGTGTTTTTTTAAGAAAAATGAGAATGGAAAAAAATACCAACAAGAGAAAATGCAGTGGTGTGTAGTTTTTTTTACAAAGATTTCATTTCATCTTTTAAACTTTAAACAAAATCAAAGTCATATTGACTTTGATTTTGTTTGAACCGATTCACGATTTCCACTCAAGTTATCAACGTCATACAAACTGAACATAAAATCTGCGACGGTTTCAGTTAAGCTCTCGATCCTCATCCATATTGAACAAGTTCGGTGAAAATCAACAATCACCTTGGAAGCCGAACTTTGGCATATCCTTTGTTGTCACAATGCACCCGGTGCAGTGGTGGGGAAAGGGCAACGCGCTTTGCCTTGGGGTAGGTCTGGCACGCCAATATAAGGAGGCGTCGAGACAGATACCCTTACTAACGACACTTCAATTACCTCTAATATGTAGACTGCATTTCATGATTCACAATCCATTGCTGCGTAACTTACAAAGAGGTAAAATTTGGCATCAACATATACAGCGATGGAAACGAGCATAGCGACTGTTACCCACATAGAAGTGGGGCTCGGTTTGAAAGTAGTAAGGGTAGTGCAGCCAAATTATTGGACTTCCCGAAGAAAACAAACCCAGGAGGCTAGTTACTCACGCGCTGCGACGCTCGATATACTTGTTTGCAGGCACTGCATGTGTATACCTGCATGGCTTTATTACATCCTGGTATTGCGTTTATAAATGAATTGAATTTTTGTTTAATTTCTAAGGGAACTTATAAAGTAATTATGCTTCATTAGCTGATACCGATGTATTACAACGTCTATGTCAATTTTTTAAAAACACTCAACAGCGTTTTTAAATGTTTTCTAAAATATTTAGAAACCACAAAAAATATTGATATTAGGAAAATAAATATCCTGCAAACAGTGCTGACTGCTGACGCAAATAAAATGTATCTGAGAATTTTCTACAGCTTCATTTCTAATGTACATTCTTTGTTTTAATACGTAATATCACTATTGTCTTATTACCTTTTGCTTACGTCTCGTATTACCTTTAATTAGCTTCGTTTACGTGGTTTCCATTTATTTAATTGAAGTCCATTATTTTTCTCTGATTGCTCGAAGCGAGCTGCACTATTGAAACTCTCGTGAAAAAGGTTTGTCATGTCTTGTTTATAGCAACCAGTAATGTTATCGTAACATTATCAACATAGGCGTAGTGGATTAAATAGGTATGCATTATAGAATATACCTCAAAAACCACTACTACCTCAGAACTTGACCAAATTATTATGAGACCACCTCTGAGATACCCCCTTTCTAACAAAAAAAGAATCTACGTACTCAAACAAAATTGATAACCTCCGTTCTTTTGGAAGTCGGATGAAAAAGCAAACATTTAGATTATGTTTATTAAAACACTGTTAAGAGGAGTGACGTATCATAAAGTAGGCTAAGTAGTTTCCGTTTCTCATGTAACATTCAAGATGTCGGAGAGAAATGGGAGCGGTAGGTATATTAACTTTACTTGTATCTCTGGCAGTGGGTACACATTGAAAAAAGGCTGTCGAGGTAAAGTAAATTTGTGAATGATTTTACGATTCAGTACATATTCGTGACTACGCGTGTAAAATAATATTTCTTTTACAGTTGTGACAGAATATGAACCATGTTTTCTTCCAATGCTAACAAACTTATAGCAATTTTTCATAATGTTCCTTAACTTTGAAGTAATAAAAACTTTTCACCATGATCAAACAACGATCATCAGAAGAATGATAATAACACTTACACAGATATCCTGCAACGATTGTAAAATATGTGATAAGGAATTATGTCTACTAGATGAAGCAAGGCTTCGGCGTTTGTCGACATGAATTAAAACAAAAGAAACTCGTTCATCTGCGACAGAAAGTCGTGATTCTGAGTTACTGGACGATTGCGAGAATCATTCAGGTTTAATGGAACAAATACTCTTCGGCCTAGACACAAATATAAATATGTCTCTTTCAGATTAAATGTATGCCGATGCAACTGAAAAACAGGGCGTGAAAAAGAGAAAAAAAGATGTGCTTTCGAAAGAAAAAACCCGTTCTATCCTCAACAGAGGACCGTCTGTCAGTCACCAGCCCAGGGTCGGGACGAATTGTGTAATCCTCTCGTCAAAAAGGCGGCTTGTATTACAGAATTCTCATTAGGCCGCAAATTAAAAGGCCCCTCAGCTTTTAATGACTTTTGACACATTTGTTGTTAAAAATTCACGGTTTTTTTTCTAACGGTATAATGAATACCGAGAAAAGCCCGTGTTTGTGTTTATTCGATTTTCTCGGTGCTTACATAATTGCCTCCATTTTTCCATGAGGGTAAGCAGAAACTATGGAACCACCTGCTATTCTCCTTACAAAACTCCTTGGTGTTATTCGTGGTAAAAAAAAACAAACATTGTGATAGAAAATAATGTGGGATTTAGTAAAATAGGACTGAGAAGTTTATTATGTACTCATAAATATGAAAACCCAGAAAATATAGGCCCTATATTTCTGGGTTTTCTTATTTATGACTGAAATCAAGCCCTATACTATAGGGCATAATTAATAAGAAAAAATATTAAAACTTTTACAAGACAAAAATCATATCTTCTCTTTATCTCACTGATAAAAAAACTGAATTGAAACTGACTTTATGGCCTTGTCCAACTGATTGCAAGTTTAAAACTGAATTAATTATTATAGCACCACGAGGAAATGACAAGAAAGAAAATAAATGTGGTAGCCTCGTGGCATAATTTACAACATTTTCCACCAACAGAAAACAAAGCAAAAACACTGTGACTGCAACAACCAAGCATTCTGTACATCAAACTAAGTAACTTTACGCAAAAATTATTGCTGGGAATTGACTTTTTTTTTTTAAGTGTAAAATCACGTGATACGGTAAGACTTGATGGAACGCACTCAAAGCATTGTGCTGATGGATGGATTGAATAGTACGGGGGTCGTGGAGGTGTGTAAAGTAAAAATCTTACATTAAAAACATGTTTTTTAAAAAAAAACTTGTGAAAAAGTTGGAACTTTGACCCCCAAAATCTCCGTAACTAGAAGATTCCCAGGTATGGTCTAGAACAAAAAAATTATCGCAAAGACGGGGAAAACAAGTGCCTTTCGGATATGTTAAGGGTCTATTTACACCCTTAATGTCACAAAATATTACATAATCACCTACACAACAGTAACAAAGGCGGAACTTTTTTTCACAGACTTAAATAAACACTTTTCAATCATCAAATTACGCAGTAACATTTCATTAAGCGTATTGGCCCACCGAAATAATTATTGAAACCCTACAATACGTAATCCCCCTTTCCGAGAGGCGACGCGAGGGTTGATTATTAAAAACTCTCCTCGGCTCCGGGCGATAGGTAGGTAGGTACCTAGGTAGTCAGTTTGTAGGTATGTCTGGTCGTCTGGCGTGCAGTTTCGATCTGTTTCGGTCTACGGCGGTAATAGTGCAGCTTTTATGCCCAGACTGTGGGGTTAGCACGAACGCGAGGAGTAAACGTTACGCATATTCGAAGATCCGATATCGCTTGTTATAGTAACTTAGTTCTAAGACTCATATCTGTGGATGATACTAAGTATGGTTGTCCAAAATGCTATAGGATAGTTTTATTACCTTCTGTCTAATTACCGTTTACGACGCGTGTTCGTGTTAGGCTGTCTGCTGACGTCACACTGCATCACTCGTTCCTCTAACAGATTAAATGTTTACACAGCACTTTTGTTAATAGTTTACTTGGTGTGTCATTGTCTGGGTCAGTTCTGTTTATTACTCATTTTATTGCTGGTCAGATTTTTTGGAGAATGTGGTGACGTTGCATCTTTAGTTGATGGAAGCTAGTATTGGGCGATTTTCTTCTTTATATCATTTAAGTCAGTCTTCTAGTTAATATTCATCTACTTGTTCTACAAATACAGTAGGTACCTTGGATGCACATAAAATTGATTTTGAGAGTGCTTCGTCTGTGTTGAATATTCTAGGAAACAACAATTGGCGACAATAGCCATTAATTACCAACTAACTGAATCCTATTTCACCGTCCCTTTCGAATTGCGACGCATTGTCGTCAAACTGATCGGATTATTCTGCGGCCCTGCAATTTCAGTAGTAGTAAACAAGGACAGATACCAGGAACTCATAATGAGTTGAAAGCATAGGCTCGTGTGCAATCAACGTTACCTGTGTCCATCGAAACACTGATTGATATGTAATCTGAACCTCCTACTAACTTTGAATTTTCAGGCATAAGATATTAATTGTAGATGATTCCCACACATTTTTATTCTTATTTGGTATCAGGTCGATTACGTCATCAATTAAAATTATTTTTGTTCATATATAGGCGGTTATAATAGGCTGTTTTCAAGATTCTTTAATTAATAAAGTGTTCTGAAAATTGTGTTTAATTTTTGCTGAGTACTTAGCTATTAAAAAGTTTATGTAGCTAGTTTATAACGTGACGTGAATAAACTTATTATACCAAGTTTGTCTCCAAAAATCTACTTTTGGATAGAAAACCTATCCAAAGGGATTAACATATTAATTCGACGGAGAAAACTTTAGAAACCAATTACTGCGCCCCAGACAGTCACATTCGAGCTGACATGTTGGAGTTGATTCCTCTTTGGTCTGTGGTATAGTGCCCCATGGTAATAAATCTACGCCTGTTTAGGGTCAGCTTCATGGTGAACAAAACAGTGATTACTATTGAGTCTACACTCACATAAGACTAAAATAAGATATACATTAGCATGAAAATATGAACACCTTGATTCTTACACTATTTTTAAGTCTTAAAAAGAAAATCGGTCTAGTCACTCTACACACTAAAACAAGCACTGGTGTAGGTAATACTCTTGCCAATTCTTGCGCTTGCAAACGGTAAGTAGTCCTGCACAAAATACTTTATAAAATTGGCAGTTTCGATCTATTTTCCAACTTGTATTTTGTAAATACCGATACCATGCCACTCTCTTCAACAAAACCAGAGCCATTCCACCAGTACAAAGAGGCACATAACTAATCGGGTTGCAAGCGGCAGTCGTTTTCACAGTTCTTTTGTGTCTGCCCGTCTGGCCGGTCTAATGGATACCGGATTCAGCCGCTTTTTACCTCGCAGCCTTTTGATTACTAATCCCAGATGAAAGGATGCAGATTGTTTGGATGTTATGCTCTCCTAGTCTTTGAGGGGACAGGCTTTAAGTAATTAAGGCTTTGCTGTGTGTGATATTTTGCAATAATATGATCGGTTACATATGTTGAGAGATTAAATGAAAGGAATTTTTTTAACACCGTCGCGTCGTAGGGATATTTGGGGTCGGCGCAGCATGATTTCTTACCAACCCGTACTGGGCCCGTGTGGTGGATATGGCTACAGAGAGAAGGTCCGTGTCCCAGCAGAAGTCTGCTGACTACGCAGCATGTTTTTTTGTAAACACATCTATCAACCGTCATTTTAGTATTCAAGCAATGACAGGCTCTAAACAATTGGAATTTGGGAGCGCTACTGAGCCTACGATATCTGAAGACTGTTGACATATTCTAGGGACCTCATAACTACAATTTACACTCAGCCCCCGTAGCATGACCACCGTAGACAAGGATTTCTTTGACGGAAGAATCGACAAAATTACAGATTGTGTCGACACAATGACAGACTGCTTTGTACTATCTGTCATTTTGTCGATTCTTCCGTCAAAGAAATCTTTGTCTACGGTGGTCATGCTACGGTACGGGGGCAGATATATTACTAGTGATTACAAAAGGCAAGTGCAGACTGGCAACAGGCACACGTATAGACGAACCAAGAAATGTCGACGTAGCAAAAGGGGCACGTACCACGTGGCGTTTACAGAGAACCCCGAGGGAAAGCGGCGTGATTATTTGTATGGGGCTTTTTACACAGACTGTAAAAGTCTGCGTTATTAATGTATCTGTCAATGACTTTTGAACAGTGATAAGTTGATAAATTATTCTCATTTTTTTTTTTGACTATTTTTTGGATACGTCGTCTGTGTGGTGTTTGTTTTGTTTAATCTCTCGAACGAATGAACAATGAAATGTTGAAAATTACCATGCGAGCGCGAAAGCGTAGAACCGCGTTCAGACCGACTGGAATGGACAACGGACACTGGACTCATATACTCGTATTTCACTGCATTTATATCTGTCCAAGTCAGGTGTCCGCTCTCAAGTCCGCACGGTTTTCCCGCACCTTTAGAGCGATAAAAATTGGTTTGAATATCTTAAACAAACAGTAAACATGGTAAATATCCCGTTTCTAGTGTTAATGATAATGTAAATGCTAGTGACCATGAAAGTTTAAAAACATATCCTACACAAAGTGACATACATGTTAAGAATGTATGAGATTGATACGGGCTACCGAAAGCTTAATTCAATCCTGTTGGAAGCCGCCTTAGAAATACAGATCGCTTTGAAAGCGATCCGTACTTGTCTCGGGTGTCTTGTATTACTTAGCGTCAGGAAGAACGTCCTGCAAGCTCCTTTACTTCATCTCTTTTGTGCTTCTACGAATCCAGAGGTGCACTGTTTACCCTTCAGATTCTAGGAACAACAGGTTAGCCACCTAAACACAGCTTACAAACAAAACATGTTTGTTTCACTAACATTAAGCAACACCTAATTAAATGCCGAAATATTATTGCAAAAGCACATTGTTAGGTTTTCAACCCCCTACTCGGCGCCTATAGTGGAAATTCCCACAATGTCTGGTTCCATACATTTGGGTCGAGTAGGTATTGAAATTTTGCATGGGTCAGCTGATAAGTTTTTCGCATTTACGATATTGGTCCCATGGAGGAAGTTGTTCAGTTTGATGGTCTGCAGCATATCCTTTCATACGACTATACACATAAATCGAAATATTATAGATCATATCACGTTACGCAATCACTTTTAAAAAGAATTCTCCAAAAGAGCCAGTACAGCTGAAAAAAGTATTTATATTTGTACTTCCATGGAAAGAGTGGGAGGGCACTGAAACAGGTTTACATGGGAACGTTCCAATTAGCAAGGTATTAGGTATTTACGATCAAAATAAGAGTCAACACAGACGATAGACTTTTTGTCCGAGGTCGAAATCAGCATGGACCAAACAATCTGTAAAATTTTGCGCTTCTTGTGTGTCAGGCGACAGACAATCCTCGATACAATGCTTCCATCGTCAGACGGACGAAGATACCTAGATAATAAATGAAAAGAAAACACCGAGAGTGCAGGCCTCACAGAATCTATCTATCTAATTGTAAATCTTTGACAGTCGCTACAGGTAGTAACGAAAGTCTGACAACGCGTAGCGAGCGTATTGTGTTACCTCTTGTAGAATACTGGTGTTCAGCTGCATCCAGTTAGACTGGAGGTCGACCCCAACATAGTTGGTAAAAGGCTAGGTAAGTGATGATAAATGTTACAGATATTTTTCAGCCCCAGATCTTGAATTATTTCGAGGCGGGGCAAAAACTGAAAAATGCCGCCCCCGCCTGCCTATTCTTACCTTTATCATCATCATCATTTCAGCCATAACACGCTCACTGATAGACATAGGCCTCCTCCAAAGAATGCCACAACGACCGGTCAAGCGCTGCTCTTTCTCTGTTAAGCCTATATTGACGTGTTGGAGATATTTTAATTAGAATAGGACAAGATGGTCTGAGGTCTATCGATGCGATCTATGCCTACGCGCCCCGCGGATAATAAATGATTGTTTATTTTATTATTTTACTATACTGCCCGTTAGTAATCGCAAAGTTACGATAACGCTGAGTAGTGTATTCGTCTACCAAGCTTGCATTTGCCGCCCTCTAAATTTGCCGCCCGGGGCACGGGCCCCGGCTTGCCCCCCCCTAGATCCGGGGCTGATATTTTTATGCAAGACACTTCACTTCATAGTTTGATTTTCCGCGGAATTGTCAGTCAACTAAAATTCTGTCGTCAGTGTAGCCGCTATGAGGCTATCGGAATATTTGAACTTGGACGTTTCCCGGGATACAGCGGGTTTTATTTCTGTAAAGGAAGGTAGTTCCCACGTGACAGCAAATAACGCGTTACTCCGGTGATAAAATCGATATGACGTAAACCAAGATATAATAATCGCAGGTTTATTTGAAGAACATGTTTTTTTTTGGGTAATTGTTAGGTTTATTTCTAGAGTAGATTAAGCTTTTATAAATAAGTGCCAGTTACTGTGTAGATTTTTGTAACAGTAGGTGTAACTTCAACAAATACCCACCTAAAAACTCACCATGGGACTTTTCAACACTCGGTTATCATCGCGAGTTTTCTCTTTGGTGCTGGTGTAGCAGCATCTACAACAACATAGAACAAAAAGTACTACAGCGCTATCTATGACACATATGAAACACTAACATCAAATTCCTAATTAGCGCAGTTACAGTTCTCCGCGACTTAAGACTATAAAGGGTGTAAATAGACCCTTAACATAGCCGAAAGGCACTTGTTCTCTCCGTCTTTGCGATAATTTTTTTGTTCTAGACCATACCTGGGAACCTTCTAGTTACTGAGATATTGGGGGTCAAAGTTCCAACTTTTTCACAAGTTTTTTTTTAAATACATGTTTATAAGTAAGATTTTTACTTTACACACCTCCACGACCCTCGTACTATTTAATCCATCCATCAGCATAATGCTTTGAGTGCTTTCCATCGAGTCCTACCGTAAAACGTGATTTTTCAACTCAAAAAAAAAATCTTGATTACCAGCAATAATTTTTGCGTAAAGTTTCTTAGTTTGATGTACAGAATGCTTGGTTGACGACTATGTGAAGGGTCTGTTTACACCCTGTATAGAACAACCCGACAACAGCTGTCGAGTAGTATAGACAGTGGCGAAGGTACCATACAACTCGATTCCTAAAGGCTTCCTTTCTTTGAAAAATGGCACAGTCAGTATTCTCTATAGGCAAATATTATTATCACATTAAAGATTATGTACTCCAGCTTACCTCTTACAAAAATTGACCCTTGGCTATTGATAGACACAACACCCGTCTGGTCAGAGGATCCTCCCTTGTTTATGGGGGATGAAGAAGAATAGGACATAATATAGGTTTTTAAAACCAGTGAACGTTTGTTCAAATAAAACTAGCAAGCAAAACGTAGGTACCTTATGTTGTTATAAGTAGCAAAAACTACTTTGGTATCGTACATACAAGATAGATCGATCAAAGTCTTGAAAATATTGACAAAATAGATGAGAAAAAACCGTCTTCAGCAGGAAACCTTATTCTAATGACGATTAATTCAGCTCCCTCAGTGCAAGAGTGCAAATCTCGTTAATTATTAGAAGTAGCAGTTAACACTTACCCGCGGCGCTGCCCGCTGTGAGCTGTGAAGAATCAAGGACGGGGCGGGAACGCTCCACGGATTTGTAGGGATTCGCTATATTAGAAGCGGGGAGAGAGATGATTAATAGATGGTACTTGTTTGTATTTTTAGTGTTTTTTTGCCAAATGGCAAAACAACGTAATTCTTATAGGTTTGTCCTGTCCGTGTGCCTGTCTGCCTCTATTTTATTTAAATAGGAGGAAAATTATGAGAAAATGTGCGTTTGTAGAACGTCAAAAGAACTTTAAATGAAAATATGTTTGAACAAGATTTGATATTTAGCTTTTCAGACACGGAACTTTCTTAAAACTTCAACAGTAACTTTGTTTTTAATATTTAATTAAAATATTATGTAAAACAAATTTAGTATCGCTGTTGAGTGTAAATTGACCTATGAATGAGCGTTAAAATATTGTTATTGATTTGATGCTGCTCGTGTACAAAGGGCTCCCCTTTCAGCCGACTCACACTTGGCCGAAACAATGGATAGTCTACGGTTCTTTCACAGTAACTTTACACTTTAACTAACTTATCTGTACAGGTGGGAAAACACAACCAAAATAAATGTACCAAGTTTGTCATATGGATGCAAATTTTCTGGACAAGCAGCGCCTCAATTAACTGCACACTTAAAGTAGTCGTACTATAACTCGAAATTTATATGACTGTCAAAATCATCACAGTGATCTTTTTCCTTGGGTTCCTGACACTGATAAGTGTGCCAAAATCGCTGTGATCTTTATTCGGGTAATATTATCTGCCTAGCCTTTTCCCAACTATATTGGGGTCGGCTTCCAGTCTAACCGGATGCAGCTGATTACCAGTATTTTACATGCAGCGACTCCACAACCCAGTTAGTACTGGGTAATACGATACCCCTTGGTAAGACTGGTTGTCAGACTTTTTGGGCCACTGACTACCTAACGACTGTCAAAGATCTACAAATAGCCGGGACCAACGGCTTAACTTGCTTTCCGAGGCACGGAGGAAACTCGGTATGTAATGGGCGGTCACCCATCCTCACACCAACATAGGCAAGCACGTTATTATATAGGCAGCATGTTATTCACGAGCTCATCTCGCTCCTCATCGATCTTTATTCGGGTTACAATGAAATTATTATTGGGTTGATGCTGTGAGAGGTAAAGTAACTGTATCGTGGTGGCCGCCACGCTTTCGGTGTGACATGGCCTCGCCCATACAAATTGCAGTCGCCGCTACATTTTTCTTGCCACTCAAAGGCTAGTCACCGTCCGTCTTCGGGGTGGCCACTGAATCATTGAGCTGTAAGCGAGATTAAGTTTCATCGCGCAATGTAACTCTATAGTACTAGGGCAACAAAATATTGCAAGAGGTTATTTTAGTCGTCACGAAATGAGACTGGTTTTGGGATTGACAAGTTCAGATCAGATGTCAAAAAAGTAATTGGTGGCGGTTAAAAATGTTCTAAAAATAGATTTAGTAAACACCTCAGTAAAATGTACCACCTAAGTATGATATAAAATCCTGATCAACAGTAACTAGAAACAGGGTAGGCAGACGTGTTCATTCAACCACTTTTTCAATGTTATTAGGTTTTTCCATGACCGACCTGGGGATCAGCTCAGGATACCACAAGTTCAGCAAATGATGAGCTCTGAACTCATTTCACAGATTCCCAAACTCACTCTCTTAAAAACAAATATACTGCACCAAAAGTTCTTACATAACAATACTTGTAATACTCTTAAAACTCCATAGGATTAATTCAACCCTACCTCAGAGCCCCCCTAGCCATTGTTGGTCGCCTACCGTCAAAATGATTACCTTAATTAGAGGGAACCCCTACAAGACAAATAGGCATTAGTATTAATACTAACGGGATATTTACCATGTTTACTGTTTTTTATGAGTTCCCGATATTTCGGCGCTGTTGCAAGCACCATGATCACGGATAAACTAAGGACAAATCGGTCTACCCTCTTTCTTGTAGACCGATTTGTCTGCTCATAAACACCCACCCGCAATAACTTCAGTTTATTCGTGATCATGGTGCTTGCAACAGCGCCGAAATATCGGGAACTCATAAAAAACAGTAAACATGGTAAATATCCCGTTAGTATTAATAGTAATGTTAGTGACTATGATAGTATAAAATCTTATAAATAGGCATTAGTTCTATTACATCTTGAATACTAAACCACGAATACGCAGCTATTTATTTATTGCTAGTAGGAAGGATCAATTTATTAATCTAATCATCATTCATCAATATTTGAATTTTTTAATCCCATTGAAAGACTATTTTATGAAAATTATAATTATAAATTAAAATAATAATTCCTTCAATGGGACTAAATGAACTGACAGGGTTGAATTGATGATTTTAATTATTATAACTCGGTTAAGCCATATTTGTTACGGTCGCGAATCATATTTTAATTGACATACAACCTGACATTGATCTGAAAATTGCAAAAAACATAATATAAGAAAAAAAAAACAAATTGACCAACAAATGTTCAGAACCAATCAATTGAACTTTACTCTCTACGTGTCGATCTTCCTCCACATTTATAGTTGCCTGGTAGATTCTGAGCTTGCATTGCAGTGTATCTACTATTTCTACCTACTCGTACTAACGTTGAAACTTTTCAATCAGGGCGAAGACAAAAAGTTTCGTTAAATAGATTGTCATAAAGCTAACATCAAATTTGATGCAGGGCTAAGCAGTGTTTTGAGATACATCTTCACAAGTTCACAACTAACCAATTTCAAGTCTAGCGTTATCTGGGGGTTTAATAATGTCCATCATTTGTACTACTCCAGATTCAATATTCACTAGCATTAGTCCTTAACGAAAACAAGGCTACCAATCGCCCTTTTAGATCCCTATGTGAATAACTTCTGCTCACCTATAATATCTCTGTATAAACCTCATGCAAAAGCAGCTCAACCTGCTAACACTCCACGCCAAAATCACGCACACACGCAACTGAAATTAACGCAGAAGCACGGGACAAAATATGGGGGGGACTAACTCTTGCAGCCATTTTAGAACAGACGCACTGCAGTATTACGTCAGTGTGAGTGCAGGACGAATGCAGGAAGTATACAGCTGTATACTGCGTTAGAACGGCAGCAGCGTCAGAGCGGTGCAGTGGTGAGTCCTGGCCCCGCCCTGTTGCCACGTGACTGTTCCACCTTATGTCTGGCAAAGGATTTATGTGTGCAACTGATATTAATATGTGTGTGGTGCATTAATAGGTTTCACGAATGATAATACACAGTATACTTATAGCGAATTTCACCAATGGGACTGAACCAATCATAATATTTATACTGCGTTCAAGAGCTGTTGAACGCAGCGAAGATGAGCTGATCGCGTTCAGTTTCGGTAGTCAGTCCCGCTTAGAACCTTGTAGACTGGCTAATCTTTTTACTGAAGGGAGGACAAGTACCGATGCCGATGCAATAATTGCTTTTTTTCGAGCTAATGCTACTGTTAATAATATCCTCCAGTCTTTCGCCAGAACACCTTACTCTGTGCCTCTCTTTATTCTTTTTAAATTCATTCATTCCTCCGAGACCCGACCCACTTGTAAACTCACCATAGCAGAAATTATAAGCTCGGAGAAATTATACCAACCTTCTGTTTTCCTTCCATTTCGCGTACAAATTCATGGCGCTGTAAATCTTATACGCAATTCAGTTACATGCTGCTATGTCGCTTGAAACGTGAGCGACATACAACGTCTCAATTTGACGCGCTTCGTTTGTCGCGAGCAACAGCGATGTCGCTTTGTGTCGCTTGACGCTTCCTCATCGCGAGCAGTAAGCCCTATGTTAGTTGCCTGACTTTGTGTAGTGAAATGATTGATCGCCGTTCATATGCTTGCCTGGTACAGTTAATAGTGATGTGAAGAATTTATTAGAAATATTAGTTTAGCTTTTCTTCCGATATCATGATACTGAAGATAATGATAATTCTCAAAGGAATAGATTATCCGAAAATCTCAGAAAAGTAAGTTTATTTGTTTGATTGATTACCTAATGAGGCGGAAATGTTGTTGTACCCAACATTTTCCTTGTTTTCACGGATGATCAAATTCATTCAATAGTAGGTTATAGTTGTCGTGGCATAGGGTGTTATTGTCTTTATTATCCGTTTTTGTCGTTTTATTTTCTATAAACGAACCATGATATCATAACACTGGAGCAGTCGTGTAAAAACAAAAAAAAAAAAATTACCAACTACCAGAAATTATTTTTATTCAATACATACAGGTGTAAAAAGTCAGTCCCACGTGAAGAAGGAAAATTTACGACGCCATTCTTCTTTCAGTTACGTGGTTACGTTTTTCAAATAGCCTCATAAAAACTGGCGGGAAACGGCATCCCTTCAAATAGAACTCCATTTACCGCCACGCATGCTGCTTCTGTTTAAAACTCTCATCATTACATAAGACAAATAAAAATCTAATAAACCGGTGTAATAGAAAAGTTTCTAAATACGTAGCGCAGGCGGGGTGCAGAGGTGGGCGGTCGCCATGGCAACGGCCGGTTGCAGGAAACTGCACAATCGATGTTGCCAGACGCTCTGCTGCCGCCTGTGGATCAATGTGTCTCTAGTACTACGCCCGGCTCCCGGGAAACCTACCTTACTGCGGCGGTGTGAGTGCGCGCTGCGATATATCGCCGTCCTCTTCTAACTGTACCACTTTCCGATGAGCTCCGTATCTAGGTTGTGGCATTCGGTGAGCTTACCGGAATCCTGGCGGGCGCGAGCTCAGCCCTCAATGGTTACAAGTGTCAGTGTGCGGCATTTTCCCCGGGCGTTCGGTAAGTGTGCGTGAGTTGTGTCAGTGTTACGTAGATCGCGTTCCATTTTCGAATGTTCACGTCGGGAAACTTGTGAATCGGTTATCTGTGTGGGGTTGTTTGTTGTTGTGGGTGCGTTCAGAAGCTCAGTGCCGCCGCGCGCCGCCGGGACCATTGTTTGTTTTGTTGTTATTATCTTTCAGGAAGTCTTCACTTACTGCATATATTCTGTAATATGTATAAGCATTACAAATTAATATATTTTCATCATAGTAAATTTAACTTAATTACGGACCACATCGTTAGCTGCGAAATAATAGACGTAGAACATAATATGCTTACAGTATCGATACTACGTGACTATAAGTTTCTCTTTAAGGATTTCAGGGTTTGGTAAACATAGGGCGGGAATTTCAACAAAAAGCTACGCACCTCATACTAAAATGAACTTTATTTAAACTGGATAAGGTCGAATTTATATGGAAAAGATTGCGAACGGGGAATGCTATTGACGATATCTGATGACTGGCTAAACGATAAAATATTTAGTTGGGACTAATAATTAATAACGTTGTCTTAAGCGTAGGGGAACAGATTTTATAAAGTTATCGCTTGGGAATCTGAGATAAAATGGCGGATTTATTTTTTCAGAGTGAAACATAGGTATTTACATAAGGTTAATTATATGGGCGCTATCTTTTGCCGAGAAGGCATACAGGAAAAAAAAACTATATTAAAATTTTACCCAAAAATAGAAAAGAACTTCTTAAAAATATTTAAAAAATTACATCAAATGTTTATTACACACTAAATTAAAAAAAAAAAATCATTTATAAAATCTTTTACAGTATAATAACATTTTTCAATTAATAGCGAGTATAGACTTAAACTTATTGTGGAAGGGTTCAATAATTCTCGCCTTATTATAAAAACAAATTACCTTGAAGGAATGGCAATGGGATCGCCATTGATATGATTTAGGACGAAAACTTAATCCAAGGTGTATACAAGGTGTAACATAATAAACGCAAGACCTCCCGTGTGGTCTCTCGCACCATGAAACTAAACATCTTTTGTTCTACGAGTTCTTCAAATTCGCAAAAAAAAATACTTTCTATAGCAACTGACGCAATCAGCTGATCCACATGTATGTAAAACTAAAAAAAAAGTTATGAATTTCTAAAAGTCATAGAACAAAAGTTGTTCAGTTTCATGGTCTGAGACACCACACGAGAGGTCTTGCGTTTATTATGTTACACCTTGTATAACACTGCCCTGGATTCGCGCTGAACAATTAATTCTTCACAACATTGTTGTTAAAATCTTTTGCGACCAGCCCACAGCCTACTAAACAAAGTTACCACTAAAGATCAGGCTTTGCAGTAACCATAAACTGTGGATTTTATATAACTGCATTGCATTAGTGCGCCTAATGTTATATATATACTTTACTCCCCTTTTAGCTGAGTTCAAGATCCGGGACAATGCGCTCGCTTTAAAGTTCACTGTCTACCAGGAGATCAAAAACTGTGAAGAGTCAATTGTGACGGCGATGGAAGTGAGAGTAGGCCTCTCTATTTGAGAAAATAAAAGAATGATGCGTATGTGACGGGAAATCCTCAACTGCAGAAACACTAGGGGATTATGAAAAGGAATAATTATCGTTAATTTTCAATTTTCTAAACTCATTAACAGCGTAATAAGCTTGAATGTCTTCAATAATGAACAAACGTTTAATACCCAAATTGTAAGTTGCAATTTTATATCAGGACCCCGATGACAGATGTTCGGCTTGAAATATATTCCCTAGCCGCATGATATTCATGCCTTCATGCATGACATAATTCATCCGACATCATATTATTTGCCAAATAATTTCATGGCGGATGAATTATGTCGATTGACAGTATGCAGTCCGTATTTATTTATAGTAGAGTCTGGTTTTTATGAACTAGGTACATAACATAACATCACGCTTGTAATCCTCGAAGGATGAGGCAGAGGCCCACATTTCGCCATCAGTTATGTTTTAATTTACAGGTAGTACAAGACCGCCTGTTGCCAGCCATTCAAAAATCAAGTCTGCGAGCTGAAAATGAGAAATCACCGTCGGAAGAACTCAATAACACTGGCCAACCTGGGAATCGAAGATAGGACCTCATATTTAGCAGCACTTGCCGCCCGATCAACGAGGCAGTCAACTAAGGAGAGTTAATATGAAACAAGTGTAATTTATGAATTTGAAAAAGATACGTCATGACCTTAACAGTATGTTTCTTTTGTAACGAGTGCCTCGTGGGAATTCGTAAACACCAAAGGAACATGTTACTAAGTTCTCAGAAAGCTCACAGAGGTCTCTCTTACAACTTCCATAGAGTACAATAATCTCTTTTAAATTAAGTGTTCATTGTGACTGCAACAATAAGTTGAGAGGTGTCAAATCCCAGTGAGATGTACAATATTGTTCAGTTTTCATGAATGGGCAGGACATACAATAGATAGTTACCTGCCTGCCGAATTGTAGTATTGAACTCAACACACGTGGTTAGCTTTTGTATGAAACTGGGAATCATTCATGAATGATATAGAGGTTGACAAAAGATGAAAGGGATTTATTGGCGTTTGACACTTTTGGAATGATGTACTTTATCGTGTAGGGTTAGCCTTAGCTAACTATGCTAACTCAGAAAGACGCTTAGTTACCTAATTTTATGTTTGTTTCAATTAGGTACCTATTGTGTTTCGAAATTAACTAATTATTCATTAATGTTTACATGCCAATTTTATGGCGCAATGTGTCATTGCACTATATATTATTTTACTATCTTTTGTACCACATTTACTGCACATAAATAATTTTTACTTTGACTTTAGCACAGAAGTTGACAGAAATCAATGGTCAATGGCTATACTATACACTATGGTAGTAATGGAAAAATTTACTACGAAGGACTAACGAAGCTCATTCTAGGCCTCCGGTCAATTGTTCCAATTTTACACCCAGCAACAGGCGCAGATGTAGTCTTGCAAAAACAAACCCTTATGTTACAGTTATGATCTATGCGTTTTCAAAGCTTAAATAAAGAAAATAGAAAAGATAAGTGGTATTGTAAGCTCGAATCTATAACATGAATAAATCAAGCATGCGTACCAAGACTGCATACTTTCAAGGAGACCCAACCTTCATGAGCAAGAAACTCAAAAATTCACGAAGGCCAAAGGTTGTGGGTGGTTAGTGCTTACTACGTAGTAAATCCGCCGTCAACAGCACTGTGGTGTGTGGTTAGTATTACGACGAGTTTGTGGCCAATTAGCACTAACGTGTAGGTTAACTCAAGCCTCCACGGACTACAGGAGGTAGGGTCGGACTGGATGCGCTAATTACGAAAGGGTTAAAATCAAGAGGAAGGCGGAAATAATTGCTGTGTGGCTATTATTTAGTTTGCAAAATTCATTTCTGACGTTTTATAAGGAGAATCATCATAGGTTACAAGTTTTAGCAGTTTAAAAAGGCAAAAATCTTGAAAATGAAAAACAACGAGTAAGTAGTAGTGGGTTAAAATCTGGAAAAAAAGTGCAACGGTGTTTCCTGATTTTAAATTCATAATAGTGTATATCTTAAGGAATCATCGTATAAAACTAACACTCCAGTTTCGCAAAACCTCAAAAGAAAATTCGAGATTCATTGTTCCGATGTTTTTTTTTTCAATCTAGAATTTTCGAGAATTAAAAGGGCAATAACTAGGTGAGTAGTGATCAATGGTAAATTTGAGATTGTGCAAAAAATTGTTTCGTGTTAAATACATTTTTGGTCCTGCTTGTGCAACCCTGCTCGTACCATCATCATCTGCCTAGCCTTTTCCCAACTATGTTGGGGTCGGCTTCCAGTCTAACCGGATGCAGCTGAATACCAGTATTTTACATGGAGCGACTGCCTATCTGACCTTCAATATTATTAATTTGTCGCATATTGTTGAATTAGTATAGTGAATGTGTTACGCGATTATCTAGCTGGTCCGGTGGATATTTATCTTGAAACATCAACACGCAAATAACGAACGTCTAACATAGGAAAAGCCTTTTCCAGTTTTAGCCCATTCCATTCCCCGCTATGCTCGTGTTCTGCAGGGCGCGCCGCACTGGGCGCGTCCATGCGTCACATTATATACTGCGCCCACGGCCACACTCGACAGCGTGCTCACCACGTGGTATAACCATGAGGGGTGGTTGTAAGAGTCCATGGAGAATGGTGACCATAGTCATGGACTGGACGTGGTCATGTCATTTAGGGTGACTATACTATTGTGGTCCACGACATGCCTCATGAGCAGAGATCGGGGTTAGGTAGAATAGGAATTTTTGGATTGAAAATGGTAAGACTTTATACTGCCGAATATATATTATATTATATTATAAGCCTATATTGTCCCACTGCAGGGCAAAGGCCTCCTTCTACATTTCGCGGTCTAGTGCGATTGTAGGCCAATCCTTTGCGAAATAGTCCAGCTCATCCCGCCATCTGCCGAATATAAAAACTGAAAATCGAGAGAGAAATAAACTGAAATATTCTATGTTTAGTTTGACAAAAAATATTGAATATCAAATTCTACAAACTTGCTAGGAAATCCGGAAAACTATGAATTAACTTCTTTTTCTGCACTCAGAAAGTACTAGGATATCATATTGCATAGTACTATATACTCGTACTTATATAGTTCACTTTCGCGCTGAAAAACTTTATTTAGTGAGCTTCTTTTGTATTACCTTCCCTTCAAATTCAAATTCAGATTCAGATTCAAATTCATTTATTTGTCCGAACATTACATGGTCTTCAATTAATACATGGTCTCATCACAGCCTCTTGGAGCCTTCTTCTGCCAGGAGTGTGCCCTCACCTTTATCGGACATAATGATACAATACCGTTTTTGTAAATAGCCCAAAGACTAAAATACTAAGAACCTAGTTTTAATTCTCGTCAAAGTTTTAAACTTGGCTAAATTGCCTGACTTAAATTACACACAATTTAAACAATACACCTTTTTAGTTAAAGTGTTTCGGCTCGTAAGCTGGGCTCAAGTTTTAACAATAGCTTGTAGCGATCAAAAATATAACTCGGCGAAAATCAACGAGCTTCACCCCTAATATACAGGATGATTGGTAATTGGGTGCATTCCTTGAAATGGGTGATACTAGATCTAACTTGCAACGATTTCGACCCCTATAGCTTGGGGTCCAAACTGGGTTGTTATAGAGAAATCGAACTTTGTTTGAACCTCAAGTTATCGGGGTCAAAATTGTTGCAAATTAAGTCTAGTGTCACCCATTTCAGGGAATACACCCAATTACCAATCATCCTGTATATCATGTGTCATCGGAATTAACGCCTTATGATTCACCCGACGTGTCCTAGACGTCCAAATAGGCAACCGCGCCCCCTACCGACTACATTAGGCACTAATGCCATTATTTTAACGTTCAAATTACATTTTGTCAATGTGTTTGAAGATAGATTACCACTATGCTCGGCTACTTACTGTGAGTTGTAGTCAATTCGGACAAATTGTAATTTATTTTATTACTACTACTCTGAAACAATACGATTGTAAATGCTTGATAGTACATATTTTTATTATAACATTTGTAGTTTGTAAATTACTTTATGGTTCTTAAGTTATTTCATTGCAATTTTAAAATTGTTGCATGTTTTACTTTTTCATACAAAGTTGTTGTAATTGAGCATAATTGCCTCAGTCAGACTTCACATTTTATTTTATATATTTTATGAAACGAACATATTGTTTTCCAAACGAATGAACCTTTGTGCTCTTCTATCTTAATGTAATGTCTTGTTAAGTATTTTGTGTGTACAGAAATAAATAAATAAATAAATGAATTCCTTGAAAATTAGACAAATAACAAGTTGTCTTAATGTTTTGCGTAATTAATATTCAAGTTTATTAATTTTAGATTACGCCCACATCTCTCCTGTAACGTGGGCGTGTGCTTTTGTTTATCTAACTAAGTTTACATCTGATACTGATACTCTTAGCCTGCCTCATCCCACTGCTGGGCAAAGGCCTCTTTCCATGACGTTCAAATTCCTCGATCCAGGGCCAATGTGGACCACTGGTCGTTAGTTTTGTCCAGCTCGTCCCGCCACCTCCTGCCAAGTCTACCGCGTCGTCTTCTGGCTGTGTCAGGGCTCCACATCGTGCTTATTTTGGCCTACAGCTCGTCAGGCATGCGGCAGACATGGCCAGTTTACATCTAAACATTTTGAAATATTTGAACAAAAAACCTAATGCAAAATACCTATTAACAGTATTTTCATTTTTCGTACAAATAATTAATAATTTAATCGTATTTATTTATTAACTGCTACTGAGAGTAGGTGCGTTTATTTAAAATTATTGACATATTATGCACAGTTACAAAAAAAAAATGTAGGTATTTCATAGATGTCTTATATAATATGGTATTTGTATCCACAATGCAGACTCATTGCTAAGCAAACTTATTGCTAAACTACTAGGACCTGGGACAAACGAGCCAATAAACTAAGTAATGTCCTGCTTATTTCTTACATTTGATAGACTCGCGATGGTGAGATCGACGATAAAGAACCTATGTATGTAGTTATGTAGTCTTAGTAATTAGTTCCTAAACTCGTTGTTTAGTAAGCTCATCCGGGTACTCTGGATATGAATTTATTTCTACCTCCTAAATTCGATGATATGTTCCATTAAGGAGGGTGCTAGTGGGATTATAGGCAAAGGAGTCAACTCAGCATGAATCTGGACTGCTAACGTTGATACACATGGCTCTGATCGTATTATAGACTAGCGACCTGCCCTTGCCTCGCACAGCGCCATCTATCGGGTCCAAAACTATATCTATGTAGCCTATATTTTAAGATAAGCATCTAGCAGTAGAGCGCGAGCGGTGAAAACTGCGTTCAAATCTATGCAGACGTTTTTGCGTGATGCGCGTACATACATACAGACAGAAAGACAGACAGACAAAAATTCTAAAAACTGTTGTTATGGCCTTCTGTTGCTCTAATAAAGACACTTCATATTATATTTTTAATATCATCAATGTACAGACATCGGCCTGTTACAATTTTATTATATGTATATATATAGATATTGTACAAGCTAGCCGCCTGCTTATTTGTCACCCAGCACGAAAAATTAAATATTTGATAAAGTCATGAAAAAAAAAAAAACATATCGTTCCATAGCTAACCAGCAAGACGTTTTAAACAGATATGTCCCCCGCACATATATCCAGACTTACAAATGCATTATGCCCCATCCCTCTTCGATAAATTTGTTTTATGAGCGAGGCCCCTCCATCCCCTACTAATATTCAGTCTAGTTCGTTAAAGCGTTAGGAATGCCTAGCCCGAGCCCCTAGCCCCAGCCCGTAGCCCCTAGGGTTGGTGACCGCGGCGCGACGGAGACTCAAACAAACTTGTTGTCACGTGGTTGATGGAATAGTGATGCTGCTCACTTAGATATGCCGTTTATTTCAGGGGTTAGTCACTTCCTACAATACAACTGATAAGTTACAATCTAGAATTGAGAGAGAGGTGAGGTCCTCATGATTTTTTTGTTTCAGTCAGTGGTATATCCTCTTTTTTATGTCGTGTCTAACAATGAAATGAATGAATGACACCAACCTAACTTATGATGTGACTTGACAATCGCTAGAGAGAGAAACAATATTAAGTTATGAAAACGTAACATGTATCCTGTTTAATATTAAAACAGCTACATTTATTTACAAAATAGTAACTTTAGTATGTACGAGTACTCGTAATGGGACAGAAAGAATAAAAAATGCCATCTGATTTCAACATACAAAGGGCAATGTACTTACAGCAATAAAAACAATTGATATTTATCCACAAACTCCAACTATGCCTTCAATACGATGAAACCTTTTCCGTTATCTATCGATACAAGATTATCCCTTTTCCCATATCGACAGCACCATCCCTAGCAGAGGCGGCAGGCTTTGTATCGCAAACATATCCGTACCTGTCTCAACGGATATAAACAGATTTGTTTTCGAATCAAACACTTCTAACCTTAGATGTATGTGTCTGGCGGGGAATTAGCAGAACTGTTTTGATTTAGAATTTATTTGTGTACAGTCTCCATTCATAAACTTTTTGTTTATGTACGGGTTGTCTTTGTCGTCTCATTTATGTAACTTCTAATCATACTAAACCTTTTCCTTAAGGTAAAGGTAGAAACAGGATAAAGATCTGTGTGGCTTCATAACATAATTGCCTTGTGTTTATAAATTAAAACAGATTGTGTAACGTAATTTCGTAACTTAAATTAAGTAAAGAAGGGCTGGAATTATGAAGAGTAGGCAAGCGTAAGAGTTATTTTAGAACTACAATATGCTATTTCAATCGTAGAGAACTCCGATTGTACTCAAACTAAACGCTAGTTAAATAAAACTCAATTCATGGTTATGTAACCAAGAAATACCAACAATGTCTGGGGTTAACTTGACCTCGAAAAATAAAACTTTTAGGAATAAGCCGCAAGCAGAGAATTTAAATTCAAGGTCAAAGTACCAGGGCATTATAATTCTCAAGATAATGCTAAGACTTTTATTACAGAAGACATTGCAGGCGTGATTTAGATGCGCGCCATATTTCGCCTGTTTTGTCAATAAAGAGGGGGAAAGTAAAGGCAATTGTTTGCGCGTGGTAACACTCGATTATATTATTTGCTTAGTACAAGGACGCCAGAGTCTATGAGGAGGTTTCATAAGTCACTGAGGATAATTGGTTCAGTAAACACAATGTTACAGAAACTTATTACTTTGGCTGTATTCTTAATCTAACTTTTAGGATTATTAAATCTTTGTTCTTTGAAGTTGGAGGCTTTTCTGCTTGCCTAGTAGAACTTCTTTGCAGAATAGTGGACTGCGACATCCTGCGGAGAAAGACTTTTCACATCCTAACAATCTAATACTTTATTCACGGCTAGCTTTTGCCCGTGAGTGCGGGTAGTAGGTTCCCTAGGTTAATTTTCATCCTCAAAAATGGTCTACTACCGGGATAAAAGTACCCCATGTAACCTAACCTAACTCAGGTCATGGTCTCCCTGTGTAACAAATTTGATCGAAATCCATAAAATCATTAAGACGTGAAAAGGTAACAGACGACAGTCACTTTCGCATTTATAACATTAGAATGGGTTAGGTTCTACTAGCGTAATTTTGGCAGGCCAATGAAATTACTTATTGCCGGAACATTTTCAGCGTTGTTATTATTGAGCGTAAGTAAATATGTGAATAACTTTCAGGTGCTTTTCAAGTGCTGGTTAAAAACCTTTACAAACTACCTCGAACAAGTCTTATATTGGTTCTAAAGGTAGCCTACACGCTAGGGTGTACCTACAGGTTTGTCTGTACACCAGGTAAACCGTAGCGTGTGTGTTGCGAAACTGTGCAGGGTTCCTCAAGACGCAGCTCAAGCTTACCTGACGAGTGTACCTGAACAGGTAGACCTATCAGATACACCTTAGCGTGTATGGCTACCTTACAGGTTATTCCTAATCAGGAATCGGAAGTCGCCCCTAGCGAGCATTGACCAAACTAGATAGATTAATATCATAACATACTCACGAGAACTAATTGAAAATCCAACAGCTCTTTTTGCTTCGGCTTTCATTTGGGAGTCACGTAGGATTTGTGAAAAGTCACAACTATGTGTCACAAGGTCTTATACGAAATAGTCCTTGACAATGTCCCCCCCACAAGGACTAAGAGCGCATAGGTTAAAATATTACCATTAAAATCAAATAAAAGGCATTATTAAAATGTCTCCGTCCCTTTCTTGGCACATTATTAATATCGGAGTGACGAACAGCTAAGACGTGAGTTCGTTTCCTCAGCATTATCGAAACGTCTCCGTATTAAACTTTTGATATCTATTTGAATAAAGTTCATTGGAAAGTTAATTTTGTTCGGTATTGGAAAAACTAGTTATAGAATGGAGTTTACAAGTGGTAAGACCCTTATTGGGAATCTCATTATTTCAATAGATTAGGTACTATTACCAATACATAACAATATTACCTGTTTCTGCATTAGGTACTATTATCCCTCTGATTATTCTCAGTATGATCCTCAGTTCCTTCAACTAACTGAAAAATGCTTGTATGCGTGAGTTTACGGCATAATTGCAACAATCGGGACTCAAACTCACGATTGACATTGGACAATCCGTACCATAGCTGATTCTCAGCTGCAGATTGTACCCTCTTCAAATTATTGTTTTCTTATGTTATCCGATTAGAAATTGATATTTAGAATTTCAAAATGCCATGACCCTGTTTAACATTATGTATAACAGAATCTTTTATTACTCTTCCTTGTTACATTATTACGTATTGAACGTGGACTAGGCAAAAGGAGTATGTATAGATTGTAGCAGGTGGCGTTCTGTGATTTCAGCTTACCGGGAAAAGACGTGTGTTTATGTATGCCTGGTATTCGTGGTAAACAAAAGTTGCACATCATTGTTGCAGCAACATGTTTCGGTGTTGCGGTAACAAGTTGCACAAACACACAGTGCATGTAGTGGTACCAAAAATGTGTCTTCAGCAACTCGAAAACTTAGGGCAAGTTGTGACACAAAACTCAATGTTGTTAATAGACTTCTACGCAGTCGCACAGCAAATACATGAACCCACTATTATTTTGACTAGTCGTTATATTTCTATAACTAGCCCGGTAAAGCTAACAATATCATTGTATATCTTATAACTAAGCACTTAGGGTTTGATTTACGTTGTTGATAATGAGTGATATATTTATAGATGCCTAGTTATAAATTGTACTGGATGTGTCAATAAAAGTAAGGTCTAACTTAATACAAAAGCTCGTAAAGATTCTTCTGCAGAGTTTGGAGATATCACACACTTTGTATTAACGAAAGTACTAAGGCTACAAAGTTTGTTGACAGCGTAGACAATAAGTACTGATCTCGTCACCTAACCGGGGTAAGTTAGATTTATAACCGGGCAAAAAAATCTGGTTAGCGAAAAATCTCGATATAATATTCTTTCGGCAAATATGTAACTTCAGTTAAGTTTGCGGCCTGGCAGCAGCAATAGGGATCAGAAATAAGTCGGATCAGACGGCCTAAATAAGTGGTAATCACTTTCAAAGCGGTTCGTATATCAAGAGGATTGACACAATAATGTACCAGGTTTTCATTAGCTTATGAAGGTCCCATGCATTCTACTTTTCCATCACCGGCTCTAAAAAATGTATGACCACTTTAAGTTTACTGTTCAAGGTAGCGCTGCTTGTCAAAAAAAGATGCATCGATATGGCAAACTTGGTACATTTATTTTAGTTCTGTGTTTTCCCACCTGCACAGATAAGTCAGTTAAAGTGAAGCATACAAATCCTAAACTTTTTGAGACGTGAATGACTTTTTACTAATAAAAACATTGAAGAATTTAAACTTAGCCGTGGCCTTGACGTTTGTTATTATTTTTTCCTACATGAAAGCCACATCCAGTACCCCAACATGTTTAGTTCCTTACACAAAGCCCAAGGTGGTAGTATCAGGGAATCTCGGCACGCGATTTGTAAATTACCCTGAACGTTAGCGCGGCGGCGCGGTGGTGGTGGTGCGGCGTCCCAATTCTGAAGCTCACCTACTTCTGCCGGCCATGCACCTCGCCACGTGGTTTGGAATACTAGGGAAACAGACTGAAACGACGTTAACGCCACGTTTACGACCTCGGGCAATGACTTGAGTAAAGAGACATGCGCGTTTCGCTTGTTTCTTTCTATAGGAGAAGTTCCGGCGCGTCTTAGCTCGCGTCGTTGTGACTCGTGCGATGCTCTAAAGCTAAACAATTTCCTTCATTTGTTTTCTCCGCCGGCGCTGCACGCTGCTGCAACACGCGTGGCTGAGCGGTTAATGTTTACGTAGCTAGTATAGCTCGGTAAGAGATAATGTATGTGACATCTGTGTGGCCAAAGCGGAACAGATTTATCTCACATGGTTTTTCGCCTCGTACATTTTTTAAACATTGCCCAACACTACGAATTTCTCCTGTATCGTGAGTGCGTTTACAAACATGTAAACCCACATACACAAACACCCAGACCCGGAACAACTACCTGTAGGCCATACAAATATTTGTTACCTGCGGGGATCGAACCCGCGACACGCAGCACAACAGCCAAACAGCCACGGTAACCAGCTCACTAACTGTGTGCGTCTATCCGACATCCTTCGTTCCAATTTTTTTTTCAAAGTCAAATAACTCATGAAAATCTCCTCTGACCTAAATTAAGGTTACTTGTATATTCTACTTAAAAGTTCCAAAAAGGTTACCGATATTCATCTAAATATTAATTTAACATTTCAATTGGCTATTTCCCAGTACCACCTACGCAGAATACAGGATAGATAGGTTCTAACATGTACGAGAATTAACTTTGAGCTAGCAAATTCTAGTCTTTTCTAGTACTTAGCTATTATTATATCAATCATAGCATCCCGCCGTATCGGGTACAAAACTGTTTCAAGCTGGAACCAATCATACGCACATTCACAAAATATCACTGAAATTGCTTGGGAGGTTTCAGAGATAAACGTGTACTAACATGACACGTGATTTAATATTAAGAAATCCTACAAAAGTAGATAGGTCTACAATAGTCTCAAAAAAAACTATCTCGTAGACATAGACACACCTCCGTACCCGTAATCACCTTGCTAGACAAACAGATCGATGACCGCAATCAGTCTTCGCGATGCAGCCGTAAACTACTTAGATGTGGGTAGGTAGTACTCAGCTGCATCTGGCTAGACGGAAAACCGACACCAACACGGTTCTCTATTGTGTCACCTAACTTTTTATCCATAATTTAAAGTGCCATAACTTTTTTTGAACTAATCATCATTAATCCGAATGATAACTTATCCGAACTTAATATCACATAATATCACATGCCATAAAATTTAAATCCCTAAATATAATATGTCCTAAATCCGTTTGTCATACATATTACAATCAATAACATACAAAAGACATAAAACCGTTTTCAATAAAAGTTATAAGTCCTAAATTCAAATTACATAATGTTTATTTATAATAATAATATTCTTAGAACAAATTTGTATAATCTTCTCTCTCTTATAATTTTTTATTATACATAAATAAATATATTATACATGTACTCAATAAAGCAGTTGATTGTGAACATGTGTTTTTTGTAAGCAAGCAAGCATGCAGCATGCAAGCAAGCATGAAGCATGCAAGCAAGCAAGCACGCAGCATACAAGCAAGCATGTAGCATGTAAGCAAGCATGCAGCATGCAAGCAAGCATGCAACATGCAGCAGGCATGGTTTCTGTCACGACTCCGGCGCTGCGGGGCCTCGCCCCTCCGCACCTACGCGATTTTAAATTACACTCTAGGGGTAGAGCAGACAAGGCTGCGTGGAGTCGGATTTACAGCGATTCGTTTCTGTCACTAAAACCTAATTTTTAGCAAATGTTTTAAGACTAAAAAAATTATTATAAATGAACATTCGGAATAATACACATTATTTAACACAATACTTAGGACATATGACTTTAGGTCATGTAAAGTTAGGAGATTCAATTATTATAGTACTCGATATTATGACAGAATACTTTTAGAACTAAAGATAATTATGTTAAACAAAATTTCGGGATTTTGAACATTATGGTTACTGAAGTTTATAGCATACGTGTTATGGATAATGATTTTCGGACAAACAATTTTAGGAGAAGAAAGGGAGTACCCACCAACACACTTGGGAAAAATTTAAGGTTGATGAATTAGGTACACAGGAATTGAGATGGATAAGAAAGAATTTATTTATTTACATGAAGGGATTTTCTTTCTAGTAGTTTACGTATTTTTATGAGAGGTACTAGGAAATAATAAGTGGAAAAGCGATAGATCCAATTTTAACGTAAGTAGCATTGTAATGGAAAAACTGAGTTGTTATTCCCGTCGATGAACTTGTGAAAGATATGGTCTGGAAAGCTGAAGTGACCTTCACAGTTTCTACAAATTATGCTACTACTTCCCTGGTACGAAGGCAAGGAAATCTGTTACGAAGGCTGTTAGTAGTTTATTGTAAAAAAGGGGTCAATATATGAATTGTACAAGGATCTTGTAGTAGATGGACATCATTGGTACTGACGCCACCATTTTCTTTTCTGAATTTATTTCTCTAAACAACTTTCTTTCTTTGCCTCGTTAGTATAGTGGTCGCAAGTGGTGGCAGATGAGCATGAGGTCTTGGGTTCGATTCTCAGGTCTGGCACAGTGTTATCGGGTTTTCCCATTAGAAATTTCTTAGTAGCAGCCACGGAAACTAGATTTGTGCCCAGTTGATGGCAATAGGTTCGTCTATCACATGTGACTTAACTGGCGAAATGTGGGTGTACTATTAAGTGCCCCTCTGCCTCATCCTTCGTGGATTACCGCCGTGATGTTATATTATGTTCTCTCAACAATTTCCCAAATCATCACAAACAGCGTCACCTTTCAGTATCATTCAAGCGCCAAAAGATCTTTGTCACTGTACTAGGAAACTTTTTGTTGCGAGTAAAGCATACAATTAACTATTAGTTGATATGAGATTTGAGATTGCAATTAAACGGTTAGGTCAAGGGTAAGAGGGTCAATTAACGGTTACTTATTTACAACACTGGTTTAAATATCAGATAAAAAATGTTACAATTAAAACAAAGAAAAAAAAACAGTAAGCTACCTATAAAATAATTCGTTTTTCACATGACTAGGCCCAATACAAATAAACATAGGTCAACTTACCCTTTGTTTAGCAACACAACTACAATAATAGCTTCTGAAAGTAAATAAAAGCGTAATTCTAACGAGGGGGCAGCCCCGTGAGTCAGGCAGGGCTTCCCTGATGGTTGACAGCATGTTAGACGTCACTTTTGGTGATGGGTAGCCAGTTAATTAATTGAGGGGTATGTAGTTCATAGTTGACGGTTTAGTTGTCTGTATTAGCAAAACTAACTTAGTACACTACTATGACGTATTGTTGTGATCACTGAAATAGTCATATGCCTGTTTTTGCTTAGACGCTTAAATAATAGAGCTCTATTGGATTTTTAACCGAAAAAAGGAGGCGGTTCTCAATTCAGTTGTATTTTTTTGTTTGTTACCTCATAACTCCGTCATTTATGAAACGATTGGAAAAAATCTTTTTTATGAAAAAGGATATACTTTCCAATTGGTCCTAAAAATTTCATAAAAACGGTTCAGAAGTTTGGTTTTATTTCTTCTTCGGTTATGTTGACATGATGGTCTTTAATAACTTCTAGTTACAATGTAAAATTGATTCATGACAAGAATGTGTGTGGTACACAAGGCCGCACATGAAGCTGTACATTTCCAGTATAACTTGGCCTCGCTTTATATAGATTTCCTATACAATGAGAGATACGCATAAACTCGTTTTGTAAAACTTGATTGGCCGTCGTGCGTACAACAACTAAAAAGGGTAAATCATCTCGTTGATACAGTGACTTTTTTTTTGGCTGACTTTTGAGCTAAACACTTCTGAACTTTTTTGCCATCGACACCCTAAAAAGATTGGTTGTAACCAAGCAACTCGATTGCTAAGCGATGAGTATAGTATTATTGATCACGGGTTCAATCCCTGGGTAGGATTTAATATTTATACATGTAGATGTTCGAAGTCTAAGTTTGAAGGCCAGTAGAACTTTTTCACATTGCTAAAACTGGTGAATATGCACCAAATGCCTTTTGGTCTACGGGGACAGGCATTAAATATCATTATGGCTGTGCACTGTCAAATTTCCCCAAATGATTTTAAACCATAAAATGTTGAAGGTGAAGTGCAAAATCGAATGAAAAAAACAGTTTCTGATAACTTAATGCGGTCGCGACTGTACAATGATTTTAAAATGTTCTTTTGATCAATTTAAATAAAGCTACATAAGTACATAGTTTAACTTTCATATTTGAACAATTCCGAGTAAAAATATTTTAACTACTCGAGGCTACTCCCAAATGATGAGTAATTAAACAATGTCTAGAGAAGATTTACATTTTTGTATTTCAGAAAGATGGCGGCAATTTATGTAAACTTCAAGAGTTAGTTGAAATCCTTTAATTATTAACAGTACAATTTAGTTTAAGCGAGAACAGTGAAGAAATTACAGGATTAGATACCTCATATTTTCTGTAAAATTTTATAGAAATATGAATTCTTCTCCGGGCTTAATTATATATAGGTACGCATTTCGCCCACGACTTCGTCCGCAAAAATTGTGATAGCTAATACGCATGATATAAATATGATTTTTAGCCTATAGCACCCACGAATAATGTAGCTTTCAATCAGTGTTTTTTTTTAATTGGAACATTAGTTCGGGAGACTCTTTATAATTTTAATATAGATGGTATAGTCAGTAACGAAGGTCGAATTACACTTTGTTTTTGTTACATAGTTATTATTAATATCACGCCTGTATATCCTCGTAGGGTTAGGCACAAGTGAGCCTACGCTACAATACCGCACAACCGAACAAATTATTAAAAACAAACTGGTACTGGTGTTAAATTAAGATTCCTACAAAACCTATTTCTAACTGACCATGACAGAAAAGGCATAGAGAGAGAGGAGAGTGCACCTGTATTTGAAAGAAAGAAAAAATATTTATCTGTCGCAGGGACATGACGTGTTTACAAAATGACAAAAAAATAAACATACAATGCACAAATACACACACACACAATTTGCACAACACTTTTGCACTAGAATATTTCCTGCGTAATTTAACCAAAGTAAAACTCACAGAATTAACCAACTACTCATATGTATAACTATTAGTGAGATGTTGGTACAACAACAAAGAACAACAATACAATCAGCTGATTATAATTCCGCACGAGTAGCAGCCGTTAATTGGGGGAAGTGGATCACTACCGCTGCCCAGTTGTACCCTCTGTATCACTACATAGTCATACGAACTGTTTCATTGTATTGTATTTATCGTACTATCTACGGAATATTATCCCATAACAATACTCCTATACAATAATGTGTATGTGTCTCATCTCAATCAGTTCTTTTGCTTTTATAAATTCACAGTATAAGAATACCCAGAATACGCTACAAGTTCCACTCACTTCATTTGTGGTATTTTTATAATGTGATTTTACTTTTAATATAGGTACCTACCTATGAGCACGCGTTTGTTAAGTACATCCGATGCACATTGGACAGTTTTTTTTGTGAATGACATCTCGCATGTCAACCTAGGAGTAGGAGGTAGTCGACAGCTTAACCGGACCATCGTGAAACCTGCCTTGAGTGTAAAGTACAGCCAGGGATCAGCCCTGCGATTACTTTCATTTTTTTATTGATTTTGATTTAATGATAGTTCAAGCTGAAAGGAAGAAAGAAGTCGCCCGAAGGCTCTTTGGCACATATTCACGGTTGAACCTCGTCTAAAATTACTGGCTTCGTTAATCAATCAGGTAGTGGTCAGGTGCTGCCATATACCGGTAGAAGGTTATACAATGTACAAGTTTGACTCCCCCGAGATGTGCTGAAGGCATAGCTCCGGTGTGTCTCTCCGGAGATCGATGCAGACCTTATTTATGGGCTGAGGAGTGGCTACCGGGTTGTTTTAATAGATATAAGCCCTCGTTAGCACGAGCTTTAAAGCTGCGATTTTATATCGCCCACTTGATTTTTGTCTCGGCACTGAGCTGAGCATTTTTCTTAGCATGTCGATGATAATTCAAATTGAGTCAGCCCAAAATTTGGCGACGAATTTGGCACTTTCAGTATAGCGTTCATCAGCTGAGCATTAAGAATCTAACAATGCGCGGTAAAAACTGCCGCGTTAAAAAATCACCTGGTAATATCGGTCACAAAGTCAACATTAACCATTTAGATTTTTTTTTTCTTTCATTTTGTTACGCAAAACTGAGGAAACTCTCCTTAGTTCTTTGTGTTGCTGTCTCCTGGCATTATTATACTGCCGTCGACAGCAAAAGGAGCGCGGCTGAGAAAACAAAATGGGAAAAATACCCTTACTAAATGCGCCTTTTTTGTTTAGTAGGTAAAGCATATTTTTCTTTACGTTTTATCTGCAGGTGCATCTATATTGCTTACTAAATGTACGGAGGCAGTATAGTAGTAGATTTTTCAGTCCACAAGCTATCTTACTCATCATCTATAATTCAATAATTCAAAAATAAATCAATCCATTTTAATTTAATTCAATATATTCTAATTTATATAAATCTATATTTAATTTAATTTAATTCAATGTAATCAATTTAGTTTGTAATTGTTGTAATAATTGTTTTATATGTAATTGTAATTGTTTTATATTTAATTGTGTATTATCTGCGCATAATGTAGTGCATGCTGTGCTTTTCTGTAAGTGATGAGGCGCTTAGACTTAAGTTTGCAATGTACAAATTATAATGTATCAGTGTACTCATTGTTGAGAAGCCTAATAAATAAATAAATAAATAAATCTACCTATCGTTTTCCCAGCTATGTTGGGGTCGGCTTCCATCTTAACGGATGCAGTTGAATACCAGTATTGTACATGGAGCGACTGCCTATACGGCCTTCACAACGCAGTTAAACTTAAAACTGCTTCATTCGATACCCCTTGGTAAGATTGGTTGTCAGACTTTCAGACTACGAGTAACGTCTGTCAAATGTCTACAAATGACAGCCGGGACCAACCGCTTAGCATCCTTTCCGAGGCCCGGAGGAAACTCAATGTGATTGATGGTCACCCATCCACAGACTGATCTAGGCAAGCGCTGCTTAACTTTGAAGATCAAAATGTACGGCTGTTGTTATTTGGCCACGAGCTCCTCCACAAGCTATCTTCCTATAAAGGCTAAACTTTTAGAGTAAGCTTTACATCTCGTCTCCAACGTGTAGAGAGCTAAAACCGATCCCTTGTTATCAACGACCTCGTAACACATCTCACAGATTACAAAGTTTTATCAATTCGTAAAGTTAGGCAAATCCAGTTAGGCGCCACTTTAGAATTAATATGGGAGTTGTTCATGAAACACGTTACTTTATTATCGTCATGTAGGGTCGAGGGAACATTTGGATATTATCACGTTCACTTTTGTCAGAGAGACATATTTCATTATATTAAAATCTCTAAAAGATGACGAGCTGCTAAAAAAAAATTGGCCTATTACTAAGCTTATGAAGACACAAATAATTGCGTACCTAACTAAGTACTAAACATGGGACGATTTTCTGGGATTAGGTTTTAAGTTTACTAGAAAAACTTAAATTAATTAGCTAGCGAATTTTCTTTGTATTTATGTATAACATAACATCACACCTATAACCCCCGAAGGGTTAGGTAGAAGTATACCTACTAGTACATCCACATTGCAACAGTTATGTTAAAGTCCCATGTAATAGCGAGAGAGCCTATTGCCATCAATCGGGCTCAAATCCCGACTCCGTGGCCGCTACTGAGAAATTCGTGATGGAAAAACCCAATAACAATTTGCTCGACCCCGAAATCGGACCCGGGACCTCATGCTCAGCAGTCGCGAATGCGACCACTAGACCAACGAGGCAGTGTATTTATTTATTTTCATAATAAAATTACCAACCCATCATATCTGTGGAGTTTCGCTAGCTTATTGATCTGTATTCACAGGACTCCCACTCCTCAAAACCATTTAACGAAGCCAAATAACTACCTACTTCAAAAGTTACCTACCTGTGAAGTAGTACGTACACCTTGTCCGCTCCTACCTGTACCCCACATGGTCAGTTCATCTGTCGTCGCCGGGAGGCTGCGGCGCCTTCCGCTCGCTCACGTTACCGACATGCCCCCGCTTCCTGTTCCCATGACCTAATGGATGTGGTTTTAAACTGATGGCTTTTTGTTACAATATGTTTAATATCGATATTGAGATTGGGTGGTTGTTTTTTTTGGATTTTTATGGAGTTGCGTGGGAAGATGTGAAAAAAATGTAGTTTCTGATCTTGTTGAGAGCAAACTCTCAGCTAATCTTTTAAATACCTAGCTTTTAGTAGCTGATTATAGAATGAAATATTGAACTCTTATCAAATCAAATCAAATCATTTATTTCTTTGCAAACTTATGTCAGAAATTAGAACGTTGGATGAGTGAAAGGCGACTAACACAAGGTAGATGAGAGTGGCAACGCCGGGAGAGGACGCCCTAAAAGGATATATTATATTTTTTGAGCCATAGTTATTAATGGCAAGTTTATAAGTGTGATACGTCAACAAAATATCCCACTCTACCATCTTTACTTCACCATCGTCCTGCCCTTGTCCCATGTTACTTGGGGTTGGCGCAACACGTTTTTTAATCATAATCATTTATTCATTTTCGAGTATGGGTACAAAGAAAAGGTCTTAAATAAATAAGTGTCCATTAGCCATATTCTACCACTAGCTTATGCCCGCGGCTTCGCTCGCGTGGAGTTAGGGAATTGCCCACGGGATCTTACTTCTGGGATAATAAGTAATCTATGTATCTATCTATAATACATACATTGATTTACATGTACTTGCTTATAACTTGCAATTATTAGTTTAAAGTTACATCAATTAAATTAGATACGTGAAATATATACCTTGGTTTGAGATCGGACATCGGATTTACTGGATTTTATCTGAAGAGTATGTACACAAATTTTCAAGTCAATCTACCCCGAGAATAAAAAGTTTCACAGAAAATTCAACACCCCATTTCACCCTCTAAGGGGTAGTAATTTCGAAATACTGATACTTACTCATTACAAATAATACACCCTCCAATTTTCATATCTCTGGGACCCGCGGTTTGGGCTGTGCGTTGATGTATCAGTCAGCCAGTCAGGACATGGAATTTTAAATTGGGGGATGATTTTGGAAAAACTGTGATAAACGTATCTCATCATTTTAACTAAAGTACATGTAGACATATTTTCAAGTCAATCGACTCCGAGAATAAAAAATTTCACATAAATTTCAAAACCCCATTTCAACCTCTTAGGGGTGGAATTTCAAAAAACCCTTTCTTAGTGGATATCTACTCTCCACAAAGAGTACATTCTCCAAATTTCATGTCTCTAGGGCCAGCGGTTTGGGCTGTGCGTTGATGTATCAGTCAGCCAGTCAGGACATTGAATTTTAAATTAGGGGATGATTTTGGAAAAACTGTGATACACGTATCTCATGATTTTAACTGAAATATATGTAGATACATTTTCAAGTCAATCGACTCAGAGAATAAAAAGTTTCATAGAAAATTCAACACCCCATTTCACCCTCTTAGGGGTGGAATTTCGAAAAACCCTTTCGTAATGGATACCTACTCTTCACAAAGAGTACACTGTCCAAATTTCATGTCTCTAGGACCAGTGGTTTGGGCTGTGCGTTGATATATAAGTCAGTCAGTCAGTCAGGACTTTGAATTTTATATGTATAGATGAGGCATGCTTTACACACATTATAAATGTTTATCCTGTAAATATTCAGTGACAGAATAATACGCTTTATTTAGAAACAGTGTTTTGACATTGGTTTTGTTTTTTTTTGTTTTTTTTTTCTTCCATTCTCCTCTGTCAACCGTCACGCTATCATTTACACCTTTTTCTTTCATATCATTCCTCACACAATCCATCCATCGTTTCCTTGGTCTTCCTCTCCCTCTCCATCCATCAACATAGCTTTTCTACTTAAAATACTGAATAATAGCAACATCCTTCTTTGCTGTCGGTTCAAAAGGGAAAATATCTAAACATGCTTACTTCCAATAGGTCTATAACTAATATCTAAGAATAAGGTCTTAAGATGTAAATGGGCGGTAACGTCTAGAGCCAGCCGTTGCTAGGCAACCGTGAGCGCGACACGTGTAGTTCGAGGCCGCGGCCTCCGAATGTTGCTATTATAACAAACTTGTCATGCCGTCTGTCTGTTCTACAGTTTGGTCAGAGGACTGTTTCACCCAGTAGCAGTTAAAGTGTATTGCAACAATGCGAAACTGTGTTTGCAACTTTCAAGAGGGTTTACTATGAAGAAAAAATAAATTCAAAAACTAAACCCGACTACTGAAAAATCACACTAAAAGGTATGAAACAAGAAAACATTCTCGTCAAAAATTGATATGCACCTACAAACCATTCAATATTTATCCCTCCTTTTTGCTTTGCGCGTAGTCGGGTAAAACACAAGTAAGAAACGTAGGTCATGCTGGACGACAATTGGAACAAAAAAAAGGTATTTGTTCGAATATTCATTTTAGTTTTTCTTTTCATAAACTACCTATCTAAGCACAGGTTAGTGTACAAAAATCAAAGTTCATTGCTTGCGCAATCCAGTCTATTAAATCACTACATATTATAAAACAAAGTCGCTTCCCGCTGTCTGTATGTATGCTTAGATCTTTAAAACTGTCCTGCGCCTTGCCCCATCAAAGGCACATTAAACTCCACAAAGTCCTAACAATATCCCACGGGTTATTTGCTTTAAAATAACCACAATCCACGTAGGTATTACGATACTAATTGAATCAATATGTGATCAACCTTCAGAATATTCCATTTAAATTGATGCCTTCGTGAGAACTCATTAAAGCGGTCGGCCTATAGCCATATCATTTGTAGCCCTCGTGTGGTAAGTATAGATATTATCAAACCTGAGATAAACACTGTAATGTAAATTAGTGTTCTCTTTAAACAAACCTAACTCGTGCCAAATCCAATGCGTCACGTCAAAGATATTCTTCTTCTACCGGTCATTGCCTAATATCGACACCACCAGGGTCACAGTCTCAACTGCCTTGAGCCTAATTGTAATTCCCAGAATCTAAGAACCTATTTGCCCATACGCATAAAAATTAAGCGATTTTTTACGGTCACGGTAAAAACGGTCAGTCTATAAATATCATTTTGCACACACTTTACTCAATTTTAATTCTAAAACTGTTTCAACTCAGTCTGTTTGAGAATAAAGTTTTGTGACCGTATCTTGACCATACATGGCCAATGATCACACAAGAGGGAGGGATATGGAATGAAAAAGAGGAGGCCATGCCCAGCAGCGGGAAAAGACGAAAGCGATAAAAAAACATACTTTATTGGTGGTCCACATTTACCCTATCTTCAGTGCGACAGTGCTCTCTTGACCTATAATACGTTTGCATTCATATTATTACTTTTCAGTTTATTTTAGTTATTACCACAATCCAAGAAGGAAATGGCAGGATGAGCTGTGCTTAATTTTAAAAGATTCCATTACAACAGCTTAAGTTCTAGAAATAAAAATGAGAACTACAAAGATCTGATAATATAAAATACCACGAACGAAGTCACAAGCAAAACCTAGTGAACAAAAAGATATATTGTTACCACTTATGATATCTCCACGTAACTGATAAATACCCAGCAATTATATACAAGAAATTATAAGAAAATTGTGTTGTTATTTCCTTTGGCACTTCACATCAAATATCCCCCGTGATTGTTGAGGGTATTACAATGCTTTGTTTTTCTTCAGTACACGTTTAGTCTTAAAAGATTCTTGGATGATAGGCTAACGATCTCAAGAAGCTTCCTGCTGTGACCTGATTGTCGAGCGAAGTGCTGTGGAGCAATTTGGAAGAGCAGTTCTGAGCAAGCAAGCTGACAGTGCTGCCGAACTAGCAGACGAGTTGTAAAGTGGAGACCGCGTATCGGCCAGGTAGATGGATCGATAACCTAAAAAAGGTGACTAGACCGTCAGGATGCAGAAGGCAGAGGACAGAGTGATGTGGTGCAACTGGGGATATGTCTTCCAGCTGTGGGCTGCGATACTCTAAGTTGACTGTGACCACTGACTACCATGGGCTTTAAAGTAGGATACACCTCATCCTATTAAAAGCGTTCTTTCTGAAAATTGCAACACAATGCTCACACACATACACACACACACACACACACAAACATGCACACTATGTGAACCTTTGTGAAGAGAGAAAATAAAGATATTGTATTGTATTGTATCTGAAGCCAGTAGCTCAATCGTTGGACCTCGCACTCCTTATACAGAGTGGAAGGGACGCCGATGAACAAATGGTTACCCCCAATGGTTACATCATGGCAAACCCCGACATATTGTTTTCATCGGTATACTACTTCAAAAGTGTCATCTACCAAAATAAAAACAGAGACAGCATCAGACGACCAGGTTTTCTCCACACACTATTCTCAACAAGGTAACAACAGTTATAAAATATTGATTAGCCTATAGGTGACCCGTGTGAATGAGTTAACCCTCTAATCCGGCCGGCAGCGGATAATCTCCTGCCGTTTAGCGCGCCTGTGCAAGGGTTGGACGTAATTGGCTTCAGTTTAAATACTGACAACATGCTTTTATCGGCGTGTTAGTTTATGATGTCTGGGTGATAAAGTGATAATGGGCGTGATGATGATCACTACTACCTTAGAGAGTAGGGTAGGAAAGAAAATGGTACTTACCTGTCTTAACCAAGGAAATTAACTCGATCAGCACAGCAAACCCCATTCAACAGATGATCAATATTGTGCAGCAGTGGCGAAGGGACTATACAACTCGATTCCTACCGGCTTCCCTTTGAAAACGGGCACAATCAGTATTCCATGGACAAATTATGAAATCACATTAAAAATATGTACTACGGCTTACCTCTTCAGAAAATAACCCTGCGCTGTTGTGCAGTAATGATAACATTGCTATGGCAGATTGGTCCTGACAGACATTGGTGAAATTCACCGTATTACCTAGATTTATGTTGGTTTTTTCTTCTCTTGTAACATGAGTGATAAGACTGGACAGGCTCCAAGTCCCATGTAATAGGGGGCGAGCCTATTGCCACCAACCGGACCCAAACCCAAACTCCGTGGCTGCTACTGAAAAAAATCGTAATGGAAAAACCCAATAACACTTTACACGACCCGGGAATCGAACCCACGCTCATGCTCAGCAGTCGCGTTTCCGACCACTCAACCAGCGAGGCAGTCAATCAGTTTAAAAGTCCAAAACATTCAAAAAAAGTTATTTTCAAACAATCATAAATCATCCTAAATCTCAATAATTCAAACCCGCAACATTACCTCAACAAACGCAACAACAAATCAGTCAAATCAATTACTGTTCCTATTGAATAAACACAGCATCTATTAAACAGGATGTCCCCTGCAACTTGACACCCTGCTGCTACCAACTTTACTTTACCGTTGTCAAACTTAACACACCGAATTAAACCACCCTTCATGTTAAAGGGATAAGGGTGAGTTTTAAAGCTTACGTGGTTTTTTTAAGTGTTAGTGGGGTGTGGTAATAAGTAATAGCTACTTTATAAGCACCAGCAGATGTCCTAGGTAAGTATAGTTCGAAGCGAGTCGGTTTTTAAGCACGATCACACGTTTTTCTCATAATTTCGTACAGGATGTGTCCCAGTTTTAAGTGCGCAGGTGGCAGCCAATCAGGGATGTTTGTTGTTCAACAAAAGAGGATAGCATTCTGTTTTGAAGTGACTGTCTCTTTTGAGTTTGGGAGGAAGTTGTGATGCTCATATTACTTGTTACTTATTTTATGGTACGGTATCGGTGAAATTAGTTAAGTAGGGCACAACGATTTGATGCGTGGGGTGGCTAATCAGGTGCTACATACCAGTAGCGAAGGGTCAATTTTGTAAGAGGGAAGCCGGAGTACATATCTTTAATGTGTAATTATATTATTTGTCTTTAGAATACTGACTGTGCCATTTTTCAAAGGGAAGCCGGTAGGAATCGAGTTGTATGGAACCTTCGCCACTGCTACATACAGAAACTGGCGCCTTCTCCCCATGGGGGTAGGTAGGGAGGAACTACAGAACGCTACCTGTCACTGACGTACACGCACGCCCTTATCTAGGCATACTCTTTTCAATATTTGTCACTTCACCCTCTTTTATTTTTTTCATAGGTTTACTAATTTTTATTTACTAAAAAAAAGATGTTTAAGTAAAGGGACCTTAACGAAGCCGAAAGGCACTTATTCTCCCCGTCATTTTGATCATTTTTTTGTTCTAGACCGTACCTGGCAACCTTCTATTTTCGGAGATATTGAAGGTCAAAGTTCTAACTTCTTCACAAGTTTCTTTGCACTTAAAGCGGTATTTTTACCATGATCCATTACTATTTGTTTCAAATTCCCGATATTTCGGTACTGATGCGAGTGCCATGATCACGGATAAATTCCAACAACTATTCGTTTCTAAGCGCCAATAATTTATGATCGTGTTCTCCAAATAAGTTATTTCTAAGTAAGCATTAATTTATTTAAGTGTCACTGATAACCTGAGATGTCCATCCTTCTTCACAGTAGCAGCCACGCGTCCTTATTTGTGCTCGCAGAGCTGCAGAGCTATAGCAAGCGACCGCTTTGACCGTACAGGGTGTTCCACTCAGGTATATTAGAGGAACGACGTTTGACATCTTCGAAGAGTAATCTGTTAATACATTTGGGATGCGGTCACCGTGCTGTGAAGCGACGAACATGCTTATAATAATTTTGTCACCCACCTGTTAAATATTGATGAATATAGTACTTATTATGTATATAGTACACCGACATAATAGACAGCGAGGCTATTGTTATCCACCGGGCATACATCTAATCGGAGTCTAAGACATAAATTCCTGGTAAATCCTTGTAACACTACCCCAACTGGGAATCGAATCTAAAACCGCATGCTCAACAGTAGCGTAATAAACTTATATCGGGTCATCTTCCAGTTTACGGTTGCAGTTGAATACCAGTATTTTATATGAAACAATTGCTAATGGCGATTTTCACACGACAACATTCGTCCGCGCAGTCGGGCGGTGGTGGCGGCGAAGCAAAAGAATTGGCAGTGTGCCGGTGAACGCCGCTCGTCCGTGCGGTTCGGTGGTGTTGTGTGAGAATCGAATATCTCGCCTCCACAAACAAGTTTCTGGGTAACAAGAGAAGTCTGTACAGCAGTGGCGAAGGTTCCATACAACTCGATTCCCACCGGCTTCCCTTTGAAAAACGGCACAGTCAGTATTCTATTGACAAATAATTAATATAATCACATTAAAGATATGTACTCCGGATTACCTCTTACAAAAATTGACCCTTCGCTACTGCTGTACAGACTGTGCTTATGGCCCGGCCGGCTTGAGGAGGCTCTCACACAAATACTCAATCTTCTTCCTACCACGTAGAAAGTCCTCAATAAAAAGCACAAGTGAGTCAATGATAACTTGGTGTCGTGACGCTAACGACCGACAGCCGCTCGTATTCCCAGGAGCTGTGACACTCACCTGGTTACGGGTCATTGTACTTAACTACTACTACCACTTACTATTCTAGTATCTTCGATAGGGCGGGTGGTCCTTGATTGAGCTATTTATATCGGCCATTCAACCGAAGTTTTACTTTTTACCCGACTACGGTGATGTCTAATAGGAAGACAATGTTTTTACGTGTGTCACTAGCGTATGGTAAATCTTACGTGCATTTAGAGTCGGCCATACAGGCCATAGAAATATTTGTCCCGTGTGGGAATCAAACTCGCTATAACTAACTGCCACTGGTGCCGACAGACAACATAGTTTGTAATTTTAAAGTACCTATGTACCAGTGGCGAAGGTTCTATAGAACTCGATTCCTACCGGCTTCCCTTTGAAAACTGGCACAGTCAGTATTTCATAGACAAACAATAAAATCACATTAAAGATATCTAGATTATTATACTACGGCTTACCTCTTATAAAAATTGTCCCTTCGCTACTGCTATGTACTGTTTTCTAGGATAATAATATCCTAACACTCGAATTAGAAAAATCTTGTGAATGGTGATGTTGTACACTAATTGTAATCCTGTCTACACTTCATCGGAATCACTATAGCGTTTTACGTAAATTTTAAATAAATGAGCCCGAAAACCCGGAATTTTCGGGCTCAGCCTAGGGCTGGGCTATAAAAGTTTAGAGCAAAAAGCTAAACACTTAAATATTTTGAAAACTCGATCTACAAGACTATCTGTTTATCCTCAAAAAAGATAACATGACATTATGTATGAAAAAAAAATTGAAAGTACATACGAAACCACATCCATGAGTACATTCCGTATTGAAATCGTGTGGAGTGGGCAATAAACACAAGCAATATGTAACTACCGCTACGTGGATCGCGTAGTTCAGGCCGCTACGTGCTACGAATCTCGTAGCACGCCTACGATATCATAGCGTTCAGTTTTGAATGTACTGTAATGACAAATGAGTATTATTTTAGTGCCTGTGTGTTTATGATTGCCTGGTAGTTGTGAAATGGATGTATTGTTGCGCTGTTAAGGAAATGGGTTAAGCAGTGATATTGGAATATTGGTCAGTCTCCACACTCTTGCGTCGATCTCATCGTATTTGTAAGGATTTTTGCTTTGTTGGTAAATATTTGTGTAATTATCTGTGGAAATTGTATTGAAAAAACAATATGGCGGCGGCGGCGTTAGTATAGAGTATGACCACGCGCCAAAAAAGCCATGTACAAATATGTAATTAGTTCAATTCTTAAACCGATCATCATCGATATAATTTAATTATTATTGGTATTCAGTTGAGATATTCATAACTCAAGTATACTGAAGCAGATCTTCAAGCGAGTCTCATGAACACTTTCGCTGAGATCTCTCGAACGATTTCAATGAGACGTCTTGGGAATTGTGTACGATATTGATGAATTTATGATACAATTTTAGTGGAAAATGCTTATTAGACACAACATAAACTATAGTATAAAAGAACCGGTATCGCGGTATCTCAAGTTTGAATTTTTTTTAATTCTGCTGAACTTCACCTCATTCAGCGAGAACTTATGCTAAGACAGTGCAGATAGTTTCAGGTATGAGCAGAAACAATCGCCTGTATTGATACAATAACATAACACCATTACGACTATGTTCTCCGAAGGGGTAGACAGAGGTTTCGCGTGAAACGGGCGTATAACGTGACACCAGATTATACAGAGAAATTCCAAGCTGTAACCGAAAAACACTGCTAAACCCGGGGATCGAACCCGAGACCGTTATCTCAGCAACCGCGCTTGCGAGCACTAGTCCACCCAGGGAGGATTACTGAAGTATGACTCGTTTTCCTCGAGTAATTAATAACATAGGTACATGTATTGTGATAATGAGGATTTGCCTCATTAGCCAGAGTTCATTTACTGATTGAATTTCCCCAGAGGATTACTAACGATACAAGAAACACGTTGATATTAATTTTACTTAGGTATTTCTAATACTATTAGCTGTGGTATAAGTATGAATAACATACATAAACATAACATCACGGCTGTAATACCCGAAGGGTTAGGCAGAGGTGTAACTAATAGTACACCCACATTTCGCCAGTTATGCTTTTAAATCCCATGTAATAGGGGGTGAATCTATTGCCTTCCATCGGGCACGTATCCAGACTCCGTGGCTGCTACTGAGAAAGTCCTGATGGAAAAACCCGTTGGGACCCGGGAATCGAACTGAGGACCTCATGCTCAGCAGTCGCGCTTCTGGCCACTCGACCAACGAGGCAGTCAGCTAGTAACTAAGTTTGAATACTAATATTGAAATATTGGATGAGTTGATTGAGATGCATAAGGTGTAACTAAAAGTGCCTGAAACACAGGTTTAAATAAACCTAGATCGGGCAGGTCGCTGACATCTGAATTGGACTATTATAACTTGCAACTGTTAAATATATTTTAGTTATAGTTTACTTATAAGTACTATTATTATTGTATGAGAAATAATACTACTGCGCCTAAATGTACACCTTTTGAAATACTTTTTTTAAATAAATTATTCTATTCTATTCTATTCTAAATTGCGTCTTATGTAAATAAATAATGTTCATGAGTTGATTCTTAGTCAAGTTTGAATATAATTATTATGGCTTTTGATCCGTGTGTGATGGCCGTAGTCATTACCATCGATCACGTTTACTGGCGATCAGCATTGATTGGTTGAAGTCTTTCGATTTTAACAAAGTTGTATTCATTTTACCAGCTGACCTCGATTAGGGTCGATGTGATCTGTGTGTGTATGTGGTGTGTGATGTGTAGTATGGACATGCACAGAAAGTATGATGAACCTCTCAAATTGAGGCGATGCTGACTTAGTGCAGTTTTTATACCGTTAACTAGGTTTCAAAGCATTGCCACGCCATTGACAGTCCGGATGAATACTGCTGCACACATGCGAGCTGTTGGAGCGACGACCCGAAGAAAGCTGCTCTAGTAGACTGGATGCAAAATTGGTGAGCCAGGTGCAATGGTGAATGTATAGCTTAGTGTTAAAATGGATATAAGTCCGAGTTGATAGATTAATTATCATTTTCACCAGCTTTGTGTGCTTATAGATAGCTGGAGACAATAGTTCTCAAGCTATAGTAGTTGTTATTTATGATGATCGGCAGATTATCTTTGATTTACGGCAGAATGCAGTGCTTGCAGATCTAGCTGGTATTCAGGATAGCTCAGAGTCATTGTGTTCCCTTTTGTATTAAGTTCGATACGTAAGCGGGATCCGCTGGATGCTCGGGGAGGCTTATGTCCGGGAGTAAACGTTAAAAGTGACTGTGATTTTTTTTGAAATGATGATGAGCATGCAGTTGAATAAATAGGTATTTACTCAGTTTAGTGTTTTTTTAACCAGTTGACTGCTATAGTCACATATACGTGACAAGCAAGCGCGTGCCCTGTTCGCCAAACGACACAAATATGTGACAAATGACAATATAAGACAATGACAAGGTAGGTGAAATTGTAGCTTGGCGTGGAGGGCACGCGCGTGCGTTTAAGCTCTGGCGGTCATAAATTTAATACGTTTTGTCGTTTAACAAGTTATGAATTTTTGGGATAGTCAGTTTTACACATCACGATGTGATTACAATGACTTGATCATGCGTTCCCAATCGTATACAAATTGGTACGCTTACTAACACGAATCTCATAATTCAAATCAAGATCGACATGATCTGTTCAGCCGTGGCAATGTTGAAGTAAGGTATCAGTAACAAATTCCAATGTTTCAGTTGTCTTCGATACTTAGCTGGGTATGTATATACATACATATTTCATCTCAAATGTGGCCGAATTTGTTGTCAAATTTACTGTGTTTAAGGTGCTCTTATGTAAACAGTCAACTTTTTCATAGATGTTGAGTTCGAGCGGGAATCGAACCCGTGGATTGCAGGCAACTATGCCAGTAATTATACCACATTTGTTTGAGAAATGTTAACCATAACTATTACTTTTCTACCTGGGGTCACACCCAGTACACCTAGAGATCGGTAGTAGTTCTCCTGCTAACAACGAGATCAATAGGCATAGCCATCTTCCACTGATTGTCGATCAAATACATTCTAATCCAACCATTAGTCCTTAGTCTACGCCACACTGTCTAATCGTGAGCTACGGCGTAGCGACTCGGGCAGTGCTACGACGTAGCGACGTGGGCAGTGCTACGAGAATCATACCGTGCTGCCTTATTGAGGTAACCCAAGTTTTAACCAATCTCGTTACTTTTTTAATATAGGGAATAATAAAAGATATAAAGTCGAAAGTTATAGTTTATATTAGATTTATAATAAGATATGTAGTCTACAAAATTTCACAAATTTTCACAACGTTATTTGAACCTAAAGCGTCTACCCATTTTATTATGAAAATAAAATTATCGAAATCACTGGATCTACGTACGGCGGGGGTTCATTTTACGTAACCATTATTTTTTAAAATATAATCTAATAGGCTGATATTTTATTCTCGCGTATTTTTACATGAGTAAGTCAAAAACTAATAACGGTAAAAAAATAAAAAAATATCAATCCATAAAATGAGCCCCCGGTGAACTCAACAACACAACGTCGCTCTCATACATATACAATCATATTTGTTATTGTTATATTTAACTAGAGTTATACAGAATAATGATCCTATGAAATATAATTATGCATTCTTTAAATTTATTCAATAATATAATAATACTTAATAAGTATCCATAGGTAATGGTTAGTCAATGTCGTACTACAGACTACTATAGTTTATAATATAATGAATGAGTTGTATTATTCTTTATCATTTATTACTTTAAATTTATTATTCGATATCATAACCACTAAACGAACATACAGCAGCCTCGGCCCAAGCGCGGGCGCACGTAATCACAAAAAAACATCGTCAACACATAAAATAATAATCAATAATAATAATCATACAGATAAAAATCATTCATAAAAACATTACAATAAAAATCTAAACATTAAAACACACTTAAAACAAACATTATATTAATATTATCATAATCATAGAGTGTACGTATGTATAATATCATTTAAGCGAATATTCGTATAGTCAAAAATAATGTGAGCATGGCCGTGCGGGGGAGCGGGGCGGGGGCCATCCAACATTCACTAGCGAGCGGCCCGGGCTGGCGCCGGCGCAGCAGCCCGCCGGGGCCGGTCCACGGTCCACAACCGACTCGTCACCAACAACACATTAGCTAAGCGCCCGCGGGCTCACATACACTACAATACATTACACTAGACTCTGAACAGACAACAGGCCGCAGCCCGCTCCCCGCGCCGCCCGTCCCTCGCCTATTATATTATTATTATAATATCTTAATACTTTACGCTATTACGTTAGTAAGCTTTATAAATTTTCGTTTTTCCTCCATTTATGCTATCAATAATAATTATACAACTTTTTTTAAATTTTATGTTTTTTTCGAAATTTCTATCATAACGTACTTTCGACTCTCTCTGCGGCGTCTTGCGCGGCGCGCGCTCGACGACCTAATAAAAAACGTTCATAATAAGAAAATATATCGTGAACAACTCTGCCGACTTACGATAGGTACGGCGCGGCGGACGGGCCGTGCCGGCGAGGCGCCGACTTTTGGCACCAGGATTTCGATTACGCGATTTTTACTTCTTTTAATATTTTTTATAACGATTCGAGTAAAAAAGATCCCTACTACGAGAACGTGCGACTCGTGTTTGCAACGGCCGCAGCGGCAGTGCCGGCGGCCGCAGCGGCAGTTCCGGAGCCTTACGAGATGATACGGATGGCCTGGTGCGCCGGCGCCGAGCAGGCGGGGCACGGCGCGCCGCCCGCCGCCAGCCGCTGCGCGCACTCCAGGCAGAACAGGTTGTGTCCGCACGGCACCAGCGCCGCCGCCACGCCGCGCTCGGCGCACACGGCACAAGCGCGCGCTGGAGACGCCGCAGGCGACGGCCGCGTGGGCCCCCACGCCCACACGCCAGCTGTGCCGCCGCCGGGCGACTCAAACGATGGCGACTCGCCCAGTCCCTCGTCGCGCTCCGTCGATGACCAGATGCCCAGCAGATCGCCCAGCCGCGCCGACGAGCCGCCCGAGGAGCACGAGCCGGCCGATGAGAACGCGGCCTCTTGTTCAGGCCGCAGCAGCGACGCCAGCCCGGCGCGGTACAGCGTGGCCAGCGGCTCGCTGTCAGTCTGTGTGGGCACGCCAGTGCCAGCTGCGCCCGCAGCGCCAGTGCGGAGGGCGATGTGCGCCTCGATCTCCTTGCGCGCCGCCTCCACGCTCTCGGGCAGCCCCGTCACCTCGAACACGGGCTCGCGCTCACGCGAGGGCGTCACGATGTACGTGTGTGTGGTGTGCTGGATGCGCTTGATGGTGGCGCCCTTGGGCCCCACGACGAGCCCCACGACGCGGTAGGGCACGCGCACCTGCGCGGTCACGTGTCCGGGCGCGCCCGCGGGCGGCGGCGGTGCGGCGCCGCACTTGCGCGACGCGCGAATCTGAGAGAAGTGCTCGGCCGCCGAGAGGATCTCACGCTTGGCGCGCGCTACGTCCTCCTTGCGGCCGGTGACTACGAACACCGGCTCCTCGCCGCGGACCGGAGTCTTGATGTATGTGTTGGTCTTCGCGCGAAGCGCCTTGATCTTGCAACCTGAAGCAAAGAAAAAGAACTTAACAAAGGGCTACGTTAAACATTCCCAGTGGCTTGCGCGGTGCGGGACAAGAGCCTGTTGAAATCCAAGGTTGTTCAAATAACGACATTCATAGCGGTCGTGGCATTGTACAGTGCTGAAGGCAAATCGTACATTTTAGATATGACGAAGTAGATGCGGCATGTTCTCGGCGTCGATAAGACCCTCGAGACAGGGCCGAGCCACCAGACGAGTAGTTAACCGAATACGTAATGTAATTCGTCAGTCGGCGTCAAGCCGGCGCGCGCTGCGGACGCGTCTACGTGACCCCAGACAGTGATGACTGACGACGCCGATATGATGATTCATAAATGAGTTGATGACTTAAACACACGCCGAATAAACCTTTACGATAAAAGTCTAACGCCCTAAAGTAGATTACTTTAATTCCATGAAGTTTACAACGAGGTCGCACCACGTGTTCGTTGTAACGTATTAAGTAATATTTTCGTCTCGCATCAGCACGTGTCGCTCGCAGCACTCCGTCCCTCTCGCACATCTTACTCGAATGCGGCAAAAACATGGCAATGTTGCGCAGCATCCGCGACTTCGTTAAGACATGACCGGACTACTTAACACAACACTGCGATGAATTCCGAACAGGGGCCGTCTTCAATTTGGAAAATTGAATTCTTTAATATTGATTCTTTTCACATGTGTAAGCAATATCAATAAGAACCTAACAATGCATGAGTATAATGTTACAATACTAAATTGAGCAAGTATTATATCTATGTATCTGTAGTTCCAAAACGGTCATAGCCCAAAACTGCGGAGAGTACTTAAAACCTACCACTCAGTTTCCAGTACTCCATATTAATAACATACAAACAGTTAAGTAACAAATTAATGAAACAATACATACTAGCTTGAAATTCAGTTCGCGTGAAAAGCAGGTATAATCCCCGGCGGTTACAAATGGGAAAGGCCTATATGTAGGGTAGTTTTATGAATCACAGGTTGACGACCCGGGCGGTAACCTCGCCGGATCGCGTCGAACAAAATTGAACTCTATGGCCTATGAAATAGAGATAATTGGTTTATTTATACAACATGAATTCCGTTCCGATTCTGGCAATGGTATTTTGAGCTTTACGTGTTTGAGTGTAAGGTTTTAAATGTATTGTTTACTTTTTCAGTTCGATATTTGTGGTGGTATCGGAAAGTTGGAAGGCTCGCTTTTCGATTATGATTCAGATTAGTCCGTCTGTTCCGTTTGATCACGGCGTGTCATCCATTTGCCGACGATTATTCCTACTCTTAATTTATTACCATAATTGATTTGTCACGTCGGTTTTTTATACTTTTAATTTCGCACTAACAAACTTAATTGGCGGCAATTAACCTCTAAGATATTTATAGATAACTCGAATATTACTTAAATAAAGTAAGCCAATTATGTTTGTTTTTTATTTCCCACACTTATTTAGCTTGTTTTATGAACTAGTTAGACAAAGACTTGAAGTTATATCAGTATACGGTGACGCGGGCTCGTAGCTCGTAGGCCGGTGCTACGAACTTCGTAGCCTCGTAGCAGAGTTGTCTGCTTAATAAACTAGAATGAAAATAGACTAAGTTTCGGTCTATTGCAGGGAGACTGTTTTATTTATATTTTGTTGCAGTGTGTGTTTAGGGCAATAAGGTCTTTATCCGTTTGTTTGGTGAATGAAACACTGACCACGTCTTCTCTCGTAGAATTTTTATTTTGAACTAACTTAATAACTAAATAATTTGGACTGTATAAATGTATGTTGAATGTGTATGTGTAGTATGCCTGCATGCATGGTCATGCACGGTTGCTATTAACTAAGCGATTTGTGTGTACTTATCTATATAATTAGATAGTGTGTTTATATAAAGATCATATATTATGACATATGAGGCTGATATAATAATAGAAGATGACCAATTCTTTTTTGGGACATCCCTTAATTGTCTGTTGCTTGGTAAAAGTCTCCCCCAAGTTTAGAAGACATTCATAAACAAAATGAACAAGATAACAAGCTTTAAAAGTAAAACAAAAAATAAGGAAACAATCACAATTGTTTGTGTAAACACAAGTTTAGTAGCTTAGCGAATAATAGGAAGCCTTTACCCAACAGAGAGGCAATTACAGATTTATTTTTATATTCTTTGTAAAAGTTCGAATTCTAGCCAACTTTGAAGTAAGAAGTAAGTCTTAACAAAACGTCTCTGTAATGTTAAGTGCCGGGACTTAGTAAATGTGCACAACTAGCTGGCTCTCTGCCAAGCGCCTATCGGACAAATTAACATGCGCAATGCTAACGGCACTGCCCGCTCCCGAGATGTATGGAGGGATTAACATAGCTTTGTTTTAGATTTTTCAGTGCTATTCATTAATGCAGAAGAGCAATGTTACATAACTAAAGATCAAATTAATTTGGCTAGTGAAACTGCAGATGAGAAGCGTATCGAACATCGATATTATCTAAATATGATAAAAACGAAACCGTCCGCGTCGACGACCGCAGGTGATTTACTAGTGGTGGTGTGTTGTATGTTGGTAACGTGTACGAATTTGAATTGAGAAAAATTGTATTTTTCATCCGGTAAGACTAAAAGCCGACCCCATCGTCGAGAAAAGCCTAGGCAGATAAGTATCTTTTCACAGATACGCTGAATCTGTATTTGACTCTTCTCAGCGTGTCGAGGGCAATCTTAATTGTGTCGGCCCAGAACTGAGCCACACGACTTTGGCGCATTCTATTTGACCGTGTCAAAAAGGATGTTTATTTATAGCGGTTCTCATCCAAAACTGTCAAGAATCGCGGTACATACACATATATGGGGTATTTTCGGATACCCCCTGAGCGTAGGGAATCTATTTTTTATGACGTCACTTTTTAGCCTACCCAGTTTAACTACTTTTAGTCATCAGTATCGTACTAGGGCAAGATAAATGTATCTCCACAAAAGGTGGTTTCCACCTGTGGCCACGGATCCACTACAACAGACAAGCGTTAGTGACAACTGTTTGCGGTCACAGAGCCACAGCACGCGGTTATAATGTCAGCGATCAACAGCACCGCGTGTTCCTGACCGCAGCCACTCGGCTGGTGTCTAGTGAGCATCTGTCTAGACTGGTCAGGTGGGCCGGCAAGCAGATAGAGAATACGTAGCATAGATCATTAGTTGTGGTCGTTTTTGATGAAGTTATTTACACGCTACTAGCTGTGCCCTGCGGTTTCACCTGTCGCTCGGTTCTTAAGTCTTAGCGTACCTTATGTTAAATCCAAACTTAATATTAATTATAAAGAGATAAAATTCATTTGTAAGTTTGTATGTATTTATTTATTTATTTATTTATTTACTTATTATTCCTTAACACATACATTTGTTTTTGTTGTTCCGATTCCGAATTTTCGGAATCGGAACTATTGATCCGATTCCGAAAATTCTTTCACTAACGCTAATCTACGTCATCCCCGACTGCTATAGACTACATTCAAAACGTTTCCGTGAGTTAATTTCCGTACATAACGGGAGCGAAGCGGCGAGCAAAAGCTTATTCCTCTTCAATAATAGGGCTAACAAATGCTTAATGTTTTTTTCAAATTCTACTGATAGATAGTCCGAGATATTAGCGCGTTCAAACCTCCAGCTTTATTACATTAGTATATACAAAAGCTGTGTGCTTGATGTGATTTCCCTTCGGCACAAAACAACGAACTTCCCTTCAAACTTTTGCATGAATGAATTTAAGAATGTTACACCTACAATATCGAAAAGTATAAAGAAACAAGGTTCTAAAGTGTTTATTATTATTTTTAATATAACGAATATTAACATAAGATCAGTTTAACTGTAACAAGTCGTCGTCATGATTGCAACAAGGTTTTGAAATTGCAGCACAAGTACGGAACCCTCATGTTTTGTTCACAAAGAGATGAAAGATATACTTGTAATAAATGTGGGTCACTCTTAGCTGCAGTTACTCCCTACAGCACACTAATGCAACCCTAGATACACGAATAATAACAGAAATAACGTATAATTTAAGCTTTTAAACGTAACAAAAATCTGTGAACCAATCTATAAATAACTAACCCAATGTACGAAGAAACAGATCCTAATGCACTCGGTAATTGTGTAGCTTTATATCAGTGTATTTGAAAAAAAAAAACAGAATTTGTAATTTCAGAGATAACCTCCTAAATACAAACTTACAAACTTTACTTCCTTCTAATTTCGAATAAAGAAAGAAAATCACTTAAATCAGGTTACTATTTTCCACTCACAACTGCACTATGCAAGAAAGATTAATTACACAGTAAAAATAAAAAGGACACAGTTCCATTTTACGGTACTACAGAAAACTTGAATGAATCGAAAATCGCGTGAATACAAAACTTGGTTGAAATCACCGTGACCCGTTTACAGTAATAAAATACCCCCTCGTATTTATGTTGCCCTATTACTGAAGTATTCGGCGCATAGTTTAGAAAACCGATTTCTGAAGGTTTTCTTTGAAAATGTTTTCGTTGGTTAATTATTTTTATTACCTTGGGAGGAAGGACTTATTTTAATGTTATTGTTGATTTATTTATTTTACTTCTAGTATTTGAAAGTAGGAAGATATAGTTCAAGAAATGATAATGGCGTCATATAATAAGGCCTTTTACCGAGAAATGAGATGACAAACGTCAGTTTCATTTATATACAGTACTAGCTTTTGCTCCCGGCTTCGCCCCCGTTATCACGGGAACGTTTTAAATGTAGCCTAGGACAGTCGGGGATAATGTAGCTTCACGTTAGTGAAAGAATTTTCGGAATCGGATCAGTAGTTCCGAAGATTACTCCCTACATACAAACTTACAAACAAATTTTACCTCTGTGTAACGTAGATTATGTTTATTGTTCAGCCATTTTATATTCCAATCATAAATTAAAAACCAACCCAACCAGCAATAAAACCCATCCGGTGCAAACGCACGACACATCCGAAAGCCTTCTTCCGTACGCGTCATACATACCATTCATAAGGGTGCTACGGTGCTACGTGTCTACGAGAGTGCTACGCGGGCACTGCACTCTACGCCGCTACGGCGTAGCAAACCGGGTCACCGGCCCCCGTCCCACTCCCCCCCGTAGCATTTTCATGAGTAATATAAATGCGTATTTGACGTGAATTCTTACGTTATTTTTATTTAAGGCTGTAAATATTGAGCTTTAAGTAGCGAATTATTATTACTGCCTTTTTATGCGGTTTTTTTTTATATTTCGGATGATACTTAAATCGTGAATTGGCAATATTTATTTGCCAAATTAAATTTATTTTATTAGGTAGTTGATCTCAGACTAAACTAAAAAACTGCGACCTTTTACAAAAAAACATCTATCAGTTGATGTTGTTGATGACATATGATTTCTGAAATAGCAGAATTATTATGAAAAGGAATTTCCTGAGAGCGTCGTAGCCAGGAATACCAACAAAAGCCTGAAGGCTCTCGCGAGGGCAACGACCTGAGATTTGTCATAATATAAAGGTTTCGAAGTAAACGAGATAAATGTTTGTATTATTTGGAGATAACAAGTTTTCCTTTCGACACGTTCTCTTATTAACTTTTGATATTGAGAGGGAAAACAAACTTACTTAATTTCAGTTAGTTCTTCCAAGATATTTTATGTGCCTAATATTTATTCTTGTAGTAAACATAATGATTCAAATTCGTTCTAATAAATCTTCAGCAGTAGTTATTTTTAAGATGACAAAAAATACTATTAAGCGAAGAATACAAATTATCATTATAACAAAAACTATACTATTGTTTATATTTTCTTACTTTCAGTCTTATTTTTATCATTAGTTTAGTTCTATTTGTAGTCTGTATATAATGAAAATAAAATGTAATAATAAAAATAAAAAAAACACATTTAAAATTATCATTCTCATCAGAAAAAGTCGGAAGATAAAATAATCCCTCCTGTATAAAAATATCGCTACGGTCGGTGCTACGCGGCTACGAGAGCGCTACGCCGGCCGCTACGACGATTATGTTTCAAGTTGCGCATGACTGGGTCCCTGTTTTATTTGTAGGCTTTTTTACTTTACTTTACTTTACTACTGTTTTGTTCTGTTTCAGCGACAGAACAGTTTGTATTTTTTCAGGAGAATATTGTTTTAAGTTAGTTTCATTTCGTAACTACACAGAATATGATGTTTCTCTTAGTAATAGATTAAATTGAATATTAATGTCATTGTCATTCTAATTTTAACAGACTTCCAAAAGGAGAAGGTTATGAATTCGTCTGAATTTTATTTTTTTCTTTATCTCCCACTGGTCGTTGGTTTTGTCCAGCTCGTCCCGCCATCTCCTGCGAGGTCTACCGCGTCGCCTTCTGGCTGTGTCACGAGCTCCACATCGTGGTCATTTTGGCCCACAGCTCATCGGGCATGCGGCAGACAAGACATTGGCCCTGGATCGAAGTACTTGTGAGTCATGGGGAGAGGCCTTTGCCCAGCAGCAGATACAGGCTAACCTAGCTAACCTACTAGGCTCCCATGACTAACCTAAAGCACTGAATGACATTAAATAATGTTCTACATAACCTTCAAGTTAGGAAATAACCTAAAAGTTGATAACTTAGCGAATACCTTAACTTCCGAGGCTTTCCGCCATGCCGTGATTTATGAACATGTCAACAAATAACTTACCCTGCAAGCTGACATAAACCTTATTCTTATAGCCTTAACGATCACTATACCGTGATAAATTTTACTTCAGTTAAGACGCTGACAGATTCGCAGACGCCGACTATAATAATGGGTTCCGTATATTGATTAAATATGTTTATGTGTATTAAGGAAACACATATTTTGTTAATTACTGACGCAGACTGTGTAGGCAAGCGCGACTACTGAGCATGTGGGTTCGATGCCCAGGTCGGGCAAGGATATATTGTGTCTTTTCATTGGAATTTCTCAGTAGCCACGAACACTGTTTTAAGCTGTCACGGTTTATAACTAAACTTATACTGTCACTTACGGCTTATCTTCCGTCAAAATGAACAATCACGGAAGATATCCCGTAGGTGACAGTATAAGTTTAGCAGCCACGGAGTCTGGATTTGCGCCCAGTTGATGGCAATAGGCTCGCCCCCTATTACATGGGACTTAAACATAACTGGCGAAATGTGGGTGTACTATTAGGTGCACCCTGCCGAACCCTTTGGTGATTACAGGCGTGATGTTATGTTATGGCGCAGATACATAAGTACAGTTTATTATGAAACGTGTCAAAGTATGAGGTACCATGTAGCTCTGTGGAGTCATGGTACCTTGGTAGGTTTCATGTTGGCTGTTGGTGTAAGATCTATCAAAATGGTATTGCTTTATTTAAGTTTATCTTCATTGAAAATTAAAAATATGTGCTGTCAGTGTTTTGAGGGCTACTTTAGGACGTTTTTAATGAATATACAAGTTATCCTAATAAAATAATAGAACTTATGAGGATATTCGTGTTATTTTTCTACACACATTTTCCTTATCATGCGCTCAAATGATAATTTCCGGCAACGTTATAAATAAACTGAACTTTTTGTTCCCCCTTTTAGATGAAGAAAATGGTCTTTTAAAAGGTCTATTTATATGTATTACGTTTATGAAGAGAACATCTTCTACATTAATTGCAGTTTGTAAGTTTGAAATATTGTTTTGAAACACAATTAATTAGGGTTTTAAATCCAATTATTTTTACTACTTATCAAGTCTTAACAAAACATTTTATAGCTACAACTCCCTTTAATTATACCACCCTGGTACAACCGGAACGAAATACCAACACGACAGTTACAAGTGCAGTAATTTGGAAATCATGTAGGTCAAAGGTAGGTATAGCGGGCACATAAATACATAAGCAAGAGAAGCACCGAAAAGCGTAGTCACACTGAATAATGAAGAAGACAAAGCCTGACTTTTGTCTCGCTCGCACATGTCTTCTCATTCTATCTGCACTTCTTGATATTTTGTGTGGATCGACTGATATTGATACTTGATAGTCTCTGTAGTTACTGTCACGGAGTTTGTTTCACTTTGCAATTGTTTTGTCAATAACCCATGGAGATAACTTCCAATAATTTCCGATGTATGACAAAAGATATTTAACAAAGTAGATCCTCTTTTATCCTCCCGAAACTATTATTTTTCTTTCCGAAAGGGGATCGAGCTCGCAGTGTATCGGCACTTATTACAGAGAAATATTATTTATCCCGGATCCAAACACCAGGACCCCACGAAGGGGAGGAGGTGATCGATACCTGACGGCGTCTGTATCACCCAGTCCTCGCGGTGTTAACCCGAGACTCTTCACGACTTTGTTTTGTATACAAACAACGTTTAATTCAAATATGTAAATGGAGCCCCAATTTACTAAAACAATTTTCGTACCTGTCATCTTTTATTTGTCAAATGTCGGTTACCGTTATTTATATACTTTTTCACTTTACGACCGCTGCGTTGTTCAGATAACCGACTTGACAACGTTAGTTATGATCTAACTACGGCATAAAATTTTATAGGGGTTTGGTTACGTACGCGTATACAGTACCAGGATGGATAAAGAAATCTTTCCAATAACAAGACGGTGGAGCATCGACTAGTCACTAGGCAAGCATAAATCATAGAACGTCGCCATAACAACGGCGGTAGGCCGTGCAGGGGTGGCCAACCTCGGGCTACCCCCCGCTCTAAGGCAAGCTGTTTTCCCGCGCCCGTCTTACTACAGCTGTTTCCCTATACAATGCTATAGACACTCTTCCTGTCTATAATGGATGCCCGGGAAGTCGGGAATGAGTTTTCATTTATACTGCCTTTTCTCTGTCCTGATTCGTAATAATTTTCTACCCCATAATATATCTTTACCAGGATAATGGTGAGTTCGCTTTGATCGAATGCTTTGCTATCCTATTATTCACCAAGATATTTGTGCACGAAAATAAACAAATCGGTTGTTTGTATTATTATTAAGGCCAAGTCGTTTATGTTTATTGTAACGTTACCTTTAAAGCGAGCTATAATAAAAATCGTACGGAACAGAAATAGTACGGAACAATGTTAATTTCTGAATTAAAAAACGTCAGATAAATCGTCGGATTTGTAAATAAAAGCGGGCGCAATAGGGAAACGTTGGCCAATGCTGTTTAACCAAAGACACGGTTTCGTCATAACGTTTGGCGGCGCGCCAGAACCGCGGGGGCTCATCAGATCAACATCCAGCACTGAACTGCAGTGAACTCGGACTACGACGTCAAAAAACTGTCAACACTTAACAAATTGGACAAACAATCGTACAAGGTGTGTACGATACAAACAATTTGAGGACAAGTCTTGTCGAAGTTTGTTTTAAACACATTGGAAATCGTAAATTAATTATGTATTTATTTTCTTATTTAAAAGGTTTAAGAATTCTACTGCATTAAAAGGAGCTGAAGTGAATGAAATGAAAACTGAGATTTCGCACATAAGTGATAAAAGAACAATCAAAACGTTTAGCGCCTAAATGTGTCAGCTAGGCTATAAAACTTTTATCCAGCGACAACTCATCACACATGCTCCGCTGATAAGACGCGAAACTTTCTTCAAGTGTCATCAAGTTGACCAGGGTGACGCATACGGTTGCGGGGCGAGACCGGAGAGGTGGACAGCATGTGTGCGACTGTGCGGGGGTGAAGGGGTGTGGGAAGCGGGGGGGTGCGGGGTGCGGCGCCGCAGGGGCGCGTGCCGCGTCGCACCCTCACCACCCCCGATCGATACCGGTCAACGACCCCGGCAGCGGTCTGCGACCGGTGCACCGCCGGCCTCGCGAATCTAACCCACATTCACGACGACTAGGCGAGTCGCAGGCCCGGCCGCCCCGCTAATTACTACACGCAGATTACGCTGAAATATGCATTGTTTTATATTTGGGTCACGTCAAGGGGACGTATGGTTTGATTCTACGAGTGAGTGCCTTTTTTAAGCCTGAATAAATTATTTTCAAGAGTACTTGGGGTGACCTTTTTATTTTTTTTATGCCCCCCCTAGCAATATAATTTAGCAATTAATTATCTTATTTCTAGTAAACGTTCATAATAATATAATGTATTTATATTTTTATATGAAGATAAGTCAGAGAATATAAGACTTTTTTTCACGTATAATATTTGTAATTTTCCGGTAAGAAACTTGAGCTGCTATCTAAAAAATACTTTGTAATAACACAAAGTTTGTAGTTAGAAACAATACGATTCGTCGAATTCCTCAGTAAAACAAAACATCCCCGGCCCACTTATCGCAATCTTTATTAAAAAATTATTCCAACCACATTATAAAGGCGAATCATCACCATTTTTCACAAAAGTTGAGGTAACTTAAAGAAATTTTCCTCAAGGGAGAAAATGCCAGCTTTCCTCCAGTTTTGGAGCGGCCATTGCACTCGGCTTATATAACACCAGGGGTACAGAGGTAACAAGAGGTAAGCAGACACTTCGCCCGTTCAGAGACTAACCGACGTATTCGGTGGGTTCGCGGCAAATAACAAGCGTCTTTAAATCCTGGAAGGTAAAATCTAAATTTAACTGGCTCACGGTCAGGAGATGTGTATACAGGAATGATTAATGATGCGTCTTAGCGCGTGCGGATGACACCGGGGGTGAGGTGCGGCGGGAGGGGGTTGGGGTTGATCGAACTGAAATTGGCAGCGTTCAACGTCCGGCCGACATTTGTTTTATTCATTAATTTGTCATGGTACAATGGTTAACGAATAATTTATCACCTTTCTGCGGTCCCTGATACGATAGGTCATCAGTTAACAAAGATTTTAAAATATTTTAACCGATAAGCATAATTTATTTCAATCTCATTAAATAAGTCAAAAGTATCAAAATTGTTTACACTAATATAATTTAGTATTCGTTGCTTCAAATTTAGGAGCATTTGAAAATGGAGCAGTGGATGTTTTGAAGACAAGGCCTTTCGTAAAGCAATGTGGATCTTAACAAGTTACGATTGGGTTAGAAGTTGAATGGGAGTAGTAGACATGCGCCTTTCTTCGGCCAGCGGTGTGGAGCATCTTTGAGTGTCTACTTAAGCAATTAGGGACCTTGTTCCTTGCGCAATAAATGTTAATCTCGTTTAATGTTTTGGCATCGAGTTGATACATTGCAGGAGTGGGTTGACACGTGGCGTCTAGGGAATGTCGCGTGGGTGTGAGGGAGAGAGGTGTTCGCCATTTCGCTCTGATTGCCCGAGATAGACATCTTCCGACGAAAGGGAAACAGCGGGACGAGAGCCATGTTATTTTCGTGATGGTTAGTTTTTTCAATCTAAATATTGTTCAAGATTGCGGTAAGAATAGATGATTTGTTTGTGAGGGTTATTATTTTGGTATTTTGAGGTTTGTTTTGAACTTAATGTAGTTATTATATATAGTTAACGAAAGTGGTTTTGACACTTATGTTTTGGTTATCTAGATTATTTTTGTTTGCATTTTTCAGTCCCAGAGCAAAATAAATAGGTACTCACCCAATAAGTTAAGGGGAGATATTCCATCAATTACCAGGCTAGCATGAGAAGCTAAGAAAACAATAAAAAAACCGGTACATGAATCCTTGAGTTACTAACTGTACCGAAACTGTCACACATTGTCGTAACTCCAATGCTAATGACTTGCCACTTACGACCGCCATGAAATAGTTACCTAATACAATGTTGTTCTGATCTTAAAGTCTAGGATACTTAGGACTGTGTTCAGGATGTTCAGGAACTGATGGCTTACCTGAAAAAAAACAGCAAAGGTTAGTATTGTCATTGATAGATAAAAAGTAGCGGAAGATTATATAGATCATGAACATCTTACTATTATTATAAATGCGAAAGTTTGGATGGATGGATGGATGGATGTTTGTTACTTAATCACGCCAGAACGGCTGAACGGATCTGGATGAAATTTGGCACATAGGAAGATTATATATAGTCTGGAATAGCACATAGGCTACTTTTTTCTGTCTCATTCATATCAAAATTTTCACTCAAACGAAGTCGCGGGCAACAGCTAGTGATTTTATATTTTGTATCATACTGGTAAATAAGATAAGTATAATCAGTCTACAAGCTTCCCACTGTTGGGACACAAGCCTCCTCTCTATGAGAGGAAGTGGGCTATTATGCAGCACGCGGGCCCACTCCGGGTTAATACCACATCATTTTAAATTTATCTTGTTCAATTGTCACCATCTTCTTTTAATAATTTACCATTGTTTTTAGTTTAAGTATACGTAATTTAATTGAAAATATTATCGATTGGAAAGCTGATTTAGCTATGAAATATTTAAATAACCTACCTTCGATAAATATGATGAAACCTTTATAAAATAAAAAATATATCTTTGAAATTCCTTGTTCTAGGAAATGTCGATTTTCTCACAATTTCAGACATAACCATAAGTAAATCACCCACTTACAGAGTGAGTTAAGAAATCAGAAAACTAATCAGTAAATAATTATAATTAATGTATTTAATAATCAAGATCTATAAAGTTACCATCGTATTATTAGACATTACGAATGTTAATAGACATTCATGAGCAATTAACAGGTAGTTGAAAACTTTACGATTTACTAAGTCAATGGAGTCGATAGCTAATTACTTACTCGGTTAATTTTAAGCTGTCTATTCGATTATATTCGTAAGGTTACTGAATATTCATAAACAAGCGACGTGCCCCTGATTCGAACGGTTATTACAACTTGACTAAATATTGGCATTTCTTTATTATATTATGTAAGTTTATGGATAAATGCATATATTTTCCAAATTCTTTGAAACTTTTAACAAACTACAAGTAGATCTAAAATAATAATAAAAATTTGCACAAGTATCAAAATGTGCAAAGAATGACAGGGCGTCAAAAAATTCAAGTCTACATCGCTGGCAATAGGAAAAGTGGCCAGAAGGCTGGCAGCATTGCCACGTAGGATGGCAATACGAAGTTAAGAAGAACCAGGCGGTCACACACACAGACATGAAAGGCGACTTTAATTTGTATTATGGATAGATTGTAATTAAAGCCAGAGACTTCATTAATGAAATAACATGTTTAGTTAGACGATTACATAATCAAATCGGACTCGATACTTCTTATTATGACTAAATTAATTGTGATTAATAGACCACTCAAGCAAATAATACGGGTATTTTTATATTATCAGAACTTCGAGGTAGGTAGGTAAAAGTCGCGGCAAGGTCAGACTGGGCAGAGTCGCAAAAACTTGCCACCCAAACCCTCGACCACAGTGAATATGTAGCCAGTAAAACAATTGGTACTGACATTTGATAGAAGTGATTTACGTGTGGGTATACCTAATCTTTTGGCTGTAGTGTATAGTGAACTGACTATAGAAGTGATATGATTTAACGTTGTATCATATCTCTGAGCAGATGTCGAAATTCGAGAAATCGAAAAATTTGTACAGAGTTGTATTACTGTGTGTTCGGTGCTGTGCACCAGGTCGGATTATGTCTGACACAGTTGGCAGGCCTGTCATATAGCATTACTGTTCGTCGATTACAACTTATTTATAATATGTTAAGAATATTTAGTTTCATAATAAAAATAAAAACTTTGACTTGAATTCCCTGCTGACGACGATCAAAAATCGGTGAACTTTTCAAGAAAATAAGTTCGGTGGAAATATCAAGGTTTATTGGTAAAACCTTACTTGCCTAAAATTATTAAGTACTGGTTACATAAGACAAAGTACTTACATACCTACGGAAGCGATTTTCTTTTGTGTTAATGTATAACCATGGATAATGCACAAACGCCTCGATTTTGAACGAATTGAAAGTTAGATCTCGCCTATCGACCATCTGCATGAAACGACTCCTACAGTACCTCGGACACGTGGCAAGGAGGGCCTGATAGCTTGGAGAAGCTTATTGTGGCTGGTAACGTGGAAGGAAAAAGGGGCCGTGGAAGATCACCAACCCGATGGACAGATGTGGTGAAGGAAGTCTGTAGTGGGAATTTCCAGGCATCTGTCCGCATGGCCGAAAACCGTCAAGCATGGAGAGCGTTGGTGGAAAAAGCAACGACCTCATGTGGTCACGACCCTCAGTGAACGAGGAAGAAGAAGAATAACTATGGATAGTAAATCGATTTCGATAACTCGTTAATTTTGTATTTGGGAAAATCTCGCTGTGTTTTTGACAGGGAAAAAATATACAGCTTGCTTTTGAGGTTAATACACCCTGTAGTTCCTTGATTCCTTCATTTGAGTGTGTCCAAAGTCAAAATCAAATATTTCACCATTCTGCATAAATTGCATTACAATACATGATCACAAATCATTAAAATTCTATTTTTAATTTTATTCTTTTTAAAAATGGTAATTTATACTTTTCGGATTTATAAAATTATAACCAACGAAGGTATCAGTGTCAAGGCTGCGCGTGCGCAGATAGCTTTCAAATATAGTACGCGAATTAAATAACGTATTGTGTAGATGAGCAGTTGGGCTGAACAATAGAGGAGCGATTGCTACGATTAGTAATTTAGTATAGATCAAGGCAGTGATGAGTACCACGCTACTTAAACCTTAGTTTTACTTTAATTCAATAAGCGCTTTACTAACTGACATTTGATAGACTTGAATCATCCTTCAAGTCAAGGCAAAATGTGAATGAATATTGCTACTTATACTTAAAATGCGAAAGTAAGCTTCTTTTTAACTGACTTTTTGTGACTTGTGTTCATATGGGCAAGGATACTGGTGATATTATTTTGTTGGCTCGAATGGAAAGATACCAATCAAAAACTCGGATACTAGAAACATGAAAACAGCAATAACGAGGAATGTGATCGGTATTTTGATTATTTATAAAATCCGAAAAGGTGAGCGTTAGTAATTAATTATTGTACTCATTAATTTATTTTATTTGCAATTGTTTACTTGATAAAGTACCAGGGAACTATAACAACACAAGAGGTGAGACACTTCAACACTTATGTTGTGAAGTCTCTCATATTTGCATTCATATTTTTTATCGAATAACAATCACAAATATTTTCGTGACATTAAGCCGGGGTCTCACGGACCGAGGCCTTAAAACATGTATTTTATTGAATGTAAGAGTGAATGAATTATTAATGCGAAAGCTGTCTGTGTAAACACTGCGTTATGTTATGACTGAATTTGAACATTGAATTTGAATTTATCCTTTTAATAAAGTTATAAGGTTAAGGGTAGACTACATCATAGTCTTGTTTATTAGACGGAATAAAGTGGATTTTGAATTGAATTCTGTTTCATTTATGTACGAATGTGGAGCATAGGGTTCTCGAGGGTTTCTGACAGATTTACCCTCAAAGCAAGCCTTCGTTTATTAATAGTTTAACTCGCATTTTTCAAATAAATTTCGTTACTAAAAGATTACCTAAGAAGTGTAAAAGATACTGATTAAGTACTTAATGTTCAAATCTTCTAATAACAAATGACTATCTAGCAATTTGTTATGATAATCTGTAAAATATTACTTAACAAAATATTTCGGTGGCAACACTGGCTACCTCACCATTACTCATTAACATTATTACGCAGTGACGACAGCTCGAAACACGTGTAACATTGATATATCATGGGAATTTCATGAACCCAAAGGTTATCTTCATTCTCGGAAGCAAAAACTTTGATAAGTAGGTACCAGTTTTTTCTAGATTGTTCAATATCCCTCCCTACACACCTATAAAGTGAGTCAACCTTAAAACTGCGCATTTACGAACTAGATATGACTAACACAAAGTGCATCGAACCTAATTTTGACAAGTCGACGCACTAGGTAGGTACCTACAAGATGACCACGATAAACTTTTGCATAATTTGACATAAAATAAACGAGAACAGGTTTAAGTTGTACCTACGTCAACGCATGGACAGAGGCGTTATTTATGTTTAAGATTGTTTAATACGACGCCAGATAAAAGTGGCAAGAGAAAATAAATGAACTCCTGAACGTGTGTTCCCGGCTGAATCGTGCAACGTTGCAGGCGCAGTGACGTCACCAACGTGAAAAATAACGCATTGTGGAGCGTTGTGTAACCTATATCTCAGAATAGACATCTATCTCCCGATTGGTCATAACTAGTGCTAGCATACTTCGCTGGCTTTCAAAGACGTAACAGCTTAAATTCCTCAGAGTATATTTGGACTGACATAAACAGCTGATCACTATCTTCCCGTGGACTATAAAAGCAGATTTTATTTGTCTCTCCACGTGATAACGACACATCGGTCGGTGGTTAGTAGGTACAAAACGTCGAGCGAGTGACGAACCGCGGAGCCACACGCGTCTCGAATCACGTACGTACGTCAAACATATTCCAACAATTAGTGTTCTCGCGAAAATCGATCATAACATTGACGGAATCGCTTGCAAATTGCAACAGGAATCCAAAACATTTGGGATAGTTCATAGTAGTAGTAGAAATAAAAACAATGGTAAGTAATTATCTTTACGGCGTGTGTGCCTGTGGGTGAACGCACCGGCGTGGCCTGGTTGGCCCGTCGCCAGCTCTCACGGTAAACGCTTCTAATCACTGAACTCTTAGCGAGTTAGTATGCTCCTGATAGCTTATAAACGCCTGGTACTTGCGAAGCCGATGCACCTAGCAGTCATGGGTCGGCCTATGTCACTGGCCAGTTTTCCTGGACGATAATTATAAAGTTCATTAAACTGTATTACGCTTGTGACGTAATTAGTCATGTGTCGCCTACTAATTAACAATATTGCGGAACAAATAAACTCTGTTATGTTTATTTAGATACATTACAGTTCTGTGAAAGATTATAAATACTCTTTCAAGCTCCACAAGTTTGTATAATGTCTGAGGATCGTTAAATTGTGCAACTCGACCAACATTGGGTATTGCAGGAAGATTTACGTTCGGGCGATAAGCGTTATCGGTTAATCAACCCGGGTATCTGGCGGTGCAGTGACATAGACCTTACCGCACCTCACGTCTCGCTCCAAAATTCGGTCAAGTGTGAAAACAAATGCAAGCGCTAAGGATTTCTTACGACATTCAATTATAATTTATGACATTTTAATCATTTATTTTCGAATTATGAACGAATCAGCTGATTATTAATAGGTAAACGAGGTAAGCAGTTAATCAAAATACAGTCACAAATATTGCTTTTTCCAAAATATTCTTTGGTGGGCCTTGAACTTTTAGACGAAACATTCTAATAACACCTTTGCCTAATTTTATTGTTATATCAATTTCGTTAGCATTGTGCAACATGCGTAATCCGTGTTGGATTACGCATGTATAGTAATTTTCGGTTAGGCAAAACGATCAATCTGCGGATTTGTCTCGCTCACCGACTGGACCCCAAAAAAAGATTTGCCAAAAGCACGTATGTTTTATTGGTCTGCCGGCGAAATATCAAAAGTGGTTTTAGGTATGGAGCTGTATATACCAGGTCACCATGACACGCGAGTCATGTTTAGATGTTGATAACTTCGTGGCTATGACCTCCTTCATTGCCGAACGTTAGAGCCCGTTTCCGGCTAGCAGCCACATATTCGCAACTGAGGTCACTCTAAGGCTGCGCAGAGCTCGAGGAACGTAGCATTTGATACACCTTTTGTTTATATGTCAACGCATACATTAGCGAGTGATCAAATAGCTCGTGAATGTGGATGCTCTTGGATGTTCGGCCGAGGTGACAGATGAGTCGGTGATGTGCCAAGCATGTTACAAGCGGCTGAGACGTTACAAAAGAGTTTTGTATCCAGGAGCTTCCACTGACTAACATTGGTCCATAACGAAGCAACTGAGGAACCTCTACGGTCGGTAACAGACCACCCTCAAACATTTCAATAGAAAACCGTTAAGAAAAGAACATAACAGCTTAGAGGTCTTCCAGGTAACGACGACCAACAACCAAAGGACTCGACAAGAAAAGGGGAACACACGCTAACCCAAAATAAAACGAATTTGTAAAGAATCTATAGCGGAATCATGTTTCGATACAATTGGCTAAGGTACTAAGGCCCCAGGTGGTAAGTGGAGTGTGTTCAAATATTACAAAACATAAAAGCCGATAGTATCTCGGCCTTGAGTTTAGCTATTCGGTAATGACCCTGCGCAAGCGACGCTAACCGTCGTCGTAGTTGCGATTACGTGCTAGTCCCGAAGCACAGTTGGACGGCTAGGCGAGGCGATTAAGACATGTTTAAGTTGCAAAACGTTGCGTAATATGAAATACTTGAAAAGATCTACTATTTGTGGAACTGAATCATGGTCTACTATGGTACATAAATGCTAAATTCGTCCCATCTACCGAAGCCACTTACTAAGTTTAATAGTAATCTTGATGCTCCAAGTTCAACATGGTTACAGCGCTTAGCTATCGCGCTATCTAGCAGTATGCCACCAGCTTAACACAATGTTTATTTTATAAAGACGGCGAATAGAATCTGATACAAATTGTATAATATTATTATTAATCTTGTTTGCATGAGAACCGAGGGCAACAGAGCCCATCTCCTCAACTTTACTTAGATGAAATGACTTGTGATTTTGAAAGGGCCATAAGACAAAAATTAAAAATTTTGTGTAGACTTAAAAATTAATTTAACTGTCTCATCCCTACTCGGCGGATGTTCAGTAATTATTTACGAATGACACTTTTGTCGTAAAGGCTTGTTCATACTGCCCCTGTTCCCTTTGTACTCACTTCTGTGTCTTTCAAAACTTTCTTAGGTGTATTCGATTTTCCTCGTAAATCGCGATTTAAAGCGAAGTTGGGATAACGAAGATTTTTAAATAAATTAAATTAAAAGAGTCGAAGTTTACAAAATCAACCAATCAAATTGCAAATAAGAAAAACAGTACAAATCTTACTTATTAGAATGAAAAGCGACAATTTTGGTCAGGAAATCCTCCAAGTCAACTTGTCAAGTAAATGTAAGCATAATGAAGTGTCATACTGTCAATATGAACATAGCTTTGTTGTGTGGAAAGCCGCAAGCGCTTGTGGTTAATTTGCAAATATTATTAAACGCGAACAAAAGACGAGAGACACCCACACCCACATGTGGTACAGTTGTGAATATCGTGAGCATTTGATCAAAGTTCATGAGAAATGAGGTGACGATTAAAGAAACACGTAAGACCGATACTTTAAAAATACTAGCGGCTTCCTTTCGTCAAATGGAGAAAATGTATCGAGACCCTGGGACCGAGAGGAGACAGGCTCTTAAGTTATTAGGGTTTTAGTTGTTAAAAAAATCGTTCCTTAACAGTTCTTGCATCAAAGCATGTCAAAACTGAAGTACCAAAAGATCCAAGCTTATTTAAATTAGATTGAAGAGGCGTCTTTATAGCAATTAATAATGCATTGTTAATTTAAATTCGCCTGCAACGATGACGTCACTGTAAGGTAGTCAGGTGCAGAGAACTCTTGACATCTATATCGTCGACGCCTCGCCTTTGATTTATCGAATAAAGTAATTCATTCCATTGTGTTTTTTGCGAACATCGTAAAACATAACGCCAAAGGTCAACACTAGCAGGATAATGTTACAGCTAAAAAGACAAATAAAGCTCCCATTGTATAAAAAATAAGCTGGTGCGGCGTGCGGGCCGTGTGTGCCGTGTGTCGTGCTGGCGCGGGCGCGGTGCGCGCCGCACGCTGCGCGTTTACGACGTGCCGGCGAAACCCGAGCTTAAAAATCTTCATTATCGCAACCATCAACCATACGTTATGCCCTACAACCACATAAACAATCTCAAATTTAATAAAAACCTCATTAACTCTCCTGTCACAACTTCCATGCAAATACTCACAATAATTCAACAATGAACGATGAATCGAGTACACGGAATTGTTTAGTCGATTTTCAACGTCCGCTTAGTGTTGTCTCATCACTATTCTGTCCCTGAGGATATGAATGGAGGATAACATTATTAAGCTCCACAAATAACGGTCCTGAATGCAGATGAGCCCTGTAGCTAATCTAAAGTTGGCGCCTGCCGACGCTAGAAATAACAGAGCGCTGTACAAATGTCGATGTCCAAATACTATCGGTGACGCACTGGCGGGTAATCCCACCACGTGGACATCACGCTAATGTGTTGAATTATAAAACTTTAATTAAGATCAAGAGCAACGCGACGGATGCAACCCTGAGTAACGAAGCAAGGCTCAAACATCCATTATCAGTAAATGCAAACGATGTTCAACTTGCAAAGTAATGTCTGAGAGGTAAATCCTCGCGTTTTATGCGCAATAACTTGCAATATTATCTGTAGCAGAGGTTAGTTCTCTTTAAACCGCGTCATGCTCCGTGACGCCCGCGAATCGACGCTTCCTAAATTCTAAATAGATGGCGCGGCGGTAATAAACCCGTGATTGTGTAATAAAACTCAGCTGCTTGGAGTGGCGCCACGGAAAAAAGTGTAAATGTACGTGTTGTTTACTAACATTCAGTTGTAAGTTTCATGAACGCGGCGATTCGAGTTCAGCGTCTTTACCACAATTATGGGACCTTTGACTTTGCTCTTGGACGATTATGCGATCCTTGTACCAGGATAATACATATAGCTGTTGTGGAGCTTTTCAAGTCGAGCTTGTGAATTTTATTTACCGAGACCGATACGGTTTGAAACGATATTAAATAATCGATTGTTATTTTTTTCGTCTCGGAGGTGTCAAGTTTTTGCTGCACCGTCATTATGACGGGTCGAAAATTGCAGTGTTATCGTTGCGGTTGGAGAACATACTAACGCTCAATTAATTTCGAATGCGATTTGACAGCATCGAATTACAAACAAATAATCGGGTGCGGGGGAATTAATTTAGCAATAGGAATTATATGCAACCTCGTTGCGTCAAATGTTGAGCGAAAAAAGTTAGGATGTGATTGTGAGAGTTGCTTTGTGTGCTGTACATTACGAAGTTTGTTCGGTAAGTAGTCGTGTTTGTCTAGTGCGGCGGTCGGTGTAAAGGTCAGTGCTGGTCGGCGAGTGCTGATGACGAATGGAAGGGGTTGATGAACGCAACGCGATCTATTTCGGAGCGACTAAAAGCGGCGGCGGCTCACCGAGTGACATTTAGTCGGGCTAGGTGCATCCGACTCGGTACTATCAGATACTATAGATAACTGTACTGATACTATGAATAGTTTTACTATAACTGGAGCTTTTCGTTTGAAAGATTCAAGATTGAAACGGCGACGTCTAGTCAGAGAGACGTCTGAGAGTCTGAGACAGATATTTTTGAGATAAAATGTAAACATTTTCAGGTATTTGTGGGATAGATTATTAAGTTGTGAAGAAAACGAATAGTTTACAACATTCTGTAAAACGATAAAGTTTACCAGATTACGTACGCATTTTCGCATTAATCTCAGGGTTTTTTGGTTACCACCGTACAGAAACAGATATTAATCAGTTAGAAATCAAGTTTTTATTTTTATGAATGGCCGTTCCACGCTGAGTATATTTCCTATATTGTATGTTTATGACTCGTAACCTGTTTCAAAGGCCTTTTAGTATTAGAATGCGTTGAAGGATGTTTTAGTAACGTTCGTACGGACATTCCTGATGTAACGAAGCTCGATTCGATGCGAGCCAACGCGTGCCCAATCTGATTAAACTGTGAAAATATAAGTGTGATCATGTGCCACATAACATGTATATAACGTGCACGCACGAATTTACGAGCTTTGTACATATTTAAACGTTTCAAACGAGTTTAGTCAGCAAAAACATTTATGGCAATGTGGACTGTTTAAAAAAATAAAGTAAGCATACACAATGGAATGTAGGAATTTACGAACCCATTGCTGAACATGGGGCTCAGGACTCATCCCTTTTGAGCTATGCTTCCCTGGTCTGCGCAAGTATAAAACTGGTCCCGCAATCTTATGAATTTTCCTTTACCTACTGAAGCTAATGACAGCCTGAATCGTCGTCTGCTGCAAGGCAGACAGAATGTTTGCCAAAATATTGTACAAACAAAAATGATACATACTCGTACTTAATGCTTTATTTAGAACACGGAAGAACAAACGTTTTTACCCTAATATGGTTGGCTGATTTAATAGACCATTTAGACTTAATTTAGTATTAAATATTTTAATAAAGTGAAAAAAATAGAGATGACATAAAAATACTAGGTGTAAACTTTTTCTTATAAACTTAACATAAATTACAATCTAATCAATTATGCAAATAGACATGTTTGCACTTTTGCCAGCGTTTTTTATCAATCATCGCTACATTAACAATACAATTTGAACCGTTAATTTGGCAAGACTGCAATAAAAGAGGAATCGTAGCACAGGAGTGATTCACTGACTGCCTGCAAACATGATTGATGACGTGTTTCGAGGAAGACGCGGACCATTTGATGAAGTTAATTTATTGTGAGAAACAGACACTTTTAAATGAACTTACTGTCAGGAAAAACACGCTAATATTACTCTCAAATTATTTGTTTTGATTCTTCGCATTTACATAGATCCGAGATATGAGAAGATTTATTTTTTCAATTTATAGGCTACCGTCGCTTTACCAGATTGCAGATAACATCATTATTAGTGTTAGTTTCGCGAAATAACTCATTAAACAAAAATGATAGGAATCGTAAGCACAGTCATGTGTGTGCGACGGATCCAATTCCGAACATTATAATTAAGGTGCGCCCGCGACGCCGTCGATACAATTCGAGACAAAGCGAGAGTATAACAAGAATAAAATGAATCGCAACCAGCGACCAGACCAGACCAGACGACCAACGACCAGCCACACCGCGAACTTCGCAGAAACACCAAGTTTTTTCACAAACAACACTCCGTCGCGTCGCTCAATTAACTTCGACTTTTCTGAACGATTTGAGTCTCATTCGAGTATCAGATTCGCAACCAAATAGGTTAATGGATATTTCGATTGCAATTAGAGTTCGGTGACCGCCGGCGGTGACCGCGGATATCGAGATCTTTTCGCACGCACAATAAACGAGCAAGTCACTACAATGACTAACAATCGTACTTATCGACATTTCTTTGGCAAAAATAGGCTAATCTTTTTATTGGTCAAATTGAAAGTGGGATAGACGCGCAAGATAAACAGTGCTTTCATTTTTATTCGTCCTCGCATTCTATTCAGGTTTGGGCTGTCACTTTTTGTTTCGTTCGCCGGTACTCGGTAGTGCGGTGCGACTGCGAGTAGGATCTCGATCGGTTGCGGGCAGCCTTGACCTTCGGCAACGATCGGTCGCGCGGCCGAGCGTCGACCCGCGCCGCCCCGCGCCGCCCGCGCCGCGCCGCGCCTCCAGACCATAGAGATGCACTACTACTTATTGTTTTACCGGAATAAGTATCGATGCATCGAGTACTTCCCAAAAAGTAGCTCATTTGTTTCAAGTATCCCAAAGTCCAACCCAACATGTGGCCGATTGATTATGTAATCACCTAATAAATTTAGACATAACGGCTACTAACGACGAATAAGCTAATGTCGTTGTTGTTAAACATGAATAGTGGGCTTTATTTTTGCAGTTACTAGAGGCGAAACACCGTGTACTTGTGTGTGTGTGTGGCTTGCTTTGAGGGTTTCAACAGTACACAGAGATAAATCAGTTTTCCAGTTCAAAGATAAATGTGATCATTTCTAATTAATCGATAGAAATAATGATGTTCTCGTCTCTAAGCCCGGATCGTAAGGAGCGGTGCCTCTGGACGCGTACGATGCACCCCTGCACTATGCGTTTTGTCTTCCGCAAATTAGGTATGTATGGGGTCACCCAATCACGTGATACCAACTTCACAACATATTATTTATAAATCGAACGAAGCCTTTAAATCTTCTGCCTTTTTTATTTATTTAGCGGCTTCAGTAGTTTTCCATTCAGCCTGTTTGCATGGATTCGCCATTAGCAAATAAGAGGAAATGGCTTCAAATGAGATGGAACAGTGTGTGTATTAGTGTCAGTAACACGTAGGCAAAGCTGAAGTGTGCTTGTCTTGAGGGGCGCCTCGCCAGCCATGACAGCGGCGCTTCCGCTGGACACGGGACTCATGGACACGCCGAATGAACAACATACACGATTACAAGAACACTATTGTAACAACGCGCCTCGTAATAAAATCGTATCTCAAGGACGCAATTGGTTCGTTGGTCAATATTTTTTACCCAAATCAAGTACCAACAAGAATCGATTTTAATAGCTAGAAGAGCACGATAAATAAATTGATTTCCGCAGTAATATTTATACAAATCCTTATCTAGTCTTATCACGAACTACCGGAACTTTTCGCAAAACTAGGCACTAGTGGAGTTGGGTGTACTAGGGCGGCAGACGCGGCAGGACGTAATCTTGTTAGGCAAACATACGAGCACTTGAATTATCGTGCGTTAACGGCGTGCACACATGAATGGTACATACTAACATGCGGCATGTACGAAGCGTACGCGATTCATTCAATTTGTTTACTCGGAGTCATCGCATGCCGCCGCGACGCCGCGGTCAAGGGCGCCGTCCATCGCCGGCTACGCACTCGCCCCAATTATTACAACACCTACTGGAGCCGCGATGTTCGCAGCAACGTTCTGTAACCACGGATTATACGGTACACTATCTAGATTTGTTATTGTTTACACATGCCGAAGTTTCGTGTGAATACATGTAGCGTAAAATGAAGAAACTTAAATATCTTGATTTATTGGCGTTTCTGAAGGGATTGAGCGTAAATCTTCAGGGACTCTAGTCGCTTGATGTTTGTTAGGAAGGTTGCTAGGAATAAGAAGCTGGCAGCAGCCGGCAGCATATCCAAACGTGACCGGCGCAGGCGCACCACGTGGCGCGAGACCTTCGTCCGGACCACCAACTCTTAGGTCATTTACTCCAATTACGTAACACCCGTGTAACAACTACGACTACGTATATAATCGGCGGAATTTTTATTGACTAATTATTCGCCATTTTTTATAAGCGGTGAAGTCAGCGGATATAGCTAAATATTCAAACAGTGTATCATTCGAGGCTAACAATAACGTATAAAAAAGCCTTCGGATCGAATTATCTGACGGCGATATCTATTGGTGTGTACATAGGCAGCAGCGTGCCGCTCGCTCCTGGCGTGTGCTGGGATGCTGCGCAGTGCGCACACGGGGCGAGCGCGAGATGCAGCCACATTCCACGCCGATGACTCGCCCCCGCCGGACCACCGTCGCGAGCTTTTCACACGTAAACAACATGTGGAAGACGTTCATTACTTAGATTTTACTACTTTCGACGCCGTCTTGTTTCAAAGATAAAGTGAACCATTCATCGTGCGAGCCCGCGAGCCAGCGCGGAGTCAACGCCCAGACGGATTAAAGGGCCGATTAACGAGCACAGTTTAATTTATAACCGGAATAATAAAAGCTCACGGAAGGACCGCCGCGCACCGCGCCGCCATCGCTAGCCCTGACTAACCCATATCGCTCCCAACTCATAACTCAAGTGTCAACAAAACACACTGCTCTCAGCATTCTTCTACAAACGATTTTTTCACAAAGAAGTCCGACTCCTACCCTGACTTCATATAGAGAGGCTAATTCGACACATTCGATCTTATTAGCTAAACGCGCCGACATAACTTTCGGTTTCGCATAAACGTTAACATTGATTTAGAGCAGAACGATAATAAAAAGTAAAAGAGTCGGGACACTGAAACCGGTTGAACACCGTCCGGGGCAGCCGAAAACTCTGTAATTATGTTAACGAGACGCGCCACAGACACACGTGCTCGCCGCTTAGTTTATTAGTGCGATCGTAAACTCAACGATAGTGAAAGATGCTTTCATAACTTTGAGCTACTTTTATAGATTGGTAACGCACGTGTCTTCGCGATAGGTAGGCCCTACATCTGCTCGATAACTCAGATAGTAGTATATCGGGACCGGAAAACGCGGTGAGATTTGCCGGTAAGCCGAGTGCTGGAGGTACCAGGGAAGCGTGACTGATAAGGAGGTTACACAACGGGCTGAAGGAGCCAAGGTCGCGGCAGATGTGGGAAGCACAGGCTCGTCGTTCACGGCTTATCTCGTCGAATGTTTGCCAAGCATAAATAAGCAGCGCCTCAACACAGTACGATCGAAATGCTCGTCGATACGGCGCACCATGTTTATGGGTGTGAACGCACTCGGCTATGGCGTCGTGAGAACTACACCACCACATATTAGGAGCGATGATACGCGATAACGTGACACGTGGTAATCGAAGCTTAGCGAACAATGTGTCAGTGTAACATTGCGTAACTATTCTAAAATATGTTTATCGGAACCAAATGCGTATACTTTTTGGGTGCGAGCTCCTTAGTGATTAAATGATTTTTTAATTTATTCCTGCTCGAGTTCACCGAGGTATCCGACCGATAAAGAGTTCACGCAATCTCCGCGGGAGGCCGAGATGACGCCGCTAACATTCCAAAACCGATATTATTTATTTTTAATAATGCCAATGAACGCTTAGCACGTTTACCTTCGATTTGCATCTACTCCTTTATTGAAGCGCTTCCTGCTCGAGCCTTATTTGTGTTGAGATTATTTGTGAACGATATTCATTCAAGCGTCGCCGGCGCGGAACAGGCTCGGACGCTGACGAAGCGAAAACCATTCGCCGTCGGAACCCGGCCAGTGCCAGTGGGTCAGTGGACCCCGGCCGGGAGCCCGTGCCCCCACAGGAATCCCGGGTGAAGGCCGCCATTCATAATAAAAATGACATCAACCGCGTGGGAACATATAAATGCCAAGCAAACGACCGGTCGGACCGGCAGATTTAATTACGACACCGCTGATTAATATTGGCATAAACGACATTCGGCAAACTGTTCTTCTTCGTCGTTAACACAACGAAACTGAAAGCTGCGGGCTGCGGGGGTAGCGTTCATAAAAAAGACAAGAAAGCGTGTAGACGATCGTGATGCGTCAGCGCAATGCACTTCTGCCGTCCCTGTCGGCGACGCATGCACTTGTCACAGTCTGTTCGTCCCTGTCGCGCAGCCCTCAACGAAGTCTCGCCTTGTGTTGCGTCTCGCTCGCGCCTCATCACTTTGTTTGAGGAAGTGCGCCTCATGCTTACGGGATCGCTCCGGCCGGCAGCTGCTTTGCATCGCATACCGAGCGGATTAGAAGCCGAAGGTTTAGTCATTGAAGAGAATCAATCGAATAGCAGTGCGTGTGGCCGCGACATTTCCCCCATAACAATGAGTGATAGTGCATCCGTCTCTCTCGCGGCGAACCTTGCGGTGCTGTTGCTCCGCGGCAGGTTCAATATCCCAGACCTTGGGCCGATCGAGAGTACCGATGCCCAGTTCAAACTAGTTACTCATACCTACTGACTACCACCTGCCTTCATTGTAACTTAGCCAGTATTTTTAACATGCTCACTCCGAAATTATCCGTTCATAATATTAATGTGATAGTAGCCATAGTCAACGGCGTCGTGAGGCTTCGTGAGGAAATGGATTTTTCCATCGCTTTGTCGGCAAAGTTTGGGCGATTCGGTCGGGGTCACGTTTTGACATAAACGACTGAACATAAAAAAATGAGTAGTTTATGATTCCTCTACCAGGAAAACTAATGAAGCGTCGGTGGTCGGCGCCGAGCCTCGTACCTATATCGAAATATACGAGCGCCCAATTAGATGTCGGGCGCATTGCGAAAATAATATAAATATTAGTAGAACCGACAAAGGTTTTTAATCACCGATCTCGATGCGTTTTGTTCCTTTTGCGGTCCGAAATTACAGGTTGCGAGTTCGCTCACCCCGCCATGCCGCGCTTAGGGCAACTATGCTCTCGTGGATCGTGTGAAAAATTACCCGAGATTTTGCTCTTATTTCGCATTATAAGTGGCATTCGATATGTATAATTTCTGCATCCGGCCGAATATAAAGCAGCTTGCACGCACGGTGTTGCGGTTTTCGATCGGATTTGAAGATCGATGAACTTTTTATCGGAAGGGCTGTTGTCGTTTATAGTTAGTAATATAGATAATTTCAAAAAGAACAATGAAAACGAAAGCGTTGTCGGCGGCGAGCGCTTTGCCGCCAGCGAGCGCATCTCACCGCTCGACTCGCGCTCCACCAAGGTTACGTCGTAGGGGCGGCGACCGGCGACGGCGACCGGCGAGACGGGCGTGACGTCACGGGCGCCGGAAACGATTGTCCGCTCATAGTTACGGTTACATTTTGAGTTTAGAAGAAAGTGCTCTGACGCCGCGTGGGCTAGGTCAGTGCGATGCACTTCGATCACTCGTTACATCACTACATTCGCAACTCGCTTGGCGGACCGCGCCCGGAGATATTAATAGACTGGTTTTCAAAATAAAATAAACAATATTTAATTCGTTGTTGTAAGTAGGTAGGTCATAAAGCAGAAGCGACAACAAAAGCCTGGTGGTTTTGTTCCGAAACCGGCAGAAGCACAGATGTACAAGAAAGCGGTCGACCTCAGCTGATAGCTGGCTGATAAACAAATTAATTGTCCGCAGGACGACAATGGACGCCGTTTTATTTAGCATGCAGAAATACTAAAAATAAAAACACTCTCTTATGGCTTTCGAGACACAGTAAGTTACCTACATAGTTTTGTGTTATTTTGTGACAATGAGGTATCTCACGTGTTGAAGATGATGTTATATTGTGCAATTTGTAATACATACTAATTGTTGAGGGCTATTACTGCCGATGCTTACCTGGGAAAAGAAAATTACACTTGTTAATTTAAATATACCAAGATATGCATAGATATATAAAAAAATCTAAGTAACAAAAAAAATGTAAAATATTAATTCTATATTCGTAACTTTAAAACTAGGTTTATTGTAGAAATACACAAAAAATAAATTTCTAAGTGTTCAACTACATTAATTTAACTTCTTGTTTGCAGCTGAAGTCATTCTGTTTCTTTCAAGTTGGAAACATTATTTTTCTTGGCCAGCCGTCCTAACAAAGAACTTTCCTTAAAAATATTGTCATATTTGGAATTCATCTGAACTCCATCTCAGTGCTAAGGAGAAATGATACATATTTCATAAACATCACAACGCAAACACATAACACAACTGCGCATCCTGCAATATACAAGCGTGTTTACAAACAAAACAATCTTGTCAATATTTCATAAACCAACATATTAACTACGTTCTGTAAAAACTAACTACAACTCCTTACTCTGTGGTCAAGCATTATAATTCATTATTTACGTTTCATGACCTACAAACAAACCGTTTTGGTAACCCTCAAACGTCCGTGAAGCTTGCCCAAAAATAATTTACATAGTATGTACGCAACGCACCTACTTTCCTTATAAAAATATTTTGCTTAACATAGCATATCGCGAGCGAGACGCGAGGCACAACCAGGCATTATTGTGCCACCGGTTTACCAAGACCTCCCGTCTCACCTTCCACGGGTAAAAGTGGCTTGTAATCGAAAGAATCAATGTGGATTGAGGGGTCAGTGAAGCCTGGTCAGGGTGTATTTAAATACGCGTCCCGGCCGTTAGCGTTTCCGATAGGCGCGTGACGCAGAGGTACGAACAGAGAATTTAAAGTGACTCATAGAGTAGGCACAAGAGCAATGAGCCCCGCAGTCCGCACACACGCTACTATGTCGACCCCAACACTCAATCAAATAATATTCCTCTAATTGTTCCGCTGACATACCACATTCTTACTCCCAGACGCCAACTAATCAAGTGACAGCAATAGTCTATTCGCATCACTACCTTAAACTTTCAATAACGATAACGGTGAACTTTCACTATTGTTTGACTTTTGTCCTAATTTCTATCGACCTAAAACAACACTATGTCGCACAGGTGACTTCGAAACAATGCCGATTTATAAAAAGAACTCAAATAAAGTTCCATTAAGTCAATTATCGACGTTTAATAAGCCGATAAATCGAGAGGCAACAATGTGGACGAACCGCTCCTACCTAGGTGAATAGGAAGAGTGGGCAGCCTCCAAAACAAGTCGTGCGGGAGCGGGTAATCGAAACAAATAGAGGAGGACATGCGATGATTATTTGCGTAGTCGCGGCTCTTATTACCAACGCATAAAGGTCGAGCTTACTGCGGTTAAAGCTGCAGACGACGATGAAAATAATTGTAGAAGAGCGCGTTCGGCGCGGGCGAGACGCGCGACACATTATCAACAACACTTACGCTAATTTTCACCAGAAACCATTTAAACCTTTAATGCGTTATAAAAAGTAATGAAGGAACTCACACTGGTCGTCATTATCGTCTTCAGGGACATAATTCAGCGTTCGCTCGGCAGTAAAATTAAAAACGCGTAAATGGCGCGGTGGGCTCGCGGTACCCGAACAACTTCAATTAGATTTCGCGAAAGGCGAACAATAAGAAATAAAATCTGATCTTTTACGATCGCTCTGTCAGGCGTCGGTCAGGGGAGATGATCGTAAAACCGGGAATGCAACGGGGCCGAGATGCTAAAAAACCAAAAGTTAACCGAATCTCGACAACTTTTAACCCGAAACTGCCGGGACGAAATTTGATGGGGCGATTTACGGCCCAAAAGTGGGTCACTCGCGTCCAAAGGCACGGCCACGAATTTCCACTTCAATTGACACGCGCAATAAAATGACGCCGAAGGTGAGATGAAACATCGCCTCGGAAGAATAAGTACCCCAGCCAGGGCCAGGCAGCAGCCAACCGGCAACCAGGCTCAATCGCCAACATTTACTACCTTAAAATCAGCGTGGGAATCGTGAAACGGATAATTAATTCGATTTACTGATGCGACTTTCTCGGTGATCGATTCAGTGCAAATTCGCATTTGAAAACATAAAATTCGCAGTCGTTCGTCGCACACGAATACTTACGGAATGCAAAACGGAATCTCGCTCGGTCTTTGTTGCGGATTCCCAGACGGCGGCGGTGGACGGCGGCCGAGGTAAAAAGCGGTCACATGTACCGCCTTATAAATTATGAACCCCACCGGGGGTTATTAGTTGTCGAAATGACAGCGCGGACCCGACCAGTGCCGAATGTGACGCCCGCTTTACCGTTACAAAACCTAGACCACTAAAAAACTAAGGGCGATAGGGTCGCCCGGCCTGTTCTGTTTGGTGCACCTCTACACTTTTATTTTTATCGATTTAAATTCGACTGCGCTCAGAAACAATGCCTCACGGCAACAAAAACATTTTGAATATAGAACGCAAAGATAAACGTATAATCGTTGTATAATTATTAATTAATCGTGATGAACGGGAATCTTGCGACATAAAATTACAATAACATTGTTATCAAGTCACATATTGACCTATCAGAGAAAGCAATAAGTCAACGACTTCAGTGAAATGAAAGAAATCCTCTGTTGATTGATGTCGCACACGTCAATGTTAATAGACGTTATTATAATATAACGTTATTTATTAAACGTTACGTAAGTGATTTAATGCGGAGCATAGTTTTTATTTATTGTTCTATGTATCGAAGTAGAAATTGTAAGACAATCTATTATTAGCTAATTGGTGTTATACGCCTATGCATATGATAAAAGCTATTTATAAGTGCATAAATCAGATAGAAGGCCGAAGCATCCCACGCAAACAACATCGAGGTAGGTCGGGATAAAAACAAATACTGAAAACGAAATGTATTGCAGTGACAACACTAGCCCATTCACTTATTAAAAACTTTAGGAATGATTGATGCAGAGTAAACTTATCAACTGCAGCGTAACCTTGCTAACTCGATCAGTGTTTTCACTTATTCGCCTGCCTACTAACTAGGTCATAGCTGCCTTCAAACCTCCATTGTGAACCAATTAATTTGCTAACGTGATGTTTTTAAATAGGAACTAACCTAAACATTATCGAAACAAATTTAAATTGTTTCATTATCGTCTAAAGAAACACGCTTTATGCTTGTAATACCTACCTGACTGTAATTACAGGTTTACAGCTAATCAAATTAATAGTTACATAGTTTTTATGTTTAAATCACCGGGTGTATAATAGGTAGGTGTGCTCTCGTCCTTTTAGATCAAAACTTGAAGACCTCAGAAGTCATAATTTTTACATTTGTAACGGTTCAAATAGTTTATTTTATTTATATTATAAAAAGACGGTACATTATCCCTCGTTAGCTCACGCCAATAACTAGCACTTACCAGGGCATCACGAGCGCAGAGGGAGTGCAGAGGTTGTGAAATTGCGTGTGACCGCAAGACATCCGGCGGACAATGGCGCATGCGCCCGGCGCGGCAGACGAAAGCCCAGCGCGCCGGATGTATGTAATGTTCAGATATTGGTGTGCATGTACACATTTATTGAATAATGCTTTACTTGTAATGTAAGGATACGAGTAGCTTAAGAATACGAAACGCGAGATTGGCGTTGATAGCTGAGAAAATTTTAAATTCGGCATCTTTAGGACTTGTAAGCTCATTTTCCGGGAGAAAAATCGATCGCAAAATAGATTTTGAAGATTGAAAAGCTGCTTCACTTTTAGGCTTTTCCCGAAAGTTCAAATCACTTAAAAGATAAAAAGCACAACTTGACAATGAACTGAATTCGATAAAATTTATTCCATTGTGAACTTTCGCAACGATCTGATGGAAAGGAAACCGCAAGGAAGTGGGTTCAACGCCAAGGCCTCGTAATTATTTAATACACCCGTGAACGTGAAGTTTATTTTTATGTATTACTGTAAAAACACAATGGGGAAAATAATCACTTCACTTAAGTGTAGGTAGGTACTGTACATTGGCCAGTATTATGTGGTAAGAGACAAGGGCTACATAAGAATAATGAAAGTGGTCATCAGAAGTATCAAATGAAGCGATCTATCAGACGGGTCGTTACCGCAGGGCTCGTTTATAGGGAAGCCTTGCATGTGTGGGAGCTGCATAGTGCAGAACTGGTTTGTCTATGTGTACCGAGACGTCCGATACCTCTTCTTGTTTTTGTTGTCCTAGCGTGAAAACAAGCGGTGGTGAAATATAAAAGCAAAATAAACACCTCAATGCGCAATTAACTTTATTTCGAAGTTATTATTACGCAGTGTTCCTTATTTTCAGAGGACAATAGAAGCTCGAAGAAAAAAGTTTAAAAAGTTCGTATTCCTTCAAATACATCACGAATTTTGAACAACTCCCGAGTTCTTTTGTAACTGGATCGTTGAAACACGTATAATGTGGGACCAAATTATAAATAACCGTTTACTTTTCAAAAGATTTCCAAAATATTACCTAACCCTTTTGTTCGCTGGTAATTTCAAGAAACGCGTGCATTCCTGCTCTGAATCGGCAGCACACAATATTCGATCACGTCTGTATTCATAATGTTCCAATAATTACTGATATTTAAAACTGGATTGACAGCGGGTATAGGAACTGTAGCACCCATTTATTACTTGCGACCTTCAACACTAAATAAGCCTGATAGGTTAATTGCTGTGAACAGATTAGTTTTTAGCAGTTTTTTTGGACCACCAAAAACCCGATGCTCTTTGTTTATGATTCATAATTACAATACGATGGAGAGGCAATCACCAAACCTGTCATTATGCTGTACAAATAACTACTTATTTATACATTCTGAGTGTGGCGAGTTAATTCGATACCCTGTAACGGCCATGTTATCCTAGTCCGTAGCCTCATTTAGGTATTTATTTATCGATTGGCCAATTGATGTCTAAATAAAAAAGGGTTTCTTTATTATATCGCTATATTTCATCGGGCAGTTTCTCATAGTTTACTGTTAACAAAAAACTTAATGTTATTTATGGTAACGTGGAATTAAGATTAATATGCTTATTTTTTTGGGTGTTATTCCGCTAAGCTCGGTGATTATGATTTGTGGCTATTAGACCTATATCAAACGGTTCGCGTGTGACCCATGCATAGTGCAACGCTGACGCAATGCAACACACAAAAAAACAACAGTTAGATTAGACGTTCTCAACAAAAAATGTGTTATTTACCTTGGCTTTATTTGTAACACGAATTTTTTGCGCGATATTAATATTGGGGTACTTAATAATTTTATGCCATAAAACTTATACGATGCAGAAATAATTAAGTGCTCATAAATCTGAGCAGGTGGGATATGTTATAAAGAGTTCTCATAATGCGTAACAGATTCGTCCTCCATTAAGCCGTACGTCGCGACCCTGAGGAGGGACGTCCTCTCCCGCGGCGGTGTCAGCTCCTTTATCTTCGATATTAGGTAGATAGCATAACCAGCGAGCAACACCGTGGCTCGAGATAATAGGATATTATAATAATAAGATAATAACACGTCTGCTCTAAGCGGTACGGCGAAACGGCGCGCTTTTTTCCCGCCTCCCCAGTGTTGTTGCCACGTCTGTCTCGCAGATTCATTCCTACCCGGTTTAACTAGTTCAAGGTTGTTTGATGTCGTACTCGTGAATGGGTGGCTTTATTTTTTGTCAGCAATAGGTCGTCTTTAGGTCACCGGAGTCACCCGCAGCCGGAACGGACGATGTCGTAAAGCAACACAAAGAATCTTGTTTAGTCCTCCCATACACACTGATCATGATGTGATACCTATCTATTTGTTATTCGCTCACAATTTGTTTCGCAAACACAATAAATTACCCGACGACTGTTACACATTTGGAACATTACAACAAAAACAAAACGTTGTCGCTAAAAGGATCCGATTTAAAAATTAATTAACTACTTATGATAATATGTTTGGGGTCCGACCAAAAATGCATATTTAATTGTGGCAAAACATCACAAAAAGTTGTCTCGAATGACGAAGACATTAAGTTATTTTGTAACAGAGTGCAACGCACTGGGAACTGACCGCGTTAGGTTGGCAACCCAGCGACCAGCGCCCAGCGGAGGGCGCAACCAACTAATAAGCATCACATCCAACCGTTAACGATTATTCGAATTTCGAATGCGCCACGTGACCCTCATTTTGCGGCGTTTGAATTTTATTTTGGAACGCGTCTTGGACGATTAGTTCGTTAATTAAATTAGGGTGTTTCGTTTATTAGGTCTTTAACTGACCGGCACATTACGATGAGGAGTCACTTTAAACAAAACAAGAACCTCACCAGCGAAATGTTTGGTGCAGAGAAAATAAAATTGACATTTTACTTTCCGGGTTCGTTCGCCAGGTGCTCGCAGACCACCGTGCTATCGAACGCGACCAATACAAAGTCACTTACAAGTCACATTGTTGATAAAAAAACAGGCCACCAGCGCACAGTAAGTCATCCATGCATATATTAAAATAATCTGCGAAATATCAAAACATCTGTCAACCGGCGGCTAACACTTTGATCTATGAGCTGGGGTCTGATATGCGCCGAGTCGATGACGAAAATCGGTAAAAAAACCCGAGTCACGATTTTTCGCCACTTGAATCGAGTTAGATTACTTATGTGCCAAATTGGTGATGGGTGGCTCTAATGAGATTCTAATTTGATGTTTATTGTTCGAATTTCAATTAGACTTTTATATAAAAAGCTGTATCATTGCAAAAAGGTCAATTGTCTATTATATCTTCATACTCAAGACTGACGAGTTAATTACGTGGAGAGCTTTTGATGTTATGTTTTCCTGGTATCTTCAGACGAATTTTCAAAGATGGTCGACAAATGGGGACTGTAGCTTTCACAGAGGCACTTCAGAGGCGGAATGAGATGGAAATGTGGCCACAAGGAGGCGAGTGGCGTCCTTATTGACCTGAATATAAGGGAAGTGGATAGCGGGACATTCACTAACACTTTTAACTGATTACATTGAGAGGAACCATTTGTTTTCTTTACTTAACGTGTGCTGTGAAGCTGTATGTTGTACTTACTTATGTAGTTCAAGTAGGTTTATCATTTTTTAGAAGAATGGTTCGGGGTGTTCCTGTATAAAGCTCTCAAAGGTAGAGACGGCTAATTTTCATAAGCGCCATTATGACTACATATTGTTTAAAAGCTGACTCTGTCCAATAGGAACTTTACGCAGTAACATAGTTTGTCTAACAAGCTTCCATCTGTCCGCTCAGCTTTTCTCATTCCATTATTACACATAAGAGCCGTGACGTTATTAGTTTTTCGTCTTAAAGTGATAAACATCTGAATGAATTGTGATTCATTATGTCCGAGGTCGATCTTTATGTGAAATAAATCGTCCGATGAAACGCCGGCCACATCAAACGACGGCGGCTCCTCAACCAGACTACCACTTAACACTGACCTTCCGAAATGCCCCACCAGACCGAAGCCTAGACTAAGTCATTAACATACAAGGGAGACGAGGAAGGTCACACAAAACTAGACGCTAAACACACAGATTTGACCAAAACCGTGAGATACTCACAGAATATAAAATTAGCCGAAACCAATAGATGCTGGTTTTCGTTAAAAATGTCGTCGGCATTTTAATGACTGTTCGGACATACCTGAAATATCGAATAGATAATTTATTGCCTTTGTATTGTATTTAGGACAAAATATTCACGATTGCAAACGTTGTTCTTGAAAATAATTAAAAACTTGATTTATGGATACCATTTAATTGATTCTTTGGGTAAAATAAGTAGTTGACTTTTAATATAATGATACGGTTTTATTTGAAAAATAGTTTAATGGGTAGCATTTACAGCGCATATATTTTCTGTGTGAATGGTCTCGGTTCACGGTTGGGCGCGCGTCAGCTGGTGCGTCCCTCGGGCTCCCACACTGCCGCACTACCTCGCCCTGTTACCCCTAATTACGGCAACTGTGTTTCTGTGTCAACACACGAATTAAAAAAGTACACATGACAGTGAAGTTGGCGCGTTCAAATAAGAAGTTCCACGATTGAAATAGTTTGAATCCTAACTGGATTTTAATTCTTGTTAGAATCAGTTCAGCCTAGTGTCTATTAGACTAGATTGTAACGGGCATTTGCGCAGAAAGCGATCCCTAACATTTGTTAGCTAATCGTCGCACAATAGATCACACCGCAAACTTTCACTCACTTTCGTTGTTTCCTTGCCAACTGTTCGACATTAAAAACAATATGGCGGAGAACAAAGGTCCGTTCGAGCGATTCCGGCGCAAAAACAAGATCGGTTAAATGTTGGAAGTAAAGGGACGAAAAAAGCCCATTTCCAAGAATCGTTGACCGCGTTGCCAATTATAATAAAATTGTTGTTCAATACCACCGGCGGAAAGGTTAGCGAGTTAGCATACATTTGATAAGGCTGGCGAGGGATGCCAGAAGAGAAATGCGACACTCTTGTCTGATAAAGCTCCTCCTACTATGGAACATCTCGTCGTCTCAGCTTGCGCTCATTAAATGTACAGTACGCACTTTAATTAAAGGATGCCAACCAGACGAACAACAATCATCGCAAATGAGTAAACCCATCTGCCCAGAAATTCCATATTAATGGTTGTAATGTCCAACAATGCTACTTTTCGCAGATTGTTTTAAAATGGCAGCAATTTTGTTGTCAGGATGCAGCACTCGCGAAGACTCGCGTGAGCAGCTATCGTGTGGCATCTTGTAAAAAGTGAACGAATAGGGTCCGCCTCCGAAATCGATTGTCGCGAAAGGATACATCCGTCTGTCGGTGCATCGTCTCGATTCTAAGGACTATTACTTAGGAATGCCACCCTGCGGCTCTCGCTTTCCGAGCGCAGCGAGCGCGTGATATAATCGTTTTATAGTTTATTTAATACGGTCATTATCGATACTTGTGCTTATCGATACTCGAAACTGAACGATGGTTGATGTTCGAAAATCGAATGTAACACTGGCAGTTAATCGCGGCTGTCATTTTGAAAACTGTTGCTATTGTTACATGGCTCGTATTATATGCAATCTGTTTTACGGGAGACATTTTTCAATTACCCGCAGAAGTCGAAATTACAGGGCGGTGCGTGTGCGCACGATGCGTGCGATTTTTTTTTTTCAAATTGATGTAAAGGCGAGCTGCATGGATCGTGCCTCAGGTGTCAATTGCTATGTAAATGTCCGTAAAGAGCCCCTGATTGACGCAATTGGCCAGTTTTAAATTATGTTATTGAAACCAGACTTTAATGTGTTCTTTCGTTTGCCTCGAGTCAAGCTGCTGTTAAGGAGTCATGACTTCATGAGTATTCTTTTATGTCCTTTTAAGAAATGTCGCGGTACTTGAAATGCCCATGTCCTGCCTTCGGCTGAGACACATTTTTTTTGTCTTTTCTATATATAAAGGAGAAAGAAACGGAAAGACACAGTTCTGAGAAAGGATCTAAAGTTTTAGGAGCTAGTGAGCTTATCTGCGAGCCTCATCTCGAACATTCGGCGAGTTTGGGTGGATGCAGCAAAAACTTGAGCAGGTGCAACAGGCAGATGTTGCCACCACTGATTGACGGCTTTTCGTACGGAAATACCAAATTTTAAAATAACTATACGTTTTTGTTAATGTATCTCGTCACCATTATATGTAATTTCGTGTTATCATTATCCATTCTACCCTCGAAAGTGGAAAGGTAAGTAAAGGTTACGTGTTTTATTTTTTATAAAAGTAACACGTGTCAATATCATTCGTTATTTCCTACAGCCATCAGTAATTCATTTTCGACGCTTATTTTCCTGCGGCGAACAACTGGCGGTGTTTTGACCCCTTATAATTTTATTAGCATGAATAAACGAATAGTTCCTTTTAACGTGAGTTTAAGGTTTATAATTTGAAATATTTTATTTATGTCAGAATTACGAGCGAGACGGGCACGCGACTGTGACCGCTGATGTCACGAATAAGGATGCCGGACTCCTGCACTACAATGTAAGTACATCAAGTCCCGTAGTACCAAGAATCGAACCGATTTCGAATTCGAAAACAAAACAAAATTGCATTTCCGGCACCGCTCGGCAGATGGCGCCTTTCCGCCAGCTGCACCGCCTCCCGGGAACACACCGACTCCAAGTTAATGCCGCCTCTCGAACGCGACCGAGACGACCACCGCGAACCGAAAGCTCAAACAAAACCTAACATTTCTCGCAGACATCATTAGCTTGATTAACCATCGTCGTCTATAAGATACTGTCATTTTATTTAAATACGCGACTATTGAAGGTGAACGTGTACGGACCGGAGCGACCGGAGGAACTTCTTTTATCGAGCGAGCCTGCGAGCAATCTTTAATTACAACAGCCTCCGATACCGACAGGTGGCATATGTGTGCCTTTACATTACAAAAAAAAATGCTAAACACAATAATTAACGACGCGAAATAATGTACCCGGCCGCATGCGAGACGAAAATCTAAAGGCTCGACACGCATCGGACGCGGGAGCAATACGACACCGGCCATTGAACACATTTTCACGAGGGAAATATCGGCTTACACGCTGAGAGTTCGCCACCCACTACGCACACTATAGTCTTTCACAACTCGACGTCTGCGCCCCTGGTAAACAGGTTTGCGGTGTCAACAGGGTGGATTTTGAACGATGATCCTGTTATCCCAGTCCCGTTACTTTATAACTCTATCTGTCATATTAATATCCTCAGTTTTGATAGATGCATCAATTTAAATTTTCTAAAAAAACTACCCTATGGGTCACCGGCTCACCCTCGCGGTCACACACATTTACATGGAACGTGCGCTACCCCACACATGACAGATAAGGAACATACGCAAATGCGACAATAATGAACTCCGGCGTCGCCATAAATCCCTCTCCGAACGTTTAAACGTGCATTTAATTTATGGTATAAGTCTGATTAGTGCGCAGGTAGACCCAAAGGAGCAGGTAGACTCTTTCACGGGAATTTAAAGAACCCGTGATTTAATAGCGGCCCAAACTCTCAAAAGGACTTTTTTTCGGTGGTCACTTTAAGATACCGTTAGGTTTCTGACAAAACATCGGCCCTTTTGTTGCAAGTGTTAACAATTTCACAATTTTGAAAAATTCGACAAAGCTTTAGATAAGAATTCCTTTGGCTCTTGCATCTTATTGTTTCGAGACAAAAGTTTAAATGACACCAGTTTACTGAGCGTTAAAATTGTCAGCTCATTCACATTGCGTGGTCAGCGATCGGTCCTTGAGTTCGGCGTGGTCGTTTTGTGTCGCTGCTGACTCCTTTCATCCGTCTTGTCCGTGTGTGTTCACATTAAGTTATAAATTTCCGCTTATTGTGATAGACGAGTGATAACCTCTGCGTCCGCAGCCGGTAACAAATACGCAATAAGTCACTAATAAAATGAATCATAGGAAGTCCTACAACTCGAGTATAAAACGCACGTAGGACCAGACGCGTCCAATTGTTCAACATTTGTTTGTCCCAGTTCACGTGGGGCGCTACACTAAAGGGCTCGGGAGCTCGAAGGACGCCACAGTTAAAATCGGTTAAACCTGTCTACTTTTATGATGCCCTACTCTAGTAAGTCAAGTTTGCTACCGCTCCTGATCAACCTGGTTGATTTATTTTAAACATCACGTTCTGGTTATTCTTGGCTAATAATGTTGTACTTGTAAACTGCTGCAAAAACACGTGCAGTCAAATAAACCTTTATATTTAAATGGTTTCTTGCGACTTCTTACAGAATAATTTCAGGCATGGAATTTTCGACTACTTCTTCTTTTGCAACTTCTATCTTCGCGATCTCACATAAATATGTAGTACAATTTTGAAGAGAAACAAACTTGATATGACTTTCCGAAAATGCAAATTATATTATAGTAACTGGGTTTTGACTATGAAATAAGAGTAGAGAAAGACCAAAGAAACAATGGATGGACTTTGTTAAGGATGATATGGCAAGAAAGGAGGTGTCCGATGAGATGAAGAGTAATAGAGAAGTATGGAAGAACACCATGCTGAGCCGACCCCAAATGAATTGGGATAAGGGCAAGGGAATGATGGGTAACTGGTTAATTGATATTTATTTAATTTAAAAATGATTGCAGTATTACTTGTATTTAGCAGCTTCAAATGCATAAGCTTCATTTATTTTTTTCTACTCAATTCGGCCGCCACTAAGTAGATCACAAGATTAACAACACAAACAGTTTTATTACGGACTAATTAATCAAAGGAGTAGCTACTAGTAGTTCAAAAAGTGTGGTAACTGTTAGGTGTCAACGGCGACGCGACCGTTGAGCCGGCCGCTGCGCACACGCACACCGTTTCGAAACGGAAAGCGCAGCTGCCAGAATGTTTGTCGGTTGAAGGCAGAATGGAGCTTTGTCGTTGCCCTTTTTAATAAAATTTCATTGAATAACTGGCGCGCGAGACGGTTAAAGTGTAACTGGTGTTGCCTTCTTAAAAAAATAGAACAATAGATATTTTTTTAGTTCGTTGTTCTAAAATAATTTAATATTATTTTTGGTAACGTAATTAATTTATTCTGTGAGTGAACTTCTGAGAGCAATATTGGTTCGTAATTTAGAACAGATTTCACAACGGTTAATAATAGTATTAACATGTGTTCATAAGACCATAAACAAGAGGCGTAACGACTGTCAAATGTTTCTATCGAATGAATATAACGATCGAAGTTTTGAAATTACAAAAGAGTTAATTATGTTCGAAGCTAGTATTTTAAAGTAGTATAATGGCACTAATATAGGAACTTGGGACCCAGTCTTAAGTATAAATAGGCGACATTCTGTGGCAGTCCAGTACACAGGTATTTGCCACATGCTCCACCTGGCCAGTTTTTATTTTTGTTGTTTATTACAACAGACACCCGATACAAGGATCGTTATTGAGCGGGAATCAAATAAATAGTTTCAGTAAACAACGAATGCGAATGCGAGTCATTTGGCGTTAATTCGATAAAATGAAAAGTTTAAAAATCGAGATGTGGACTCAGGAATTTTTGTTTTCGCAAGTAGTTCTTCAGGTCAAAACGAACGAAGTGGAACTAAATGATCTTTTTTAAATCAATTATGTAATCCCCGAAGGTAACGGTTTCCTTCTCGGACGTCCCATTTCGCCGGTATTGTTATAGTCCCGTGTAATAGACTTTTTTAACATCCCCTATTTCGATTTTTTTTAGACACCATTAATCGTGTTTCCTTGTTAACTAGCAGTTGATAAGTTATCAATTGTGAAGCTATCAATACTCATGTGAATGTGAAGACGGTCGAGGGTCGGGGGCAGGTGCGCGCGCGCAGGCGCAAGACGGTTGGCAGATGGCAACCCCAGCGATAACTTGAGGAATTTGTTAACCGCTAATTTATTATAACGTCCCTAACCGATACTTTTGATGGAGTTTTTAATGTTTTTTGACATCATTAATGAGAGTACATAATGATAATTTATATTTTAGAAGGCAGGACTTTTAATTCGCCTTGATAGTTTTTAAGGCACTTTTTAGAAAATGACTTCATTATGATTATGACCCATGTCCTTGGACAAGGACCATGGCAAGCCATGTCAAGGTTGTTTATACAGTATTAGATTGAGTTTTTGCCAAAACCACTAACTTTCTTTGATTACTGATAAAAAATTCTATGCACATACATGGGATCACCCATTGGCCAATTTGTCCTTAAAGCACAGAATAAATACTGGTACCAAGGCTATCCTCGTGAGTCTAATAACATTAAACTATGAATTCGTCAGTAGATTTACGAAAGCTTTAAATATTAATCAGCTCATACACTAATCGTGTAGTAAGTAGGTACATGCTCGTAATAAATAGCACACATAGCACACATGTGGTGTTGCTAGGTAGAACGGAACAATCCTTCGGCGACAATATTTTGCACATCTGCGCTCTTCGGACTTTGACTCGAAGACATTAACATCATATCCTGTCATTAAACCTCCACGAGAAAAACGTACGCTCCATTTTTTCCCTACAATAATGTAGTCCGCGACAAATAAATTAATCTCGGACAGAAATTGCCATCGCATAGTTCTCTCGGAAAATAACCGCGAACGTGTAAGGCGGAATAATAGAAGTCGCCCGCGGGATGGCGGGATGGCCGCGCCATTACCAGCCCTGGATGAAGAGTAAATCGAAATGGGAGTGAGTCTAATTCGCGGCGCCGGCTGACAGGCCGAGATGGATTATTGTCAACATTAGTGCGGGAGCATATCGACTTGTCGCTCTGAAACATTGCTCCCGCCGACCACTAACCCGTGATGACATAATTTAGCTCGCTATCAATCTGAATTAGAACCAATAGCTCATAAAATAAGAGTCCATTTCACTCCGCAACGTCACGTCATTGCGGCTTTACGATCCGATCACAGCCACTCTCGTCCAGGAGTACATGTCGGGAGACGTCTGACATTCGATTTCAAGCTCAGAAACAAAACAGCTCAAGGTCTACAATTAAACGCAGGAGCGGTTTTCGCGCCGGATTACGGGCTTATTCGTGCTGCCGCGGCAATTAGGAAGTCATTCATTAGGGTCCCTAAGTTTCGCAGACGTGGGGGTGCCGTCGCACCGTGACGTCACGCGGTTCTTTCGCAACGCGCTATGATTCGAAATGATTTCTAGTTCGCTGCGCCTCGCCGCTAGTTAGTGCTCCGCTTCGAAAACAAAAAGTAACCATGTTTAAGAATGCTGTTGGTGCGACGTGCGCAATACAAACAGGAGCGAGTTAGTTCGGGCTCGGCTCTTTCTTCCCGCGGCCGTGGCGCCACTTCGAGCGACAGGGACGGAGAAATGCACCTTAAAATAACCCTCAAATTCGACGTATTAGATACAGAACTCATACAACCGTAGATTTCATTTCCGAATGCACGATAAGGATGCAAGATGCGGTTAGCGGCGGCCCAGAATGCATCTGTCAAGTCACACAAAAAATGGGGCCCTGGAATTTCGGGACGTCTTGGCAACGAAGGGACACATGCTTGTTTATTTTTTTACCGCCAGAGTAGTTTCATTCAAAAATTGTCAAGGGATAGAGGGATTTGTGTAATCTTGTTAAAGTAATATCAGTCAGCTCGTTAACAACCAATTTAGCGACCGTTCAGGTTTATTTAAAGGCGAAGCTGACATTTATTACTTTCAAATACACATAAAAATATCAATAACATTAATTTCGGGTTCGTCTATTTATTATTGCCTGAGGACATTTACCTAACATTAAGTTATCACTTATCAATCGAAAGTAATTTTCTTGAAGTAAAGTGCTCTTGCGGTGGACGACATAATTTCTAACATTATGAGCGTAATTCGATCAATACAACGTCGTGGGAAACGCATAATTTAAGTGGTACCTATCAGTTTCGCTTTTAGCATCCCATTTCCGCTTGGCGTAGCGATAGTACAAGACTGCGGTGCGGCTCGCGTCCACCAGGCGGGCAGCAGTGTGCAGGAGCCGAAGCCTTGACCCTGACTGCGGTGGCGTCGACCGGAACGCACGCCGAGCCACATTGCGAATCTTGCCGATTGGCGTTCACTGCCTAGCCCGTGTTGCAATCTTGGTACATTCCACTCGCACGTGTGCTTTACGAGATTGTTTTCTCTTTCGTTTATGTTCGAAAATTACATGGATTAAGTTAAATAGGTATAACTTGCATCTATTTTCAATAGCGTACTTGTATTTGCGAGTACTAAACTAAGTTAAACATTGTTTTAGGATATTGCTCTCGGTATAGTTACTTTACCCTTACTCTTGATTAACGGAGTTTCACTTGAACTTGATCTAATCTAAACGCGGTTACTAAGCAAGACGAAACGGCCTAGTAACGTCAAAATCGAGAGTTATTGTTGAAAAAAAAAGTCGTATGTACCTCGAGGAGTAAACAGACCGGGAGAGGGGTGAGCAGTCATTGATGTAGAACCGGTTGTAGCGAGTCGTCATCTAGAACCGGCTTGTGACGGACAGGGATGAATTACTCACCGAAACATTGGAACTAAACGTTACGAGCATAGCTCGCATGCAGACAACGAATACTGAATACTACGAGGTCAATAAAATTAAGAGATGGGCTAAGTTTTATCATCACAAAGAAGATAGGGTCTTGTATAAATACCAGACAGAAAATGATTAACGTAACGTAAAGTTAAAAATACAATGCACTATCATAAAGTATTGTTCTTGTAAACACCGCAGTGACAGTTGGACAGTTCACCTTATAATACATAGGATTCACAGATGTAAAAACATTGTTCGGCGCGCCACTACAAATCAAACCAACAAACGCGCCGACAGGAGGTCCGATCGACATCAACATCGAGACAATCATCGACAATCGTATCGATAGCCGACGCGGGACCAACACGAGTCGACAACCGGACGTGACGTCACGCCGACCGTGCGTAAACGCGAGAATTTTAAACAACCTCCTTTTGGTATATTGCGTTGTCTTGAACAGATGTCATTGGTACAAACAAAGATGTCTCATGCTTTGACATTTTATTACTACGTGCTTAAGGTTCAATTTGTTATAAAAAGTTCCCGATCAAAGGATAGACGTATTTAATATTCACGCCGTATGAAAAGTGCGTTGTATAAGGTCGTATTAGGTTTTGACACGAATTTACAATAGACAATAGTATATAGCCGGGGATCCATGGAATTCTATTTTTACCTTCTTTTGTTCTACTACACATAAATTAATTTGCCATGTGATGCCTCATACTTATGAAGGCTAACCACGATTTAATAATATGTTGTTCAAAGTCTAAATCTTGGCGATAAAGGAGGACCGAGGAGGTTGCGAATCTTGAATCAACGTTCTAAGTTCGAATTTAAACTAGTAATTAGACAAAACAAGATCATAGACAACGCGCTTAAGATAACATAGACCTTTTAAGTTTGGAATCACAAGAGGACTTGGAAATGGAAGCAAACTCAAGAGCCTCTTATCCAGACAGAAATAATAAAAAAACAACAGGATACAGGCATGTCAAAAAAAAGTTTTCTAAAGTTGTGCGCTTTATAAAGAACATCTTCGAAAAAGTCTTCCACGCGGAATGATTTTGCAAGTCGAATGGTTCAGTATTGAATTACGGACTATTGTGCCTTCAGGTTTTAAAGAAAAATTGTATAGAAGCATCTTCTAAGAATTTTTTATAGTTTTCTTGTATTTGTTCAGATATATGAATTCACAGTTACGAGCAATTTTAAGAATTGTTAAGTTTGGTGGTAACCGAACTAAGAAGATGTTTATTTAGTAGAATTAAGGGATTTAGATAAGTTTCCGCGAAAGCTTTCATTTTCAGCCCTTCTCTAAAACAAGCTAATCGGTAAATAAAATATTTTAGAAGCTAGATGAGGTCGGTGCCTCGGAAAGCACGCTAAGCTGGTCCCGACTGTCATTTGTAGATCTTTCACAGTCGTTACAGGTAGTCAGTGGCCCGAAAGTCTGACACTATCAAAAGATATTTTTTTATTTAATGAAGTTGGACGTAAAACATCAGCCGATATAGTTCAACATTAAAATTTGCAGGTAAAAAACAACCACATTAAGATCACAGAAAAATAAAAACCTTTTTATAATCCACATTAATACTTTTGACATGTTATTATAAACTTTTAAATTGAATCCTAAACGTGTTTCAAAAGCTACTGCAAAGACTAAAAGACGTTTTTATTTACATTTTATCGTGAACCGATCAGAATATACCAGGGGAAACGGAACGTAACGCCCTAAATATAACAACTGTTTTGAAACCCACGGCCCACCTTATCGCCTTTAAGTTTACGGTCCTCCTAATTATGTCTTTCGGTTTAAATATGGGACAACATTGTGTCCTGTGAGTGTTAAAGATACTTTAAACGAAGTTAGGATGTTAATTCTCTTCAATTTTAAAAAGACGACTTGTAGCTTTCGGTTATCAAAAGCTTGTCCTTAAAAAAAGGCGCAAGTTTCTCACCTAATAATGACAACCCGAATCCCAAGCTACAACAAAAGAGAGCCAGGCAGCAAGGTGAATATAAACCGTGCGAAATGCTCCAACTTGTACCTTGTACTATATAAAGGACGCGCGTAGTTAGACAGAGTTGTAAGTGAAGCAGCTGCGTTTTTTGCTCTCGTTTTACAAGTTCCTTAGTCTGGAAATGCAAGGGACCCCTATACACACAGCCTACCTATAGCACGGGTATTATTGTTTCGTTCTACAGCTATGGGAAAGGTTTCCGAGCGAAACGGCCACTATTAAACGGGTCGGATCGAAATAGGTACCAGTTTTTGTATAATGCGGTATTATTATGTTTTTTAACTTTTGTGTTTATCTTTTGATGTACGCTGTGGGGCATGATTTAAGATTCATTTTCAGATATTAAGTATCTAGTGAGTTTAAAAATGAACTTTTCGAATTAGGGCCTAAATAAATAATAGTTACAAACCTACTTCAATAGATTAAAACATCTTATTTTATTTAGTTCTTTTATAAATGGATCCAGTGTTTGCAGTACACTTGAACAATTGAAACTGAACGGAGCTTTTAATTTTCATTCCGATTTTTCAATGATTTTACTAATGGAGTAGCTCTTAACAATATTAAAATGTATGCCACGAACAAGGGGTAATTCTATTCTCTGCTATGATTGTCATTATTGTTTTGTATAACGGGCTGGTGTCTGCAACTCCACGTCAAAGCGTGTATTTGTGCGTTTTGAAGGGAAAGATTGTCATTATTCCTGAGGAATAAATATGAGACTAAACTAATGAGCAATTATGACGGGAATAAAATTATAATGAAGATCTAGGTAGCTACAAAATACGCGGGAATACCGACGACCCTCGTCTCCTTAATACCTCGATCAGGTTCAAAATGCCGAAAGTTAAATAAACGATAAAGTGAAACGCTTTTCAAGAATGTGAAGAAAATAAGTGTCGTTGTGTACGCAGCCGTCACGTCAGTGTGAAGATAAATAACAATTAAAAGCCCAGAGGTACCAGGACCACATAAATGCGAACAGGATCATAATTAAGTTTATCTTAAAAAGAGCAAGTATAATAATTATGTGTAGCGATCGAGCGACAATTAGCGACGTGTCCCTCGCAAAAGGTGAATTCGTATAAAATAACATTGCGTCTCAATTCTTAAAGAAAATGTTAATATTTTTAATTATGACAACTCAATTTCGGAAAGTGTTGTAAATATTGTTTTAATTATTTTAAAGGGTTTTGTGGCTAATTGAGTCGTTTTGTTTACTTAGCTATGCATATGACAGATGCTGAATGAATTTTGGAACATTGTTTTATTTTCTTGGCCTTTTGATTATGAAGATTAATGTGATCATTTAGGATTATGTTAATTTGCACGAATGAGCTTTTAGTATAGATACATTCTCGGGTCAGTGCAGATAATAAATCTTTTAGTGATACTTTTACGTGCTTTTGTCGTAAGAATTTAATTCAACAAACAAACGAAGGAAAGTTTCGCCCAGATGCCGCGTATGACGTTGCTATCGGTTCCGAGCTATTATTACCAACTTGTCGTAGGTTATGTTGTCCGTGTACCTACGTGATTAACGGAAGTCGACCCCGGGATTCTTATTTCGTCATAAATATTAATTAACGACTGTTACCGATAGTGATAATTTTAGCAGGCAGCGTGAATGTTAACTTATTAGTTAAAATGTAAAAACGATATAATTATGTTATTTATGCGTATAGAGGAAAAGTAGTGATTTAAGATTAAGATGTGAGGCTATTAATTTAGAACGTATTCAAACGTCGACCCTAAATGTTCATTTCTATTTTACAATTAATATTAAATAAAAATACACAAGTTCATTAAGCTCTTAAAATACAATAAGTTTATTCTTACCTATATAACGTAATTACCAACAACAATAACTACCTACTATGTTTTTTTTTTACCTGTGAACAAACTACGGACTACGCTAAAGTACACATTGATTCTGTCTACAAAGTGGGGTAGTTTAGTTCGGTGCAAAGAACGACAAAAAAATAAATAAACTGAGGGTGAAGCGAATTCCAACAGTTTTTTGAAATTTTTTGACCACTAACCTACCTGTATCATTACAACGCGATCTGCTAAGGAATAGATAATTGATTTCTTACGCAGAGAGCGGGTAGATTTGAAAAATTAGAGCCAGATAAGGACTGCCGACCTCCTTTGTCGGTACTTTTTGCTCATCCCTTACAAAAAAGAAAACCAACCCTTGGGTTTCGTTTTTTGCCGAATTGTACCTTTTAATTAGAACCAACGAAATGTTTTTTCAACTTTGAAACCCAATTTGGTTCGACTGATACCGAGAAATTAGGTCGAGTTTAGATGGATGATGCAAGATATGACAATGTATGGTTAGTTTACAATTATGATGCAATTAAATATTTTTTCAGAGGGGAAATGACTTGGTAACAATAAATAACAGGACGTTCAGACTTTCGTCTTAGTAATTTTTTGACAACTACCTACTTAAGTACCCGCGCGTAATAATGATAGAGTAACAAACTACAGACCCAAGTATTTAAACAGAAAATTAAAGTTTAGAGCTAATCTACAAAAATATCTACGCATGTTATAATTTACGGTTAGCACGCAATCTATACCAGCCCTCCATAATTACGAACAGACGATCCGACGTCGAACGTAGCCACCCCAGCCTGCTGAGCTTTCGTTGTCTGCGAAGATTCCGTCTGCTACGAGTACGTACTTATGTACTACGGCTACGACGACGTTTTTACGCAGCTATCTACACAACACTACAACTGACGGCCATCGGATAAGCGTAACAACAAATATTACGAGGGTAAACAAACAAAAACAATGCAATTTTTCGCCGGTCGACGGTCGTCGAGTTCGCACGGATCCTGTCACTGGGTGTTGGTTGTGATCGAACATAACCTAAAAGCGGCCGGCGGCACGTGCGCCCTTACATAAGGGTGGCGCGGTCCAACCCCGTCCGGCGCGCGGCGTGACACCGGGTAACCTCCACAGCTGATCGGCGGAGTGACGCCGTGACAAGTGATAACAAGCAGGCGAGCACTAGAAGCAGTTCGTGCAGTACCTTGGCGGCCGACAATCTCCGCGACGTGCTCCGACGATGGCACCGGCACGCACTCCGTCATGTTCTGCGACTTCTTGGCGCGGTCCTCGGGCGGCGGCGCGAACCCCAGTGGGCTGCCCAGCGAGCCCGGCGTCGGCAGCGACTCGCCCAGGCTCAGCATGCTCAGCTCCAGCGCCAACTGGAACGCGCGCTGGTCCTCCACCAGGCCCCCGCCGCCTCCGAGGTCCCCGAACAAGCTTGACGGCATTTCCACTTGAGAAGCTATTTTTTACGATTTACTGAGAGGTTGCCCTCTCTGTCACTGGTATGATAATAAAAAATGGGGTGCGTTCGATCGTTTCAAACGCCGCGAATTGTCATGAGAGACACACGTCTACCTTACACGCCGCGCGGTCCCGAACTGATGTGCCGGCCGGCGAGCGCACGCGCCCAGCGCGCCGGCGCGGGTGGGGGCGCGGGGCGCGGGGTGCGCGGGCCGGGTGAGGGGACGGTCTGGGGGCTGGTGGCGCGCGGGGTGGGGGCGCCGGGCGCGGGCCCACTGCAGCCAGGGCGGGATGCGTCGCAGCTTCCGCCCGCCCTGGCGGTACCTACACTACGCTCTGTCCGTGCTTTAACACCTTGCCGCGCTCTCGGTTAATTATTTCGAGATCACGTTTTATGTTGTAGGTGGACGCCGCTGATAACGGATATAAAAAGTACCTTGATTTATGGGGAAGTTGAGTTTTATAAAAGTTAGTAACTTACAATTTTGAGATATATGTGTTACACTTGAGGCACAATGTTTTATATGTTTAGAAAAAACATCACTCCTTCATACAATCATAATTTGCCGGCAACCTAAAAGTTTCATACGGTATCGCTAGGTAGGTAGGTAGCTACCTACCGGAATCACTAGTCACCCCTACTTACAACTCGAACTGCCTCGATCTCGATCTCCTCAACGCGATAATGTCTGCAGCTCGTTTGGCAGACGACGCCGACTATTGTTTTATAGCTAGCACTATGTTCTATGGGCCAATAAATACACGAATCAATATCACTCAGGTATACTGAAATAGGACGAGGTGCTGCGGAGTGCGATGCATTTTTGAACTGTCTGCATCGAAAGTCATCAATGATGAACGATGATTTGTATGTGTAATATGTGGATTTCGAAAACCACCACGAAGCACGAGTACTCAGGGTTAGGATACCTATTACTAGATATATGATTTATTTACTTAATTGGTAGTCACACACATACAGACAGATAAGACGAACTAAAATAAAAATCGGTTGTCTGTAAAGTCGGATTACTGACGATAGTTGAACGTGACAACGTCATAAGAAAATACTGATGGAATGGTTGCATTTTTCAAAAGAAAATTTTAATTTTATTTGTTTGATAGATATTTTGTATGGATATAGAGAAGGAGGTAAATGGAAATCACAATTCAAGATCAAGTTACATTTATTTGTACCTACGCATAAATACAATTAAGGCATTTCTTTTTTTTTTTCTCAATGTACATAGTTTTTACAAGTATGAATGTGCGTTGAGCAATTGTTTTATATAACGCCCCAGAGCGAGGTAACGCCCGTTTTTTCGTGCGTGCAGCCGGCTCCATCGAATTATAAGACGTTGTCACGTCAATAAGGAACTAACACTTTATAAGTAGTAATAGGTACGTTACCTACCTGTACTAACATACTATGACTGTAAATAGTTATGTGTGTTATTAAGAAACTTGATGGCTGTGGTCAGTGATCATGAATTGTAGCATTCGAGAGGATATGCAGCTTTAAAAGACTTCAATGTAGACTTTCTTATTAGAATCTTTAGAACTTCCAAATCAAAGGTATCGTTAAATATTTTTCTTATTCATTGATTTACGTTTGAACGGAGAATTTCATTCGTTGGTTTGTGAAAAGACATATAGTTTTTTTTTATTAGCAAAATATAAAGATAAACACTTGGGGGAGGCCTATCTCCAGCAGTGGACGTCTTTCGGCTGAAATGATGATGATGATGATGAAAGATAAACAAAATGTTTTGCCCGAGTAATGCGTAGGTAATCTATCTTAATTCTTATAAGCATAAACACGTATTCACTCATTTGTCGCGTACACTTTTTAATAACAAAACAAAGCTTTTGACATAATTAATAAGCAACATCCTTTGTTTTGCTGATTATAGCGAGTACCTACAATCAGTAATCGGCATTCAGCGACATCAAAGTAACGTTCCCTTATCAGAGTCAATGAGAAATGCTTATCAGTGGCGGGACTTCTATTTCGAAGAACGTGGTCTCCTGGTCATCATTCGCCATCTGACCTCTCCGTCTCACTTCATGGCCGTTTCCTGTAATGCCTACGTCATCATAAACTATACGAATTTCGAATTAGTTTTTAGATCTCCTGTTTTATGATTACCTATTACTAGAAATGTGGTAACCTTAATGTATTATGATGAGTCTTAATTATATACCTGATGCATTCAATACTCGATAATTTAATTTTTTTTTTGCAAATTACCTAGCTGTTTTAATTTGTGTTTTGATTAACTTCAATAATACCGTTACTATTTTGTTTTAATATGGCCTGCGAAGCGGGAAGTAGGTAAGTAGGTATACGAAATAAAACAGATTTTTCAAATTGATACCTACAACTTATGAGTGATTTTCTTTGACTTGGTAGGACTTTGAACTTGAGACACGTTTAAACCTATGTTTACTTTCCTTAAGAAAAGTTTCCTCCTTGGCCCTGTTTTCAATACTCGATAGCAACGAGTCAGGCCTAGTAAAGTAAAAGTTAGTATTTGTTACATAACAAAGTCTCTCTCCATAGTTACGGCAGTTGTGAACAAAAAGTTTGAGGTTGTTTAGTTATTTCCGGTGCTATGACCTAGAGTGAGTGAGGAGTGACGGAAGAGGGGTCAAGGAGGGACATCCACGCGGTTTTTGTGTAATTTGGCAATTAGGTTGGTGTTATTAGATATTATTTGAGAACATAGTATGGGCCCCTTGGCAAGCATACTGTTCAGCAGTGGCGAAGGTTGCATACAACTCGATTCCTGCTGGCTTCCCTTTGAAAAATGGCACAGTCAGTTTTATAGACAAATAATATATTAAAGATACGTACTCCGGCTTACCTGTTACAAAAATTGACCCTTCGCTACTGCTGTTCAGAAACCCTAACATCATGAAGTATAGTAGGTTATAAGAGCAAGCCACGAGAAAGTACCGTCAATAGGTATCAGTAGCGAAGGGTCAATTTTTGTAAGAGGTAAGCCCGGAGTACATTTCTTTAATGTGATTATATTATTTGTCTATAGAATACTGACTGTGCCATTTTTCAAAGGGAAGCCGGTAAGAATCGAGTTGTATGGAACCTTCGCCACCGATAGGTATTCATATTTAAAAAAAAATTACCAACTTCGACTTGAGGGCCTGGAGGAACAATTGCCACGTGTCGGCGTTGTACAAAGTAACTCTCAACCTTATGTCAATCCGTTACATTTTCGACTTTTCAGTCATCATTTCGCTAATAGAATGACACCTTGTCAATGCCCTCTAGATCTTTGGTATTGAAGACAATATTATGTGAATATTACAACAATAATGTACCTACAAGTCGCACACTTAGATCAAATATTTTGGAATTTAACTCACTAGTTTGACATCGAGAATATAAACACGTAATTTTTTTTTTTTTAATCTAGACAAAACTATAGGTAACTAGAACCCTCCCTTGTTTTGTCTACTTTTTATAAACGAGCAATCAACAAGTGAACTAGTTAGTAGTATCAAAAACTCAGTATAATAAATAACTAATCTATGTATCAATAAGTAATCTGCGATGACCGATCACTACCCAGAGACCGGATTATATGAAACGTAAATTGTCGAAATATGCAACAAATAATTATAATTTTTAATTTTATAAATTACTTACTTCATTTTCTACGAGATATTATAATTTTCTTCTCATTTGGAACAGTATTCTGCAATAGTGCTGTCTGAATATTAGCACATACTGATGTTCATGGGCGTTGGTAGGCACACGTGTCGTGTCACTTTTTAAGGTAACTGGGATTATTACAACATTGCCCGTTTTCAAAAACACAAGACAACATCTAAATGGCTAAGTATTAGCACACTATTGTATTTTCCATGCACCAAGAGTTAAAATTTCATCAAGCATTTAGTCATCATCAGTCATCGCCTAGTTCACAGAAGTGGGGATTAGTCAAATAGTCACATATCGGAGTAGACACCCATGTCCACTGTCCATACATTAACGTAATCCATTAATTAGTTCATACAATTACTGAATCCCGTATCTTTCCTGTCCATTTTGTTCATGTGTGTCCACAAAATCCATCGCATAGTCAATGAATGGATCAAGTCCGCGGTGTCCATTACTCTGAGTATAGGGTTACCATGCTTTCGGATTTATCTGGAAATGCCTGTTTTTTGCCACTTTATCCTCACTTTGACATGGCCTTTTCGTTTGTCCGGACATTTCGACTCAGAGCTAAACATTTAAGATGCGGTAAAAACGATCGGATCGCGCTCCGTACTGGCTGCGGACACTACGCTAAACGCTTAGGCTGTTATTTCCGTTTAGTCCGTTATCCGTAGTTCAGTCTTTTTGACCGCACCTCGAAGAAAATAAAAACATCTATCTCGATTTTTGTCCAAAAGTTCGGCTTTTTGTCAGGACTTTTCAAAACAAACGGTAACCCTATCGGGGAAGGAATTACCGGCGTGACGGTTATTGGATGACGTCACCAACTATTGCTACGAAACGAAGTACGAGTCTACGAGTCTACGTCCGATGTCGGTGCTACGACCTCCGGCCTTCGAACAACCTAGTGGGCTGGGATGGAGTTCAGATTTATAGTTTAAGTAGGCGAGTTGTGAAATAAAAAGATAATCATCTTTTTCTTTCTTTACCGTGTGGTTAGTGCCTAGTGCATAGCCTGGTGTCAGAGTTTTAATGCCGCCCATGGGCCTCTGACTTGGCTTTACATGCCGGATAAGTTCTTCACGATTTTTTCCTTCACCGAATCAAGTGATAATTATAAAATACGCACATGAATCCGAAAAATCAGAGGGGCGTGCCTTGGGTTCGAACAAAACTAAAAGATAATTGTTTCTGTAAGTTGTGCAAATATTTTACATATACTTTAAAAAATCAAATTGCGACGTAGAGGTGCATCGCGGCAAAGATGGTGTTCTTTTTTGAAAGTCAAATAGCCAGAGATCGTATGCGGTAGAGAGGTTTGGAAGGAGATAGGGGAGGTGTTTGCCCAACACTGGGGAACGCGATAGGCATAAAGGATCATCAAGATGATGCAGTCTGTTATGGGCTTTTGAGAAAAGCGTCTAGCTTTTCTAAAGATTGGCATAAGCGTAGCATAGCATAATCAGCCTATAATGTTCCCACTGCTGGGACACAGGCCTCCTCTCTATGAGAGGGAATGGGCTATAATCCACCACTCTAGCCCAGTGCGGGTGATGAGATGTCACGCATGTCTTCGAATTTTTGGTTTTACGACATGCCGGTTTCCTCACGATATTTTCCTCTACCGTTTTGAGAGCAGTGGTAACGAAATAAATTACACAAAGTAATGCACTTGCAAGTGTTCGAACCCACGACTTACTGCTCGTAAGTCGGGGCCGCCACCACTGGGCCGCCGCTGCTCTAAAGGATTTTGTGTTTATTTGGTGAGATGTACCCCACAGTTAAATTTTAGAAGAGAGATACTTTACCGAGTACGTAATAACGTGTAAGCTATACACAAATATTCTACCATATTCTTCGCCTGAAACTGAACAATCGATAACAATCTTAGTCAGCAACTGATCAAGTTAGCAACACGGTGGATACCTAGACACAGACGCGAACCCTAAAACTGATATCAGACGCTTCATTTTCGTTCATGTTTGTCTCGACGTTCTTCGAATTCACTCGAAGTGAAACGTCTGAACACAGATAAATTTAAAATGAATTGATTAGTGAATCGATCCAAACATGTTGAATCTCGCCATTCGACATCTTTCACTCGCCTACCGAATGATCTAAAGCGAAATGAAAGGAGCAGAGGAACCTTCATTCTTATGTATTATTGTCGGTGTCAAATAAACATGGATTGAAAAAAAAATGAACAGTCTCCCGAGTGAAACGTTCACTCAAGTAAAGCGTCTGATATTAACTCAAGCAATAAGCGCTACGAGCCGTCTGCCCGCCAACTATTTTTGGCGCGCTTCGTCTAGTACCTACCTATCATGGTCCACGGATTTCACATTAAGTTCTTACTTGAGAGTAAGAACAAAGAGAGAGTGAGAGAGAGTTGTTTATTACGTGCGTATTATGAGTATTTATTTTTGTTTGTTAACAGAACTAGCTGGTACGAACTAATTGACACATTGAACTAACACGGGACACTCACAGGTTACACATTATTATGTATTTGTCCGAATCCACGTCCACAATTAGTTCGTGCTTTTAGGCGTCGTCGATCAACTCAGCCCATTGCAGTCGACTGCTTTACTGTCTTTTGATGACGGATTTTGAAGTGTCATTGCATATTAATTTATTTTATTTGGCTTACTTCTGTTTATTTATAGTAGCTGCTGATCCGCTTGTCTCGTTGTATATGTATCTGTGACACGTAATCAGTTAATGTTGCATGCATTCATTGAAAACCCCTGCACATACCTATAGATAAGACAATCTTTAATCCCGCCTAGATGCACCATTTTATAGAAGCGTTACAAAACTAATGAATGAAAAGCTAAATTTTAAGTTATTGACCTCACAATTATCACCTCATAAATACCTATTTATTCGACTTAGCCCAATTTAAAAATGACGTAACATTTTTCAAGAATTAGATTTTGTAACAGAAGATAGAAGCACTACATGAATTCCGGTTTTAAATGTATTCGTTCATTTTGAACCAGAAAATAGCTGACTACCTACCCTCTAAATGCTATGACCTCCTAATACCTTCCTCGCGTGACGTGGGAAATTGATCCCTGTGGCTTTCGTAATAGGTGCGATGCATATAGTCGAAGACACATCGTACTGAAACTGGGTCGACCGGGGTTATTGCCCGGGCCTCGAAATAAAGGGTGGTTGTCGATATTCGAAAGTTCATTCTATAATAAGCCTTTCGTGTTATGTTTCTGTAATTCCCTTGATTTTTGCTGTACCGGGGTTTTTCGTAACGGTTAAAAGATGTTTAAAAACTAATAAAGATATGTTTTGCTGTCACGCACGGAATAACTTTGTTGGAAAAACGCGCCAATACGGGGTTTGGTAATAAGTGCCTACTGCCCCCGTAGCATGACCACCGTAGACAAGGATGTCTTTGACGGAAGAATCGACAAAATGACAGATAGTGCAAAGAAATCTGTCATTGTGTCGACACAATTTGTCATTTTATCGATTCTTCCGTCAAAGAAATCCTTGTCTACGGTGGTCATGCTACGGGGGCTGGAAATACCTGGAAAACTTTTCCCCAATTTTCTACGATATCATCATCATCATCATTTCAGCCGAAAGACGTCCAGTGCTGGACACAGGCCTCCCCCAAGTGACGCCACATTGACCGGTCCCGTGCGTCTCGCATCCAGCGGATCAAAAAAATATAACAATTATGTACCACGATATCACAAAGTCTTATTAAAAGTTATCGTAAACAATACAAACAATACGTTAAGTATCATGGTTACGCCGTTGTTTAACAAACAGGGTTATTAATTAAGTGTACTTATCCAAAAACTTAACAACGCTAGTAACTTTTTTTTTCTTTTTTCGGTTGGGAAATCATCAAATGACTGGTCGGAGCGGAAGGGAGTGTCAGACTTGTACTGACTAAAACCCATCCATGTTCCTTCTTTGCCCTTTGTGTTCCAGGGCCACGGTATCTCTTTCGAACAGTCCCGCAGCCCTGGCAGGCATCGGCCCTTGCAGACCCCTACATCGTTGCTGACATCTCTTGGAGGCTAGTACCTTACACAGGTGAAGCATGGTCGTTAATTCTGATATTCATCATTTACTTGAATAAATAAGCAGTCAATTGCAAAATAAGGTTAGAAAGAAGATATCATATTCATATCAATTTTGACCTTTGTCTAGAGGGCTAGCTAGTAAAATTGTCAGAATCCTCAGTAGATGGATCGATAATCACAATTTCAACTATTTTAACTGTTTTATACGCCACGTGACATGCATCAGCCACATTTGCATCAAATTCACACGTCTACATTTTCTCATGGAAGGTTTGCCTATACAGTCGATGTTTTTGTACATAGATCTATTCTTTTTGTGTATATTTATATTATAATGTGGACCCAAGCTGTATGGAGCCGTGGATTTCTCTTCAATACGTGCATTCACTTAAACGGTGGCGGGACGCGGGTGACCATGATATTGAGTTAAGATTTTTTTTTTAAAAAATTGTTTGGACTGAGCTGGGTCGTGAAACTGAAAATATCATCATCATCTGCCTAGCCTTTTCTCAACTATGTTAGGGTCGGCTTCCAGTCTAACCGGATGCAGCTGAATACCTGTATTCGTGAAACTAAAGAAAATCGATCATAATCATACAGGGTATAAACAGACCCTTCACATAGCCGTCAACCAAGCATTCTGTACATCAAACTAAGTAACTTGACACAAAAATTATTGCTGCGAATCGTTTTTTTTTTTGGGTGAAAAATTGCGTTTTAAGGTGGGACTCGATGGAAAGCACTGAAAGCATTGTGCTGATGGATGGATTGTATAGTTCGGGGGTCGTGGAGGTGTGTATAGTAAAAATCTTACATTAAAAACATGTATTTAAAAAAAAACTTGTGAAAAAGTTGGAACTTTGACACCCAATATCACCGTAACTAGAAGGCTCCCAGGTATGGTCTAGTACAAAAAAAATGATCGCAAAGACGGGGAGAACAAGTGCCTTTCGGCTATGTTAAGGGTCTATTTACACCCTTTATGTAACTTACGCCGAGATTCTGGAATATTAATCAACATAAAAATTAAATAACAGCCGCTCGGGTCGATCTTTTGGTTAAGCCGTACTTGCCTAGGTTGGTCTGTGGATGGGTGACCACCCATTATATACTGAGTTTCTAGAAGCAGTCCTTCCCGGAACGCAACTCCCGCCCAGAAAGCGGTGGTGGGCCACCATCGCTTTCTAGGCCGGCCTCGGTGGCGCTGTCTATCTCCCGGCGGCACCCATTGTGTGGAGACTTGCTCAGCGGTCACCGTGCATGTGCCCAACGACGTGACCTGCCCGATCCCAAGTAGTTATTTTAATTCTAGAAAAAGGGTGTTGTAGATGAAATTTGAGTTACTCGTAAACTGCATTATTCATAGCATGCTTGATCCTAATGTTCTCTTTAAACTAACAGATAGAAATTACTTTGATGTTATATTTTCTGACAGCTGTGCCTGGGTGGTCTTGTTTAACTAATGAAGTTCAACGTTTTAAATAAATAGTAGTAGATATAGAGTGTTTAATACCTTAAATAACTTGGTTGCTGCCTTAAAAAATAATGCCAATGAAATTATTTCTGTTTTAAAGAAACTACTTTGTACAATTTCATCTCATTTGAACCGTGAGAACTGTCCGTATTACTCTCGTTAAGTTAGTCACCCTCTGTCTGTACGTCTCAAGTTCAAGAATAAGTACACTGCGAGACAACAATGAATATAAGCAGGTAGTGATTTTTTTAGCGTAGGTAAGGCCCTTTCAGACCATCTGCTCATAATACGCCGGATAGCAGATGTGAGACGGGCCTTTTGTCCGTAGAGTACTGTTTTTTTTTGCGCCTGTTACACACTGCTTTGGATGTCGTTCGATGTTTAAAGATAAAAACGGATGCTCCAAGAGATGTATGAAGAATCGATTTTTGAATATTGCAAATAGTATCCGGCTCTGGTTTCCTGTTTCGTTTTTGAAGACTTGCGTGACTATTGTTTGGTGGAGATTTAATAGCGGATCTTGACATTCAATAGTTTAAATGTATCTCGGCCAGGTATTATTTTCGGTAAATTGTAATTCTAAAAGAGCGGAAATCTTGGCTTTCACAGCTTAAATAGAAATAGAAAAAATTAACTACAAAGTACCGAAAGGGCAAAAGCATTTAAAATATTAAAACAAGAGAAACCCAGACATCAGACTAGTTATTTGATTGCGACAGTCAAAACCGACAAAATGAAGAAAAAAATACACGTGCTTCTAAATTCAAGTACTGGCATGAAATAAACAAATAGACACATAAGCACCTCATTACAACATTCTCTTTCCTACATCCAACAATGAAAAGAACAACGTTTTCTTTTTTGCAGGAAAAAGAGATAAAGTCTTGAACTCTTTGGAAAATCAGCCGGGTGTAGTATTTTAATCCTTTAGTTGTTCGCGCAATACGTAGACAATGATTCAAGATGCAAGATGCAATCTTCAAAACTTACCTGAACCGAGCGGCTGCTTTTATATTATTAAAGTACGATTCTTTTATGTATTTACTTTGATTTCTTCAATGGTATGTACAGAATGTATTATGTACGTCTTTGTTGTATATCTTTGGTGAGCTTAATTGAATACGAGATTTAAAAGTTTTTGAAGTTTTTGACGTAACAACGTCTTATAATTCGATGGAGCCGGCTGCACGCACGAAAAAACATGACGTATGAAGCGTTACCTCGCTCTGAGGCGTTCCATAAAACAATTGCTCAACGCACATTCATTTTTTGAAAAATGCAATCATTCCATCAGTATTTTCTTATGACGTTGTCACGTTCAACTACCGTCAGTAAACCGACTTTACAGACAACTGATTTTTCGAGCTCATGATTGCAGTTTACGGTTCTTAATGTCGAAAAGTCTGTCCGAAATGGCAGTATTTCCATGTTGGAAAGTAATTATTATGTCTTTTTTTGGCATTTTTGGTAAAAGAACCGTTGATCCCTCTGATATTGGAGTAGGAATGTTTTTGTCGACCAATCACGTCATAAACTGTTTCTGAAAACCAGACAAGCTCATACTAGCAACTCCGACACGAAAATGCAGAATATAATTAATAGCGTGTAGAATTAATAAACGTTTTAATTTTAAGGCGAGGCAGGATTTATGCAAGGAAGTGTACCTTCAGTATTTCGTCGACAGTAACGTACTTAATAGTAATGTAGGTACTTATGCATTGTTCTGCTAGGTATGCAACTCGTAACGTACTTAAGGGGGAAGCACCAGGGTAGCCCGACAAATTTTCTTCCGTTTTTGTGGGTTCGGATCACTTTGTTGTCCGTCTGTCTGTCCGTCTGTCAAGACCCTTTTTCTCAGGAACGCGTGGAGGTATCAAGCTGAAATTTAATATCACATACTCAGTTCTGCTACCCCTTGGAGCAGTGAAAAAACAATCAAATTTGTAAGTCAACGCAATCAAAACAATATGACCGTTTATGTCGCATATTTTGCAATTTCACAAGGGAATCAAAACCTATCTAAGGGTACTTCCCGTTGATCTAGAATCATGAAATTTGGCAAGAAGCACATGTAAAGGAAAAAAATAAAAAACTGTAAATACGTTATATAATAACAAAATATCTATACAAGTTTATACGGCATGCACGGTCCGCGAGCCCAAGAACACTTGGCAGGTCTAAAAAACGTAAGTATATTTTAATTTTGCGGGCTACTTTGGCGCATACTTAAGGGTAGCCAGCCAGGCAGGAGAATCCAAACGGGGCTTAGAAAGCACAATTCATATTTCAAAATTCAAAATCACCACATCGAATTGAATCATATAAAAATTCAAATAATCTCGTTTACGTTCAAAAAATCACATCTTGGGAGAGGTACAGTTAAGGGCTGGCTTCTTGGCGAAGGGTCGCGACCCTCAATCAAGCCTGCAGCAGCTGGCCGCGGTCAACGACCCCCTAATGCGCCGGACGGAAAAATGGGCAAATTACTTGTTCGCCAACTTTGATTTACCAGGCGCACCGAAGATTTAGGAGATAGCATCTGTATCTACGTAAAAAGCAGCAAAATGAAGCATATTTAGTAACTTCAATTTACAATGAAAAATTAATCACCGTATTCGTCATACATACGTTATCATTTCTAAGAAATGTTGCGCCTAATGTTAAGATTAAACCCATATCAATGCTCATTATTTTTATTTACGGTTAGCGCTTATGTTAAGTCGTAGTTAAGAAAACTGGCTATCATTTGTAAGGGTGCTCTAATTCCCAAGCGAGTAGAATTGAAGGGTTAACGTTTCTAACGGATCGTTCCTAACCAGTTCTAAGACCCTTACAGACACAAAAAGGTGAGGTACCCTTCTAAAAATCTCATGCCCCCGTAGCATGACTACCGTAGGCAAGGATTTCTTGACGGAAGAATCGACAAAATGAAAGATAGTGCAAAGAAATCTGTCATTGTGTCGACACAATCTGTCATATTATTCCGTCAGAGAAATCCTTGTCTACGGTGGTCATGCTACGGGGGCTGGTCATAACGGCCAACACATCTTTGGCTATTTTTTTATTTGCTCTATAAAATCTTAAGATTATCACTAGCCAGTAACAGTTTTGTAAGGAAACAAAGAATAACAGGCTAGGCAAATGGGCCGTCATGAGACGTTCAGATTCAACATCTTCTTCTTACTTGAGATCATCTGCCTAGCCTTTTCCCAGTTATGTCGGGGTCGGCTTCCAGTCTAACCGAATGCAGCTGAATACCAGTATTTTACATGGAGCGAGTGTCTATCTGACCTCCACAACCCAGTTAGTACTGGGTAATTTACAAATAAATCATCATAACGAGCTTTCCGAGGCACAGACGAGACTCTGTATGTAATCGGAGGTCACTCATACACGGAAAAATTTGGACAGCGCGACTTAACATAAAGATCGACCCGAGCGGCTGTTGTTATTTAGCCACGAGCTTCTATAAATATCTCTACTAAACAACATTAGTTTTAGTATATGCGAAACCTGAAACACGTGTCTAGTATTTTTATGTAAAGAATCTACATACAAAGTTTCAAAACTGTATCGTGAAAAATCACAAAGTTATAAGCTTGTTCTGTTACCTGGTTGTCCGCTCAAAAACGTGGTAACCACGTAGCGCGCCCGCGCACGCACCTCCAGGCTCCAGCGTCGTCTTGAGCTCATTGATAATAATAATATGGCAGTAGGTACCTAAATGATTGCGATAGGTACTTAATGTCACTCGGCATCCAACTTGTAACTATTTTTAAATATTTTTTTGACAAAATATAACATGGGTTAAAAATTATTGGAATCGATTCAGTTACTTATTGTAAACAAACTATATTCGGGTTTCGCATATACTGAAAATAATGTTGTATACCTACTATAGCAACGAATTATACAAGTATTGACCATAATATGGACAATATTTTCTTACAAATCACAGTTCCTTTTCAGTAACTCTCAATCGTACGGACAAAAAATCGGGAATTACAGTTTTTAGTATAGATCGTGTAGGTATAATTTAATGTGTTAATATTAAGAAATTATTCTCCATTATAAAGCTACCTACTAATAATATCGGTAGTCCATGCACATTAATCGTATTTAGCTGCGAAATTACATTGAAAAGATCGCCCCACGAGAGCTCAATGCAAAGCTTTTCCCACCGACTCATACGTCGCCCCAATTTCTCGAGCTCTATAAGATTTTGCCTTGCGAAATTTCTTTCTCATTGCCTGCAGCCGACCCTAGCCCCAAGGTGAGTATTGTAAGGGCCCTTTTCTCAGGCCCTTGGCTCACATCTGTCGTTGCACCGGCCGCCAGCCCTACATGCAGTTGCATACCCACAATGCAAGACGCTTTATTTCGGTTATTTCAACGGTCGAATTTGAAACGAGACGTGCATTGATTTAATATTTATGGTAAACTGTTTTTTTTTTATTTTTTGCTTCCACCAAAAAAAAAATACATAGTAGAGACCTAGATTACTACGTTTTATAGCGAACTTAAAAATGAAAATAAATAAAATAGGTTTAGCTAGACTTGGGCCTTTGGGTATCATCCGCGAGCTTTTAATGCTGGAAATTTGAATGCATAACAAACTTCTGGAAAAATCTATACCACACACGAAACTGTCAGCTTGTTTGGTATGTGATTACGGCTAAACTATCGAACTGTCTCATGAGACGGAGTTCGACATTTTTATACTGAAATACTTATTCCACATTATTCCTTATGTATGCAGTTCTATCAGAGTCGTCAGCTCAGTCACATATCATTCGACCCATTCCTGTAGATTTCTGAAACTAAGTAATACATAGTCAAAAATAAAAAAGTTGTTGTGTGGGCCCCCGACACATGGTGGTAGTAGAAAGGGTTTCTAGACGGTTAGAGTCCGACATAACCCTCCGCTCGCCCCAGACGGAAGGTCACCATGAGGATTTCCCCAAAAAGGTGGTGATTCAGATCACCAAACCGGACATCCCACAAAGGAAAATAGGTAAATAAAAAAATATGACTCCTCATACTAATTGCGTCAGCCGATCGTTCTTTCTTTTTCGTATGGTTACTGCCTAACCTGGTGTCAGAGTTTTTATGCCGCCCATGGGCCTCTGACTTGGCCTAGCGTCCACGGATGCCATATTTTGACGTAGTAGTGTATAGATTATTTTTATCGATTGTTTGTGAATGTGTGGACATTGTAGGCTTTGTAGATTCCCAGCTGCTTGTTAACTTTTTATTTTGTTCTATATTTTTTGTTTAGTAAGCAACGACTTATTGTCGGGCCTACGCTGTCCCCCCATACTTAAGTACAAATGCTGTATCCATAATAATATTGTAACACCAAATGATTCGAAAAGAGTAACCATGGAGTTTCTTGCCGGTTCTTATCCATAGGAAACGACCAACCCGAACCGTGCACCTTTTTGTCGACGTTTTATAAGTGCCCATCGTGGCCTATGTGAAATAAAATATTTTGATTTTGATTTTGTATGGCAAGTCCATTTTTTTTCTGCTCCTATAGTAACAAAAATAAACCTAACTTGGAAGAGATTCTTGTTTGTTCTATTTGAGGGAAAATTATGTGAACTTTAATTAAAATTCACTGGCGCCCTGATAAAGTAAACACAACTTTGATCACAATATGTAATTACAGCTTTGAACTTTGTAGTGCTATCTATGTATGTATTCAGTCAAGTCAATCAACACTTAGTTTTAGTGTTATTGAGACAGAATTATTATTTCCTTTATTCATTCTTTCCCTTATCTAATACATTTTTAAACATTTTCAAAAACAAAAGTAAACAAAACATTTAAAAATATAAAAAATAGATGGCCCATCGGCATCAGGAACAAGGTCCAGGCTGCCGGTGGTCAGGGCTCCAGAGAGAGGAACCGCCTCACTATGAGCGCCGTGTCCAGGAGTACTGCTTTCTGAAACAAGTATTTTTAGTCCAATTAGTAACTTGGTCGACGAGGAATAAGAATGACAGTTTTTTTCCCATAAAACATCATCTATGTGTTCTTATAAGATTCTTTCTTTCTTTTTTTTTTAAACGTTGCCCCACACTAGGAATTTCTCCTGTATCGTGGGTGCATTTACAAACATTTAAACTCACATACACAAACACCCATACCCGGAACAACTACCTGTAGATCATACAAATATTTGTTCAGTGCGGGGATCGAACCCGCGACACGCAGCGCAGCAGTCAATCGCTCAGCCACTGCGCCAACCGTGCCGCCAGATTGATTGTCTTGTTTCATCGAGAAATATATTTTGGTGTTCAATACTTTCTAAGATAAGTTGTAAGTAGTAGACGTATTGTCGATGTTTGTGTATTGACCACCTACCTCGTTGGTCGAGTGGTCGCAATGGTGACTGCTGAGCATGAGGTCCTGGGTTTGTTTCCCAGCTCGAGCAAAGTGTAATGGGTGTCTTCATCAGGAATTTCTCAGTAGCAACCAGGGAGACATATTTATGCGGTTGATGGCATTAGGCTCGCCTTCTAATAAATGGGGCTTACTAATTTAACGACTGGCGAAATGTGAGTGTACTATTAGGGACGCCTCAGCCTAACCCTTCGGGGATTACAGGCGTGATGTTATGTTATGTAATTATGAAATATCTCTCTGTAGTAGGTGGCAACACAAACATATTAATTATTATTTGATGAATCACAGAATTGGTCATGGCAGTCTTTTGTTTTGTTTTATCTTCTTTACAAATTGTAAGACAACACTTATTTATTGTGTTTAGAGTTTGAAAAACTTAAACGCTTCTTATCTTCGTGAACAACCTACTTACAATAACGTTTTAACACCTAAAAGTATATTATTATAAACCTCCAAAGATTTTTAGTGTTTCTTAACATTACCTGATAAATAGCACAATTAAATAATATTCTCTTATCTCTTTAACAAAAGAAAGGTGCGAAAATAATGCGTTATTGTTACAAGCTAGTAGTTTAGTACAGGCATTGTCGTTCGCTCTTATCCATTCATGTTCCCCTAGTCCCATTGAAATTTCGACAATGCTCTTTCTTAGTAAGAAGGCAAAAAAAAAATACCTCTAGTCTTGTCTTCTTGATTTTGGTTACAAGTATTTTTCTGTATGCATGTGTTGATATTTCATTTTCCTGTAAGTTACTCGTAGATAAGTAAGTACCTATAGGTACCTAATAATATTTTGGTCAGTGGGTCGTCTTAGGGTTTAAATCATTTCAAGTCACTAATTCAATTAATACCTAAATAATTATTATATTTAGTTAGGTACTTCCATTATATTTCTTGTCTTATAAATCTCGACTCTAAATTCGCTTGCCACACTCAAACTGAAACCGGAAATACCTAAGTGTGTGTAGTGTTTAGAAGACTACCTTACCCACTAATAACAGGAAATGTTCTCCCCAAAATGCAATGGTCATTAAAATAGTTTATTTTATCAACTATCGTTTATCAACATCACGATCAATGGCGTTAGGTACGTGTCCAAGTAAGCCAGGTGGTATTCTGTGATCTGTCTACCTGAGTCTTCGAAATTATCAGAAAAAGTGCGGCAAATAATAGACGAAGATTATTTTCTTTCAACAAAATTGTTTAGGGTAAGATAACAATATTTATTGTTCACAAGCACAACAATGTAGGTACATTGTCGTATATCTATGATGTACTACCGCGCTCACTTACGGCCGAGCACTTTTCAACCTTATAACACCCGGAATAAGGGTGAAAAGTGGTCGATCGACAGTGAACTCAGTGGTTCCTACGCGCACCTAGTATTGATATTATTTTCTACATTTGAAATGTCCGATGCATAAATTATTCTTGTTTTTTTTTTAATTTACACAATTATCTATAATCAAACTAATAAAAATATGTACTTAAAGAAAAGATGAAAAGCATTAAAGGGCGTCAAAATTAAAGCTTTAAAATAGTTGTAGTAAGATTTCCCTTCCAGATTGGTAGGGTAATTTAAAAGTCGTGGAATCGCTCCATGTAATATACTAGTTTTCGGCTGCATCCGGTGACTGGAAGCCAACCCTAAAAATACGACGCCCGAAAAATAAGTAAATTTCTAAAAGATAATAATCAGCTGTAAGTAGATATGTAATCGTTGAAAGAATTCAATCAAATAGAAGAGGTAAAAAAGCATATACCTAAAATTTTATCTATTTTAGACATTGCTGCCAGATCTCGCTAGTAACTCGCGTGATAATGTGGTCCCGGTTTATTTCGATAATAGTAATGTCCTCTAGCGGAGTTCAAACGAGTTATTTGCCCCCATTGAGGTATTATTTGTATCGGAATTATTACCTTTCTTTCCATAGCATTTGGCGTTATCTTTGATCTCTTTATAGATGGCGAGATGGCGTCTTGTTTTGAAACGATTTTAGTTTGGTAATGCCCTCTTGTGACTTTTAACGAAACTAGTAGTTCACAACAAAACTTTTTAGAATTGTTAGAAAATGGCAGCACTGAAACATTAAAATGACATTTACAAGTTTACAACCTGGCAACAGTTATTATACGTCAAACAGTTGTCAAAATGGCACGTCAGCAGCAAGATGTTGATGAGCTTTTCGATGTTAAAAATGCATTTTATGTCGGAAATTATCAACAAGCAATCAACGAGGCACAGAGCGTATCCGTAAGTAACGTTTGCACAATCAAAAGTTTCTTTACTTCGTCATTTCAGGGTGTAATTAACGTGTTTTGGGGCGGTGACGTTGTGCCGAATCTGTTTTCTTCATTATTTCTTTATTACCGGGGTTTTTAAGCAGTAATTGTGTTTCCTTACACATAGTACCTGTATGTTAACGTAATAATTCACTTTTGCAGCCATCAACACCTCTCATAGCGCTCCAACGTGATGCGTTCCTATATCGATCATACATCGCTCAAGGAAACCACAGGATTGTGGTGCAAGAGCTTAAAACCGCGGATCCTATGCTGCAGCCGCTGAAGACATTGGTGGAGTACCTGACACCAAACGCCAATAAGCCAGCGATCGTTGCAGATATTGATGCGCGCGTGAGTAATTTATTGTAATTGAAAACTTGTGACTAATGGTACTGTGTTGATATAACTCCTCAAAATAAATCTTGTTTAGTCAATCTTAAGTGTTACTCATTGATAACAGTGGTGACAAGTTACCAATGAGAGTCTTACTATTTTTTCTTGGGTGTGTGACTTCTTGCAGTGCCAATTTCTGAGTAACTGACAAACTCTTTGATGCCCTGAGCCTAGCAAGTAGCAAAGTGAAATCAACATTATCAAATTTCACATCAGGCCGCACTGTGCGCTTGACTCCTCTGCTAGGCGCTAAGCAAGGCACCTGTCAGTGGGTACTGCATTGTTTCCCTGCTAAAACCTCTTAACTTGAAACTTTAGATTCATTACTGGCTTACAACCTTATATTTTTTCACAACTGATCATATGGTGTAATGTTTCAGGTGGCTAAAGGGACGGAGCTGCCGAATGAAATCTTCCTCATTGTAGCGGCAACTATCTACTACCACGAGGACAACTATGAAGCAGCCCTCAAGTAGGTTTATTTTTATTTTTTCAATTAACAGGCATAAAATCATGCTTAGCGAAGCCAGAAGTCACTTCTACTCCCAATCCTCGCAATTATTAGATTGCTTGCGATTATTTTATTAGACCAGATCTAGGAACCTACTGGATTATGAAGATATAAATTTTTGCATGCCAAATGGTAGAATGTACCAGGTACCACAAATAATGACTACTGTGACAAACAAATAATGACTACTGTGACAACTCATGTATGTACCTTCAATGCAAATAAATTATTTCTATTCTATTCTATTCTATTGAAGGTCAAAATTCTAACATTTTAACAAATACAAATGTTATATGATGTTACTTAATTCTAGATAGTATAATGCTAGATATTACCTCTTAACAACCATCTAATTTCTTTTAAAAAGCATAGATGTAGAAAGTGTAGACAAATATATAAGTGATCTGATCTTCAGTCATCACATTAGAAACTGTAATATGCATGACTTCAGTAACAAGCCACAGGCTTGACTGTTTTCTACATTCACACAGATAACAATAATTGAATGCATACATAGAGCTTGATTTATATTGTAGATTACTATCTATTTTGTAGATAAATTGAATGGAAATAAAACAATTCACTCTAAATTATTTCTAAAGTTGGTGAAACAGCATTACGATTTTAAAGTATTTTTCCAGCACCTCAAATATCAAAATGTCCACTCTCTTTTCCAGAATTCTCCACAGTGCTGAATCGCTGGAGCTCCGTGCGTTCACCCTGCAGTGTCTTCTGGCCATGAACCGACCTGATCTGGCCCGCAAACAGCTGAAGGCTCTCCAAGACATTGAGGATGACAGCACACTGACACAGCTGGCTCAGGCCTGGCTGAACTTGTCACAGGTTAGCAAAACTACGGGTTTATCACATAACTGACAATGCTCCATCTGAATGTTTCATCATTTCGTATTAAATTGCAACTCAAATAATTTATTTGCAACTTGCAGGGTGGACCAGGAGTGCAGGACGCACACTATAGTATTATGGAGCTGTCGGAAAGGCTCGGCGCTCTGGGAGCCGGCCCGGCAGCCGTCGGGGCCGCCGCCGCTGCCTCCAGAGGTAAATGGTAGTGTTGAAGTATATTATATCCCTGGTTTAGAATGATGCCATTTATTGGGGAGATAGGGCAATTCTTGCTTTTATGATCCAATGTCTTCATCAACGTTCAAATACTGAGACGACGTTGCATCACCAGCGCCGAGTAATAGATGCCGCATCGTACTTGATGACATCACATACAACTACTAGCAAATTAGTAACAATTCACACAGTTTCATCTGCTACAACTGCCGTCGACTGGCCCTGTGGGTGGACACATTCGAACAAGCTATATCGTAAGCTTAGGTGAAATCTTGCAACTGAATTTTAAAACAGTTATCCCCAACCGATTGAGCTGAAAGAAGAAGGATCAAAATTCACCCACGTCCTACAGCGACAAGAAGTATCTCAAAAAAAAGATAAAAATGTATATAAAAAGATGGCATATTTCCAAACTTCATCCTTACAGTCTAACATATAAAAAAATTGCTATGAAAATTCGTTCAGGGGAATTTCGACAATGAATGTACTACTATACTACATGATTATTATTTGAGAAATACTTGGCTATCTTGACTTGACTCCAATAATTCAATTATCCATCATCGAACAACAAAGGTTTTTTTCACTTATTCGACCACCAAACATCGAAATAGTGAGAATTATAACTTGATTGTTTGATCATTGGCATTGTTAAATAGAATAGAGTAGACTAAGTTAGAGTAGGGTAGACTGATAAATTCCACATAATAATCGATATGGTAATCCCATTTTCAATACTGTTATTGTTTTTTTTTTCTTTTGGTTCGTTAAAAGTTTAGTGTTAGCCAACTATCCTGACTTGTGATAAAGCTCTATTGACCGTAGAAGGTATTTTTAAGAGGAACCTACTTTATAATTGTAAGATGTTAAGATTTTTAAAAATAATAATGCATATTCTAATAATTTTATTTGTAGAACATAGGTAAACAAAAGAACAGACATCAATATTAATAAAATGAGCGCTATGTCTTACCGTCAAAGGCGTTCAAATATTCTAATTATAATTTCTGAATAATTGCTAAAAAGCAATAGGTTACAATAATAGTAGGTTTTCATATTTTTCATTATGTAGTTGTTAATAATAATAAATGACCTATTTTGTTGCCCTATCGTGAAGGGTTTGAAAATAATGTCCTCATACGGTGCTGGATCCAATCACGACACATTCGAAGAAGAAGAGTACTTTACCTATACGCTTTACAACACCGAACTTGAAGGGAGAAATGCAATAATTGAATATTGTTGTTCATGCATACATGGGCGCAGGACACTGGGAGTATGCGCCCATATTATGACGATCATATATTACTTAGGTTGGATGAGAAATAATCCAGAACCTATGAACCATCCGGCACAATTCTTAAATAGTGGATTAAGAGATATGGAAATTGAATAAAAGTTATGTAAAATATTTTATATGCGCCCGACCCAGTTCTAGATAATGGTAATATCACGGTGTATGGGGATCGACTTATCGTTTCTTACATGACTGTTGTTGCCAATAAGCCTGACATTGTGGTGACAGATCGATTGGAGCGTAGCGCAATGATTGTTGACATAACGGTCTCGCTGAGTTGCTGGTTGATCTGAGGAGGTTTTAGGTTGGCAGTTGGATCAAGGGCTTGATTCAAAAAGCAGAACTTCTGGACACAGCACGTATTTTTAGGAGGTTCCTCTCTCAAGAGTCCTAACAACCGGTAGCTCTAAACCTGTTCCCGAAGCTGGTGGGCTACTTTTTTTATATTTTAATGTTTTTTTTATGTGGGTGTACTATTAGGTACATCTCTGCCTAACCCTTCGGGGATTACAGGCGTGGTGTTATGTTATGTTTAGTTTTTATATATAGTTTATAGATTCCTATATAACTATCCGAATATTTAAAAATGTAAACGATATCTGAGATCATGAAAAAAAAAAAAACAGTATCTATAGTTGTAACATAGTCTACCCTACTCTTTCTTAGTCTACTCTATTCTATTTAACAATGCTAATGATCAAACAATCAAGTTATAATTCTCACTAGATCGATGTTCGGTCGTCGAATAAGTGAACAAAAACTCTGGTGCTCGATGATGGAACTCAATAATTGAAGTCAAGTCAAGATAGCCAAGTATTTCTCAATATTGTAGTACATTCATTATAGAAATTACTGCCCCTGAACGAATTTTCTTAGCAATTTTTTTTAATGTTAGACTGTAAGGATGGAGTTTGGAAGTATGCCATCTTTTTATACATATTTTTATAAATTTTTTTAGATACTTCTCGTTGCTGTAGGACGTGGGTTAATTTTGTATGAACCGTGCTCCTTCTTCTTTTGCATACACGTTTAGATTGGATGACAATGGTTGGCTAAGTGTCGTCATTAAAGTGAGGAATTCCTGTCCTTGTTAGCATTCCATAACAGCCAATAACAGGTCTTTGAAAAGAAGTAGGAAGACAAAGTCAGTCTATTTATTGTTCTCTCCTTCAGGCATGTGGGAGGAATCCGAACAGATGCTAACAGAGGCGCAGGCGCGCGCTCCGCAACAACCTGACCTGTTGCTAGGGCTCGCCGTCACCGCAGCGCACAGCGGGAAAGCTCCTGAGGTCTGTACCATATTATTTTAATCACTGCATCTAAAATAAAAAAAACCCACAAGAATGCACTGTCACTTGATATAAATAATATTATATCGATAAACATCCACTGCTGTACAAAAGTCTCCCCCGAGTATCGCCGTGTCAAGTAGTATTCACATTCTTTGATTTTGTACAATAAACATGTTGTAACACTGGTGTTATTACCTGCCTTCATGAAGAGACAATTTGGTTACAGTCTATTTGATCAGTCTATTTGATAAAAATGAAGGACTGTGATAACTGATAGTAACTCCCTTAGAGGGTTATTAGCCAGGGTTTGTTCAACGTCGACGTTTACCGATATGCGATGGGTCAAAAATCAACTACTAATTCTTCGCTTAGGATCTATCCGCAGGATGCACGAATTTTTGGCCTTCTCCAGTAATATGTATTTCTCCAAAGTGTCTTAATGAACAAATACTTTTCCCGTTCCCAGGTATTCAACCGCTACATAGCCCAACTCCTGGACAGTCACCCCGACCACCCCTACACGAAGGAGCACCACGCCAAGACCAACGAGTTCAAACGCCTCGCCGCGCAGTACCAGCCCTCCGTCTCAAGTTAAACCTTGCGACCGTAGCAATAGAGTTCGATATCACTTATGATTCTATGTATGTTTGTGTACTAAAGAGCCTATATTATTATACTATTGTGGAGTTTTATTTTTGGTCGTCCCATTTGTTGAATGTACATTTAGTTTGTAGTAGTTATTGGATTAGTTAGTGTTGTGTAGACTGTGTTGAGTACTTCAGGATATACGTTAATTTGACCTTGTATACAAGGTCAAATTGAATTACCTGGCGTAACGAACCACCTCTGCCTAATTCTTCAGGGAAATTAGACCTGATGTTGTGTTTTGTGTGTCAAAGTAAATATGCTGGCGAAATCCTGCAGACTAATATAATTACTTGAAATATCACTAATTTTGTCCTGTAGTTACCATTTATATAATTACTAGCTGTGCCCCGCGAGCTTCCTCCGCGTGAAATAAATTTTTCGGATGGGAAATAAAATCTATCCATGTTCCTTCTTACTTTACGACCTATTCTCGTACCTATCAAATATATATAAAAAAATCAAAAAAATCGGTCGAGCCGGTTTGGAGGAGTGCGACCACAAATACCGTGACACGAGATTTTTATATTTAACAAATTCCAGGAGTATTTCATGAAGTAAAAAGGTGTACGTTACCCCAGCAGGAAAGTGTCTCCTAGAGTGATATGAGTGGAACGTATAATTAGTGTATAATCTGCTGTGAATGTGCACCACATAAAAAATTGGTGCGCTTTGTCGTTTTGGAAAAAAACGGAAAAAACTATTCCTGCTAGGGTAACGTTCTTCCAGCAAGAAAATTCTAAACGAATGATCAGAGAGAGAAATATTGTGCATGGCCAGAGAGCTTATATTTGTGTAAAAAAGTGCACCGAAAATGGAGGTTGTGCGTCTTCAGGTTTTCGAGATATTGCATTTCCTGCTGGGGTAACGTTTTTCAGAATCGTGTACCTCTAAAACCATTGCATGTGCGCGTGTGGAATAAACTTACACGAGTAGCTCTTAATTTGTGTAAATTTGTGACAGAATAAGTTTTAAGAAAATATTTATAATTTTCAAGTAATCGCGGTTTTTTGAAAACTCGAATAAAAATCGCAGCGCCTAAATGAGAAAACGTAGAAGCTCGCTGAAAACTGTATTCGGACCTTCTTGACGCTTATAATAACCATAAAAAGTTTCAAAAGTGTAGATGCATGCGTTATTGAATAATATTGGTAAAAGTCAAAACGACGGTGTCATAAGTTTGACGGCAAATACAAGAAACCGGCTCAACCCAAGACGTGTAGGTGCAAAACCAAAAATTAGTGTATTTAGTTAAAAATATATAGTGAAAATATTCAGCTTGGAATGTTTCGCATTAAGTAAATATAAACAAAACACAAAACATGTAAACAACGGCTGGTTATCCGACCAAATTTGAAAGACTACAAAAAAGCGACGGATTCATACATATCTATGACCTTCTTTACTTACTCACGAGTCGGTTGAAACGTGTTTTGCCTGAGTACACTGAAGTAGAAAAGAAGTAATAAAATAAAGTTGTTATTGGATTATATTCTTCTAACTGTTTCTGTGACTATTATTATATGTTTAAATAAAACGTAAAACAAATTACAAGTACAATTGCAAGTATTTGCCGTTGAACTTGGATATAATAAATACTAAAGGTATCAACCACCTTCAAGAAGCTTGCGAATCATGTTTGAGAAGAGAATTTACTCCAGAGTGTTATATTTGTCGCAGTGGAAATGTGTCATTCATTATACGATGTTAAAGACATTATCATTTTTGAACTTCGTGACGTGTCGCCTGGTTGGATGATCTGCTTTTTATCATTGAAATAAATAATAAGGACTACTCAATTCTGTCTTTAATAGAATATAAACCCGCTTGAAAACCCGAAAGCATTGGAAATTACAGGGCTCACTGCTACAGAAAAATAGTAATTATATATAATAGTAATTTATTTGAATGTTATGATGACCTATATGGTAAAATCCAACGACGCGGGAAATATAATGCCACATGTAATAGTTCTACATGGTAGAATAGACAAAATTGTATAGGGTTAAGCAAAGAAATTTTGGTACAATTTTGAGAAATGTATTTAGTGTATACAACCGCACAAAGATATGTGTTGCAACAACGTGTTTCCATTATCGTATTACGTATGTGGGATTTTATAACCTACGATTTTAATATTAAAGCTAGTTAAGTCTTGTCACATAATTTTGATTTGGTGGCGTTTTATCAGTGATTTAAAATTTAATTTGAAAAACTGATCTGTGATTTTAAATAATAATGGCTACACAAGGTACAAATAATTTGATAGCACTATTTGTGTTCTAATATTTACAGGTAGGTAATTTGATCTGTGATTTGTTGCTATAATTACTTTAAGAATCAAAATTAAGGGAATAAAAATAATCTTTTTCATTTGATATGGTCTCAAGGTGCATTTAATATAATTTTTTATTATCCTCCAAAATTAGGTCATATAATTGCCAACAACCGTTTGAACGCGACTGTACGGACAACAGCTTAGGTTTAATACGTCCGATAAAGAAGGTCATAGATATGTATGAATCCGTCGCTTTTTTGTAGTCTTTCGAATTTGGTCGGATAACCAGCTGTTGTTTACTTAATTTGAGTTTTGTTTATATTTAATGAATGCGAAACATTCCAAGCTGAATATTTTCACTATATATTTTTGACTAAATACACTAATTTTTGGTTTACACCTACACATCTTGGGTTGAACCGGTTTCTTGTATTTTGCCGTCAAACTTATGACACCGTCGTTTTGACTTTTACCAAAAGTTTCAAAAGTGTAGATGCATATCTACACTTTTGAAACTTTTTATGGTTATTATAAGCGTCAAGAAGGTCCGAATACAGTTTTCAGCGAGCTTCTACGTTTTCTCATTTAGGCGCTGCGATTTTTTTTCGAGTTTTCAAAAAACCGCAATTATTTGAAAATTATAAATATTTTCTTAAAACTTATTCTGTCACAAATTTACACAAATTAAGAGCTACTCGTGTAAGTTTATTCCACACGCGCACATGCAATGGTTTTAGAGGTACACGATTCTGCAAAACGTTACCCCAGCAGGAAATGCAATATCTCGAAAACCTGAAGACGCACAACCTCCATTTTCGGTGCACTTTTTTACACAAATATAAGCTCTCTGGCCATGCACAATATTTCTCTCTCTGATCATTCGTTTAGAATTTTCTTGCTGGAAGAACGTTACCCTAGCAGGAATCGTTTTTTCCGTTTTTTTCCAAAACGACTAAGCGCACCAATTTTTTATGTGGTGCACATTCACAGCAGATTATACACTAATTATACGTTCCACTCATATCACTCTAGGAGACACTTTCCTGCTGGGGTAACGTACACAGTAAAAAGTTCTTTACCTCAACCTTGTATAGGTAAGTCTATTCTGTGTTTAGGAGAAAACTAATGATTGAATAGAAGCAGCTAATTGACGCAGCCTAACCTATGAGTGTAACTTATGCATGTTATTATAAGGACTCCTTTGCCTCTTTCAAGTTGTCGCAACACTACGTGCTAGCAGTGACAAATAAACTGAACAAATATTTACAAATAAGTAGTTAATAAAAAAAGACCAAAAAATATAAAAACTCCTTTATCCTCATGTAATCCTAGTAGAAGCTGTATTCATAGTCGTTGTCTGGTTCCTCGTCATCCTCGGAATTAGTCAGGTTCACCAGTAAGTGGTACTGGCGGAGTTTCTCTAAGGCTGCCATGTCATCCATCAGGCCTAGGGGCAGTTCTGCCGGGTCAGGTTCGCCCTTGATCAGGGACCAGTCCGTTGTAGACTCGTGGAGAATCTCGCCGTTTAGTCCTGTAGAGTAAAAAAGGAATCAAAAGATATTTATGTTCGTTAAAAAACTTGTCTTCGCCGCAGTCGGATAAAAAATCAAAAAACAACAATGCTGCGCCAACTAACAGCATTTTTGTATACATACTAGTTGCTACTCAATAAAAGATCTTGAACCCTGACCCACTGTCGATCTACCGCAGCCCCGCACAGGTATGTAATGTTGGGCGCCCGGTAGCGGTAATCCGTACATTCCGCACATTAATGGTTTCTAAGCTCTGCCGAAGCAGAGCATTCAAAAAATATTATAGACTCATTTGAGTGTTCCCCTCCACGGAAATCTTTAGTAAAAGGCGAAAGATTTATGCGTTTTGAAGGGAAACCAGAGATATAGTGATATTGGTCGCTCGAGCTTATATACTCCGCGCGGTAACGAAACCATAGCGCGATCTAATTCGACGTCAGCGCCATCTAGGGAAGCAAGGGTTCAACTTTTTACAACTTTGTTAACACTATTAAATTGCAACCTGTTTTTTTACTTTTTCAGGGCTAGGACGAGAATAATATTACGTATGTTGATAAGTCCAGTCCAGATAGTTATCGTATACTTACTAATGCTTTAATTCCATCATTTGTCTAGCCGTTTGCAGACTAGATTGGATTTATTAAAATAACGAAATCAGCCAAAAATGTTCCTCCTGCTGGGAAACTGTTCACAAAGGACCCAGGCCCCACTGTGAGAGGACATGGGCCATAATCCACCACGCGCCAGCATTTACATTACAGGTCAATAATCTGAACCTGCTTTTACTGTTACCCTGCGTCATGACTTCCAGTTCTTTAGATGTAGGTCTAATATAGACCCGTGGTCGTTGGTTTGGTTGCTTAATACGCACCATTAGGCAGTATATCGACAGGTCCTTCGATGGGCGGTGCGGTGTACGCCTCTAACTCCTGCTCGGTCTTGCTCTCCCGGTCCAGCTTCTCTTGTTTGCGCTGACGACGCCATGCTTTCTGTAGGTTGAAACGTTCGGGCCTGGAATGTCAAGTAACATTCTTTAGTCATACTTAAAAGATGAAATGAAATCAAACCCTATGCCCTCTATATCTCTATTAATGACTATTTCGGAAAGACACAAATCTCTCAGTTATCGGTAGAAGAAGAAGAAGCTTAATGTGAATTAATTTAAAACAGAATCACTAAAGGAATGGTTATCTATCATTATGTGAAAATTTCGTAAGGACTTTCACTTCATCCTGAACAATATTTTTGAGGGATTCATAGGCTTTACAGCACTCGGATACCAAACTTCTTTGTGTTTGCAAAACGTGATTTTGTACCAAATATTTTGCTTTTACAACAGATTTCAGATGACCCTCTTATCTCACCTAAAACCCTAAGCCCATAGAGGCTCGTTAATCTGTGGCACTGTCCGGAACAAACAAACAAACAGTGATATCATCGTATCTTATCTATTCGTGAAATAAACATAATATTTACTATCCATCAGTTTGGTGAACTTACAACGGGACGAAGGGCTCTAATCTACTCAAACTATGATTAGGCATTTATAAAGAAATACATAAATTATTAAAAGTTTCTATTTGATTTCCGGTCGCCCTAGCAACCAAACCAAGCCTTGTTCTCTGTTTCTAAGACAATAACATCACTCCTGTATTTCACCAATGGGTATAATACACCCCAGTAGCGAAGGGTTAATTTTTGTAAGAGGTAAGCCGGAGTACATATATTTAATGTGATTATATTATTTGTCTATAGAATACTGACTGCCATTTTTCAAAGGGAAGCCGGTAGGAATCGAGTTGTATGGAACCTTCGCCACTGATACACCCATATTTCGCCAGTTACTGTTTAAATCCCTTACAATAGAGGGCGAGCATAAGATGATTACCGGGGGCACAGAAGCTACTGAGAAATTTTTAACGGAAAACCTAATAACATTTTGCCTGACTTAGAAATCAAACTCAGGCCCTCAAGCTCAGCAGAAGCGCTTGTGACTCATGGACCAACAGACAGTTGACAAGACAAAAAATACCTAACTATTGCAAAATCCTTTTGGTTGACGACAGAAAAAAATACAATTAAAATAAACTTACTTTTCCTCATCTTTGTATACGCGTGCTTCTATGTTCTGGATGTCGTGTCTGAGGTCTGCTATCATGAGCAGCATGAGGTCTAAGGAGCCCTTTGGTCCTCGAGGGCCTCTTGGACCCCTTGGTCCGCTGTCGCCTTTTGGTCCTTCCATACCTGGGGGGCCGGCTGGACCCTGTTACATGTAGGTAGTTATGAAGTGGAATATTATAGACTTTCCTCTTTTTGCTGAAATAGAATCCGTAGAAAGCGTATTGCTACCTAATTTATTCTTTAATTGCTGGAACTGGAGATCTTTGACAGTCGTTAGGTAGTCATTGACCCAAAAAGTTTGACAACCAGTCTTACCAAGGGGTATTGTATTACCCAGTACTAACTGGGTTGTGGAGGTCAGATAGGCAGTCGCTCCATGTAAAATACTGGTATTCAGCTGCATCCGGTTAGACTGGAAGCCGACCTCAATATAGTTGGGAAAAGGCTAGGCAGATGATGAATTGCTGGAATTGGAGCTACACCTACAATCCTTACATATACCGTCCTGTTTGATCGATTTATGCAGGTGTTAAGAAACGTATTTGCGAAGGATATAAGTGATTTATTTACTTACCCTCGGACCTCTTTCACACCTGCAATACCCTCCTTCTAAAGGTGCCGTGGAATCTAATACTCTGTACGCGTAAGTTCCTTCGGCGAATCTCTCTCCACCTTGAAAGACAAGAAAACAGTTGATTATTCCTACTGGGTATGATGCCCATGATGCTATTTATGTTTATGTCAGCGAGTTTGGTTTCTGCATTTAGTCCTATAAGAAGACAATTATGAGTGGGCTAGATGCTAATATTCCTTTCCTTTCGAGACCCCGCCATCTTATTCTTAGGAGAAAGCACCTAAAGGGTCCTTAAATCTGTCTTACTTATTCCGTTCTTCGGGTGATACGGCGGAATAGTCTCGGAGTTTATTTTTTCACGCAGGGTTTCCATTTAAAGTAACACCAACATTTTGTTGGTTTTGCATTACCTACATAGATATGGAGTAGAATATGATAGAACTGTAGAAGTATACGGTAAGCTTAGTTTCTATTTCTAGCTGCATAAAAGCGCTTATACTACCGTCTCTCAAAGCAGGACTATCCATCAGCTTTTTCAGCGCCGCCTGCGTGCTGTGCAGCTGATCACTTAACTGCTTGACCTTCCGCGACAGCCAGGTGACAGTATCACATGGTGCATAACACCTGGACGACGCTCGCACCAACGGCAACGGCGCCTGAAGCAATGCGGTTACCTGGGCTGAATTATGTGACATCTTTTTTTTGTGATTAAATGGAAACAATAGTTGTGATTACTCCTGGAGTACTGGTGATAAGTTTTCAAGATATAATCAGGATAAAGTTTTAGAAGGTTCACTGATCAAACTCTGACATTTGGTGTCGCAGACGATAAGGCTCTGAAGTTTGTTGATGACCATAGATGTAACAAAGATTGAGAAGGTTTCCAGACATGATTTGTGACACTGTTTTAAGCTTTCACGGTTCCACAGCGTCGAAATATCGGGAGCCCAAAATAATGAATGATCACGGAAGATATCCCGTAACGATATAAGTTTATGATTTGTTACGTTGACTATGGGGAACAGGCAGGATAATAGTCCCAGAGCATTGAGATGAGGCGCACAGCGGTGTTCTTAATTTGTCTTATTACTAAAGCCAAAGTAATTTGCTATCCTTGGAACAATCAAGGATGGAGCAGTCCTAATGATAATACTACAACTTACTGGGACAGCGACCCTTGATTCACACTTCTTGCCATCGCTGGCGAGGACCAGCGGAGGCGAACACTCGCAGTGGTACCCGCCGGGGTCGTTGATACACCGCTGTACACAGCCGCCATTGTTGGAGGAGCACTCGTCTACATCTGGGTGCCAGGAGATCAGAAATCAATAAGAGTATCGTTTATTGTTGTGTTTTGAGTCGAAATGAACACTGGTTATTGTTCCGCGAAGTTCGGGGCTCCATCTGTTTCTGTAGGTACCGGATCGAAGATTTGAACGAATACGAGGTTTCTTCAAACCTTTGTTGAACTACGAAAAACAATATTCTAAAATATCTTTAGGTTATTTTGGTGCCACCTTGCATATTGTTGTATGACATACAAAACTGGAACCGGTTTTACATGCCCTAATTACTACCGGTTTACGGTTCAGTACTTTAATACGTTACCTGGCTGTGTCCTTGTCCACTGCTGGGCGAAGGCCTCCCCCATATCCTTCCAGGTACTCTCCTTCTGTTATCTTAGTTTAACTTTAGGAACAAAATATTGTGTTTACCAACGCAGTAAGGCTGCGTCTTCCTCCGGTAGTGGTCTACATGGAACTGGAACCCGCTGTGGCAGGTGCACCACACCCGGTCACCTCGCACCTCGCACGCTTGCTCACACAGTTGCAGGCTGCACGGGTCCGTCGACCGCGGTATACACCTGGCAAATAAAAGTATTATGGCGCTTATGCAAGCTTTAAAGTCCAGTTCACAACCTTAGACAATGCTATTTGCACTCAGCGACACGTGCAGTGCTTCTTTTGTTTCCTTTGCGTGAGTACCATCGCTCCAAAAATCGTGGACACACACGTGGAACACTTCCGTGGACACACACGTGGAACACTTCCGTGGACACACACGTGGAACACTTCCGTGGACACACACGTGGAACACTTCCGTGGACACACACGTGGAACACTTCCGTGTTAGCTCGTGGCGCTCTCGAATTAACTTATTTCAATTGTTCCCTTCGCAGTCGCTGATCTCTTGACCGTAACACGTGACGTTTGCAAAAGGTTCTGAAGTCTGATGACAAGTCATGATAGCAAATGACTGTACCCATGGTCTCCCTTCTATACATCGCGATAACTTGGTCGAGACCTCTTGCCACACTTTGGCAAGTATTTTCAACAAATGGGTTCACCTGTTACTAGTCTACGCATGCTCGTATTCTTTGGCAAAGCAAACAATGTAACAGTCAGCGGTATTAGCAATCCTGCACTTGATGCCAAAATGTTTCGAAATTCAAACGTTTTGAATGTGTGGATTACAGGACCACCTCTATTAAACAGCACATCTACGCATAGTTTACAAGGTCTCTTTAGCCTTATATTATTAGCGTAAGTATTTAGTTCCCGCTGCACACAGCTCAGGCTTCTTCTCAGTAATCTCTTTATCTAATCCATCACGCGGGTCCACTGCGAGTTGCTAGAGGTCACATGTCTTAGAATTTTCGGTTTTACAACATTCCAGTTTCCTCACGATGTATTCCTTCACCGTTTTGAGAGCAGTGGTTTCACAAGTTTTTGCTTGGGTTCGAACCCAACGCCTCGAGAGTCAGCGTCGATACCACTACACTCTCATCCTTTTACCCTGCTAGTAAAATAAGCTTCAAGTCATCAACAATTAATATTCTTAACAAGCAGAGTTAATCAATTCCCAGAGTGAATATTCTGATTGATTATGCTGGCTACCTAGTTCCTCATTCTTATGCTTCACATGACAACAAGACACGTTGCCCTTCGGCCGCACGCCGTTGGAATATAAATCTAATCTCGACAGCTCCACAGTTAGACGAAGATGGAAAAGGTCAGAGCTTTCTTTGTTACGAAATCCCTTGGTCCTTTGAGCGGCATTCAAGTCATACAACTCATGTTTCTAATTGGAATCAGAAGTTTGCCTTCGATTTTGCTGGGAATGTGATTTTGAAATTCGATAATACCGATTGCGAGATAGAGAACTGATTGATTTATAATCTAATTTCAGATTTCAATACATTGTATGCCGGAAATTAGGTAGGTACTGATTTGAAGTAGTAGGACTCACATTTTACCTAATTTCCGGATTTCAGTCTGTGTGTGTATGAACCTGGACGAACTAAAAAGAGTATTTAAGGATCGTAGTGGGTGCATTCTGTAGCTTCTGCACACCCAATGGGACGAAGGCGTGAGTTTACGCATTTTGTTCTTACCTTCCAGCGATGAAGACATGTGTGTCACAGCACCTCAGCTTGATGCACTGTAGCTCGGCGCCGTCCACGCGGCACGTCTCGCGGGTGCGGAGGAGACTGTCCGTGGGGCATGGCGAACTGCCGTCTAATCTGGAAGTAAAAGGTAATTTAGTGGGGTAGGGTGGCTTTAGCTTTTTAGCCATTCTATTCGATCAGAACATTTTTTTCGATAGCAGTGATAGTCTAGTGGTGTGACCGTCGGACTGACAAGTCATATGTCTCGAGTTCGAACCCAAGACACGCACCTCTGATTTTCGGATACATGTGCGTATTGTATAATTATCACTTGCTTCGGTGAAGGAAAACATCGTGAGGAAACCAGCATGCCTGAGAGATATTTCTCGACAGCATGTAAAGCCAAGTCAGAGGCCCATGGGCGGCATAAAACTCTGACACCAGGTTAGGCACTAACCACACGATAAAGAAAGAAAGAACATTTAAACTGCGTTCAAAACCTGCCAGTGTCATCATTGTTTTAGAATTGACAATGGTAACTCCTAACCACGGTGCGGTTGGCGTAGTGGCTTAGCGATTGGCTGCTGTGCTGCGTGTTGCGGGTTCGACCTCGGCTCGGAACAAATATTTGTATGGTAGCTGTTCCGGGTCTGGCCGTTTGTGTATGTGAGTTTAAATGTTTGTAAACAAACCCACAAAACAGGACAAATTCCTAGTGTGGTGCAACGATTTATTGAAAAATATAACACGTTTAAGATTTACTGATAGCGTTCAGCTTCATTAATGAAATTCACCCTGAGTCGTTGCTTCTGGCTTCCATTTGTATATGACAGACAGTCGTTACGGTAGTCAGCAGGAGCCAGAGAACCTTACCAAAACATATTGCATTACATTGTTACTGGGTTATGCAGGTCAGATAAGAAGCCGTTCCATGTAAAAGGCTGGTACTCAGTAAGACAGGAAGCTGACCCCATCATAATCGGGAAAAGGCTAGGCATATTATAAGTGAGTTAGCTTTCCGGGTTATCTGAATTAAGTTTTCTAATCGTGGGATCAAAACAATGCTGCTGTGACATCGCCTGATGACATCATTAAAGGACTGATAAAAACTTTGCCATGAAAATTCTTGCTGATAAGATCAAATTGTCGCAAGAATAGTCTCTATTTTGTTTTTATTAACGACGCACCATTTGGTTTCGATCTTCTTCGAGCTTTGTAGTTTTTCTCCTTCTTCTACGACTTTGGTTGATAAATGGTAAACCGTTCGACCCACGATGGGATTACCCTATCAGCAGCATGCCATTTTTACTCTTCATTGGAAATATCTTTACTTACCATATTACCGGGTGCAAAAATGAAGACAAGTTTTGGCTTTTGTATGTACAAGAATAACAACATAGTTGACTGGTAGAGAATGCCTTGTGGCATTAAGTCCGCCTATATACCATTATTACATGAAGTTTAAATAAATCTATACAAATAAATAAAATTTAAGTGTCTGTTTGTATGATTTTGACGGGACTTTTATTGGCAGATAGCTAATGTTATAAGGTCTAACATAGGCTACTTTATTTTATAAAAAAATATTAGGGACCCGCGCAAAAAAAAAATACCCTTGAAATTTTAACAAAATCCGTTTCAAACGGCTAATCTCCGAAACGGCTGGACCGATTTTGACGGGGCATTTACTGGAAGATAGCTGATGTCCTAAAGCGGTCTACACACCAAAGCCGCTGACCCGGCGGCACGGATCGCCGGCCCAACCCGCCGGCCTTATTTTGTACAATCATGCCGCCGGCTTGCGCCCGCGCGGGCAAGCCGGCGGGGCAGCATGCCGATGCCGACGGCATCCCTCTCCACTCACTCAGTCAGTTGCCTGCCGGCTTTCATAGAGTAGTGACGTATCACTAGAACACCACATGCCGCGGCTGTCGTGCCGCCGGCATTGCCGCCGGCAAAGTCGTTCGGCTTGGACATTCTGAAGCCGCCGGGTTAACCCGCCGGCACTAAGCCGCCGGGCGGTGCCGCCGGGTCAGCGGCTTTGGTGTGTAGACCACTTAAGGAATAACTAAAGCTATTTTTATTTTAGAATAATAATTAATTAGGGCTGCGTGCAAAAAATTATAACCCGTGAAATTGGTAACAAAATTCGATTTAAAAAAAAGAAGTAATATTAATATAATAATTTCACGCGAACGAAGGTCGCGGGAAACAGCTAGTAAAATAAATAAATTTAAACCACAAGAATAACTCACTACTATTATAAAAACTCCACATCAGTGGTTTTCTAAAAATAAGGTACTTACATATCTGTCACACGTCATTTCACATAAATCATCCTTGTCTGACACAGGCATTAAACTGCGGAGCAACAACAAAGAAACTTTATCTTATCGTTTTATGTTCTACAAAGTCGTGGAGACCATGATTAGCTCATTAACGAATAATAGTGACCTAATTATTGTTTTATATCGTTTATCATGCTCATGACCCGAAACAGAGGTTTTTTTATTTCATCTGCCTAGCCTTTTCCCAACTATGTTGGGGTCGGCTTCCAGTCTAACCGAATGCAGCTGAATACCAGTATTTTACATGGAGCAGCTGCCTATCTGACCTCCACAACCCAGTTAGTACTGGGTAAAACGATACCTGACTGGTTGTCAGACTTTTTGGGCCACTGACTACCTAACGACTGTCAAAGATCTGCAAATGACAGCCGGGACCAACGGCTTAACGTGCTTTCCGAGGAACGGAGGAAACTCGGTATGTAATGGGTGGTCACCCATCCACAGACCAACCTAGGCAAGCACAGCCTAACCTAAAGATTGACGCGAGTGGCTGTTATTGTTTAGCCACCAGCTCCACCTATTTGTGGTTTACAAATCGAGCAATACATTTATTATACCTTTTTAAATGAAAAGAGAAATTACAAAGCACATAACACTGCATGCCCTGAAGTAGTGAACACGGCGTGCATAGACTAGTGTCATTCAGATAATAAGGTAGGAGGGATGATATATATATATAGACAGGAAGTGTCTGATGATATGACGAGTTAAGGATAGGATGATGATATGTTAATAATGTAAGTACAGCCATCGGGAATTCTAGAGATCGAGAATCGAAATCTAAATTGATAAGGTCGATTGCTATTGGGACCACGAGTTGCTGCACAGGCTCTTCTCATACAGGGCATGAACATTAATTCATATGTTGCTCATTACAAATACAACAAGTAATCGGTACAAATCGTGAGTGGTAAATGGTAATGTTGGTACTTCATTCCAGGACTCGATGAAACAAAGGACCAACGAGGACCATGGGTTTTCTGGGATGCACTGTCTGTTGTCTAAGATAATGAGACTTTTAATTGGTCTATTATATAGGAATTTAGTACCTGCGTAAAGCAAAAGACGTGGTTAAACAATGCTAACTGCGGTTTCGTCTACCGTTCCGTGAACATGTTTGTCTGGACTATGAGTATTATCCTAAATGAATATTGTAAGTAATAATGTCACGATATCATCACCAATTAAAACTCTTGACATATTGGTCCAGTTTCTGGCTACGCAGAGTCATGGCCATAGGTCACTGTCTAATGAATTTGTCGTTTATTATCTTGGGTGCCTAAAATGTAGTTTATCATGTTTTAAATATGACCTCAACAGTTATTTTAGTGTTTTGTTCTAAGGTCATGTTAATGTACTAGAGCTTGATTAGGTATGTTATTCCTTGCTTGTCCATGTTGTTTCTTCGATGAACATTCCATTTAATTTTGTAAAAGTTAAGTTTCTCAACTATGTTGGGGTCGGCTTCTATTTTAACCGTATGGAGTTGAATACCAGTATTTTACATGGAGCGACTGCCTATATGACCTCCGCAACGCAGTTAGTTCTGGGTAATGTACGATACCCCTTGGTAAGACTAGTTGTCAGACTTTCGGACTACTGACTAGATGGTAAAGATTAGAAATTGTACAAAATGATAGTGAATTTTCTTTTTTTCAAATAAATTTAAAAATCATGTCATTCCTATTTTCATTCAGTAAGAAGCCCGAAATTCTGACAACCAGTCTTACCATGGGGTATCCGCATCACATTATAAAGTAACTGGAATGAGGTCAGATATGCAGTCTCTCCATGTAAAATTCTGGTATACAGCTGCGTTTAAACTGGAAGCCGACTTCAACATATAATTGAGAGATCTTCTGTATTCTGACTACCTAAATTAGCAGTGTTTAGTTCTTAATTGGAACAATTAGAGTGAGAATGTGTGACCAGGCTGACATAATATACGAGAGTTATCTGCATCGCTTCCTTAACCAACAATTAGTCTTGAAATGTCATTATGATGAACCTAGAACAATTATTGTACTATTACGTTCATGATGCACACAGTAACTAAGTAACATCACATAAAGCTTTTAGACTAATGGAGCTATGGAGTGTTGGAATTTTTTAACTTGTGTGTTCAGAAATTGTTAGTCTTATGGCTTTATTATTAACTAGCGACCGGCCCCGGCTTCGCACGGGTGCAATATATATATAAACCTTCCTCTTGAATCACTCTTTCTATTACTGAAAACCGCATCAAAATCCGTTGCGGAGTTTTAAAGATCTAAGCATATATAGGGACAGACAGTCAACGGGAAGCAACTTCGTTTAATACTGTGTAATGTATAGTGAAGTACGAAAATTCTACTATTTTATTAAAATAATCGATAGCTAAAGCACATCTATGTAGCTGACATTAAAGCCTGTTTACCGAGGTAGACTCGTTTTGGTCCTTTGGTCCGGGATCAGCTTGTAAGCTTTGTCATGCCTTTATTGGTCTTCAGTGGCATACAGTCTATATAATATGCAGTTTTTATTTAGACAGATGTCTGACCTAATATCAACTAGCATATAAACAAGCTAAATTCTCAGAAGCTCAGTTAACTGAAGTGTTTTAGCCTCGTGAACATCACCAGTACAAGCCTAAGTACCCAATCCTTCGCCCTAAGACTTCCAAGAACACTTCAATGGGTTCTTACACTGGACTATTAATACCACGTGCAATAACGTTGTAATACTTCATGTATTATGATGGTGCAAGTGTGCAACGTTCTCCATTCAGTAGCAGTCGTTGAACCCACGCACTTTGGTTTTTAAACGGGGCAATACAATCTGATTCATAAATTAATTGAAGTAATAAAGAGAATTGTGGACTCTGGGTCACGATTCCTTTATTGATTCGTTGTGTTGTGTTGTGTTAAAAAGCACTCAATCTAGTAAAGCTTTCGAGAACTTACAAGTTACTATGTGGGTTAATCCAGATTGTAACTACTAATTCGAACCCAAATTCTTCCCTCGCAGCCCGCAGGTAACGTAATTATAAACTCGCGCCTTGAATTTAAATTAATTATTCCTTGTTTCAGATGTTTTCTAAATAAACTTTGGGTCGAAACATGATACGGGTCTGAATTAATATCATCATCCGCAGAAATAAAATTATTCGGAGCAACCATTTTATGAGCATCACTTCCGCCAACCAACCGATACGTATGTCAAGAATAATTAAAATAAAAAATCACTGAAGATCACTGGAGATGAGCAGTTTCACAGAATTACTAGCGGCACATGAATCACTCACACGTCTAACACATCGTCGTGATATGCGTCCTCTGCTTGGTATCCTCTCTCGTCCTGATAGCAGAGTACCAGGGAGGCAGGCCAGAGCAGGAGTAATGCGGCACAGGCCGCGGGTGCGAGCGGCGCGCGCATCACGACTGCGGGTGCGCGCGCGCCGCGGATATGCGTTTGAGCAGTGATAGCCAAAGTTGTAGTTGTACGTATGTTCGCATACATGACTTCCTATAAGTTCGGATATCACGAAATAATATGATATAATTTTCCTCGTTGCATAAATAATGCGTCGTATTGTGTGCTCTTTATTGGAGTGCCTTCTGGGAACTGGGGTGATACTGGGTTATTTAATAGGCCAACATTTAAGCGCTGTCAATTCTTGTGAAGTGATTTAAAAATGAGACATGTTGACGATAAGCAACGCTATACATAATTTTAGACCACCTTTGCTTGGTCTAAAATATATGAAAAGGTAGAACGAACTTAGTATTGAAACCCAAGCCCAGAAACCTGATAAAGTACAATAAGTGTGATACAACAGAAAGAAAACAAAGATTTGTTAAACAAATCTTGTAAACAGACTTAAGAAGAAGCACAATAAAGTTTGTTCCGACAACTTTCGTTTGTTTTGAACAAAATATTGAGGATTAACCGTGGGTATAAGAAGAATCGTGCCAAAAATAGGAACGGTCGAAGTGTTAAGTTTAGTAATGACGTAGAAATGTAAAAGTCAGATGAAAATAGAATAACATTTTTAAAAGAAGACTAGACTGTAATCTCTCCAGGGATTACTTATTTAATATTCAAGACTGTTGACGACATGATGAAGTTTTCTCAGAATTAACTGAAGCACAACGCAGAGCCTTCTGCGAAGCAGTCATGCTCGCGAAGGAGGAGGCGGGCCGCGTGAGGGAGAGGACAGCGTCCTCCCTCCACCCCAGCCGCAGTGGTAGACGCCCACGGCGCCGGACGTCGGCAGACGATCTCCGGCCACCGTAGGCGCGGGCATGCGGGCGGCGAGTAATGGGCGACTCGCTGTCCGACCATGGACCATGCCCGGGTCGACGGCGCGTTGTGTTCCACGCGCGCCTCAAAGAGTGTCAGCATAATGACGGGGCCCCCCTCTAGAGGGCCAAAGCCTGCCGGGGTCGCGGGACTCATAGAATTACCGTGACCCTGGAACATAAAGGGCTACTGAAGGACACCGTGGATTTTAGTCAGTACAAGTCTGACAGTCCCTCCCGCTCTGCCCTGGGTAGGAGGACTCATTTGATGATTTTACCACGTTAAAAAAAAAAAAAAAAAAGCACAACGCAGAGGCCCTAGGCAGAATGACATTCTATACGCGATAACGATGATGGAAAAGTTAAAAACGTAATTAATGTGTGAGTGACATAAGCTACCGAAAAGCTACGTCATATCTGTAGAAAATCGTCGTATTGCAACTAGTCTATGCCCTCAGGCTAGAACGGGGAGAAAGGAGGTTGCCCTGTTCTGGGGATCGGGATGGATGATTATGTTGGTCTCTTACCAGGCCATTTTGATAGCGAATGTGAAGAATACTCTTTGTTTGTCAGAAATATTTCAGAGAAACAAAAGTTTGAGCACCGATGTATCTAGTAGTTAGTAATAGTCCCGAAATAGTCTCCAGTGCGTGTAGGGAGATATATTATAAGACGGATATAAGACGTTCGAGTATTTTGGCCGTCACGGACGATTCCGTGAGTTATCGTTACTATGGCCATCTTTTGTAAATAATTACGAACACATTTTCACTTTCATTTCAAATTTGCTTTATTTGGTTTTTTTCGAAGTATAAAAACTCATATTGGTTTGTAAATAATCATCATTACAATATTTAGTTTTAAATAAACGTTTAATTATTAACTGTTGTATTTCCTTAACACGTTCATAATCCCCTTGCTATTTTGTTTCTTTGAGTTTTTAAGCAGACAAATCTCTCGATAAACATAGGCAATTATGAAGCAGTGCACAATTATTTTCTTTCAAGAACCTTGGCATTATGATAGAAAGATGATACTCAATCCGGGTGCTAATGTAAAAAATAATTCTGTATTAAAAAAAAAAACAGTTTATAGTTAAAAAAAAAAACGTTTCTACACCATTCCTGGCCACATCAGTTTATCTGTAACTGTCTGTAAAGTGTTTGTTTACGGTAGCATGCGCGCGCGCCGACAGCGGCGACGGCTCACGGCCACGATCCATCGATCCACTGACACACTGCCGCTTGTGCAATAAACACGTAACACGTATTTATAATATCCTGGTACACAAGGTGGATTCCTTTTGATGTTATTTTTTTATTTGTTCTGATTGATAGGCCGTTGATCGGTTTTTAATTGAAAGCGCTCCAGGATAAACATTTACGTGTTTATCCGGGTACACTTTTAGTCTTTCTATATTTTTAAATTTTGGGTTTGATCAATTACTACCGAGTATTAACGTATCATCATCATCGCTTTCCTGCCGTTATACCAATTTGTAGGTTTGCCGGTATATAATTTATGACGCAGCATGGTCATGGTTTCACTATTACTCGTAATCTCAGTGTAACCCCCTTCTTAGCCATATCACTATTCACTCAGTCCATCCATCGTTTCTTTGGTCTTCTTTTATTCTTGTTGCCATCCACATTCATCACTGCATCTCAATACTTTCGATACCACATAACTTTTCAGTCACCCACCGGTGTTCTTCCAAATGCGCGTCCACCACATTAATCTGCAGATCCAGCGTTAATCATCATATCCCTAATCCCGCCTTCACGTATAATTCTCTCCCATTCTTCCCTGTTATCGATCTCTCTATCATTCACTATAAATGATGTGCAAATATTAAATTTTGATTTAATTGTAAATTATTTAATTATATGTGATGAGTTGATGACGTATTGTACTAATTGATTTTATTATAATTTAATGTAATGTAATGTGTCTATGTGCAAATTCACTTTAATTTAATGTATTTACTGGATTCTAATGATCTGAAATAAATGAATTAATAATTAATTAATCAATAATTTTTGTTTTCTCGTAGTACGCAGTAGAAGTACAGAACATACATATAGACGACTTAATGTAAACTAGAGAGCGTGGGGCAAATGGATCTCGCGCCCTCAAGATTAATGGCTAGGAATTAGTGTTTAATGCCTGCTCTGCTCATAAAACCGTACATTTGCAAGTGTCGTTATATTCATAATTTAATCGATGTCTTGTGGTTAATGTGTCTATTTCTGTTGAAGTACGTTGTTTACCTAAACTAGTTACTGACATAATCATCCATTTTCAAAAATGAATTTTAATATGAATTTCTATATGTAACAAAAAAAAACATTTAGTAATGATGACACACTAACTACACTAGACGGAATAAGTCTGAAACTAAATGATTTACAAAATTAAACTTCAACGTTTGTGGCAATATTCTTTCTAACCTAACCTAATTCCATAATAATTTATCATGATAAGATGAAATTATAATTGGTCTTCCTGTACGAATGAGATATAGCTACGAAGCTAATAGGATCCTTGTTACATTTTATTACCATAGAAGAAAAAATATTGGGCTTATAAATGAAAAGAATAAACTTGCACAAAAAATTAAATTACGATGAGCTACAATGTATTCAGGGTTAGGCATGGACATGGTTCATGTTCATGAATTAGAAAAATTGCTGTTTTGAAATAATATTGATTTGTTACTCGATACTCTACTTAATTAAATAAATATTGGCGTCAGTTAGAGATAGCTCAAATACATAATATCGCAATGCCAGTTATCTCTTTGTGTGTTCAGCGGCCACTGTAGTAATGACTGAAACGGGTATACCCGACTCATGAAAATGTTCGGTTTTCTACATAGGTACGAAAATGGTACAACATACTTAATATTTTATGTTATAATTTTGCTATGAAATAGTTATTTTCTTTCAAAGTAGTATCTTAGCATAATAGAACAAAAGCTAGAATTTATTGGGGGACTGTCTTATGTACCAATTTTTTGACGTTCAAAAAGTTTTCAGTATCGGCTGATAATCAAAACTTAAACAAATGACTTTTGATTTATATTAAACAAAAAGAAAACCGAATAAATCTAAGTGTTAAACAAAACAGCTGAAAATGCGACGTAAACGCTAAGCGGCGGCGGCGCGCAGCGCTGCGTAAGCTAGCTATAACAGTCGGGTATACCGCCGCGCCGCTTGGGAAAAATCACACTTTTCCTCTCTTGTTGTCTGCCGGCCGTTAGTGTTTGTTTGGACACCGACCTCGCTCGAACTCCCTACCATCCAATACAAATACACGCAAATACAAATAAATACACCATAACAACGATTCAATGACGCTCTTGACTCTCCTAATTGCCAGTTTGTTTACTTCGGTTTTGTCATGGTATCCTAATGAGCCCAGATTTTGGGTACCAGGGCACTATGGGTACCAAGGAGTGCATAACGGGTTGGAGCATGCGAAGGATTTTGTGAACGAGTGGACCGTGGACGTGGAAGGTGGTGAAGAGGTAGCTCAGCTGGTCGCTTTGGAACTGGGATACGTGTTTGGAGGGAAGGTAAGTTTATGATGTCCTTGTGCTTTTAGTTCAGAATAGATTTGTTTTTTTTTTTGACGAAACTAAAACAATTTATTTTAAAACCTTATTATTCATTAATAAATCATTCACTAAATGTCTAAGTAAAAGTAATTAACCAATAAATTATTAGTCAAAACAGTAAAATGTTGCTTGTGTTTCAACAATATATATAAAACAATGTATTTGAAAAGTGATTCAACAAAAAAGCCAGTTACTGTTAAGTTCATAAAAATGCTAAATCATCTTCCCCAAAAGCTTTTAACTTATTTATAAAAATACAAGTCAGGATCTACAAATAATTGTTAAATGATGTGTTTTGAAATGACAGAAAGCTTTTTGAATTTAATTACTTAAAACTGTCCTAAAATAGACTCCTGTAAAAAAATTGATTTTAAATAAACCATGAATTAAATTAAATTGCTTATCGAGGGACGAAAAAACACAAAATCTATACAAACCCTATTATAATTTCTTCTATTAAAAAAATATGAATAAATTTTACTCATTTATTAACAAACTATCACTAAGACTTGAGAAATAACATTTTAAGTCAGAAGTTAGATTCCTATTTGCATATTTTCTGAGAACATTTGTTCACTTTGTTCATAGTTTTGAAGGCAACATTTAACACAGATCATTCATTCACTGACATTTACTTAGATTATATCACTTTTCAACTTGTCAGTTTTTTGAAGAGCGTTTCCGATTAGTCTCTTAGATTGTATAATGGACACCGATTGTTTGAACAGCCCATAACCCATGCTTCTCTGTTACTTAGTTATTACGCGGGTGGTTTACGAGACTACATTCAATGAACCAACAAAATGAAGTCAGGAATTCAGACATATACAGACAGAACTGTTATGCTTGTAATTATTCTAACTACGCAGATTTCGGACCCTAAAAACGTTTTATAATATTAATTTCACAAGTTCTAGGTTCTAGGGTATTCGCTATCAGCGAGTTTTGTACCTATGTATTTGTACAGCGACTTTCGACATGATTGACATAAGCTTTGGTAGCTTATGGCAACCTAGTATATTTTTGACTTATCCATCGTCGTTATCGTTGAAAAAATGTTGTTGTATCTAGGCCCTGTGCCTTAATGTTTGTCTCATCCAGATATTCGTGAGAAAACTTCATCACGTCGTCAACAGTCTTGAATTAAAATAAACAATCTCTTGACAGTTCATATCAATATAAGTTTTTAGATTTTCCATCATCATATTGATAATAGAATGTGACTCTGGAGTGACGACAGTTTGCCAGGGCGGCGCCCCACACTTTTTAAATTGATTTAACCTTTTCACAGCATAATGCCGGAGATGAAATTAAATACAATTTTAAAACCCCTTTTCTGTATTATGATTTCAACGAAAAGGTTTTTCTGTGTTAAACAATTATAAATTTCATTTTCCAGTAAGCTCTCGGTCGAGGCCTGTTTGTTAATTTTAATTAAAGAGCTTAAGAGAGAGAGAGAGAGAGAACCAGAAAGGGCAACCTGCCGAAATCCTGCTGAGCCAGTTATTTTGGGTACCTACGTGAATGTTGTATTTTGGGAACCTAAAACCTCATCCACCTGAAAAACAATCTACTAGCTTGATAATATAGAAAACTATGAATTGGCTTTCGGCGCTAAGGACCGCGCCTTTGATATCCTCATACATATGAGACTGAATGATAAAAGAGCTTTTCCGTCAATTGGTGGTTGTTTCATTTTGACAAAACAACCGAAGTCATTTGATATTACTAATCTGAGCTAGCTGCTTATATAACGTCATGCAACGTTGAGATTATGCTTAAGTTCAAGTTTACACAGGTGCTTTTTTAACGTGGCGTTTTTCATTGCAGCATGCTTGCAATGAAAAACGCAACACTCGGCTCAACTCAACGTCGAAAACGCTGATAAAAAGAGAAACTTCCTTGAAAATCTAGTGCACAGCTAAAATCGTCGCTTTGAAAAAGGGCTCGTGACACGACGATTTTTTCAAAAAGAGCTGATTATCAGCCTAATTTGAATAAATGACTCTTGATTTAAATTTTTACGTAAAGCGCCCGTGCTACGTAGGCTAATAGAGGTCGATGTTATGCTGTATCATGCATGGAGTGAGCTTTATCGATTTACCAAATGAAAGTATGTCCTTTACTAGTGACAAATCAAACAAATACAAACGTCATTCAAGTATTTGCTTCCAAAATCCAGCATAATAAAGCTCGCAGTATATATGTGCTAAACGTCATTCAAGTATTTGCTTCCAAAATCCAGCATAATAAAGCTCGCAGTATATATGTGCTTGAGATAAGGCCGAAATCAATGCTATGACGCCCTAGTATCTGAAGTGGCACTCGTCGATAGGCAGACCCATATATTGCATAGATTACACTCCATATATCATGACGGACGTGAAAGGCAGCAATTAATCAGAGTCATTGGGGCTGCATGAAATGTAGAAGATTGTGTTTAACTCAAGACGGATGATCTTTTGGCCCTTGGACTATCTTTTCTTGCTCTTGACCTAGATGTATGTAGTAAAGAGATTCAAAATGAGAAATCATTTACACTGAGTAGTCTGAGGGTCAGCACCTTTTACGCAACAGTCACCATAACGCAAGCCAATGCCAAGTGGTTCAGCTGGGGAGAAGAAGTGGCGGAACATACCTACACGTGAAGCAAAGGAAATTATATCATCGATGCTATAGTAATTTATTAGAGCACAAATTGCTTATATAATTTAGTATAATATGACTGGTCCAAGTGTAAGCCAGAGGAATGGAATTAGTAACACTGGATTCTTCTGTGCGCAGTCTGCGATTGTATGTATTACCAATCCGCAAACTTGTTGACTACACAGAGAAGTAGACATGCTGCGCTGACCCGGAATACATGAGAATAAGGAGTAGAGAATGGTAATGATGATGATCCATAATTATGTGTCCACTAGACTAAGTAAATCCTCTTACTTATTTCTGTAGTCTAAACATACCTACTCACAACACAAGTAACTTAACCTTGTAAGTTTCATAATACCAGTAAAAGCCTAAACTATTTGGGTCTTTACATAGCGGCTCCGACGAACGATTCCCTGGAGAAATGCGGTCATCAACATGTTGACGGACAGTTTCAAGATTGCAGTACGGTAGGCCGCAATTCAGTGGACACAAGACCAGTATACGATGGCCTCTTATTCTATTGAAACACCGTATTAGAGGAAAGGTCAAGGTATTACACCGACGAGCAGGAAAAAAAATGAAAGGTATTAGTACCTATACTGTGTCGAGTTATACAGGCTGAGGTCAATAGCTGATTGTCTTGTTTACGCGCGTATAACTCGCGTCCAAATGTATATGCAAATGGCATTGGTCAGAATGAGCGTAACTCTAACAGAATTGAAAAATATCTCAAATCATGGCTCACAATAAGATCTCCAATTCGGCAGCATCGACGATGCGTTCGGCAGTACGCTGTTCCTCTTTTTAGCAAATGACGCTTCTGAGTGACACAAAAGGATAGTTCGGAAAAGTGCGATTCCGTGCTGCCAGATGAGGTTCAACCCATAAAAGCCATAGTCCATCTCAATCCAGGTCCACGCCCTGTTTTGTCTTTACACTGTGGTATAGTGTTTCTCCATAAGTTTTTACGACACTCACACTGAGTAAAGGGTTATACAGACGAAAGTCTAATGAAGAAGTTAAAATATAACATCAACAACAAGTTCATTATGATTCCCTTAGTTCCGAGCTTTATGTCATTTATCTTAATGAAAATAAAAACGTTAGTCGTGAGAATAGTCTCTCTGACAGATAACGAACAACCTAAACATCTGCGTCTAGAAGAAGTATGATTTTGGTGAGCACTATAGTTCCTTCCGTTCACCAAATGAAAGGGGTTTGAAATATCTGGTCATCATAACTTCCGCCAGTTTATTTTACTTTCAGAATAGCAGAAAGGCGCTAAACCTGTCTCAATCAATGCCTGGTGTCGATAGAAACTAGATTTGTATGAGTCAAATCTTCTAAACCGTCACTATGTTTCCGAAATGTAAGCCATCAAAGTTACTATCTTCGCCACCAATACAACTTTGATAACTCATTAATTTGCACATGTGGTGAGAAATTCCACCGGTGCTTGTCGACTTCTAGACAACGTATGATGAGTGTTTGCAGAACACAGAGTAGAATTTTTATCACCAAAACTACCGACTTAAACTGGTCCTTTGATACGAGGCCATTTGTCCCACATACCAACATTGTATATTTGGGAATATTATATCAATCAATTTCTGCGATGGGAAGGTCATGTTTACTATAAAACGCGCCACAAAACAGCGCTGTGCTGTTGGCATTTTAGATGAATGCAACTCAATAAAACAATTATTTTATAGCTACCTACATATTTACATTGAAAGTTTTGCCAAAGACTAGTAATGACGTAAACTTGGATGATTTGTGGATGTCTTACTTTTGTTGCATAGTTTGTTCCGCCAATTCTCTCAGATTAGTCATTACGAAGTTTTTAGGGACTATTTTAAGTGAATTTGATGTTCAAAACTTGTTGATTCTCGGGCTTTGAATTAATGTCTTTGATTTGATTTGTCATTCATCGCTGATTCCGAATTCTTCTATTATATATGTAGATTTGTACTTGCTATAATATAAATTCAAGTATCTTGACTTCGCTCTCGAGGTTGTCGACATGTGGGATGTGGACTCAGCGATCATTGTGCCGATAGTCGGGTCAGCCAATGGCTAAATCGCCAAGAGCCTCGACCAACACCTAAGTAGGCTCTCGTTGGTTCGTCAATTGGATCAGGGGCCTGATTTAGAAGGCGGTACTTCTTGACACGCCGCGAATTGTTGAAAGGTTCCTCTCTCTGGAGCCTTGACCTGATACCGGTGGGCTACTATACGGGGTGGAATGGAAGGGACACCTACGCGAAAACTGTTACCACGTATTCCGTACGTCATTCTGAGCCCCCCTCATAGAAAATTTTCATTGGTTATTAAGAAAAAAACAAACACTGTTTCAAGCTTTCACGGTTTGCAACTAAACTTGTGACAGTGACAGTATAAGTTTAAGAAAAAAACAACTGTTCCATACTTTTTAACCGTGTAGGTAATGCACTTTTGTATGAAACAGAAGATTTTGTTTTTGGTGTCCCTTCCACCCTGAATAATTTTTATTATGATTGGATATAGGAATATATAAACTCCTAAAAAGTAAGTAAGAAAAATGTATGAACGAAGTATAAATACTCTGGACCTACTATAGATTAATTTTCATAAAAAAGATAAGGCTTTTAATTGCATCGCCACTAATAAGAGAGCGCCTAAATACCGGCCCACGCCCACACACACTCGAAGGATTATTACTGTTTACCATAAGCCGCTATCTGTGACGTACATGTTAATCTTAGCAGTTAATGAACATAGTAATGTTTTCTTTGTTTTATTGAAATATAACCCATCAGTTGTTCTCTCCGGCTGAAGCACAAGAAATGGCCAAGGCTACCTTGTTCAGGAGGACTGTCTTGTCGAATTTTGCTCAACTGAATATTGGTATTGGTATTGCTTCGATAGAGATTTTCAGCCGTCTTACATAACATACCATCATTTTTCTCCAAGATGTAGGCAGACGTACCTGCGTATAGTTTTTTTCATTATTTACTACTTATCTTTTTATTATCAGTCAATTTTCATAGTCATTGGGATTTAATTTTAGTACATACTTTCAAAACATTTTGTTTGTCTAGTTAAGCGATGGCAGCGAAGGTTAAAACAACCTTCAGAAGACCTCATCGACCTATTAGATAACAAGTCCTGGAGCTAAGTGATGGACAGCTCTCTTTAAAAATAAAAAGCTGAATGAAAATCTGAGGAAAGATGTTTCTCTGCCCAATCCTTCGGGGATTACAAGCCTTTTGTAAAGATATGTTGTAAAACAAGTATTTTGTTTGACTCATGGACTTAACAAAGCTTGTCTACTTATTTCATAAGACTGACAGAAAAGTCTAAAACTTTTGAAAAACTTAAAATTTGTTTAAATGTCTGTGTTTAATTACCCGACTGAGGGGGTAATGTGTTTTTTATGTATAAGATCCAGGCCGTATTTAGACGGAGTTGTGGAAGTGGATTATATAGGTAAATCTACTTTGTCCCGATGTCTATATTTATTTGACCTTTATCAAAGTATTTTTCACGAAAAATAAGTAAGGTCAAACATTCCACGTATCTGACAACAGCAGGCTTAACTTTAGCCAATCAGCTGTCTCATATAGTACGTCACTAGTCTTCCGTCTAATCGTGACAAATGTTCAGGAATTAGTTCAGACCATTTGTCTCAGTTTGTGTCGCTAATCATTTGTTTGTCCGGCCCTCTTTATTTTATGTTCTCCGTGTGAGTCTGTGAGCCAACGTACTAATTACGATTGCTTTTAAATACAAAATTGACGCTGGTCAAAATGGGATATTGAGGACAAGGCCACTCTAACTATAATTATGTCAGAAGATAATTAGGTTGTAGCGACCAAAACCGCTACGACATCCGCTGCCGCTAATGAGCGGTGGGACCTCAGCAAGGAATCACGCCACCGCATACGTCATATCGTACGATCCTTTGTTTACGCCAAGCGACCAGGTAGCGAGCGCCTTAGTAGTTACCTTTTTGTATGTGTGTGATTTTTAGTATAAAAGGCGCGGACTAGCAATGTATCCTTACACTTCATATATTCGCTTTGCTTGCTTGTGCTTTCTCGCTAATCTATTTCTCGCTAATGTATGTCGATTAAAAATAAAATAAGTTCGATTAGTGCTTCTACTTTAATTTCAACAATCGACGCCTATCAGCTACCAAACATAGGAAGTGGCTCAAGTCTACATCAGAACGAGCCCCTTCATTGGTGACCCCGACGACGAAAATGACCAGCAACACGGAGTCGGCAAAAGATTGGACAGCAGAGACGTTCAGGGTTGGCGTGAGAGTACCACCATTCAACCCGGATGACCCAACCCTATGGTTTGCCCAGATCGAAGGTCAGTTCATGTTATCTAATATAGTGCGTGATGAGACGAAATATTATTATGTGCTAGCTCAGCTAGAAACACAATACTCCTCTGAAGTGCGGGATATAATAATAAACCCTCCCGAAACCGGTAAATACGCCAAGCTGAGGGAGGAACTAATTAAGCGGTTATCGGCATCGCAGGAGAAGAAAACGAAGCAACTCTTAATGCACGAAGAGCTCGGCGACAGAAAGCCATCACAGTTCCTGAGACACCTACAGCATTTAGCGGGACCAAACGTCCCTATAGATTTTATCCGCACAATCTGGGCAAACAGGCTAACTACTAACCTACAAACTGTTCTGGCATCACAGGTCAAAATGAGTTTAGAGGATTTAGCAGAGCTGGCCGACCGCATCAATGACATCGTCCCAACAGCAAATCAGGTAGCGAGTACATCGGCAGCGTCGGCCACGGTCGCAAGTACAAGCGATAGCGATTTAAAAATGCAAGTAGCGGAATTAACACGTAAGCTGGAGGTAATGTCTACGGAGTTATTCAGACGTTCCAGACGCGATTCAGGTGGTCGAGGCTCCTACAGGAACCATAGTCGCTCCCGGTCACGTTCGCGATCCCAAGACCACCCCCACTGTTGGTATCACTACACCTTTAGGGAACGAGCACGGAAGTGCATACAGCCCTGCAGTTACAAGTCGGAAAACAACCAAGGCAGCCGACAATAGCGGTAAACGACTGCCCCAATATTGCGAACCGCCTGTTCATCACTGACCGCAACACAAAAGTCCAGTTTTTGGTCGACACAGGATCAGACTTATGCGTGTACCCAAGGACAGCTGTACGGGATTCGCGTCCAAAAACTAATTACAGTCTGTTCGCAGCCAATGGATCACCTATAGCTACATATGGCTATATACAGCTGGAATTAAATATAGGGCTACGACGTGCATTCAGTTGGCGCTTCATCGTGGCTGACGTGTCCAAACCCATCATCGGAGTCGACTTCTTAAGTTTCTACAACTTGCTTGTCGACTGCCGGAATCAACGCATCATAGACGGGGTAACGTCGCTGACCGTGCCGGCCCCTCGTCAACGATCAGCGGATAACATTTCATCCGTACGTACGACCTGCGCAGCCCCGGACGAAGATCCCTTTCATCGCTTGCTGCGGGAGTTTCCCGAGATCACACGACCTGCCGGTAATCCTAGCACACCTAAACATAGCACAGTGCATCAAATCAGGACTACGCCTGGACCACCAGTATTCAGTAGACCTCGCCGCTTCGATCCGGAACGGCTAAGTATAGCAAAGCAAGAATTTGATTCTATGTTACAGAATGGAACAGCCCGAAGGTCAGAGAGCGCTTGGTCATCACCTCTTCACCTGGTCCGCAAGAAAACTGATGGATGGCGGCCTTGCGGGGACTACCGAGCTCTTAACGCACGCACAATTCCGGATCGATATCCAATTAGGCATATTCAGGACTTCACGCAGCAACTGACAGGTAGCACCATCTTTTCTACTATTGACCTGGTTAAAGCCTACCATCAAATTCCAGTCCTGGAAGAAGATATCCCTAAAACGGCAATTACAACACCATTCGGTTTATACGAATTTCCTCACATGACGTTTGGACTTCGTAACGCCGCACAAACCTTCCAGCGCTTCATGGACGAGGTACTGCGTGGATTGGACTTCTGCTATACTTACCTGGATGACATTTTAATCTCCAGCAGAAGCAGCCAGGAACATTTGGACCATTTGAAACAACTCTTTGAACGATTGGTAGAATATGGCGTTCTTATAAATTATTCAAAGTGCCATCTAGGTAAAGCAGAAGTTACTTTCCTGGGTTACAATGTGTCCGCAGCAGGCGTGCAGCCGCTGCAAACAAAGGTACAAGCTATTCAAGACTTTCCAGAGCCAAAAACTATAAAGGAACTTAGAAGATTTCTCGGCATGCTAAATTTTTACCGGCGCTTCATACCTGGTGCAGCTGGCGTGCAAGCGCCTCTCAACTCCTTATTAGCTGGACCCAAAACGAAAGGAGCAACACCAATTACATGGACACCACAACTGTTGGACGCATTTAACGAAAGTAAAAGAAGTCTTTCACAGGCAACACTGTTAGTACATCCAGATCCAAATGCTGAGCTGACGATCCAGACCGATGCATCTGATACGGCCATTGGCGCAGTACTACAGCAACGAAAAGGAAAGGAATGGCAACCGCTCGCGTTCTTTTCCAAGAAACTGTCTCCAGCACAAAATAAATATAGCCCATATGATCGTGAGCTGTTGGCTATATATGAAGCTATCCGTTATTTCCGGTTTATGGTGGAGGCGAGAACATTTGGCATATTGACAGATCACAAGCCACAAACCTTTGCCTTTTCTACTAACAGGAACAATTGCTCACCTCGGCAGTTCCGATATTTGGATTTTATTAGCCAGTTCACAACAGACATCCAGTTCATATCTGGTAGCGACAACGTCGTCGCAGATGCCTTGTCACGCATTAACGAACTATCTCTGTCCATAGATTACCAGTCCTTAGCGCTCGCCCAAGAATCTGATGTGGAACTTAAGACCCTCCTAACGGGCGGCTCCTCCCTGAAGCTGGAAAAAAGGAAGTTACCTGAGGGCACCACACAGGTATACTGCGATGTCTCCACAGACAGTGCGAGGCCGTACGTTACCCCTGCACACCGACGACAGGTATTTAATGCGCTGCATAATTTAAGCCATCCAGGGGTTAAGGCCACTGCACGCTTGATTACGGACCGATTTGTGTGGCCAGGAATCAAGAAAGACTGTCGACAGTGGGCTCAGGAGTGCCAGCAATGCCAACGATGTAAAATAACAAGACATACGTCAGCACCACCAGCAGCATATGTAGCGCCTTCTGCCCGTTTCCGTCATATTCATTTAGACCTAATTGGTCCTCTAACTTTAAGTTCTGGTAACAGGTACTGTCTCACAATTGTCGACCGCTACACCAGGTGGCCTGAGGCGCTGCCACTCCAGGACATCACCGCCGAGACCTGCGTGTCAGCCCTAGTATCCGGGTGGATCGCACGGTTCGGTTGTCCCGAGCATATCACGACTGACCGCGGGCGACAGTTCGAGTCACACACCTTCAAAGAAGTCGCCAAGCTGGTGGGTGCTACCCACCACACCACCACTTCTTATCATCCCGCAGCGAACGGACTCGTTGAAAGATTACACCGTCAATTGAAAGCAGCAATCGCTTGCCACTCCAACTCCAACTGGACTGAGGTTCTTCCGTGGGCGCTGCTGGGCATCCGCAGTGCCTGGAAAAGCGACCTTCGAGCCTCAACAGCAGAAGTAGTCTACGGCGAGCCACTTCGGCTTCCAGGGCAATTCTTCTCGGCCAACACACACGAAATGGTGGAACCGAGCAACCTGGTGAGCAGACTTCGGACCCACATGAGCAAACTGGCACCTCAACCAACCTCGTGGCATACGAGCTCCAGCAAGTCATTTTACATACCAAAAGACTTGAGCACGGCGACCCACGTCTTCATCCGTCAGGGTCCAGCACGTAGGCCCTTGCAAGCAGCATACCTGGGGCCATATGAGGTACTACGCCGTGGGCTGAAAACGTTTGACATCGACGTGGCAGGCAAGAGACAGACAGTCACCATCGACCGTCTAAAACCGGCATATATCACCAGAGAAGAGCGTTCGGGTCCAGACCAACAGCAGGTGCCAGTGGCAGTCAAGAAGACAAGGAGTGGACGTATAGTTAAATTCCCGGATTACTATCGCCCGTAGACACGGTCTCAGCGGGGGAGTAGTGTAGCGACCAAAACCGCTACGACATCCGCTGCCGCTAATGAGCGGTGGGACCTCAGCAAGGAATCACGCCACCGCATACGTCATATCGTACGATCCTTTGTTTACGCCAAGCGACCAGGTAGCGAGCGCCTTAGTAGTTACCTTTTTGTATGTGTGTGATTTTTAGTATAAAAGGCGCGGACTAGCAATGTATCCTTACACTTCATATATTCGCTTTGCTTGCTTGTGCTTTCTCGCTAATCTATTTCTCGCTAATGTATGTCGATTAAAAATAAAATAAGTTCGATTAGTGCTTCTACTTTAATTTCAACAATCGACGCCTATCAGCTACCAAACATAGGAAGTGGCTCAAGTCTACATCAGAACGAGCCCCTTCAAGGTGTCTCCGTAGAAATTAACATAACGTAAGTAAATGCGGTGTCTCATTGATAGTTCCTGTTAGGCTTAAAATATTAATTAAGACCTCACTACTTCAGAAGAATAATAACGGTTATGATTGATCAATGATATTGAAAGCCTAGATTTCAAGCTAGTTTCTTTTTTCACTATTCACGTCGTGAGTACCACCCCCACATTGTAATGTGTTGTGAGAGCGATGGATGATTAAAATCATTGCAGCAGGAAATGTGTGTGCTAAGTGTGTGTTCGATTGTTTTTATCGTATGCTTTGAATTTATAGGTATCGGTCTGAACTGCACTAGTAGAGATCATTAATCCCTTACTTAATAAAAAAAAAAACAAAGTCATAAATTCATTCATTGACGGACACGGCACAACGCACGTCCAACCGTTGGGTCTAGCTATAACGATACAATTTTTCTTTTCCTGCAAAAGTTCCTTACAAGACGAAAGTTCAGTAAATCAGGATTTTTGAGAATTTTATTCAGCTCATATAGAATTAAAAATAGGGGGATAAAATAGGCATTGCGCTTTCTAAGCAAACAAACAGCATTTTTAATTGAATTGTTCAATTAACCCGTAGGTAGCACTTAAATTATAGTTCGTTCATTAAAACCGACCGCGTACTACGCAGGACGCAGGTGACGCCTACACAGCGGATAAACTGTGGGTTATTTTTCTAGAACTTAACTGGATTTACGTCAGTTCGAGTGAGTCTCAGGATGAAGTTAATTCACAAGGAACAACCTAGATGTTTATGTCAACATTAAACCAATGAACTGACTAGGAAAGCGCTTCAAAGAATTTATGGCTATTTTTAGCGCACAGTAAATTTTCTTTGTATTGTTGAGCTTTTGTATACTCGTACTTATGTATAAATAAATTGCCTTCATCAATTAAACCGATTGAATTGTGTTATGGTTCAATACCACTGAATAATTTTTCTTCTTAGCGTCTCGATGGCAATCTAAATTGTGGCGGCCCAGAATTGAGTTACAAGTTTTGACGCCTTTAGTAGCATCCATCAGTTCCTGTTATTAACAAACATCAGGACACGCAGGAAACTCAATTATGTGCGACCGGTAATTATTTATCGATGGCAACTCAAAGTCCACTGAATAATTATTTCGGGATTTGGAGTACGAAATTAATAGAGCCCAGCGGTTTTTTAACATTGTAATAATCGCACCATAAAATAGTATCGCACACAAGAGTCATCTCTGAACATTTGAGATAATTTTTACCGTGTCCGAGCCGTTCAACACAGGCGCGTTTCGCTACGAGTATCCAGAAACGTGGCCGGCCACCGCGTCGGCCACGTTTCTGAATATTCGTAGCGAAAAACTTCTCATTAAACTCGTAAGATGGCGCTGCGAGCAAGTGTTTGGAAGCAATAGCAAAATTAGAATACACAACCTACCCTCTTGCGGCTAATAGCGCAAACATGCTGAAACGGTAGCGTTCAGTTTTTCAGGCGGCGCTAACTGTGGAATTAGCGTCGCGCGTACCAGGCTCGCAGAACCGTGAAGCAAATGTTTTTCAGCGAGTTTCAGCGGCAATCTATTTCCGTAGTTTACAGGGGGCGGGACTTCTGTTTAGTAGGGCGCTTGCCAACATGTGTGTGTCCTAAACACATGTTGTAATTTGCGCCAAGGTTGCTTTCGTCATAATTATGCTGTTGCTGTGTGCATGTTTCAGCTTAAAAATACACCTGAAGAATGTTTTTACAGTTTAATGAGCGATGAGCGCGTTACTTCATACAATTACGTGAATGGCCGTTCATACACCAGTTAATTTATTTTGACATTGTATGTTTTGGCTAAACTTAATTTAATTTGATTAATTTGTAAATGAGGTAAACTTCTAAAAAGCCTTCAGCTTTAAAAGTTTTTAATCGTTTAAATATACGCATTACACCAATTTATCACAAGAACACTCAACTTTTAATTAAAAACCCAACCATTCGTTCTTTAATTGCGTTCAATAAAATGTTATGAATTCTTTCTAAACTCCACAGATAACGAAAATATTCATTTTTACTTAAAACGTAACAAAAATGTGAGAGGTATCAGGGTAACATAGAACAGCTGGTTTAGTCTGTTGCCGAGTTTACGTATTTTCTTACAAAACCGAATTGTGTCGTTCAACTTTACGAGACGAGGCAATGACCTTCCGTACCACGTGCGAGCTTCATTCATAGATCTCTTGAATGTTTCTTTCGATCATTTTGTGATTTATTGATTGTTGTTAAAACAATTTTTGTTTGAAAAAGTTTTAATTTTTTTTTACTTAAACTTGGTTGAATGAAACTTAAGTTAATCATATTATATTTAAACGGCACAGCTGCGCACTCGTCATTAGATTGACCTGCTCTGTCTGTACTTGTTCTTAATTTTTAGCATATATCAGGATCTTTGTTTTAGACATCGATTCGCTTTATCACGTTTAATTTTCAGGAAAATTACTTCTCGTCTCGGTTCAACTATTCGCTAATTGAAGTGTTTTAACACGCTTCTCGTATGAATGACTACTCACACCAACTACTTTTAATGATAGCAGTAGAGTAGCTATTCTTTAGGCTTACTTCTACACATCATATATTACTCATCTTATATTTTTATTGAATATATCATCTGATAATTATACCCACAGCTTTATGAACCCCATATTGTTAAACAATGCTGCGAAAACCGATGCCACACCACCTTACGCGTATGAAAGCTCTACAGCTTTGAACTGTTGCCCTACGCGTCACACCCTTTACGTAGCCCGACCTACCCCAACACCAACACCCTCACACGTACCGTGCATATGTGCGTCACATCTCCTTAACTCTCCTGCTCTCCTAGTACACATGTGACTCCGAAAACTCACATGACTCCACGAATTGACACGTGCTTCACACGTGTGACGTTTCCATACAACCCCTCCATGTGTAAGATGTATGTATGTTAGTGTGGTGTAGATGCAGGGAATTAGATCGTATGTGTACCGTTGTTCAGTGCGTGTGTATATGTTATGTTGTGTGCGACTGTTAATATGTCTGAATGTTGTAGCCATAGGTTTGCTGTAGTAGTGGAGAATCTGTGTGGAGAATAGAGGACTGACTGTGCTGAGAGATAAACCTTTTACTAAAACGTAGGTTAAAGGAAATCTTTCAGACCAAGGCCAGTCAGAATTTACAAGCTCTGGCCTTGGTTTTTAACTGCAGAATTTTTCAGGAATTTTGAAATAACATAAACATAACTCTTATATTTAAAAACGCAGCCTTATCGTGTTCTACTTACTTAATTTACGTTACATAAAAATACAAAATGAAGTGCGTTGTTGTGTTATTCTTTACAAGTAAAATTGCTAAAGATTTCATATTGAGATTTGCGCGCTCTTTAGAGCTTTGGCCGTCAATTTCCGTAATTCCATTACCAGCCCGGTTAACAATACATTTTTAAGTATGTTTAACTTAATAGAAAACTTAAATAAACTGCAAGCTGCACTGAAGTCGTAAGCTCTTCATAATGTAAAAAGTTTGTCATTTACTTTTGCTTTTCCATAATTTAAATAAAATTGAAAATCCTCTAAACTGATACCTTATCACAAGTACTACTAGCGTCAGCGACTGTGCGCGTATACAATACGGTATCGTATCGCGAATTCGCGAAACATCGCGTTATCACAGGCGTGTGTGGGCGGGGCGTTACATGCTTATTGCTCGCGTGTTGATAAGCCATATGTGTGTGGAAATGCGTTATCGCCTCGCGCTCATGGTGCCCTAGTACATACGTGCGTTTGAGGCATCACATGACGGCATCCATTTCATGTGACTGACACACATGTCACACTGGTGACATTGTCATGCAAACAAACTCGTTTTATTGTTCCTTCAGATTTTTTTACAAGTTAACCAAGTTAATATTTTATTTTATAACAATAAACCAAGCAAAGACAAAATAGTGTCACACATGATCACTTGGTCACACATGTTATTAGTTCGTTGAGAAAGTTATAAAAATAAATTTACGTTGTCAATGAGTTGTCAATAATATCAATGTCATTACCTATTAAGGCATACGCTAGTAGAATTTTTGTACTTTATTTGATGCCCATGTGTAGCGTTGCCAGGTCACCAAACCTAATAGCCGGACAGACCAGCCAGTTTGGCCGGACATTTGGGTAGAAAGGCCGGACACCCTACATTATTGAGGATTTTGTATCCCAGTATTAATAGGTACGACAAAAAAATTGCCGAAACCTGCTTTAAGAGCTCAGTTTCTTTCAAAATGCAGTTGTAAAAATCCTTACATGTCAAATGTTTTAAATTAAATTCTACAACAACAAAAACGCACGTTTGCGAAATGTAAAAAGCCTAACAAAAGCCGGACAAGCCGGGCACCGTTTATTTTGGCCGGACACGCAATCAAAAAGCCTAACTATGTCCGGCTTTATCCGGACGCCTGGCAACCCTACCCATGTGCCCGTTCCGATTTAATTCAAACATGTTTTCTTATGAAATCGTTTACATTATCTGAATGTATTGATCTGCGACTTAATTAATTAATAATAGTTTTCTGGCTCAAGATTGTAGACTTGCCGAAGCCTTACAGACTTAAACCAAAGACAGGCCGAATGAAGCGAATTGAATAACAATTCGTGAGAAAGTCAAAAACTCAAACAAAGAAATATGTAATGATTTCTTTGAGCTTTTATATGAGATTATGAAAAGGTAGTTTGTTGTTCGAGTGCCCGTTTGCACCACAGATCACTAACCAAAATTTAAAATAAACCGTTCGGTTTCTGTAAATCGTTTAATGAAGACGAATAGATATAATGATGTATGTTTAACGTTGAACACATTTACAGATGTGAGGATTTTGAGAGGCAGGCCTATTAATTCGTAAACCATTTTAAGCGCAGAGCTCAGAGGCGCTTAATATCACAGGCATTTTCCTATAAAAAAGTTTCAAATCTAACAAACTGCCTTTACACTTGAACATTCAGCAATGTTTATCGTAACACAACGACTGTGTGTGCGTGCACTCTGTATTGAGAGGGCAATAGACAAATAGAACCCTCCTTTGAGGGTTGAAACCGCCCAGCTCGTTCTCAAATCCGTGCTAGGGCGCCGCCTACATCCCATTGTTTCAGACGGCAAACACCAGGAACAGAGGAGTGCACAAGAGTTGGTTCCAACTCATTATTCGAATAGTAGGGGTGGTACGATGAGGGTGGAAATAGCATTGTTGAATGGCACGTGTGTGTGGGTGGGCACTTGAAACCAAAACAAAGCAGTAGCAACAAGTGCAAGTTAATAACGACTTTATGCTACATCTGTTTACTACGTATTTTTATTTTGGGCTAAGGTTTTATTTTTATGTATGGTACGCAGCCATAATTAAAAATACCAGATTCATTAGTGGAATCATCACTATTCAAAATACATCAGATTGCACTATTTTAAGCACTCGTTCTAAGTAGACAAACAGTTAGTTGAGTTAATTTCATATGTTGCCAACAATGTTGCGCAACATCGCGCCTGTATTTTTTGACATGGTAGGCAGAGGTGTAAATAGTACACTCATGTTTCGCTAGCTGTAGTTTTGTGTGTTTTAATTAAAATTCTTATGCAATAATAACAGCTGCTCGGGCTATGTTAAGCCGCGCTTGCTTTGTTTAGTCCGTGGATGGGGAGACCGCCCATTACAAACCGAGTTTCTTCTGGTTGGTCCCGGTTGTCATTTGTAGATCTTTGACAGTCGTAACAGGTAGGCAGTGGCACGAAAGTCTGACAGCCAGTCTAATCTGAGCGCACTCGGATGGGTTGGTATGGGCTGCCACAATACGAGTTGCGTCCGAGTAGGTATCCGAGTCCACTCGGTCAGAGCATACTCAGATCGTGTCAACGCGGCTTTAGACTGGTTGTCAGACTTTCGTGCCACTGCACTGACTACCTGTTACTACTGTCAAAGATCTAAGCTTTACCAAGGGGTATCGCATAACTAGGTGGGTTGTGGAGGTAGTCACTCCATGTAAAATACTGGTATTCAGCTGCTTCCAGTTGGACTGGAAGCCGAACCTAACATAGTTGGGTAAAGGGGAGACAGATGTAGATGACAAAAGTCTCATGTAATAAATGCTGAGCACGTAGGAACAGGAATCTAGACTCCAGGCTACTGCTGAGACTAAACGAATAACACATTCATATTTGGCCCGATCTTCGGGTGGAATCGAAAATCGAACCCACGACAGACAGACACTTATCACCCTATTTGTAATGTTGCAAATTGATTGATGAACCGTATTACAAAATAAGATTTGTCCTAAGACCCAGGTTTAATTCTTGGAGTTATTAATGAGTTTGAGTTCTTAATCTACTCCTTACATAGGTTTGAGGTCTTACACTTCTTCCAGCAACCATTAAGATCATTTCTTTGCCTGTGTCTCAGCTTGCACGATATTGGCTGATTATACTATGCTATGGTAAACCCGACTTTATGTAAGAACTCCTTCAAGAAAAGATTTTTACTACCTACCTGAAATATTATTACATGTTCATTCATATGTAAATAACAACGACCAGTCTTAATTTTAGCTTGCAGTAGTTACCTAAGTAATCTTAGGCGTAAAATTAACAAATCGTGTTCGAAACACTGCATGCGCTGCACTGCACTGCGCTCCAAAACGCAAATCGTTGACGTAGCTCAAAAGGCTCAGGACATGTTTGTCGCATGCCGAACGAACTGTGGGCTCGTAAAGTATAGGATTGGTGCCCTGAAACAGTGACACGGGATCGCGGCAGCTCATGAAGGAGATGGCGGGACGAAATGGATGTCTTCCTTGAGAATTGGAGAGAAATAGCACAGAATCGTGACCGTTGGAAGGAATGGACGGAGGCCTTTGCCCAGCAGTGGGACAATATGGGCTAGCTATAATAATATAACGGTCAAACGGTCCAGTTCGGTAGGTCTTACTTCGAGAAATAAATAGGTCATTGGTCGAATCCGACTCGGCTGGGCAGCGTGCGGGAAGTTGCGTGATATCTTCTCGTCCAACTTACCGCAAAACGAAAGTCAATGACCAGTGTGTGTTGCCAGTGATTACATACGGGACCGAAACGTGGTCTCTCACAATGGGCCTCATCAGAAGGCTTAATGTCATCCAAAGGGCAATGGAGAGGGCTCGGAGTTTCCTTGCGTGATCAAATCAGAAATGAGGACATCCGCAAGAGAACCAAGGTTACCGACCTAGCCCGAAGAATTGCCAAACTTAAGTGGCAGTGGGCAGAGCACATTGCTCGCAGAACTGATGGCCGATGGGACCGAAAAGTTCTGGTGTGGCGACCGCGAATCGGAAGACGTTGCGTTGGAAGGCCTCCTACTAGGTGGACCGATGACCTGGTGAAGGTTGCAGGGATCCGCTGGATGCGAGACGCACGGGCCGGTCAATGCGGCGACACTTGGGGGAGGCCTATGTCCAGCAGTGGACGTCTTTCGGCGGAAATCATGATGATGATAATAATACAATAGTAGGTACTACTCACAGTAAGTGCCTAACAACACATCAAAGGAAGGGGTTTTCCTTGTTCCGCCATTGACACTACTTTATGACGTCACGCGACAGCGGTTTACTATTTCAAAGATACCCAAATAATAAATACGTCACGTTTCAGTATGGAACCCCTTGTGTTATCTAAGCGCCTGGTAACGGTGAACTCGCTTACACGTGGCCGTTTCACTTTGCTATTAATACAAGTAGGTGCTGCATGTGTGGGGTCCTTCACGGTTTACACCTAGTAATGCGCGGTGATTCCGCTGCGCTTTTAATATGAATTTTGTTTGTTAAGCCTGGATTGCTTCATTGTTTAATGTATTAAATAATGAAGCAAGCAACTCTACCGTCTATAAATGGGAATGTTTGTTCGCTGTAACTTGCATTTATTTGAAAAACTGCGCCTTCGCCGTTTTCAAAATACCATTCATGTTACCTCTCATGAAACCGCATTTTTCGGCAAAAGTGTGTTAGGCATGGCCACAAAAATAGTATACCAGCAGCTATTACAAATAAAGAGTGTCTTGTTTACATTCCTTTTAGATAGATGTTACTACGCCATCACTGAATTTACTACTGATACACAGAGGTATGACGATTCCGACTTGCCAATTAAACGCCATATAGGTACTGGCAAAACATGCGCACATATTTTAGACATTGTACTATCTGTAACCTATGTTTAACAAAATAAATGATTGATTGATTGAACATTTATTTCAAAGTTAAGTTAATCTGAGATGCTCGTTCAATCAGAGGAGTTCACTAGCTGGCTGGAGTTTAGAGGGCTAGGAAATTAAATATAATATCAACATTGTTTTTGTACATAAAGGCAACTATTTATTCTGTGATATAGGTGTGTTTGTCAGTCCACAGAAATGGATAGGCCTTCCAAAAATCCTAAAGAATGATTCGATTATTTAAGGTCATACGTAAATGTACACAGTATTGCACGCACCTAACAAATTATTCAGCTGTTCGCTATTGTGTTCGTTTTTAGTTCGCATATGTAGGCACTTAGTAGAATACATCTTACTCCCAATAAAATGTGTTCACAATGAAGCTGATGCACTGAGCTTGGTTTTTAGTTAGTACGAGTTTTTATAACTGACAAAACATCTGAATTAATAACCTCTTCCTTTTTGAAGTCGGTTAAAAACGTACTCGATCGAGTTAAGGTAAGTAAATTAAATTGGTTTGGAATATAATCTGAGATCCTCTTGGATAGGCACATGTGAACGTCTATCACCCATTTTAAAAACTTTTTTTTCTTTTGTTGTTTTTGCAATAGCAATGTCATGTTTTTCACTTCCCAATATCTTAAATTTAACATTAAAGAAAGACTAAAATCAATAGGGTGTCCAAAATTTCAGTATTTCATACAATTTTGACTATATTGTAATACTTTTTTCGTCAGGTCAACGGATTCCCAGACACATACACATTTTTAAAGTATGAACATGGAAAGCAGCGACGCACCCCAAGTCCACACACGTCGACACTCATTAAGGACAGGAGGGTGAGTTGGATTGCACCTCTTACAATAACTGTGCGCCTGGTAACTTTGAACTCTGCTTACACGTGGCGGTTTCCGAAGCCGCTATATTTATTTATACGTAGCATAGCAAGTGGCACAAGGTTTTTGAGTGCATATGTTCTGTTGTGTGCGACTTGTAAGGGATTTCTATTGAAAAGAAGTTGTTGAATGACACAGAAATGTCATTCTGGGAATTTTAATAGGGATAAGAACGTTCGTTTTAGCGTTTATAAAAAAAAACACAGTAGAAACCATGGAACTTTATGGCAGATTAATCTTTAGTGGTAAAATTATTGATGAATAATAATAAATGGATAATTAAAATCAAAACAAAGGGTGTAACAAGACTCTTAACGAAGCCAAAGCCTTAACGAAGCGAAAGGCACTTGTTCTCCCCGTCATTGCGATATTTTTTTTGTTCTACGTCATACCTGGGAACCTTCTAGTTACGGAGAGGAGATATTGGGGTCAAAGTTCCAACTTTTTCACAAGTTTTTGTTTGAAAAAACATGTTCTTAATGTATTGTACCCCCGTACTTTCAACGCATCCATCATCAGCACAATGTTTTGAGTGCGCTTTGAGTCCTACCGTAAACCGTGATCTAGGATCACCCCAAAAAAAAAAGTCGTTTCCCAGAAATAATTTTTGCGTAAAGTTACTTGGTTTGACGTACAGAATGCTTGGTTGAAGGCTTCGTTAAGGGTCTTGTTCCACCCTGTATTATGTGTTATGACGCTTCATAAAAATTCTTTAATCGTCAGGTAAGATGGGCTGAGCAACTATTCTCCAAGTCCAGGGTAAAACGGTACCCGATACCAGATTCCGACCAGCCATTACAAAGAGTCAAGAGATTGGAAGACAATGCCACATCATTACTCAAAACTTTTAAAAGTGAAAATATCTATCGAACTAGAACACCATGGTTCAATGACGAACTCTGGAGCCACGAGTGGTACTTGGTAAGTAAGAAGAATCTTAAGAAGCAATGTAGCTGCTCTATGTAGCTATCGAAGGTTCCAGTTGTGCATGTACCTTGCACAGATGTTTTGCATACATTTTACTAGCATTCTTTCGCTTGGGTTTGTCACGCTTCCTGAGGAGGGCGTGACCAACTCGTCACTTCGTCACGATCGTCAACTCAGATGAAAGAACATGACATATTGCCTGCAAAGTAAACAGAGAGTGTCACGAAGTCTGGAAGTCGTCGGAGTTATTGTTTTTGAGGGAAAAGTCGCTTGTTTCCATAAAATGTACAGACAGCGACAACTAGCTCATAAATTCGTACAAATGCAATCGACTGTGGTGACCACTGGAAGTGAGTTTTGTGTACCTCATTAATTTGTTGATTTGACGACAAAAAAAATGCTCCCATATGTAATCCTTTTCGGTTACATTTTGACGGATGCAATCATAATAATAATATAAAACAGACAGGGCTATCGTCATCATCATCATCATCAGCCTATAGCAGTCCACTGCTGGACATAGGCCTCCTCAATCGCACGCCATTCAACTCGATTTTCAGCGACTCTCATCCAGTTGCTACCAGCCACCCTGCGAAGATCGTCACCTATCGTAACCAATAAGAATTATACAAGGTGGAAACGACAATACAACAATAAATTAAACTGCGCATTCCTCATGACGCTCCCATTCTGAATACAAAAATTAAAAAAAAATCACGAAAGACTGTTTTATCGGCCTCACAGACCAACGCGCGAGTATAGGAAGGTTTAATCTAAGGCTAGCACCAACAAGTTAACGACCCCCGCATCGGTATAAACACTAAACACTCATGTTGCCAACTCGCTACTTCAAAAACCTTTGCCAAATGAATTCCTAAGGTTAGTGAACAAATATTTATAAATGGTGTTCTCTTTGATGCTATTTAGGTTTGAAAATATATTTTTTTTAATTTCGTCGTTAGGATTTATTTAATAGTTTAAAAATATTCCTATGAACTATTATCACCAGTGTTTTCATTTATTGTCGTATTGTCGTCTCCACCTTGTATAGTAGTGGTGGATCGATCAGAGCGACGTGCAATGATTGTTGACATAACGGTCCCGCATGACGCGAACCTCGTGAAAGCCGAGAAAGATAAGCAAATCAAGTATCTTGATTTGGCTCACGAGGTTGACGACATATGGGATGAGGACTCAGCGATCATTGTGTCGATAGTTGTACCAGCCCATGGCTTAATTGCAAAGAGCCTCGATCAATTCCTGAGGAGGCTCTCGATAGGCAGCTGGATCAAGGGCTTGATTCAGAAAGCAGTACTTCTGGACACGGCTCGTATTGTTAGGAAATTCCTATCCCTGCAGCCCTGACGCCTAACCTAAGCTTGGCCCCTGTACCCGATACCGGTGGGCTACAATTTTTATATTTTTAAATATTTTTTAAATATTTTTTTTTAAATGTAATGAATTTGTATAAAAAGATAAATAAAATAAATAATAAGTACTTGAAAAATGAAAACAGGTATATTCATTCAAGTCGAATATTTTAACAATGATAAAATCTTACAATTCCTTCAACACCTCTGCTTATTTCTCAGGCTTTCTCGGTTTGATTTTGCGCATCGAGATCAAGCATGTGTGGGGTCGGATTGGGGGTACGTACCCCAATTTTGCACAGAGAAACCGGCTGGTAAACATCACGTTCGATGTCACTTAGTTCCAACAAGTTATTGCAGGAAGCCTTCATCCGGTATGCTTAATTGCATATAATACAAAGCATTTCGAGGTTCAAGACATTACCAGAGCGCTAACGGCACCAAAAAAATATAATAGACTGAAAACGAGGTAATTGGAAAGGTTGTCTGCTTCTAGTGAAAAGTCAGTACAGCAAGCCCTAACTCAAAAAGTCATGACTCACTCAGTTCTTGAGACACACCTAGCAGATAAGTAGTCAAATTGCCGAACAAGCAAGCCCTCACATTCGTCGACAGATTTGAATTTGGGGAAAGTAAATATTTATTTGATACATTACTCAATAATAGCAAAAATTTCATTCTTTTCAGCAAGACACACGTACTCTACACAACTTACCCCGGCTCGATCTGAACGTGTTGCCAGTCTACGATATGGGGTACAACGGCAGCGGTGTGCGTGTCTCAGTACTCGACGACGGAATCGAACACAACCACACAGACTTACGAGACAACTACGTGAGTGTTATTATTGCCTAGTACTTTTGAGGCGGGTGGTTGAAAATTTCCGAACTAAAATCCTCTCGTCAGTCGTCCGCTGTATCAGTCAGACTTGGTAAAGATTTACTTACTTGTTTAGCGTTGAATTTCTAAACTATTTCTTTGCTGCTCAAACTTTCACAGAGTGTAAGGAATAGAACAGGTAAGGCATATAACATCACTTGTTAACAATAAATAATTCGCGCCGGAATATTGCTTAGTTTGGCTTACTCGAATAATGTTAATATTATTAAGTCTTTGTAGTTTATGGGGGGGGAGGGGGCGCTTTTATTCCGTTTTGGCGGCGGCCGGACTCGTATCGTCTCCAACTTGCGATAAATTAATCAGTACGAGGAAAAGTGCTTGTTTTTAACTATGGAAAACATAACATAGGTACCATATTTTTTGTCCGGCGGCGTTCGGTTCGACTAAGTAAGTACCTACCTGATCGTGACGCACTGTAAAGCTTGTGGTATGAAAAAAAGTAGAGAGACTTGTTCTTTCAACTGATTCATCATCATCATCATCATCATTTCAGCCAAAAGACGTCCACTGCTGGACATAGGCCTCCCCCAAGTGTCGCCACATTGACCGGTCCCGTGCGTCTCGCATCCAGCGGATCCCTGCAACCTTTACAAGGTCATCGGTCCACCTAGTGGGAGGCCTTCCAACGCAGCGTCTTTCGGTTCAACTGATTATTGCAAAATAAATATGACGAGTTTTTTTACAAAAAACAGGAAAAATAAATAGTCGCTCACCCTACTTTCAACGTCGAATTGGCAATATATTTTTTACAAGGTAAAACTGTACTCAACCGTATATAATCATATAGCTTATTTCATAACCATATCGTAGACATAAGGTTTAGAGTTTGTAGAGTTATGATGCGGAATTTCTGACATATCGGCGATTTTGGCCGAGAGCAACAGTTGCGTGCGCGTAGCCGCGTATCGCCGCTGCGCCGCCGTGAAAGAGGCGCAACGACAGAACGGGTTAGTTTCAAAACGTACACATAGATAGCGCTTTCTTGTATGTGTTTTTTAATATAGGAACATAGATTTTAGTCTCTCTTACATTAAGATTTTATCATAACCAAGTGATACTTGTTTCGTTTAAATTATGACTAACTATAGTATCCACAGCCGTCCTAATATTTGATTAAAAAAATACTGGAGCTCTGTCATTTAGCTCTGTACATTTCTGACGTCTTGGTGCTTAGTAGAAGGCGAATAATCATTTTCCAACGTAAAAAGACGCTAAGTGCAACGAGCCACGGCGGCGATCACGAATTTTATTCGAGAACCTGCAGATAGATGCTCTCTTTATTTCTGATTCCTTGGTACTAGAAAGGAGGCGGATCGACATTTTCCGTAGTAGAAAGACGATTTTCGATCGTGCCGATGCCTCATGCCGCTCGCTGCCCTGCGACTACGGGCTGAGAAATGGGAAGTGATTTCAGCTACTTTTCTTCTGCTCGCTTCTGGTATCCTGGTACGGCCGATCACAATTTTCGTGGTAACCAACAACTGCCCCCATGCACAACTGCGAAGATCGGTGGCGGCCGACTCCCCCGTGCATGGGGCAAGGACGGGAGAATTATTCCTTGCCTTTATATTGAGCCTCACACAATTTATGTAGCCTTAGTTTCATTGGAGTTTACTTGTAAATTTTCGTGCTAAAGCGACACTATCCGAAATTAAAATTATTTTATTATTTTGAATGGTGACTCCAGCTGAAACGCAACCTGCAATGATCATTTTCCGTGGACTACATTTTTATGAACAAAATTCATTATTATAATTTATCATCAATCAGCCTACAAGTACAACAAAAGTCCACGTCTGGACATAGCCCTTAACAATCAACTGGTCTCTCTTGGCAAATCTCATCCAGCTAGTAATAGTAGTTAACAGCTGCTAATGAACATTAATAAATTAGTTTTAATAACAAAGTTGAACATTATTATTCTACATAAAACAAGTGGGCCGTGGCGTCGGCCCATGGGCCCTTGCCCCGGGAATTAGGAAGAAAAAAAATCGTCAGAACTCAGAACAGTCTTGACGTCATTGTTAACGTGGCCAATATCACATCTTAGAGCTCCTTTAGCCCTGGTAAGTTCGCGGCCGATATGACGCGCCGGGCGCGTAAAAGTCGCCTCGCCTCCCTCGTAGTCGCGACATCTGTTGCCTGGCCGGAAATTATTGAATTCAGTTTTTGTGTTTATTTATTCTAACCAATTATAATAACTCAATTATTCTAATTTTCAGGATCCAGAGATCAGTTGGGATAGCAACGATGGTGATTTTGATCCATCACCTAGATATGAAGATCTCAAATTAAATTCGCATGGTACTCGTTGTGCTGGAGAAGTAAGAAAATTTTCAAGTGTTTAATTTAAATAATGAGCAACAAAAAATTGTGTTATTTTCAAATTAATAAAATAAAAGTTCTTTATTTGTGATTTCATCCTTCTTATCTAAAGTTTTCACATTAAACATACATGCAGATCGCCATGACTGCAAATAACCTGAAATGTGGTGTGGGCGTGGCGTGGGGCGCGAAAGTGGGTGGAGTTAGAATGCTTGATGGACGAATAACGGATCGCATCGAGGGAGAAGCTATAGGTAAGTTTACTACTACATTTCATGAGCGCCTGGTACATTCGGTCGCCATGTTGAGGTAAAACGTCGTAAGCTTTTTTGGAATGGTAATAACGAGCAGTTATTAGTTAGTTAACACACAGTGAATAACACCTTGATTGTTCGATGTTAGATAGCAGTGAATAAATAACACCTTGAATATCGCAATGCGCATCTTAACGCATTACGATATTCAAGGTGTTATTTATTCACTTAAGGGACCAATGATATCATTTTTATCAGCAAAACCAGTACGTTTATCTACATGATTGAACCTGCGTGTACTACATTTACGGTGTCATTCTAATCATCTAATGAGCTAAAAAATTAACACCAAGCGTGACCACCAAGCAATGATCCTGAGTTTCTTAAATCTCTTCTTACTTTATGACATCTTAGTAATATGGGTGAAATGTGACGTAACAGTAACCTTTCTGTTGTCAGTTTGTTGTTACGCTTTTGTTGTAAGTACATGTACTTAGATGGAGTAGTTAGTGCAGTGATCTTTATATTATTACAATACTAATGAATTAAAAATACTACAGAGTAAAAAATGGTACATATTATATATTTGTAGGTTCCCCAATTTAATATCATTCAGTTATGGATTTAAAGAGCTCACGAGTGATTTGTTCCTTCTGCCTAAAGCCCTACCAAACAACAAAAACTATAGAAACTAAGCATATTCAAATTAAAGTTAGCAATGAGAGCATTCAATTAATAGTGTAGTTGCTGTATACGGGTAGTACCGGTAGTACGGCCGGTGTTATGAATGGCGTGGTAGTACCTAGTGAGTGCTTTGCCATCCACAACAAACAAGCAACTTTTTTTGTTGTTTTGTATTTGTCGATGTCAGGCGACCGCGTGGTGATCACGATTACCAGGGCGCTAGGAATCAAAGCGATTGTTGAAAAAATGCGCGCGACAAGCAGTGCCGGCCTTGTTTTTTTTATCTTGCCTACTCACTCTAGTAAAATAAATCATTTCCACGCCGTATAGAGGGCGCCCTAACTTTAATCATTCTGAATTTCTCTCATGTGACTAAAGCACATGAGTAAGTAAACGGAACAGAGTTAAAGCTTCTAAAGAACGTTCAAAATTGTTACCTATTTTGGTAGGGTTGTCACAATATGTTAAGACAAATTAAACAAAACATTTGTTCTACAGTTTTATTATTGAGTATGATACAGTCCAGTGGCGAAGGGTGAAAATTCAGTCAGGGGAACCCGAAGAAAAAAAATGAGAATTACATTTTTTTAGTTTTTTATCTCTGTTTATTTTGACCTTATTTTCGTTATCAGTGACCCCGAAAACCATGAAAATGATACCCATGACGAAAAAAACAAAAAAAAAATGTTGGTGCCATCGAATTTTCATTTTGACCTCATTTTTGTTATCAGCGACCCCGAAAACCACGAAAATGACACCCATGACGACAAAACCGAAAATTTCCGTCGGCGCCATCTTGGATTTTAATTTTGACCTCAGTTTCGTTATAAGCGACCCCAAAAACCACGAAAAAGACACCTATGACACGAAACCGAAAATTTTAGTCGGCGCCATCTTGGATTTTCATTTTGACCTAATTTTAGTTATCAGCGACCCCAAAAACCATGAAAATGACACCCATGAAGAAAAAACCGAAAATTTTCGTCGACGCCATCTTGAATTTTCATTTTGACCTAATTTTAGTTCTCAGCGACCCCAAAAACCACGAAAATGACACCCATGACAAGAAAGCCGAAAATAAAGTGAAGCATAAAATGCAGGGGGAGTATAATAAAAAAATGTAAATAAGTTAACAAAATAAGAAAACTAGTTGGTACCAAATACGATATAGACCATTACTCATTCTATCTTGTTCTCCCATACATACTTTCTTTTTCTGTCCTTGTCGTAACTCGATAATCTTCGGCTTACCGGGCTCCTTAACTCCTTAGTTACGAGGGAACATAGAAACAGACATTACATACATACAGGTCAAACACATAACCCTCCTTTTGGGCTTCGCCGCAGTCGGGTAAAAACACACCGAGTAGTACGCTGTACTGTAGTACTCTTCTTATTAAAAAAAAGGATCATACAATAAAATATAGGTACTTACTTGAAAAAGTAATAGTCAAATATTTACTTACCTATTGTACTCCTTGGGATAGTTAAAGTATGATATATTTTTGTTTTTTCTACTATTATTCATACACGCAGTACAATAAACAACCATTTTAATTTTAATATTCAAACTTGCAACCAATCTTGCAACTGACAAAACAAACAACGTGCCCCTTGGTTGCCATGGCACCGTGCCGTGCTAACCCTGAGATTGTCCACTGGCTGTGCCAGCGTAAACCGGTTTTTTCCAGTCTCGCCGCGTACGCGACAAGCGGCCAGTGGTCACGCACACATGCCCCGCGTGCTTGTAGAAGTGCAACCGATTCGCGCGGTTGTATGAAGCTTAACCTCTGTTCCGTTTTCCTACTCATGTGACTAAAGGGCGCGCGGTGGCGGCGGCGGCGGCGGCGCGGCGCCGCCGGCCGCATCGATCGCCGTCGATATGGGGAATACCGAATACGAAAACTTTTTCCCAAGTTTGATCGTGATCGGAGCACGAATTCGGTTACGTATCGACTATCGTCGAGTTGTACTAGGATAGCAAAGCAACTGTAGTGGTACCTTCATGAAATTAAAATTGCTACTGTCAAGTCCAACCGCTAGGGCGCGCTTGGGAACTGTTACTTTCTGACTTGTAAATTAATAATAATTTAATAATGCGAATAATAATTTGTTTTAACGAAATTGTTGTGATCCTTTTATTTATATCTAAGCGGCTATTTTTTTTAAAAACACACATTTTAATGGTACTTTACCCTAACTACGCTTTTTTTTCTAGGGTACGCTTTAGATAAAGTGGATATATACAGCGCTTCATGGGGTCCTAATGACGACGGACGAACTGTTGAAGGACCGGGGCGCCTCGCTTCTGAGGCGTTTAGGCGTGGCGTTACTGAGGTACACAACTTAACATTTCAAAAATAATAGGAATGAGATAATAGTGTAACTATGAGTGTATTTTCTGACATTGACGAGTGCTTGTCCAGGGTCGTGGTGGAAAAGGCGCCGTCTATGTTTGGGCGAATGGGAACGGCGGCGGTCATAGCGACAACTGTAACTGCGATGGGTAACACCATTTATTATTACCACAAAATCCTTGACAAATCAATTTTTCTAGTAGAATAGTTACTATAATATTTTTACTTGCAGATATTCGTCTAGTATTTACACAATTTCAATCGGAAGTGCTTCTCAGCATGGTCTGTTTCCTTGGTATGGAGAGATTTGTTCGTCCACGCTTGCTGCAGCGTACTCCTCCGGTGCCTATAAAGACCAAAAAATAGTAAGTTCACTTACTTCAGTTTACGTCAGAAACTTACAATAGCCATTCATTATTTGCGTTGATGTAGTAGATTCATTCATAAAGTTTAGTGTTGTTGATTCAAGGTTAAACAGAGATAACAATAAAGACAGATATTGTCGTCTCTTTCAGGCTACTACCGACACTGGTGATACCTGCACACTCGGGCACACCGGGACGTCTGCTGCGGCCCCATTGGCTGCCGGCATAATCGCTCTTGCTTTGAGTGCAAAGTTAGTTGACCCTGTTATGTGCATCTGATCCGACCATACACTGCCTATGTTTTATGCGCTTCTAATACCTGTGTTGGCATCGTCTGTTTGTCACAATGTTTCGTGTCGTTTGTGTTCTATGAAGTCGCTTTTAGGAACATTTCTATGAGTGCTCAGATATCGCCACTACAGAATTATTTATTACATTATTTATTGTATCATAAATTAACGATGTTCCTCACTGTACTACCTATTAATTATAATTACATATCTATGTTTCAGTAAAAAATTAACATGGCGTGATGTGCAACATTTAATCGTTTGGACATCAGAATATGCTCCACTCTCAGCCAATCCCGGATGGCAAATAAATGGGTAATGAATAATTTTTAGGTATTTTTAGGCAATAAGTGTTCGATATTATGTAAATAACATTATTTATGTCCTTTTCAGTGCTGGGCTTTATTTTGATGTCCGATTTGGTTTTGGGCTTTTGAACGCTGGCGCCCTCGTGAAAATGGCACTGAACTGGACGAGCGTACCAAGTGACAATTTTTGTCACGTGAATGCTGCTCCGTAAGTATGTCATCCTAGTATAATAGTCGGCTTAACGCGAAGTGCGCCTCTCTTGCCTCATTGGTACCCGACGGTACCTGTAAACATTCACTCTGATGATCTTCAAATCGTACGATGAAAACGGACACTTTTCTGTCATGTCTCTACTTCGCATATGGGCAGGAAGATGAAGATACATCTTAACACTTATGACAACCTAGTCAAACATTCGTAAAGTTTCATCATACAACAGCTGATAGATAAATCCGAACGAGCGCTTGCCATGTAGCAAGCGCAAATACAGTTGCGCCTGTGACTCTGCGACTCTTTTGGTTGATACGTTGACCACAGTTGATACTTGATAACAACAACACACTACTAACAACAGAATATAAGTCATTATAAAATTACTTTTTAAAGTTCCTCTAAATTCGTAATTGCGTGTATTGTTTAGTAAAGTGTATTCAGGAAATAACGATAACCTACAGAAAATGTTACATTACAGATTTACAGAAGAAGAGGCACGCTTCTCTTCTAGACAAAATGTTGAAGTCTTTATAACAGTAGAAGGCAATTGTGATGTAAATTATATTGAACACGTAGAAGTGACTATTAATTTACGCTACAGTCGTCGAGGGGCGCTCGAGATCTACTTAGTTTCACCACAAGGTGAGGTGTTGTATGTTTATGGTAGCCTAGTACTACAGTTGGTAATATACTGTTAAAAACGATTGCAATTGCCGAACGGTACTCGTTGGCAACGAGTCGTGCGTTGCTTTGCCCGTGCTCTTTTGTTTGCTATGTAATGCTTCGTACAGGCGAAATCTGTCACAAAAAAAAAACGCACGTAAAACGTACGCCGAAGACGCGCGACGGCTACGAATGTTCACAAAGATAATAAAAATATTTTAGTTAAGAAAAACTAAAAAACACGCTTTCTCGTATTCACCTAAGCAAACCTTTTCAATTGATACCAGTATCACGGGAATGCATAAAAAGTCACTAGTCCGCCATCTTTGGGAGTCCGCTATATTGAATTTAGAATGGCGTCACTTAGCTTACCACGCATTATCCAACACGTATGCAAAATTTGGTCTTTAACTTCTAAGATTTTTGAACATAGCTGGCTGAAGCTAATGAAAAACTTTTTAATTTATTTTTAGGCACAAAAGTACAACTTCTTAGTGCTCGCCCTAAAGACACATCAACAACTGGTTTCGTTAATTGGCCGCTAATGTCTGTAGCCACATGGGGTGAGAATCCTAGAGGTATTTGGAAGGTCGCGTTCACTGACAAGGTTTGTATACTTTTTTTTCGCTATCTGTTGTTAAATTCTTGATAGTGGCTTCGTCATAATAACGGACTTAATTTTCTACAGACTTACGAAAAAAATACGGGCGAAATTGGACCTGTAAGTTTAACCATACACGGTACCAAAATAATGCCAGCGCACATGAAAAATGGACCTCGGATTTACAATGACAACTACAACTACCAAGAGGCGTTCGAATATTTCGATAATGTAGACAAAGGCGTTGACGTCGCTTCGAATACCGTTACAGACGACGAAGCTGTAGCTATGGTACCAGGCGTTCATAACTCAGAAGCGGTTGACGATTTGCATGACGTTGATTCAACAGTATTAGCTGAAGTGGAAAAGGAGTTACAAAGAATTCATCATAGAAGAATATATTTGGGTGTAGGACTGTAAAACAATACTAAGGCTTAAGCTTTGTAACTGTTGTAAATATCTCATGTGAGTTTTGATTGTGTTATTCATCACGCCTTTAAAATTACTTAAATAATGATCTTAGGTTGTTTACTAACAAGCTGAATTGCCTACTTTATGTTGCTTATTTATTTATTACTGTCCTAGTTACTTATCAGGTGCGATTATTTGCGTTATTTTTACGAGAAATGTACCTAACTACAAAAAATTATGAGAAAATAATGTTTAAGATACTTACCATGTATTCAAACTATACGTACTTACTTACCTAATTATTGAACTTAAAAATATATTTTACTACCCATAAAAAATAATATAACGACAATGATACTCCCAGTTACATTAATATGATAATACAAAATGAATACACTTTGCTTACTTATTTATTTCTTAAAATAGACTGGAATTTAAACACAGTTTCTGGTAAGATCAATGACTGATAAGATGACTACGATCGCTACGAACTTTTTCCCCTTTCTGACTGGTTTCCATCCCGTATCTACCCAATTCTCAATTTCTAACCAGTGAATTATAATAATCAATTAGGTAAACGTTGTTCACTTTTCGACTTTGCGCCACATTTTTGATTTCCCATTGCGTTCAAAATTCTAATGAAAATGGTCTAGTTACGGTTTTTTTCGTCGATCGTATTAATGAATGATTATATATTATGACCAAGACAAAAGACCGAGAAAGAATTAACAACACTGCAAAATTTACCATAATACCATTTACTAATCGTTACTTCTGTGCTCTTAGTACTTGACACGGAGGTCTAAAAGTTCGCGGAATGGAGGGGTTTCCAGGTAAGAAAATACATTTTACATACATATTGAGCTGTTTAACTCTAAAGGAGAGTAGCATTATTATGTACTCTGTATTATTATTTCCTTCGTTTATCGTGTCGGTGAGCTCCTTGACTTATGGGATGAGATACACGATAGCTGACAAATTACTGCTCTCTGTGTGTTCTTTCTTCAATAGACCACAGAAACTAATCTGTGTGACCGTGTGGCCCTGAGAGTGTGATCTCTGAGATTATTTCGGTGTTTCTTGTCAGAGAAGTCGGATATGAAATACTAGTTATTACACGAAAAATGAAAAAAAATTAAAATGAAAAAAAAAAATGAAAATGTAATGAATTAATGAAAATGTTTTAGAAGCTAGCTAGCTAGCTTCTAAAACATTTTCATTTTTGGCGTGTAAAAACTATTTAAACAGCAATGGTAACAGAATATCATTTTACCAGATAAGTTATTCAACAATCGGTTAATATCAGGTGTCGTTTCGTAGCAATTTCAAATTATTTTTCGTAGCGCGAAGCAAACTTGAATCAACAGATAGGTGGCGCTTTTAATACCTTAGTCTATGATTAGTGAGGTCCATTGGTTCATAATATATCCCGAGCATAAATTATAGAACACTGGTTTACATGTCATTGAACCATGAAATCAGAATGAAATTCAGATGGTAATATATTCAGGTATTTGAAATAATTATACAAAGAATATTGGGAAGGGATTCGAAGCAGGTAGAATAAACAAAAACACATTATTTCACCATTTTTCATTTAAAAATTATTAATAATATCACCTTTTAACATGAAATCCTAAATCCCTAAGTTCTTGAACTATAAAATCGTCTTTGTACTCATTTATCTTGGAAAGCCATTCCTCTGTGGATATGACATGGCGACATCTCCCACCTAACTCTGGAGGTAAGTATTCAGGGTCAATGTGTTTGTGGAGAGAGCTAACATCGTTGCCATGGAAATGGATACGGCTCCAGACGGCTTTAGGCATGAACTGCTTGAATAAGTAGAAGATGGAGTGAAGGATCCAGTTGTACCTGATGATGTGAAGACTATGATTCGGCAATGGGAATGATACCTGTGGAATCAAAACGGATTGTTAGTGGTAACACATTCCTAAAACGTTGGAAACGACAGTAGCGACATCTAACGTGAGAATATTAAAATTTATAAGCTTCGGTGTATGTAGAGGTTGAAACGATTCCTCTCTACACCAGTAGATGCCACATTTTGCACTAAAGCGTGGTCTCTTCTAAATAAGGAGTAATCACAAGTCATATCTAGTTTTGAAATCAAGATACTTTGTAATCGTTCTAGAAATACAGGCCGAGATCTATAAACATTACTTAGCACATGCTTTCAATTATACACGATCTCATCTTGCAGTCTTATAGTTTTTTTAGTTGTGCATCAGTGACAGGAATAACGGTTAGGTAACTGACTAAGCTGTTTATAGATCTTGGATTTGTTTATATAGTTTATTACCCACCCCCATAAGGCTAACTATCTGTCCAGCCACCGTTGGCGTCAACTGGGCCACCTGTCTCAAGTTCAGGCCATCCAGGTCCACTACGATAGTGACTCCTAGTATCTGCAACTTCGGCTGCATCACTGCTATCTCATCCATCACCAGTGCGAGCCGGACTACGTCTTCTATTGGTACTGTGTCTACATCCCAGCGACCTGGAACAGGAGGTTGTGTTTAGTCTTAAGTATGATGTGATATTTAGAAATAGTGTCGTTTTTGAGAGTTCTTTGGCGTCGACTTTACAATTTAATTTATCATTGCGCACTCTGTTACCATTAATTTAGTACCGTACATGATACTAGACCCACAACAGTATAAATTCTGCGCCAGTTGTTAAAAAAAGGCTATTTCAGAAGATTATATAAAAAACTTTAAATATAGGTGTGAAGTTTTTTTTTTTCGTATTCTTCTCAGCAAACCCTTTTAATTGATATCCATCCATATCATGAGAGTGCATAAAAATAATGAGTCCGCCATCTTGGATTTAGAATGTCGTCACTTAGCTAACCATGTATATCATTAAAACGAAATGTGTAGGCAAAATTTCAGCACAATTGGTTGGGGATAACTGTTTTAAAATTTAGTTGCAAGATTTGACCTAAACTACATAACATTGCAAGTTAAACAAAAGCTTATAAAAAATACACCCGTCGACTTGGGAACCTCCGTGAAAACACCAACATAGAACCAATCATGGTAACAATTCGCGCGTCTTACACCGTATGAGTATTAATAGATCTTTCAATATCTGTAGTATCTTACCAAACCTCATAAGTATGATGCGTCCATTGTCAGGGCTCTCTGGCAGGATGCCGGCGTACACGTTCTTCACCTGGACCAGCTCGAAAGGATCGCAGTCGTATAGGTGCGCGTTCTGCCGTTGGAATTCTTCGTAGCGTACCATCTGGGGAAAACGAAAGGTGGTCTTGATTATATCAAGATGCATTTTTCATACCATGGTATCATGGAATCATTTGATTCCGTACTTTGTGCTAATTAATCTTATCAATTCACATTTCAAGCTAATACTCAGCCTGAGCCGCGCATAACAAACATTCTAGCTTAAATAAAAAGCCTGAACTTAAAAGAATTTAGAGAATTTTCGTCTCAGTGTCAAAATCAGTGTGAGTAACCCACTAACATAATGTTGTCTCCGAGAAAACTACGCGTAGTAATTAACAAAGACAGTGTGAAAAATATGTTACTTTCTCGCTTTCTTTACTAATGGGTTATGCTCAAAGTTATTAAGCTTATGTGGCTAATGACTACCGTTACTGACAATGACTTTTTAAAGACCGCTAAGGAGCACGATAGCCTGACAACCAGTCTTACCAAGGGGTATTATGTTACCCAGAAACTGGGCTATGGGGATCAGATAAACATTAGCTCCATGTTAAATACTGATGTTCAGCTGCATGTATTTAGACTGGAAGTTGACCCCAACATAGTATAGTTGGGAAATGGTTAGGCAGATGATCATTAAGAACTTAGGAATGAACTAAAATTATTATTTGGTAATTGATCAAGGCTTAAATTATAAACAGGAAGAAAATATTAACAAACATGCTAAACTAACTTGTAAAACATATGATATACACAAAGAAAGGCTTAATTAAGGATACTGAGACTTCTGACGGTGATACTGATCATGAGAAGTTAATTCGCTAGAACAAGGCACAAAAGCAGCCTAGTATCTGAAATTTTGTGAAGGCGTAAGAGAGACACTATACGGTTGGACTTCTAAATAATCAAGCTCATAGTGCCATACACTGAGAAATAATATATAGTAATAATAATATGTACCTTCACACTGAAGAGTTAAAATATCCCATCACCAACACCATTAGCGACAGTCCTGCATAAGTAACAAAGTTCAGCCAAAATAATAAAAACTTGCCTAATAATATACCTTATTAAGATTAATTTCAGTTTTTTGTAGTTTCACACATAAAGGGTGTCAATAGACCCTTAACACAAACGAAAGGTACTTGTTCTCCCCGTCTTTGCGATAATTTTTTTGTTCTAGACCATACCTGGGAACCTTCTAGTTACGGAGATATTGGGGGTCAAAGTTCCAACTTTTTCATAAGTTTTTTTTTTAAATACATGTTTTTAATGTAAGATTTTTACTTTACACACCTCCACGACCCCCGTACTATTCAATCCATCCATCAGCACAATGCTTTGAGTGCTTTCCATCGAGTCCTACCTCAAAACGTGATTTATAACCCCAAAAAAAAAAAGATACCCAGCAATAATTTTTGCGTAAAGTTACTTAGTTTGATGTACAGAATGCTTGGTTGACGGATATGTGAAGGGTCTGTTTACACCCTGTATACAAATTGAAGGTTCCATTAAAAGCCTCTTTGAAAGTCAACACACGTTTCCATGTCAAGGAATCTGTATTAGCAGTGACTGGTCGTGTTTACGTTCTAAACATTTTGATTCTATGTCTTTCCTAACTTCGACATAATGGTGGCCAGTGGTCCTTGAAGGTAGTTGTGATGGCGTGAACGGAAATTACCTGAGTCGAGAGTATTTGATGATTGATGATGGTTTTGGAGTCAATAATGTGTACCTAAGGACTGTGATTACCGTTCTTGTCGTTGAGCAAATGGCCGACATTATTATTAATCGGTTCATGAGATTCGTTGTGTTGTGTTGTCCCGGCTCTTCGACTTACTGTTCGCCTGGTGCAAGTTTTTATCACTGACAAAACCTTTTCGATCACGTTGTGAACTTGAATGTCTCCTCCTTTTACTAACCATTCACTAGACGCTCTGGTTCAGTTTCAGTACAAATGGATGATTACGTTAGCACGATTGTGAATTTAAACCTTCGCAAATTAAGGTTTAAAGTCGCACTAGGCCCTCTAGAGTAGTTTTCCCGTAACACAGACGGTTAGATATTATTATTGACAGCCCCAATACAGACCCAATCTAGGAAAATGTGGCTGCTGAATAGTATTTGTGTATCAGGCAGGATCACAAAACAATTGAATTGATTTTATTTACTGATTTCTAAACGGGTTCTCTGTCTCGTCTTCGTTCTTGCTAAATAACTTCCAAAGCAACTGTTGGCCTAACCCTCATTAGCAACATATTTTTTAATGTTTGCGTAATGGATGTACAAACGAGTATGTAATGTCTGTAGCTCGTAATATAATGAGTAAGTACCGTAGTGGCGAGTGGTTCAACCCCGATGAGGGTTTTTCTTTTTATAAACAAAGCGCACCCCCTCTGTAACCAGGCCGATACACTTTGCAAACGGATTTATAGTTGAAGCACGTTGAAGGCTGTTTGTCATTTCGTTTGTTTGTCAAAAGCGTAATATATCAACTAGCATTTCAGAACTGGTAGAGGTAAGTTAGATCTCATTTCATTTATATGAATCGTCTAAGCCCTTCGTTTCAAAAACTTTGAGCTGAAAAAAGTTAATCATGTTTAAAATAGACCATTTGTGTTGAGTGGAAGCGTGGTTCGGTAATTTCGACATTGACATTCTCAGACCGTTCTTGTTACCTTCGCCCTCATTATCGCAGCTGCAGTGCCGCCAGTTCTACAAAACCAAAGTAAGCCTTTATATTCTCAATAGATAGCAATGCCAATCTGAAGATTGACTCAAAGAATAGAGTCGTTATCAAACTGCTACAGATAATAGCGAACCTGTCACGTTAGATGTTCGCAGTACAGTGATGAGGGTAAGGACTACTAACGGAGGATGTCAATCGTTTATCACGATGGCATCCGAGTTCACCCGATTGAGTGGTCCTGTCTTGCAGAGTTGACATTTAAACTTTTTTTTAACGGCTATTTCGACGCATAGTTTGTGGCTCACCGAATATGACTCAAATTGTAGGTATCGTTAATGTTTGATTACTAGCCTTATTTTTCATGACTTGAAAACATCCCAGAATCTTGCGGTTCTGGCAAAGCAAACTCGCATAGATTCGTAGGTTACCTTCATGGTCATGGCTGGTCTATAATATTTACGAGTATTATTTTGTCGTGAAATAGTGTGTTCGTCGAAGATCACGCTGAAGTTTTATCTTAATTTCATAACAAGAGAAACTTACATATTCTGTTACAAGCTAGGAGAAATTTTAAAAGACGCACTCTTCGAATATTGTAGAAGAGGACAACTGGCCAGGCTGCGTACGCGTAGATATCCCTCGCTAACGGAAAGTATGGGAGAAAAGGACAAACCGCGCCGATTCCAAATTTATTAGGTACGACTGAATAGGATATTATTATGTAAATTGGCGGAAAAATGATGATAATGATATGGTTATTAGTTTAATAGCTCACCAATTTATGCGCTAACGCAGGTATGGACCGCCGGCATCTCAGGAACCGCAGTAAATACGCGTCATCTGTTCGGCGCGGATTACATTCTCCTCGCTCTGAAACAAACAGATTTATCGTACAATGGATATTGCAACATTGAGTGTGCGGGTAGACCGGAATTTAGTCATATCAAACTTATTAGAGTACAGAATAGAATAGAATAAAATAGGTCTTTATTTGCTTCATAATAAGCATAATATACATATAAGAAGCATCATCGTATAATGTAGGTATAGTTAGTGTTTTCGCCGATTCTTATAAAGATGTAGGCGCGGCTCAGGGTAACAGGCGTTGCACAAAGGGGTTCCGCACAGGGTCATCTAAGAGGAAACGGCGTCCTTTCATGAGCGGATTGTGACCAAGATTTGAGCGGATTTGAGGTAAAAATCCTCTATAAAAGAAATTTAACCTCGCAGTTTTGAAGATTGTGGAAAAGAGTGGATTGTTCATTTCCCATATAATTTAGTTTCTATTCGGAAACTTTTAAACAAGATGTAATTTCACTAAGTGGCCAAATTATATTTCGAAACATGATGTATTGTTTAAAATATGAAATATGGAGTACATTATATTATGAAATAGCTGACAATAACCGTTCATCACGTGTTGAGCAATGTCAAGAAAATTGCCATTGTTAGTCCATGTCGTAAGTTGTTTGTTACATTATAATCGTAGTAAATGTGTGTAAGAGAACAATCATTTTGAACAATCCGCTAATGGCCAAGTTTCACGATTTAAACCTTTTAGGTGTTTGGGAGTTGGGACCTTGGTCATAAACAAAAAACTACCTGCCCCCGTAGCATGACCACGAATCGACAAAATGACAGATAGTGCAAAAAAATCTGTCATTGTGTCGACACAACCTGTCATTTTGTCGATTCTTCTGTCAAAGAAATCCTTGGTGGTCATGCTATGGGGGCTGCAGGGCAATACTACCGTCGCCGTTTCTTTATTGATAAAACAACAAGAAAATACAACGAGTTTTATGAATCACTTTATTGGAAAACGGAAGGTCAAAAAGGTCAATATCATTCACCACGGATTGTAAAAAACAACGTGTTGTTTTGTTTTTTTTTAACAGACTCAGCGGTTAAAATGTTAAGGGTACTAGAATCACATAAGCGCGTAAGAAGTGCCTCTGTTTACTTCTTACCACGTATCAACCGCCGTAACTCCTCAATTGCTTTACCCCTAGTATCTGGATCTTCATTACAATGCCTTTTTGCATATTCTTCGAACTCCGAATCTTCATATCGACTAATTTCTGCTTGAAATGCAATCTCGATAAATGCCATTTATGGTTCGGGTAGCCTGAAAAATAAAGGAGTGAATGGAGTTAATGAGATCTTTTACATAAATGTTAAGGAATTTTAGCCCCATTTCGTAGTGAGGGAAGAATAAAATTACATGGCATTTAGTTCAATAGTAAAGTAGTACCACTGTCAAACCGCTCAAAGCGATAGTACCTACCTAATTGCGGTCAAATACTTTCTACTGGCCAAATTATACTGTGAACAACTTGTTACACGGTGTACACCACCTACTGACAGAAATATTTGCTTTCTGTACTACACTTTTACCTCGAGAAAACGTGACCCACCCGAATCAGTCAATCAAAAAAGTTGTTTACATTTTTGTTATACCTAGGTAGGCTTGCAGCTGTCAGCTGTGTGACCTGAATGATTTATTTGGTTGATTGGACAGCGAAATAATTAAGTTGACCACTAAAGACATTTTACACAAGTATGTAGTATCAGAGTGGTCTTGGTGAGATGACTTGTTAAACTGTGGCATAATTCCCAGCGTGAGCTTTAAGTCTAACTACTCGAAAGGGTTTTGCCAAAAAAATGCATCTATTTTAGTATCTCTCAATGAGAGCAGAACTGGACTTCAGCAGAAGTTTCTTAATAATCGACTGCTGCAGTACTATCTCTCTATAAAATACACACTAGGTACGCATCCTGTGCAACTAAATGGCTATAACAGTACGTTAACCTTACAAAGTACATTTTTCCAACGTTCACGTCATTACACCTGCGCCTGCTCACAAACCTCAGTAAAAATGTCGCTGTGTCCTCTATAATTTGTAGTTGACACAGCTTGTTGACTGACAAGCCTCCGTGACAGCATGTTGTTAATTATTGTCGCATTATGAAATTAATAGGTGGAGACTTCTCTGATTGCAGTAGCAGATAGCCGGCAACCTTATTTGTTTTGCGTTCTTTTACAGAAAATTGTTCTAAATATTTCATGTATTTAAACAAGAATAATGTACTTAAGTGTGCTTATTGATGCGTGGCTGATTTATTCATTGTCAGATAACTTTTATCTAATTAATGGTTCGGCTTCGGCTGTTTGATTTCAAAACCAAATCGTAGGTAATCGTATCGTAAGTCGTGCAAACATAGTAGCAAGTTGCAACACTACCTCATAGCAGCCTGAAAGTTGTCGTTGAAGGATAAATTATAGTCCCACGCCCATTGGTTTTGCGAGAAGTTAAATAAAATAGTACAAAGTTAGTCGGGTCGGTCGGACAGGCAAGATCTTGGCTCGGATTCAGAGATGTGTCACTGTTGCACTAAAATTACGAAATAAACTTCAATACTACCAAGGCTTAAGAGATTTCTAGGAGCTCTTTTAGAAACAGGTCATTCATTGATTGGTTAGGTAGGGGCTGTGCGTGGGCGGCACAACCAACATTGCGTCCTTTACCACAGAAAATTACAATATGCCCCGTTCCTGGTACCAAGACGTCAGAAATAAGTAGAGTAGAGGAAGTAAACTTCAGTTTGGCGGTCAAGTTCCGACCCGCCGCGCCGCCGCCGCCCGTGTCGCGCGGTTTGGAGTTACGTCCTTTTTGCCCCAGAAAATTTCAATCTGCTTACTTCCAAGTACTAAGGCATCATAGATGAGAAGAGTAATAAATTATTTTGATTCATAAAATTTTGTGTAGGTTGTCTGAGAATTAAATGGCGTCCGCCTGTGTATTGAATGCTCTGAAGTAACATTGATAGTTTTACTAGCTATTGCCGTTCGCGTGAAATTATTGTGTGCGTTCGCGCAGCGGAATGTTGTTGAATTTAAAGATTTTAATTATGCAGATAATTAGTGTATGACGTCCTATAATTGTGTATGGTAAAAAAAAATTTGTGTATGCAGCCATTGTGGAGAAATTCACCAAAAACTGATTCCGCTGGGCGAACGTTGTCCTGGCGGAACTTTTTTTAATCCATAGACTTTAGAAGAAAAGAGATGTGTCCAAAAATTAGTGTGTATTTGTGTGTAATTGTTTATGTATGAATGAAATTAGTGCATGCATAAACTTCGGAGAAATTCAAGTTTCCGCTACGCGAACGTTTGGCCATTAGCTAGTTTTCATATAAAGCGCTTACATAGAGAGCTGTAGATTTTTACATACGTTGTTTTGAATTTGTTTATATTTGTTTAAAAAACAGATTTAGAAAAAGTCGTAGGGTTTAAAAGATAAAAATATAAACGTAAAATACACTTATTAGGTCTTAGTTCTTAAAGTATGCACTTTGGGGTCTAGATTTTCACGTTAACACAAACCTTGTAAGTGTCTGCAACATGTTGCCAAGTATCAATGATGTTCCGTTAGTAATTAAAAAGTTATAGGACAATTTACCATGAATAGATCACTGTTTACAAAGCAGTCGAATATCACGACGTTCTAAAGGAATTGCATGGTAAAATGTATGCCAATAATTTGTTTAATCATTCAACTATTCACATGCAAAATTTCATGTCATTAAATTCAGTAATTAAAGAAAGACAATTATAATACTGACGAAGCATCGAAAACCTACATAATCCGACCAAGTTCGGATAGCTATAAAAAAGCGGCCGTGCAATATATTTAGGTAACATCCCAAAATTTACATTATAATACCGGTATTGAATTGGTACAGGTGATAACACAATTGTTGTTTCGATATAATTTATAGGTCATTTATTTTTCTACACCTACTTTTTTAATGTATTTGACTATGACAGAAAGTAGGTACTAATTACGTAGGTACTACTAAGTTTGCGCTTGAGACTTGAGATATAATCTAGATATATTATTTAAGACAAATAATATTCATACAGCTAATTTCTATTGAAGATTTCACGGATCAGGATTCTAACTATAGACCCCTTAGGGAAATGAAATAATTACCACATGTAAGTACTACTGTTTAGGTAAATATTTATCATATTGTAGCTTATTACACTATTTAACCAATGGACTAGGCATGCACGAGCGTTCCACTTTGCAACTTTAGTGGATCAAACAATCTAATAACTTAAAATACGTAGATAGTGGCGTTATTATTAAAAATATTTTTCATTCAAGAAATGCAATTGTTTTATTTTTTCCTAACGCTTGTGTACGCAACTGTACCATATTAATAAATACTAATCTTCCAAGTTAAGAACGTTTCTTAGATATATGGCACGGCCGCTTTTTTATAACTATCCGAACTTGGTCGGATTATGTAGGTTTTCGATGCTTCGTCAGTATTATAATTGTCTTTCTTTAATTACTGAATTTAATGACATGAAATTTTGCATGTGAATAGTTGAATGATTAAACAAATTATTGGCATACATTTTACCATGCAATTCCTTTAGAACGTCGTGATATTCGACTGCTTTGTAAACAGTGATCTATTCATGGTAAATTGTCCTATAACTTTTTAATTACTAACGGAACGTCATTGATACTTGGCAACATGTTGCAGACACTTACAAGGTTTGTGTAAACGTGAAAATCTAGACCCCAAAGTGCATACTTTAAGAACTAAGACCTAATAAGTGTATTTTACGTTTATATTTTTATCTTTTAAACCCTACGACTTTTTCTAAATCTGTTTTTTAAACAAATATAAACAAATTCAAAACAACGTATGAAAAAATCTACAGCTCTCTATGTAAGCGCTTTATATGAAAACTAGCTAATGGCCAAACGTTCGCGTAGCGGAAACTTGAATTTCTCCGAAGTTTATGCATGCACTGATTTCATTCATACATAAACAATTACACACAAATACACACTAATTTTTGGACACATCTCTTTTCTTCTAAAGTCTATGGATTAAAAAAAGTTCCGCCAGGACAACGTTCGCCCAGCGGAATCAGTTTTTGGTGAATTTCTCCACAATGGCTGCATACACAAATTTTTTTTTACCATACACAATTATAGGACGTCATACACTAATTATCTGCATAATTAAAATCTTTAAATTCAACAACATTCCGCTGCGCGAACGCACACAAATTATTATAAAAAAATATTACTTCCCTTTTTGAATCGGATTTTGTTACCGACTTCAAGGGTTTTATTTATTTTTGGACGGAATCCTAATTCTTATTCTAAAATAAAAGTAGCCGAAGTTACTCCTTATAACATTCGCTATCTGCTAGTAAAAATCCAGTTAAAATCAGCCCAACCATTTCGGAGATTAGCCGGAACAAACAGACAGACAAAAGTTGAAAGAAATGTGTTTATAATGTCATTCCCCAGTTTTTCCATATTATACAATATCCAGGGTTTCTTCGTACACGATTCTAACATAAATAGTCATACCGAACCCAATCTACATCGTCTTCTTGCGTAACTTAGACGGACACTCTCAGTGGTAAAAGCAGATAGGCAAGCAACAAGTGGTTTGTCTTGTTAATTACTATAATTATGTTTATTCACATAACTTTTTTTTTTTTTTTTTAAACATTGCCCCACTTTAGGAATTTCTCCTGTATCGTGGGTGCGTTTACAAACATTTAAACTCACATACACAAACAGCCAGACCCGGAACAACTACCTGTAGATCATCCAATATTTGTTCCGTGCGGGGATCGAACCCGCGACACGCAGCGCAGCAGCCGATCGCTCAGCCACTGCGCCAACCGTGCCGACAACTAACAAGGTCTTAAAATAAAAGGATTTTGTTCTTCCATATAATTATTATTTTACACACCGTTAGCAACTATTGTGAACACAGCCAAAATTTTTTAAATCATCTTTGCTAATGATTGTATTTCTATACGAAGTCTTTGGCGAAATACCACCGTCTTATTGACTTTTACGCAAATTTAATGAGCGAGATTACGAAATAATTTTACTTTTAGAGCTATTCATTCACTCACAAGATTATTTAAAAGTATTTATTTATTTATGTACACACAAATACTTAACAAGACATTACATTAAGATAGAAGAGCGCAAAGGTACTAACAAGTCACAAAGTAATCAGAATCACAGAAAAGTAGGACAAAAAACAAACAGTAAGTTTATTTACAAACATACATAAACTCACGACTTTTTCTCATGCGGGTAGGCAGTAACCACAGTAGGTACGCAGGTGACGATCTGTGGTTTCTGCCCACCCCTGCCACGATCCCTAAAGGAACCAATTGCCTCGTCCACGTTCATACATCTTTATTTTTTGTAAGAAAAAAATATAAATACTAACGTACCTACCAACCAATGTTCTATTCTATGTGATTTATTTAGTAATGTTAGGTAGGTACATGTTACGACATATCCGAGGTCTAACATGTATTTGTAATGCAATGCAAGGTAAGAAAAAAAATCCTTGATACTCAAAGCGGTTCGCAAGCAGATATGCGCCTCGTAAACATGATTTAGAACGTCCTACCTAATGTTATATCATTAAGAATCTAGGCGAATATTTTTGGCACCTCTTAATTGCTGAAATAAAATTACAGTGAGTTACATAAATAATTACGAATTCAGCTGCATCCGGTTAGACTGGAAGCCGACCCAAACATAGGAAAAGGCTACACAGATGACATAAATCAAGTGATAGTCTCTTTTCTTCTATGGATCAGAATTTTGGGCCATAAAAGGGATGAATGAAAGGCAATTGCATGTGGCTGAGACGAGAATGCTAAGGGGAAATATGGTGTAACGTGTAACGCGAATGGATAAATTAAGAAATGAGTAAGTATAGGGCGTGGACACCTACACCGAAAACGGTTACCACGTTTTCCTTAAGTACATCGTTCTGAGTCCCCCCCCCCCCCCCATATAGGAATTTTTAATTTAAAAAAAAAATCTGCTTCTTTCTTTCCCAAAAGTGCAATACCTCCACGGTCGAAATGTATGGAACAGCTGTTTTTTTTTTAATAACCGATTACCAATTACATGACTTAAACCTAACTGGCTCAATGTTGATGCATTACGTTTCCGTACATCTCTGCTTAATCCTTCGAGGAAACAGGTGTGATGATACGGATTAAGAAACCTTGATTGAGAAAACCAATGATTTTCCCAACGACCCGAATTTTGAAGACCCCAACAGGAAGTCACCGTCATTAACTCAGCTCAGTAAGGGTACTGCGATAGGCTCAGAGATAATGCGATATAAATGATGTATTTTATTAAGAACAATCAAGCAACATTGTAGGTAAGTAATTATTAAATTTAAGCTACTTAGTATAATTACCCGTAGGTACCTATGCCGTGTTACGTAGTGCATGAAAGTTGAAAGCCCTGTCTGGAACCAAGGTTGGTTAGCCGTTCTCAGTTCAGTAAAACTGCTTATCTTTATTATGTCCTAGTAATTAACTAGTAACAGGTTACCAAAATATAAACCGAAATTCACTATTTGTAAAGTTACACAAAACGTATTGAAGAAATGTAACAATGTGATCAATTTGAGTGCTAATTAAAAGTAAGTTATTGGCTTTGAGCTTTATTTAGTACACAAAACATAACCTATCATTCCTTTTTTCCAAGAGTTGTGGAGAAGTGTGACATTATAGTACACAGTTCGGCAGTAATGTCCAAGTCCCATGTAGATAGATACCTAATACGGGGCGAGCCTATTGCCTCAAATCCAGATTCCAGTCTGCTACTGCATTTAGAGCTTCCGAATGCTACTTTTTATTTACCGTTACCCAATTTCTATTTTTTAAACTTTAAAACGTTAGATTTTAGTGTATAGTGTCGAAACAATCTTGGTTAGTTTTGAAAGCGCTATTTGATGTTAAAGCTATCATAAAATAACCTATTTATTTTAGACCATACTGGTAATTAGCACTGTAGTGTTGAGAAGCTCAACCTAATAAAATTGTGTAATCTCATATTCGAAAGTGAATACGTTTATATTATGCTTCACGATCATGAACAAAAAAAAAAACATACTTTTGCTTGTCATACTTATGTAATTTTAATAGGATTGTGTTTTTTTTTTCGTTAGGCGATCACAGAATGCTTCGGCGTTCTAGTTTTGTTTAATTTATCGTAAATACTTACTTCTTTTCTTTTCTCTTTCATTTCTGGATTAGATAGTCAACCACATAATTTGTATGGTGGGGTTCCTGCGGTTGGCTTAAGTTTACTGCTTTCTTACAACCAGCTTGATTCTTATAAGGAGGACTGGGATGCGAAAAGCGATAACTATTTCACCGGATCTTCGAATTCGTTAAAGGGCGAAGTTACCTATCTTGGTATTTAGAATAATTTCCGGCTGCTTGAAGATGTTGTTAAATATTTTGGAATGTCTAAGCACGAAACCATGACCATTGAGATCATGGTCTTCTATTTCAAACAAAATAAACAAAAACTCAGGAAGTTTTAAATTAAAGTACCTAAAAAAGAACAAACAAAAAATTGTACTCACCGAGAGTTTAAAAGTCAATCCAAAAAAAATACACTAAGCATAGTTGGATAATCACTGAATCCAATAGGAATAAATCTTCATAAAACTAATAAAAATATTCTTAATTATAGGAACTATCGAAAAAGTTAAAATAGTCATCTATACAGCACGTCCAATGCAGGCCGTGGTTTGTCGTGTTGTGGCACCCACTGATCTCATAAACAAACGCTAGCTGCGCCTGCGCCGCGCGCGTGGTCGAGAATAGAATCAGAGTCAACAGCGGATAGATTGTAGCCGTGATTGCCGGGACATGCTCTAATAGTGTACTGACCTTTTATGTAACTTAGAGTGGCTTGGAGCCGTTATTAAGCCTCGCCATGGCTTTCTTCGGTATTTTAATGTTCTAATCAACAAAACCGGATTTACTATCTTCTATCACGTGCCTATAAAGTGGCTGCAACTAATACTAAAATTTATTATAATCGTCTCCTGCTGTGTCGAATTTGCCGAGATGACGTATTGCGTTCGCAAGATTAACTGTGATAAGAGATTTAACGATTGCGTTTTGACGGGAAATTAACATGTATGTGGTCATTTTGTTGGAAAAAAAGCCATCCGTCAAGGTCGGCTGATCTACGTTACACTAGCTTTTTCCGGCGGCTTCGCCTGCGTGGTGTTAGAATGTAACTTACGGGACCGAACGAATACGATAAAAATAACTATGTCGTAACCCATGTCATGGACTAGTAATGTGCCCAATTCTATCTAAATATGTTTAGCCGTTAAGGCGAGAAAAGGTAACAGACAGACAAAGTTACGTCAATAGTTCCACGTAAATTGTTAAGGAACCTTAAACATAATTAATTGATTAACGTGCACATTGGTTCAACAATATTGTATTGTTAATTTTGCTCACGATTCGCGCAGAACAATACGTTTTTGCAATGTATATAATTTCATGCAATACTTATTTAATTTATTCTAAGATGAGAACAGTGTGAAATCAGTTTATTTTTAGAACCCGTTTATAAATAAAAAGTGAAAGTATCTAAACCAGTCGTCTGCTCTATAAATAACTGGTAAACTAGTTTCTTTCATATTTACCTTGATCTTGGGAAAATCTACACTTCTGGGTTGACACACTCGAAACAAATGTTAACGGCCTTTGGAGACGCTTTATGACAAAATGTAGTGTTGCAATTTTTTTATATTAAAGGCGCATTCAAATGATACGAATTTGATAGCGTTCGCGGAGTAGACGTGGACGTGGCAAATTTATACTTTATGCCTCTTGTCATAAGGTACTTATTAAATTATCTATTTCGTTGCTTATAAATGGACCTTAGAGTATGAATTCCAAAGTCCCTAAGTAGATACCGGAGAAAAAAATAACGCTCGTGTACACGCGCCCTTATGTCTGCAACGTTTCTGACCTCTGCCCTGCCGCAAAGTTGTATGTCCGCCGTTCACTGATTACAGTATCAGATTGACAAAACTGGCCTTTATTTGACGAGATACTTTCACACAGCTCTGTATTGTTCACCTACGAGGCCGATGGCTTAGTTTTGTGGCTGAATGTCTGAATCATCATCATTTCAGCCGAAAGACGTCCACTGCTGGACATAGGCGTCCCCCAAGTGTCGCCACATTGACCGGATGGATTGGATGTCTGAATACAACTCAACTTAAATTTACCTACACATAACATCAGGCCTGCAAAGAAGGGCTGGTGTACCCAATACAGCACACCTACATTTCGTCAGTTATGTTTAAGTCCCATATAATAGGGGGCGAGCCTATTGCCATCAACCGGACGCAAATGGTTGCAACTGAGAATTCCTTGATAGAACTCAATAACGCTTTGCCCGACCTGGGAATCAAACCCAGGACCTCATGATCAGCAGTCGCTTTTAACCTCTAGACCCGTTGGTTAATAAATAAGCCTCGTTAGGCTTATTTTAATGAAGTACACTCGCAGGCACAATAAACCTCGTTTAGAGTTTCAATGTTTGTTTAATTGTAGTAATCATCACAGATAGATCTGTGGTAGTAATGCTTAGGGGCTGTCTCCACGAGCGAGAGAATCGCGGCGATATTATCGTCGTGTCACGTATAATTCCATACACTCTCTTAGGGGCCGTCTCCATGAGCGAGAGAATCGCGGCGATATTCTCGTATAGAAATACGTGGCACGACGATAATATCGCCGCGATTCTCTGGCTCGTGGAGACGGCCCCTTACCGTGATGCATGGCTATGCGTCAAGTGTGTATTTTTTTTTTTTTTTTGGTAAGGCTTTGTAATTATTATATTAATATTTTATAATTTATTTTCACGTCTTTATGAGTTACACGTGAATTTCTAGTCCTAGCGATCTCACAAAATGCGTTTTCATTTCCATAAGAAAATTTGAATTTTTCGGGCTACCCTGGCGCTTCCACCTTAATCTTAATAATGAATAATTTATTACTGTGTAAATAGATAATCACGAAATCGTTCTTATAGTAAAATAGTTACTCGCCAGGACAGGGCCATCGTAACTTTCATTGTTCAACTACCAACCTACTATAATATCAGTATTAACTAGACTTAGAGCTTGTTCAGACACGGCGGGAACCGCGCGATTTCAGAATCGCATGGAAATCGCGAGAGTCTTATTTGTAAGTAATCGTTCAGACATAACCGCGCGGTCAATCAAGCCGTGACATGCGGGAACCGCGTGGTTCCCGCATGTCTGAACTAGCCCTTATTCCTCTTTTTTTATTGATACCGAATCTTTTGTTTCGATAACAAGTCAAATAAAAATTATAAAAATAAATCCGGGGGAGGTTGAAATGTACGAATGAACATTTTAAGTATCAACAAGTCTTAACTTTTTTTTTGTTTGTAGAATATTTCATTTTCATAGAAAATTTTCATTACGTAATGATTTCTCTATGGTTTGACCTGTCTACTAATAATACTCGAACAGTCCTTCTGGACACGGCGCGTATCGTTGGGAGGTCCCCTCTCTCAAGAGCCCTGACCACCGGTAGCCCGGACCCTGTTCCCGATGCCTCCGCCGGTGCACTATTTTTAATTTTTTTTATATTTTATAATCATCATCATCATCATCATCATCATTTCAGCCGAAAGACGTCCACTGCTGGACATAGGCATATTTTATAATATTTTTTTTATATTTTATAATATTTTTTATATCACTTTGTACTGTATTTAAAAATGTAGATAATATGTTAGAGAAATGAATTTAAAAAAATACTCGAACCATTTACGAATATAACGAAAATGTCCGCTCTGGCCGGCCGCAAAACCAGCCACGGACGGAGTGTTCGAGTTGTGTCACTTTAGCACAAGAAGATTTCAGTAATACCAAGGCTACAGACATATCAAGGAGCTTACGTGGTTCGTAGCCATTCAAACTATAAAGTAGCGGGAGAACGCGGCGACACGGGGCGAGTCCCAGATGCGCCTTTATTCCACGGAAAATTCGTTTGGCCCGCTTCTCAGTACCAGGGCATCAGAAACAAGAAGAGGGGAACTGATTGTTGCAATCATTGCGCATTGTAGTGGCTGAGCGCCAACAATCAACATAGTTTGCGATCAGAAGATTGTATGAGAAAACGAATAAAAATGAATTTGATTGGTATTGTTTGTTGATTAATTGGCAATCTTAGTATTAATTCTTATGGAACAGTTGATGGCAATTAACGGGCTCGACTTACGAGCTGTTTAGTTCGTCGTGGGTTCGAACACTTCAAACCCAGACAGGCGCATTACTTTGTGTTAT